>CM055816.1:82913924-83555547 GCA_029582265.1 Zoroaster sp. YZ-2022
TCAATTTCAAAAATTTTTTATGCACCCGTGGTCTAGTAGTCAAGTCACACGCCGAACTTAACTCCCGTAGCCATAGTCTCTTGTCAAGTCGCACCACGGATGCGAGTTTTGTCATGAAACCTTTCTGAAGAGAAAACCATATTTACCAAGTTCAGACTTAATTCGGTTGGAGGAATTTAAAATTATATGGGATGACTGAACTGGAAGTTAATGTATTCAGCACATTATGTTATTTTCATTATATATATAAACAAAAACACTTATCTTTTGGTTTTTTTAGGTGTTCGAGCGACAGCCATAGCCAATAGACTAAATGAATGTATTTTTAA
The DNA here is from genome assembly GCA_029582265.1 of Zoroaster sp. YZ-2022. NCBI lineage: Eukaryota > Metazoa > Echinodermata > Asteroidea > Forcipulatida > Zoroasteridae > Zoroaster > Zoroaster sp. YZ-2022. The sequence continues at coordinate 82,914,254 of CM055816.1, forward strand.
ACAACTTTAGGTGATGACGCCATAACATGATGAATCCCCAAAACACCTCGAGTTTGTTTTTTACAAACTCTATACCTCTAGTTTTCATTATCATTGTGTCAGTGTACCTCACAAGTTCTGAACAAAGCACCTGTGGAATCGAACCACCCACAACGGCACTATTGGATCAAAGTACAGATACTGCACATTACCAAGAGACCTGTGTCAACCTGAGGTGCTTTTTATTAGTAACACAGTGGGTAACACATCAACCAAATTTAAAAATATGAATATGTTCAAGATAACTTCAACCACGTACAGCCAAACTGTGTTCTCCGATGAATGTCAGTGTCTCACATGACCTGTTGCTAACATTGTGGCACGAGGAATACATTTCTGTGCGTAACTGCTTTACCACTGCCAACAAATAGACTTCATAACAAATAACATTTTATTTCACAAAGGAGATTGAATGCTATTTACGCCTACATTGTGTGAACACCAATGCCCACTTGCTCTCTGTGGAGGGGACAGGGTAATTTTGTTAAATAGGCAAATCTTTGGGTGAATTAATTTTTTTTTTAATTCCTGAATTTCCTGTAAATGTTTTATATGCTGCAACGATTACTCAATTAATTTTTACTGCTTGGTTATCCGAAAACTAGACAATTGAAGCTACCCTTTTTGTGCAATAACCACATACAAAATCTGTCACCATCTCTTCTATCAATCCACAAACTTTACCAGATAGTGAATAACATAAATTTAACATCTAATCTTTTTTACTACCTTAATTTTCTCAATTTTTTTAATTCTATTTTTTTTTAAATTCAGTGCGGTTAACCGATTAACCATATTGCCCTTTGGCTTTGTGAAGAATCAATACAAATATCACATTTTCCGTTAAAGGATGATATAAACAAGATTTGGAGCAATACATGTATGCACACCAGTGAGATGGTGGCCATTTTGTCGTCTGCTAAAACACATGCTTAACGTTAGAAAGATTTAACTGTTGGTGTTACTTAGGCTAGCATTAACGTTAAGTTTCGGAAATTGTGGATAGTGGCGGTTGGGTTCAACATTCTTCATGTTCTTTCCTGCCCTTTTTATTGGCAATAAAAACGACGGCTCCTATAGACAACAAATATTGTAGAAAAATGTTTACGGAAGATTTAAATTCAGTACGTGCAGCTGTCATGATTGTGGTCTGTGCACAAATTATGTATTTTTACTAGGCTGTTTAGGCTACAAGAAATTATCCTCACGTTCACAAACAGGTATGCCGTGGCGTTGGTTGCATGGGTCTTTGTGAGACTCAAGTTAACCGAGTCATTTAACGTTAACTTCCCCCTCCAGGCTTTCCTTCTGGAATATCTCGGATATCTTTATAATTTAAAACCTTTCTCTGACTTGTTTTGACATGTCCAAGCACAGCAGCAATGACATTTTCTCCTAACGTTAGATTAGAGAAAAGTAGAACAGCTAACCTACGACACGTCACACACTGGTGATGTGATTAGAACTAATGTTACGTTATAGCTAACATTAGTCCGAATGCTTCTTCCGTTCACAGTTTCCTATTTTTAGAATAATTATGTAATTTGTCGCTGTGTTCACAGCAACAATTTATTGGGATGTACAAACATGAAATTTCTCTTTAAAAAAAAACGTGTGGCTCTGAAAAGAGCCGTTTGGTTTTTGTAGCATGAAGCTAGTAGCCCCGACGCCCTTCCTCCCCGCTCTAAAACAACTGGCAGAACTTTATGCAAGTGGCCGATGTACTTTCTGCACTTTTCTCGTGTGATCTTGGTAGCCCAGTATTCTTGGATGCCCTGGATAAGTTCAGCCTTAGAAGATGGTTTTACATGCTTCTCCAAGTGGTTTTTCAGGTCGGCCCACAATTTCTCGATTGGGTTCATGTCTGGCGACTCGGCAGGTGTTCGCCACCAGTTAATGCCAAGATCTTGCATAACGCGCCGCGCTTGCAGGCTTGTGTGCTTAGGATCATTGTCTTGCTGGAAACGATGAGCCCTACCAAACTTTCTGGACAGAAAAGGCTTCGCCCAATGGCGCAGAATATTTCTTGCATAATATTTTGCGTCCATAATTCTTTCGAAAACGCCTATGCCAGTTGCACCTCGCCGAGAAATTCCAGCCCACACGTGGACTTTAAGTGGATGCTTAGGTTTCCCTTTGAGTACAGCTGGCATATTCGCTTTCCGGAAACACCCTTTGGTGTGTCGTTCTATTAGGATCGAAGACTCATGTCCAGAGCACATCATCGAAAGTGTCCATGTTTGCAACACGACAACGCTGCGCAAATTCCAAACGCTTGGGTCGGTTGGCATCTCAAATGAGCTGACAGCACCTTGTTCCCGTCAAGACCCATCCAAGCTTCCTCCGTGCCCGCCGGATCACGGATTGCGCAATGTTATTGCCGGTTTCCCGTTCAATAATACTTTGCAATTCCTGACCGCTTACCTCGTTATTGCGCAAAAGCTCCCGATCGATAATGTTTTTAACTTGCGCCGTAATTTTGCTGCTGCGACCAGATCTTGGCAAATCAGCCAGACATGAACGATTCCGCACTGTCTTAAGGAACTTCGAAATCCCAGTCAAAGAAGCAGTCACGCCATCTTTCTGAAGAGCTGAACGTATAGCTTGTCTGGAGAAACCCCTGGCATCCAACAGAGCGATGCATTGGCGAGTGAAGTTGCTGTATCTTGTCATGATGAAGGGACGTTCGGGCGGGATTGAACGGTGAGCAGAAATTTATTGCTTTTATACCCTTGCTTGCCTTGGGGATACGCCTTTTATTTAAAGTTATCTCCATAAAATAACCATGCACGGAAGGTTATCCATAATTATTCACAGATGAACGCGTTAATATTTTTATTTTCTTTGCCCCCCAAAATTACTTTTGTGCATTATTTTGGTAACGGAAATCGTGTGATTTTCTCATGTTTTATTTTTAAAGTTTTGGAGAACACGAAAAATAATGTTAATTTGTTTTTCGTCTTTGGTACAATGGCTATCCAGAAACACAATTATTTTCCCACAAGGCCTCCACTCATCACAATGTCCAAGAGTCCAATTACAAAATGTTTAATTAAATTTGAATTTTTAACAAAAATTCAACATTTTCAGACTTACTCCCCAAAAATCCATATTTCTCCCAGAAAACAGTTTTTTTTTCGAATGTTAACTACGTGTATTGGATTCCCTATGAATTTCTGGTCTAGGATCAATATGAAATATTCTGTATTGCTAATGTAAAATGTTTACAATGTTTTTCTCTCCCATGGGAGAATTGAACAATTATCTATTTAATTAAAGAGTAAAATGTTTAAGTTGAAGTGATGCTCATGTACATGGTTTTCTTTGAACATAATCAGCTTCACGTTAGTTGAGATAAACACATGGTGTTACCGCAAACCGAAACGATATCGATATTCCACCATGCAAAGCCTCAAAACTTATATTTGAACATAATTATTAAAAAGGTCTTGCAATTTATATATTCAGTTTCACTTGGATGTTTTATAAATTGATTGTCATGCACAGGGATAAAATTTACACCAGTAACTACCCAATTAAAACATTTTCAAAAAAAAAAAAAAATTGTTCAATTCTAACCCGATGCTTTCGCAAAAGCACACGCCCTGCTGAATCGATGGCCTTACATCAGTCTTTCCACTCTCCGCAACATTAACTATTCTAAAATAGTTGTTGCGGATCTGTTGTAAACGGAGATCGTCAAGTTGGCCGTGTGCTTCCGCTCCAGTCCCCCCCCCCTTCACCCTCCCACAAATGTTCGATTATTAATTAATTCCTCATTAGTGAAAATAACCCTAGCTAAATTCCTGTTAATTCCTCAATGTCAACCAGCTCTTCACCTTCAGCATTCTAAACTGGCTGGTTGACATTGAGTCGGGCATTACCTAATCGGTTATTTAATATGGTTTCTATCCTTGCTAACCTCCCCTCTAATCTTGCCATCCCCTCCTTCTGATTATTAATTATCGTAGTCATTAAATTATAAATTTCCCTGTTATTTCCCCCTCCACCCACTTCTCCACTCACATCTTCCCTCTCCAATAACCCCCTATTTAAAACTTCTTCCTGCATTTTTAATATGTGTAACCCCAACTCATCACCAAATTGAACATCTCACACATTAGCCCAGTAAACATCAATTTCATCATTACCATCATCACCATTACGACCATCACCATCATTTTCATCAACCTTACCTTACCTGATCCCCCTCTCTAGAATTGTATACATACTCATTTTCTTAGGAGTTTTTGTTTGTTATTGTCAGATTACAAATAGATGTGCAGCAGACGATTAACACATATAATAAGTTAGTTAGGTCAGTGACTGGCTCACAGTGCGTTGACCCTTTCCGCGCTATGCACAGTTAATGCATAGGTACACGTTGTATAGATGTTGATTTGTTCTGTATAAAGTTATTGATGAAGTGAAGTTGGATAGGTTTATAGATGAAAAATAATGTAGGTTACTTTGTTTTTCGTCAGAGACTGTATAAAATGTATACAATTTAGTTATTGGAATTTAGAAATGAAAAAAGAACAAATTAAGCTAGGACGAAAGAAAATTCTGTATAAATAAGCAAATTGTTTTATGTCAGATTGAAATAATTTCTAGGATTAACGTTACTGTTAAAGTATGAGATTTAAAAAAAATTGTTTACAGGGACATTGTGCATCACACTTATCCTCTTGCCAATAGACAAAGCTACTATTAAAAACAGACATACACGAATATAATTTATTTTAATGATTAAATCGAACAGTTAATATTCATAACAGACTCGGTAATAATCTCTTCTTGGAATATGTGTTGGCTCTGAAAAGAGCCGGTTGTTTTTACTTTTCTCCTACATCCCCTTCGCTGGTCTTGGACGTACACGGTTACTTAAATTTTGAAGGGTTACTCTTCACCAGAAACCTTGCATGTTCCAAGTTCCCAACTGTTACAGCATACTGCAACGCCTCCATCTGAGAAATAACCTCAACGTGCGTGAAGTTTTTGGGAATACATTCCCATTCTCTTAATTCAGGATGTGCATTTATTCTCATACGCTCTGCTTCTATAATCGCAATTTCACGATTATCTCTCGCATACTGATAAAATGCACAGATAGTGGCCATACTGGTGAAGATATTACAGGGGTGTTCCTCAAGTCCAGTCAGTGCATGTGAATGAAGAGAGGTGATGTGATGTGAGAAACGACTGTCTCAACTTGCCCGAAATCATCAATATGCATGCTGCGCTTGCGCACTACTCCCTCCACCACACAAACTACACACCTCCAGCATGCTGCGCTTGCGCACTACTCCCTCCACCACACAAACTGCACACCTCCACCTTGAAATTCATTGTCAAATATATAAAAACGGTAATAGTTTGCTATAACGTGTCTCAACTTACCCGAAATCATCAATATGCATGCTGCGCTTGCGCACTACTCCCTCCACCACACAAGAAAACTGCAGTCACCTACCTGTACCCCAAACGTAAGGTAGCCCGCGACGGTGTGTCAACCATTCCTCTTGATTTATAAGAGTTAAAAAAAAAACATGTAGTTTGATTTTAAAATTGATTTTAGGGGAAGGGTTAAGAGACAATGGATATACACAATGTACATGATGCCTGTATTCCAAAATGCTTGTATTATATTTGAACTATATGCTGCGCATGTTGATGGGTATGGACACCAGACATCCGTAATCCTATCGATCGATAAACTCTTGAGCCATTTAGTAGTCGCTTAATGTTTGGGCAGTGGATTATCGATATACAGGGGATTAATGTATACCCATGGAGGAAGCCTTCCTCCATGGTATACCAAATACATGTGAATACATGTAGCGATACACAATAGGATATTTCCCTATGAAAAAATTGTCACCAACCAGGAGATTTTCATGGGTGCAGACCAAGAAGGATTATGACATTATATTTTTGGGGTCTAATTAACTTAATAATTTATGTATAAAATGCTGTGCCGACTTTATCTACATGTATATACCCAGCGTGTTTTTAATTATTTATTTATTTTTGTATTTATTATACGAGTCCCTTCATCATTTCAGGTATTTCAGTATGTAAAGTACAAAATAAGTGTTCTGCATAAAATGAATGTTTATCTTTATTAACTGTACCGGTACTAGATATGTTTGTTATGCAATAACGAAACTTGTTCATTTCTAACTGGTCTGATAGATTAATATGAGTCCAGAAATAATCCTAACCAGAGAAACAAGCTCAGGACTTACCGTACCGTGAAAATAAATTTGAGTTTGAGTTATATTTGTATTGTGATAATAATTCATCATACCGTCATTCCATGCTCCGCCCATTTTAGATGCTCTTAATTCACACAAGCTGTTTATTGAAACAGGGAAATAATTGGTCAAGATTCCAGTCAGAGAATTTGCCCACGCTGTCACCTTGATGTTGAATCAGAAATCAGATTTTTTTTTTTATTGTCCACTATACAAGGACTTTAGGAAAATGTATGTTTATTGATATTATAAAACAAATGATCACTTTGAATTTTAAATGGCAAAGAAAGACAGAATTTCCTTATGAACTCTTCAGATGAAGCTAACATTAATTGCGCTGCCAAATATATTTTTTCTTTGTAAATCAAAATGAAAAGAGTATGCTCTTTGTAACACTCCTTCAAGTGCGATTATTATTATTATTATTGAACGGGTAAAGGGGTTTGTTTCAGATTTGGGACAAAATATAATACAATACAATTAATAATATTATTTGAAACTATATGTTACAGCTTTAACTTCTCGGATCCTCACTTCATTTATACCTTCGGGACATACACAATTGGGTTCTCACCCGGAAAAATGTGGGTCCTTAGTCTCATTTCCTCGGACGTTTCGGGTTTTAGATCAATGAAAAGGTAACCGTAGGGTGGTAAAGTGGCATCTCGGTAGGCTTCGACCATGAACTTTGATTTGGTGGGATACATTTGTTTTGCCAGATGGTTTATCTGGGAAGCGTCCCTAGGATTTTTGAAGAGGATCATGTAATGTGCGTTGAGACTAATCGTGCGCATTTCTTTGCCCTGAACGCAAATGTGATTGCATACAACACGATGTTGTCTCATCCACGCGCGCGCGCGCCATTGCGCACTACTCCCTCCACCACACAAACTGCACACCTCCACCTTTAAATTCATTGACAAATATATAAAAACGGTAATAGTTTGCTATAACGATGATGCATGCTTGTGTGCAGTTTGTGTGCAGTGGTAAAATTGTGGTTGAAAAAAAAAATTGATAAAAACAAATTTCAATCATGTGTGGCGCAAATCTGTCAGGTTTGTGGCGGTGCAAACTGCTGTTTTGTCTGCAGTGATTTTGTGCAGTTTGTAACGGCATCCCACCACATCCCGCCACAGTGCACTGGAGCAATGGACGAATTATTGACACCTCCCCCCTAAAATTGGTAAAATTGTGGTTGAAAAAAAAAAATCATGAAAAATGTCAATCATGTGTGCAGCATCACAGTACATTTTGTGGCGGTGCAGTGTGCAGTTTGTGTGGAGGGAGTAGTGCGCAGTTGTGTGCAGTATTTTGTGTACAGTTGTGTGCAGTATTTTGTGTGCAGTTGTGTGCAGTGGTAAAATTGTGGTTGAAAAAAAAATATTAATAAAAATAAAAATTGAAACAAAAATTTCAATCATGTGTGGAGCAAATCAATTCTCTTTGAGGAGGTGCAGTGTGCAATTTTGTGTGCAGTGATTTTGTGCAGTTTGTAACGGCAGGCCACTACATCCCACCACAGTGCATTGGAGCAATGGGCGACGATTTTGCACTTTGTAGTGGTGGGTGCACTTTGTGGCGGTGGAGCAGTGGTAACACAATTTTATTTTACTTGGCCGAAATGACGTCATAAAAAAAAATTGAAGTTGGCCATCAAAAAAAAATTATGGTGCTCCACCGCCTCAAAGTGCACCCACCACTACAAAGTGCAAAATCGTCGCCCATTGCTCCAATGCACTGTGGAGGATTGTGGAGGATTGCCGTTACAAACTGCACAAAATCACTGCACACAAAATTGCACACTGCACCTCCTCAAAGAGAACTGATTTGCTCCACACAATCTACTAAGCGCTCTGTGGATGAACAAACTAGTTCAACAAATTACACATCAATTTTACAACATTTTTTATAAAACTGACAAACGATCTTTTCTGTGTACTATTTTAAAGAGGTAAAATGTACTGATTTCCCATCAATAAAATGCATTTATGTGATAACAACAAATGGATGCAGTTGCAGTCTGTCCAAAAAGTTTGCAAAGTTTTATAGCATTTGAAATTGTTTTTTATTTTTTTTATTTTTTGGTCATCACCAAGTTCTACTTAATGAAATGACCCCCCCCCCCTCTGTAATTCCAAAAAAGCCTGATCCTGATAGGGTCAAGTCCAACAAGATGTTTTTTTTTATCTATGTAAACGGATTATTCTTCCTGCGCAAAACTTTTTGCACAGACTGCAACTTCTCCACCACCCATTTGTGGGAAATAGAGGGATCTTTCTCGCTTAGGCAGCTGGGGGAAAGGGGAGGCCTTACTTTGTCCTGATTTGATTTGATGCTTCGTTTTCCGGATATGGAGCTGTCTATCAACTCCTGTGGCGTGAAAATTTCTGTGGCTAGTACTTTCACACATTCATACATACTGTTCGGTCCAAGGTGTGCAACTTTTTTCTTCAAAGTGGACATAGTTTTACCAGGCACTACATGCTCTTCGGGACAGCTGTCTGTTTCCTTTTTTTTTTTATTCAGCTCTCTTCCAGTCAGTGGTCTCGATGTCATCAACCCTCTTGGTAAGAGTTGCCAGTTTGTGTCTAAGGCGCTTTATGTCTTCTTTGAAGTACTTAAGCTCCTCTTTGGTGACAAAACTAGTGCACAAAGAGTCATAATAATACTACTAATAATAATATTAGTCTACTAGTAATACCTTTATTTTGTGATAGTCATGTCACCCCGGGGATGATTTTCAATGGGCCATAATACATAACAGCAAAGCAAAGTTGAAACATTAAGTTGCAATTTTGATTTACAAATTTAGGCTGAGCCTTTCTGAATTAAACATTAATTCCCGAAGTGAGCAAAATGGTTTCAAAGTACAGGGCAGTGGCGTAACATGCAAAAGTGGTTGCAACTCTTTCATCTTGAAATTATGGAAGTGTGCATAGACTACTTCGCAAATACTCGGTATGCACGCGTTAGCTGTGGAATGAGGTGCATGCTGATCTAACTAGACCAGCATGCATTTCAGCTCTACGGGTAATGCATGCGCTCTGAGTATTTGCGAAGTAGTCTATGTATCTTACATGTTTTTCTCTGAGCCAGAGCAAGTAGGTCTAGTTCCTGCAGTGAAGTCCACATATTCAAAATCTGTTGAATGTACAGTTGAGCCAAAGAGTGTGCTTTTTGCAGTGAAGTCCACATCTTCCAAATCTGTTCAATGATGTACAGTTGAGGTTCATACTTACATCGATCTCATGCTTCCAGTAGATATGTGTATCTACCCGCACCAGGGCCTTTGCAGGGCACCCTGGATACGGGAAGTCTGCAACCCGTGGAGGGGGCTTCTTGCTGTCTGTAAACTGCCTGGGTTTCCTGATGGATTTGCTGTTAAATAATGTAAGCATTTACGATGGTTTCTTTAAAAGGTTTCAAATATTAGAGATAGTGCAGTTGTGGATTTCATCTCTGTTCATTGACTGGAAGAACTAGGCCTGCACAGAAAATCTTTAGGTAATACAATGTTTCCTTCATGAGCATTTTCTAGTTTTGGTTCATGATATTTGGTTAGACTTATCTTTAAGAATTCAATTACTTAATAGTTAAAATGTTCTACACTGAAAGCAGTTCTCCGGTCCAGATGACCTGTCACGACAAAATGAGCGTAAAGTCGCGCGGTGTGGTTTCTCAGTATGGCTAGTCAAAGTCAAAAATTGAAGGGGTGGTCAATTTTTAGGTTATATGTTATTTACAAAGTTTGAATCCCCATCCATCGATTCCCAAAATTTAGGCTCGATTAGATGACCCAAAAACAATTTATGAGGTATTTTAGAACTGAATTTGTCTTGCGCTGTTACAAAATTCTTCAAATAACTTCGAAAATCCACCGCGAAATTGTCATTTTGTTCACCCTCAAAAGAAACACCTACGGGGTTATGTTTGGTATCGTCTGAAAGCTGGTGACGTGGCCTTTTCATTTTTACTACGATGACCCATGACCGTTCATTCATAAAACTGTTACAAGGGTGGTTATTTGTTGAGATCAACGTAAACATTGTAGCCTTGTTGCTATGCATCGTGAATATCGAGCTTCCTGATTCGTCAAATAGCTCCACGTGACCGTCTGCGCATGCGCTTTGTACCATTACACGCGTCAACAGAAAACAAAGATGGCGGCTGCTGCGAGTTCGTAGCATAATTTACGTTGACTTTTTGTGGTTTTTGAAAGCCAAAATGACCGATAAAAATAGAATTAAGGATGCCCTGAATGAGGCTTGTATTATTGGGTTCAACGATGATCACAATGAGGCGCTCGGCGAGCTTTTTACAGAGTTTTTCGCTGCCGATACTATGTCATCGTCGGACTCCGAAGGCGAAGAAGAAGAACCCGATTCGGACGCCGGCACGGACGGGGCTGAGGCTGGGTATGCTGACGCTGATTCCGTTGTTGAATCAATGGAAATCGACAGCGACAGTGACACTGAACCGATTGTGATGGAAAATCCTGCAGGTAACATCATTGATGCCGTGGGAGTGCATGACTGGGTTTCGCCCGACGCCGAAGAAGAGATGCAGAAAATTCGCAACTTTAACAAGTGCAGGTGTCGGAAGCAGAGATGTGCAGACAACTTTGCCCCTAAATGTTTTCTTTTATTTAAAAAGTTGTACTTGTATAGAATTTTATCATGCTACCACCACCTTGGTCGTGTTCCCTGTATCCAACAACTGTAATGAATGCTAATATTCATTGTACAAAAATGAACCAGACTATTTTTCCTTCAAGCCTCGGTTTGGTTACATTGATTTAAATGGGAGAAAATCAAGATGGCCCCACCGTGATAATGATCTATAAATATACATGTATAATTATGTATTGTTATTGTTTTACAAACCAACATAACAACACAGAGAAAAAGCATCTCGATTTATCTTGTATACAGTTAAGAAGTAGCACATTCTTGAAGTTATTACTGTGACTGCTCCTTAAAGGTTTTACTGATTAATTTAAGTTTTAATTATTTTAGCTGATTAACTGTGTAGTTTAGTGTTTTACAAGCCAACAACACAACACACAACACAACACAACTGCAGTGTAGTGTTTTTCAACAGAAAGTGCATCTCAATTTAACCTTTTATACCGTTAAGGAGTAACACATTTCTGAAATTATTACTGTGACTGCTCCTTTAAGGTTTTACTGATTAATTAAAATTTTAATTAAATTTTAGCTGGTTAACTAATTATTTTTACCTGCGTAGTGTAAATTAATTTTAAGGGCTGAATCTTACAGGAAATGATGGATACATGACAGCTTAACTATTCTTTAAAACTCTTTATTCCATCTTTAATGTTGTTGTTTTCGTTTAAGGTGCACTTTAATTAAATATGCAAATGAGACCCTTATCATCATCACAGGTTGCCAAATTTAATTTATTGTGTTGCTTATGTTATTGGTTTTGTCTGTGGAAAGTTTCAAGAAGAAGAAATCAACAGAACATTGTTGTTGCTATGGAAAAGCAGAAATTTATTTGTCCTGTGTGCCTTTTTTTTAGTGTGTTCTTTTAAAGCCACTTTTCTCACTAATCGATATTGTAGGGATCGAGACGTTTTGAACATTTTAAACATGTTGTGAGTTTAGAACCCCCAAGTGTTATATATGGTTGGAAAGCTCTGTTTTCACAGATTTCAGAACTACCAAAATCCCAATTTTCAATTTTCCGACTTAATGCTCATTTTGTGGTGACAGGTCACATATGGTAAAAAGTCAAACCTGAAACTATTTATACTAGCATTTTTGGGGGCTTATGAGTTTTCAAAAAATCAATGAAAACTATTTCTGCTTTGTCAGTTATTTTGTGCATGTTCTTATGCAGGAATATTCTTCTCACGAGGAGATTATTTGTTTTACTCGTTTTTCAAAAACTATAGCACTTCAGGCAGAACAAAATTCAAGGGAGGTTTTCCACCATGATCATTTTTATACCATGCTAGTTCTGTGTAAATCTGTGAATTGTTAGATTTTTCGAACTTACCAATCCTAGTGTAACATGTCTTTATGAATTAAAAAACTTACCCGTGTCGTCCATTGTAGATTAATGAAAGTCTCCTTTTTTGTCAGTTATCTTATGTTTTCGGATGAGATGGTGGCTGACCCAGCGTACTGTTTGGTCACAGAGGGGACACTCCCAAGCAGATCTCACTGACTATGAAGAAGTAAAGGGCAACAATAGGGTAAGTAAGTAGTATCACAAAGCGTCCTCCGTAATTGGTGAAAAAACACATGAACACCCATGAACATTTCTAGGGCAAAGCAAAAACAACCATAATGACTCAAGAATGGTATCTAGCATTATAATTACTTATAAGAGTTTACCTAAAAAAGTGACCCAACAAAATATTTAATAAGTGATGCCATATGTAACTCTTTAAAGAGTTAAAAAGGTTCTGAAAAGAAAGCCAATGTCTCAAGGAACTGTGTGATGCCTGTGTATCTTGATGGAGCTAATAAGTTAATGAAAACTTGCTTACCGGGGCTCTTCTTGGTCTGGCATTTGGCCTCTTGCGGCGGCTTGGCTGCAATCAGTGGGGCACACAAACTATCCTGGACATCATCTTTTTTCTTCCTCGTCGTCCACATCTTCTTCGTCATCGTCATCATCTTCCTCACTCGCGTCGTAATAATAATAATAATAATGTGTGGACTTATATAGCGCACGTATCCACCAACTGAGTGGTGCTCAAGGCGCATTATATTATTACCCCTGCTCATAAGGCTCATAAATCATTCCTGAAACCATCTCAGCTCCCTGGGGAGTATACAGCTCAATTGCTGCCATTACAGCGTATATAGGTTTAATCAACCAACTCTGCCCTCACAGGTACCCATTTAACCCCTGGGTGGAGAGAAGCAACTATGGTTAAGTGTCTTGCTCAAGGACACAAGTGTCACGGCTGGGATTCGAACCCACATTCTGCTGCTAACACCAGAACTTGAGTCTGGTAAGCTAGACCGCTCGGCCACGACACTCTTCATCATCCTTGTCCTGCTCGTCTTCCTCACCCACCTCGTAGTCTTCATCATCCTTGTCCTGCTCGTCTTCCTCACCTACCTCGTAGTCTTCATCATCCTTGTCCTACTCGTCCTGTTCGTCTTCGTCACCCACCTCGTAGTCTTCATCATCCTTGTCCTGCTCGTCCTGTTCGTCTTCGTCACCAACCTCGTAGTCTTCATCATCCTTGTCCTGCTCGTCATGTTCGTCTTCCTCACCCACCTCGTAGTCTCCATCATCCGTGTCCTGCTCGTCCTGTTCGTCTTCCTCACCCACCTTGTAGTCTTCATCATCCTTGTCCTGCTCGTCCTGCTCGTCTTCCTCACCCACCTCGTAGTCTTCATCATCCTTGTCCTGCTCGTCCTGTTCGTCTTCCTCACCCACCTCATAGTCTCCATCATCCGTGTCCTGCTCGTCCTGCTTGCCTTGCCCACCTCGGTGAGAAGACCGTGGACTTTTCATGAATGTTCATGAACTACTCATGCTCGTTCATTGACAGTCGTTCGTGAACGATCATGAAAGTTATTCAAAACATTCATGAACAGTTCATGAATGTCCTTGAACAACAAATGAAACAATCACAGTTGAAGAATTATCATGAACAGCAATGTTCATGAACAGTTGACTGCAATGGTTCATGAACAGTTTATGAATTATTATGACAATTTCTCACATTTGATGAACTTAATGCTTCATTGTCCACAAAAGTTCATCAAAAACACAGTGATTTTCATGAACTTTCATGCAGTTGACTCTTGGCCGGAAAAATAAAGAAAAAATATAACCTCCAAAAAGGGGACCAGTTTAAGCAGAAAACAATAATTTGACAAATGAATCAAATACTGATTGAATTCATTTTCAGCAATTTATTTTGAAACTCACAGCCAATGTGCAATAGCATACAACATTTGCAAATGTCAAATAACAAAACCTGCACCTCCCAAATTATTATGGACTTGACTGTATGTGAATAACACCCAAGTATCCTGTGAAAATAATTGCAGGGGTTTCATTGCTGTTGATTTTTGTATCAAAAACTGACCTTTTCAAACACTTATATCCAGAACTTTCTCAAATTTACTTTGTCCACTAAATCCGTCCATTTTGTAAAATTACAACAAAAACGAATATTGTTCATTCCCTTTAAGTGACATAAAATGATATTAAAAATAATAAATTGGCATGCATTTGTGTAAACTTCAAGACACTCTTAATAAGTAAGGAATTCCAGATGTCAGGAGAATGTAATTTTTTTCTTCTTTATGAAACAACATGTTGAAGTCCAAAAGCTCAGACCATTATGACAGATATTGCTTTCGACGAAGCACTTTCTGTACAGATTGCAATTTCTCCACAATCCATTTATGTGAAATTGTGGGGTCCTTTTCAAGGAGGAGCTTTTGAAATATTGCAAGTTTGTCTGTTGGCAGTGGTGGTCGTATGTCGCCCTGCGTTTTCACACTTTTCCTGATATACTTTGGTTGATTAGTTCATCTCTCTTAAAAATCGAGTTTGCCAGAATGTTGACACAATCATAAACATTGAGATTAGCCAATGGATTATTATCTATCAGTACCACAAAGGAAACACCTAGTAAATATTCCCTAAATTTGTCAACCACGGCCCACTTCATAGCCAGTAGTTCTAACTTGAAAGCACTTAAATCTGGATAGCGGGTTTCCGGTCCTCTAATGCCCCAGTCACACTGGAGGATACGACAACTTACAACAGGTTACGATCGTCTGCGACTGGAAATTACAGGGAATCGTAGAAAAGTCCTGCGACAAGTCCCGGGTGGTTGCGGGTGGTCTTGGGTAGTCGCAAGACCGAATTCGGTCTTGGGGAGGTTTTCGATCATGTTCAAAAACCTGGCTGCGACCAAACTGGTCGTAGCTGATCGTAGCTGGTCTTAGGTAGGTCTTCAATAGTCGTGCGATGGTCGTGCTACAAGTCTTGGGTGGTCTTACGTAGTCGTGGTTCATCGTGGGACTATCCAGTCGTCCAACATTCGCACGACTATTCGCACGACTTGTCGTGCGAATGCACGACTAGTCACACGACTATGCGTGACTAGTCTTGCGACTGCACGACAAGTCGTGCGAATAGTCATGCATAGTCGCCCGACCCGTCGTGACTAGTCGTGCGACTGATCCTTGACAATCGTAGGTAGTCTTGGGTGATCGTACGACAAGTCCCTCAAGGTCTTGCGACCAGTCGTGCTATCAGTTGGCTACAAGTCGCAGACCAGTCGGGGACAGGTCTTATTGTGTGACTGCTAGGCCGACATCGCATAAAAAACCTACAACCGGGCCAAGACCGCCCTAGGTCGCACGACTGACATGGTCGTAGGCAATCGCAGCTCCAATGTGACTGGGGCATAAGTCCTCTACTCGCATATGCCACAGGGTGATGTTTACCATCTGCCCCTTCTTGCGTCAGACAAGCCCCAACCCCTTGAACGATGCATCTGTTTCAAGAACAAAAGGGTGAGTAAAGTCTGGATAGGCCAAAACTGGTGTCTCGATAAGCAATTTCTTTAGTTGGTCAAATGCACCTTGTGCTTCATCTGACAAAGAAAATGTGGTATGTTTCTTAGTAGCCTTTGTGCAATTTTTGTTTTTATTGCTCTTCTGTTCACCACCCTGAGACAGAATGGAGTGAAGAGGGGATGCTACCTGTGTGAAACCTTTAACACACCGTCTGTAATACCCTGCTAATCCTAAAAAGGAACGGAGTTGTTCAGTTGTGTTAGGTACTGGCCAATCCTTTACCTTCTGTATTTTTTCATCATCTACTTTTATCCCTTCAGCACTCACCACATGACCTAAATAGGTTACTTGCTTTTGAAACAGTTTGCACTTTTGCCTTTCACTTTCAGCCCAAACTCTCCAAGACGTGTCAAAACTTTATCTAAATGAGGAATTTCGCCTTGAACTGAATCAGATCAAAATATCATCTAGATAAATAAGTAGTTCAGAAAGATTCAAATCTCCCAAACAACTTTCCATGATTCTCTGAAAGGTACCTGGGGCATTAACCAATCCAAAAGGCATGCGTGTATACTCATACAGACCAAATGGTACCTGGAAAGGAAAGAAAATAAGAGGAGAGGAGAGGATCAAGGCCATTGCTTGTATATGGGCGAAGAGTACCAAATGGTACGATAACCTGGAGGTCGCAGGTTCAAATTCTCTAGTAGTTGTTATTTAATGTTTGTCTGTTTCTTTTTTCAAAATTAAAAGAGAAAGTAAAGTACAGTGCAACATGACACACAAATTTTAATTAGCCTACATACCAGTTCAGGAGATGAGCTGCCATGTACCGGCACGGGCACAGACGAGTTTTTTTGCTTGCTTCTGGTCTTATTACCTAATGAGAAATATAATCATATCTTTTCATGAAATACAAACGCTATAACGTACGTTAAAATTAAATTGTGACAATCTTACATTAGAAGCCTATTGGTTGGTTGTGGCTTAACAATATATTGTCTGGAGCTGACCGGGATGTTAGGCTGCATGGCTTACAGAGTCCAGTGGGGTCTCATATAAAATGGCCTTTTGCGGCATCATCAGTTGAATGTGGAATCCACTTATTTTACTTTACCACGCACCAAACACTAAACGACCGATAGTCGTTTACATTACATAACATGATGATAAATACTCTAAATACATTCTAACCTGAAGAAACCTTTGGCTGCAGGGACTTCTTTCTGTAAAAGGGCTCGCTTCTTTTCTTTTTCTTGATTGGACGCAGTTCCAAATCTGGCAACTCTAAGTCTGGAGAATTAACAGTTTGACTATCGGCAGACTCTTGCTTGCGTTTTGTACTGGCGAGATATAGATGAAGGATTCTGGAATTCATATGGCTATACATTTCAGCAACTGTAATATCAAGATTCAGAGGCTTGTGTGTATTATCACTGATGAAGCAGTCGTGATCAGCTAAATCTCCTCTTCGGCTTGTGCCCTCAGGAAAAAACAACTCTTTGCTTTTCTCGAGCACGTCGGTCATTGTAGTATTGATATCAAATTCTATATTCCTCACTTGCTTGTATGTCTCAAAGCAGAAATCAAGCTAACCCACATCCACTCGTCGTTTGGATTTCTTTGCGTTCTCGTTTCCAACATGTTTTTCTCGCCCACTGTAATGGCCAGATGAATTTCCCTTTCCCTGAAATCGTTCCTTCACCCTTTCCAAAAGGTTTTTTTTCCGTTCCGGCGAGTGATCTGTGGTTTTCTTTTCCCCTTCCATCTCCGAACTTTGGTAGGTATTTGGCCAACTCTTCTTCCGTCATCTGGAGAACCACTGTTTTATCAACCTGAAATTAAGACCGAAGAATAAATTCAATTTCAAACTAGACTTAAGTTTTTTGTCATAACAAAAATAGGTGTTCGAGTTAACTTTCAGTTTAATCAAGTGAGCATTTGATGACGTCATAATCATAATTGTGAAAATGTCTTACGTCTTTTATCATGACAATATAAATTTCATCTTCAAAATACCTATACATTTTGTGTTAGAATGTGTTGAAAATGAAGTTCCTGTTTGGACTGGAAGTAAAGGTCACATCAGGTCATTTGAAAGTCATATAAATAATACTTCCCCATGATCATGAAAAATAACAAATAAAAATTAAACTTTGACTTCCGGTTTGGACAGGAAGTAAAGGTCAAATTGGGGTCACCTTTGTGTAAAATTGTTTTGACAATTAACGATCTGTACAATGGTGTAAAGATTGTGAATTTACCTCTTGCGGTTGTTGAGATTTTTTTAATATTAAACATTGACTTCCGGTTTGCACAGGAAGTAAAGGTCGAATTGGGGTCACCTTTTTGACAATTAACGATCAGTACAATGGTGCAAAAATGTTTAATTTACCTCTTGTGGTTGTTGAGATGATTTTTTTAAATATTAAACTTTGACTTCCGGTTATGACAGGAAGTAAAGGTCAAATTGGGGTCATGTTTTTGTAAATATTTTTGACAATTAATCTGTACAATGGTGCAAAAACTGAATTTACCTCGTGGTTGTTGAGATATGATTTTTTTTAAATATTAAACTTTGACTTCCGGTTTGGACAAGAAGTAAGGTCAAATTGGGGTCACCTTTGTGTAAATATTTTTTGACAAATTAACGATCAGTAAAATGGTGCAAAAATGTTTAATTTACCTCTTGTGGTTGTTGAGATATGATTTTTTTTTAAATATTAAACTTTGACTTCCGGTTTGGACAGGAAGTAAAGGTCAAATTGGGGTCATGTTTTTGTAAATATTTTTGACAATTAACAATCTGTACAATGGTGCAAAAACTGAATTTACCTCTCGTGGTTGTTGAGATATGATTTTAGTTTTAAATATTAAACTTTGATTTATCGTAATTCGATATATGATGACCTCATCATGACGTCACAAACTCATGTTTCATCTACGTGTTAAGTTCTAAGTATATGCCAAGTTTCAAGTTCATCTGAAGTTTGCAAGTATGTATTTTTTGTAGACAATCGATCGTCTGAAGGACACAAATATTTACACACAGGTGACCCCAATTTGACCTTTACTTCCTGCCCAAACTAATGTCAAACTCAAACAATTTCCTCATCAGTAATATCACATATTTCACACTCTTATTTTCATAAATCAGGAAGTATAACCGTAGCACTCGCTAAAATGGACGATGGTTTGGATTGTAAAATATTTCAGTATCTGTTTCTGCCGATTGAGGGCGACATACAGTATTACCGTTCCGCCGGCCGGACTGTTTTATATGCCCCGCACACTCGATTGAGTATTGCGGACGTAGTGGAAATAACAGATTGCGCGTAAATTTTCACGAAAAGTGTGTTTCTTTTTTTACAAAAATGTCGTGTTTTCAGTACAAATAAATATCAAACTCAAACATATCCTCGTCTCTAATGTCACATATTTCACACTCTTTACACTCACGATAAACTACATACTGATCAGTCAACCCAGACAGTGACTCACAGCTTACACTGTTGATGACCTATTATGTAAGTGTTCTTCCTGTTTCTAATTGCACAATGGATGCACAGCATGGAGTGGTACTTATCTTTCTTCTTTCATGCGGACTATTCATCTTCTCTGATAGCCAAGTAGGCTTTCCTACATCTAAACTTCATGTCTATGGAAGTTATAAACGACTACAACATTTGAAATATATGGGCACCCGCATTCCTTATCATGGAAACACAAGTGCAACTTTCCAAATTGACATATTGATATCTGGTGATATCAACCCAAATCCAGGTCCTTGTAAAGCTGAAAGCAAGCATGAAAATAAGCATAATCTCCAGGATCAACCATCCAAGTTAGTATGTTATACACCTGAACAGCTTCTTAAATTGAACCCTTTGAATTGCAATCCCTCTGTAGTTTTACCAAGATTACCTACAGATGTTTGGGAAAACATTGTTTCACCTGGTTTAAACCGTTATCAACTAAAACGTCGTGGTAAAAGAGGTGGTCGCCGCCCTAAATCTGACAAATCTCACAAATCTGATGTGTCAGCTTGCTTACCAAAATCAAGCTTTTGCCTTTTAAATGCTCAGTCTGTATGCAACAAGTCGGATTTATTGGCAGATTTTATCATTGAGAATGATTTTGATATTGTTGCATTGACTGAGACCTGGCTTTCTGGATCGGACAAAGATAATAAAATTCTCGGTAGCCTTGTTCCTTCTGGATTTGAAATAACTCATGTGCCTCGCCCAAATAGAGTTGGTGGTGGAGTTGGTATTGTTCACAAAGCAGCCATATCTTGTGAGCAGTCGAACCCTTTTTCAGCGATATCTTTTGAAAGCATATGCTATAATCTCACATTTCCTGGAACTGCAAACCCTCTGAAATTGGTTGTAATATATCGTCCACCTCCCAGCAAGAAGAATAGGACAACCCCAAAGATATTCTTTGATGAGTTTTCGGATTATTTAGCGATTCTATCCATACAGTCTGGAAACTTGCTCATTGTTGGAGACTTCAACTTTCATTTAGAAAAATCATTTGATAGTGAGACAAAATGCTTCATGGACATTCTTGATTCAACATGCCTTACACAATTTGTTCAGTCCCCGACTCACGCGAATGGACACATTCTTGATTTAGTCATCAGTCGCTCATCGGACGCTCTTGTAGAGTCAGTATCTGTTGAGGATATGCTTACAGACCACTCTGCAATACACTGTAATCTAAATCTTCAGAAACCAAAATACCCAAGACGTGAAATTTCACTTCGTAAGCTGAAGTCAATTGATCACAACAGTTTTACCACAGAACTCTCCAAATCTGATTTGATACTAAACCCAGAACGTGATCTTGATAAACTTGTCAATCAATACAACACAGTGCTTTCCGATCTGCTGGAGAAACATGCGCCACTTCGTAAACGTGGTATCACTGATAGGCCGCGTACCCCATGGTACAATGATGACATCAAAGAGGCAAAGAAATGCCGAAAACGGCTCGAGAGACGTTGGCGGAGAACAAGGCTGTTATCTGATAGGAAATTATTCCAAGCGCAACGGCTCTGTGTCACACAACTTACAGAAAAGGCAAAATCTTCCTTCTACAAGAACAAAATTAACGCCTGTGATGATCAAAAAGCACTTTTTCAAGTTGTTGAAGAACTTTTCCAAAATAAAGGCTCACCCAAATTACCACGGCACAATGATGTTGGAAAGTTAACTGAAAGATTCTGCAGTTTCTTCTCATCCAAGATATCCAAGATTCGTGAACAACTGGACACTAATACAGTCACTCAAAATGTTAATATTGAGAGGACACAAAGTAAGAAAGAGATCTCATTTTTGGAGAAATTTACACCAGTTTCGGAGCAAGAAATTGGAGAATTTATTACATCTTCGCCGAGTAAATCATGTGATCTCGAACCCGCTGCCAACCTCCATTTTGAAAAATCATTTGGATATTGTTCTTCCAACTATCACAAATATTGTAAACCGTCACTAGAAACTGCCACTTTCCCACACATGATGAAACAGGCTCTTGTTAGACCTTTGCTGAAAAAGGCATCTCTCGACCAGGAGGACTTGAAAAACTATAGACCTGTGTCAAATTTACCATTTATTTCAAAAATTATTGAAAAAGCAGTTGCCTCACAGATATCTGATCACATGTTTAAGCACAATCTTTTCAATCATCTTCAATCAGCCTACAGGAAATACCATGGTACGGAGACGGCATTAATCCGTGTCCAAATTGACATTCTTCGTGATCTTGACGACAAAAAATCTGTATTTCTTGTACTGCTTGATTTATCAGCAGCCTTTGATTCGGTCATATTTACACAACAGGACTCAATCTGTCTGCATAAATGGTACATTATCTTCGCATATTCCACTTTTGTATGGTGTACCACAAGGATCTGTACTCGGACCCCTATTCTTCATAATATATACTGGCCCCATCACCAACATAGCTCACAGATACAATTTGCAAGTCCATCTTTATGCTGATGACGCTCAAGTGTATTTGTCATTTAACCCAAAACTGCCTGGAGATGAGCATTCCGCAGTAGACCGAATAGAGAACTGTGTTATTGCGATTAAGCATTGGATGAAGTCTAACAAATTAAAACTCAATGATGATAAAACTGAGCTATTGATCATATCATCCAAAAATCAAAGGAAACACATTATATCAAAGTCTGTTAAAGTCAGTGAGAGCGTTATCTTGGCTAACTCCAAAGCTCGCAATCTTGGTTAATTTGTCAAACTGGTTATTTTCATCTCCAGAATATTAAGAGTATACGCAAACTTATGTCAAAAGAGAGTACTGAGAAATTGATTCATGTTTTCATATCATCTCGTTTGGATTGTGGTAATGCTTTGCTCTATGGAATACCTAAAAACCTCATTCACAGACTTCAATTAATCCAAAATGCTGCGGCAAGGACCATATTCATGATTCATAAGTCAGATCACATAACATCCTCACTGAAGCAATTACACTGGCTCCCAGTTCAACAACGGATAGTTTTCAAGATATGTCTTCTTACATGGAAAGCTCTACATGACAACTCACCTTCATATATTCAAGATCTTCTTATCATACACCACAGAACTCAAAAAAGGTTGCTGCATCACGGATAACAGAATGCTCACTTTTGACTGCCCTTTCTGCTGCTGCCTTTATTACGACGCCTTCACCGTCACAGGGCCCTTTTCCATGTCTTGAACCGAAAAAGTGTCGTTCTGTTGGGAAACCGTAGTCATCTTTACTGTACGAAATATCACCAAAGGGTGTCTTAGACTTATATTGTGCAGAACAGCCATCTGTAAATTGCACTGCTCTAACGAGAGGCAATTATCGAGAAACTGCATGGCTGTCATGCTTCAAATCAGGCGATACAATATCGATGCACTCTCGTACCACTCCCCCATCAGTTGGGCACGTATAGTGTCCAACTACAGGATGCAGCGTTACTTGGTTCTTACCCCAATAAGCAGATTGAACCTCACTTTGAGTGAAGCATGTGTAATTCTCAGCAAAATCCATGATGCAGACCACATTGTTGGTAGGAGTCAGTCAGTGATGTTTTTAAATTGCAGATGCTGCCATTGAGCAGTAAATAAATGTTGCGCAAAAGGCTCCATTTCTTCAAACAGCTGCTTCACCATTTCATTGAGTGTACCACTTTCTGATGCGAGAGCCATGTGTTTGTTTTCCCCTAAGCCTTCTATCATCTTCCATTTCATCCATGACACTTTTTCCTCACCATTTTATTCAAGCAACCTTCCGAGATGGTCCGACAACCCTTTCACTCCACAATTTTTGCAGTTAAGTTATTAACAGCATGATACTTGTCTGCGACTCTCAAATCGGATAGGTTTTGAATCAAGATTTGCTGATTAACAACTTTGAGTTTGAGTTAAATGTTAGTGCAGTACTCACAAAGGCATTGTGTGAGTTTGGTATGCTTTTGAGTAAGAACATTACTTGGCCTCAACATTGAACATTTTCGAAACCCCATTTTTGTAGTTGGATTCTCTTGCTTCCACTTGACATATTTCGGAAGCAATTTTCTCGTCACATTTTTCTTGTTTGGCAAGCAAGAGCTCACATCAGGTCGGGCGTAGAAGTCATTCACATTTTCTTCAATGTGACCTGATGTTGCGTCACTTCTTTTTTTGCTCACATGGGCAGTGGCTGAGTGACGAGTACTTCAGTAAGGTTTTGTAGCGAACACCCATGTTCTTTCTGATGCTGCGAGTCATTCTGTACTGTTTTTGAAGCGAAATTCCACAGGAAGAATTGTTTTGTGTTTTTACAGTTTTTGTGTTTCTTCTTGTCCTGCTGGGTCTCCTGCAAGCTTTGAAAAACTGTTGCGCATAATGCCCGTTTCTTAATTTGTGCTTGTTTCAGTGATGGAATTGTTGTTTTCAACTTTCTTTTGCGTTCCTCTTCTCGCTTCTTCTGCATTCTTATTCTATTCTTCTCTCTGACCCAGCGTTTTTTGTAGGAGGACATCCTTGCTCCTTCTGCTCGCTTTTGTTCTCTCTTTTGTCTACGTTTCTCTTCCATTTTCTGTTGAATCTTATATTTCTCAGACCTGGTTTCTGGTTTCTTTTGTTGATCGGTTGTACCGCAAGTAGTAGATGTTTTCTGTGCAGCTTCAGCTTTGTCTTTCTTTTTCTTTTCTCTGTAGCGTCTCATCCTTTCTTTGCTTGCTTCTCTTTGCCTTTTAATTTCTTCATCAGTCAGAATGCATTTTCTGCGCATTGAGCTGCGAATTCTTTCTGCTTCTTTAGCTTCCTCATATTTACTCAGGTCAGCTTTGACTTTCATTCTATATGTACGCATTTTTAGTGCTGCGCGTGATGGTTGCTGCTGTCTTGTGGGATCTTTTTCAAGACTTGATGTGATTGGGGTAGAAGCAAATTTCTTTCTTACCAAAGAACGCAAGTTGATCCTCATTTTTCTAGAGATATGAGAAATTTTAACTGCCGAAAAGCTATGCTGGTCACGAGTATCTTTTGGTAGCCGTCGATCACTACTCTAAATGGACAGAGATTTACCCCTTGAAAAATGCCACAGGGAAGACAGTTGCGTGCACCATCGTCCACCAACTCTTCAGTCGGTATGGGGCACCACGTTCCCTTCTCTCGGATAATGGACCTCAGTTCACTAGTCGTGCCCTTGCTTCAGTTTGCAGCTCATGGGGAGTTGAACAAGTGTTCATATCTCCCTACCACCCTCAAAGCAACTGAGTTGAACGCGTAAATCGGAACATAAAAGGAATGTTGCAAGCGTTCACCGGCTCTGATCACCGTACCTGGGACACTCATGTTGCTGAGTTTGCTTTTGCGTTGAACTGGGCTACTCACGAGACCACGGGTGTTGAACCTGCTACAAATTGGACATCTCCGAACTGAACGATGCACAGACAAAATTTATGTCCAAGAAATTCGCGAACAGAAGGAACGAGCTCGGTGCAATCGAAAGCACTACTATGATCAATCACGCTCTGTGACTACAGTGAATGCTGGAGACCATGTCATGGTCAAAACTCATCCTAAATCAGATGCCAACAAAGAGTTCAGTGCCAAACTAGCACCTCGCTGGAAGGGTCAGTTTGTTGTTAAGGAACTGTTGACTCCTGTTAACCTCAAACTCCAAAGTGTTGATGCTCCCCGCAAAGAACTCATTGTTCACGTCGATCAGATCAAAACTGTTCCAAAGTAAAGACTGATTTGAGACTGTATACTGCATTTTTTGTGTTTTTCAAGCTGTGCTGGAACACTCAGTACAGTATCATGCTTATCTGCAGTTATGTTTATATTTGTTTGCAAACACAAAAGGCAAGTGTTGAATTTACACAAAACAGTGCATAAGAGGAAAAATTGATTTTATTTTCTTTATCCTTGAAAAAAAAATTATGTGAAAAAAAGGAAGATCTTGAGTATTACCTTTATGCACGATTATTGCGACAGTAGAGGAAGACACCTCTCAGTTATCTAGTACTTACGGTGTACTTAGTGGACTTTATTTTTTGTTGTTGAAACACACACACACAAAAAGAGGTTTTGTTGAGACTTATCAAAAAAATTTCAAAAGTAAATCACTGCTGCTTTATTTTTTCCTTTCAGATTGAAATGGTACTGGTAGAGACCTTTTACCAAATTTTTAAACACCTATATTGCTTTCACAAAGTGCAGGAAAAAAACCTGGATTTTTTTTTTAATTTGCCATTGTTTTCATTCAAAAATGTGTTCTCATTCACCACAAAAAATAGCTCCTCTGTTCTTGCATTATCGTAGGATGGGGGAGTATAGCAGACTCGGAATACACACATTATATCTCTTTCGTGACACTTATTTGATCCTTTGGCTCTCCATACCTAGGACAATTGCATGATGGGATTGATTGTTATAATTAGGCCCAAAAAAATTGTTGAGTTGCCCTCCACCGACTGACCCAAAAGTACTGAAATCTCGGGTCGGGTTTTTTTTTTCCCCCGTCATTCATAGGCCTATTTATTTATTTTATTAATGAAACTTACCAATTTTCTGTGTATAAAACATAATACGGCCCTCACATGGTGCACTGCCTTCGCGCACACTGTGTGCCAACGATTGCGACTCAAATATACACGTTTTCAAATCAAATGGTCCTGACACGTTGTGCACTGGCTCCCCGCACTGTACGTGTGTCAACGATTGCGACTCGATCTACACGTTTTCAAATCAAATGGTCCTGACACGTTGTGCACTGGCTCCCCGCACTGTACGTGTGTCAACGATTGCGACTCGATCTACACGTTTTCAAATCAAATGTTGAAGTAAAGTTGTTGAAAGATTATTATAAAGTTGAATGGGTGATGTCTTTTTATTCTTTAGGTACTTGTGCATACTGCTAGATCATTGTCTTTGAAAAACATGGTATGTGGTTTCAGTTCCAATGCATTTCAATCTTAAAATGACAGTCAAGGAGAAATAAAAATCCCGACCGACCGACCCCTTCAAATATTTTCACTGGAGGGCAACTCAACATTTTGTTTTGGCCTTAGCCAAGATGGCGCTTGTGAAGATAAATCATTGAACGTGAAGAATAAATATATAATTAAACGATCATCAATCAAAGTTTCCCCTATTTTACTTGTTCCTGTTTGATGTGATCGAATCCAAACAACGTTATACCGTTATAACCGCATGCTGCCACTCTATGACGTGTACATACATGTACAGTGGAATGTACGCGAAAATCAGGCACACGACATATGGAAAAGTTTTGGCTGTTTGTGGCCACTGAACAGTACGTGTAAAAAAAAAACACCCAGCGCGTACACGGACTATACCATTTATTACGCGGGGGTGGAATATCCAAAACGGAGCCGCGGAAGTGGGTGGGGTTTATTAAAAACAAGTTCTGAAAAAAAAATTAGCCTTGGGAACTATAGGAAACCAATTGTAAGCATAAGTCCAATGTTTCCATATTGTTAAAAATCATATAATAAAACATGTGTCGCTTTAAAACAATGTTTTTTTTCTCCATTTTCCATTGCATTTAGGTGATTGTTTTCTTAGGGGAAAAAGTAAACTAGCTACTAGCTAGGTGAGCTAACTATATCATATGAACTTAATTTTAACGTGGGATTTCCTTCACAAGTATTAATTATAGGTTTAGTCTGAATAGACTTCAAGGATCTGAAGTTGGGAAAATAAGTTGACTTGGACTCAATTCTGTCTGCCATACACTGCTGAATCATAGGTAATGTTTCATGTAAATGCAGAAAGCTGTTTTATTCAAAAACATTTCTCAAACAATTTACAATTCAAACATAATACTTCCTCTCAATCATCATTCAAATAATTCATTCAAGTATCTTGAAAAATCATTTCAAACATATTAATTAAAAATTTAAAAGCACTCTAAAATTCAACTGCAAAATGTCAACATCACTTTCAATACATATGAACTCCAAAACGGGGGTCAGATTGTCTGGATCATAAGTCGGTGCCTGCAAATCCTTGAATAACTCATATAATAAAAAGTTGTTCGATGCATACCATTCATTGACAGGTTTCGTAATGACAGGAAGGGGCATGAGAACTACAGCAATTAAAATTGCAACAGTTCTAAAACTTGTAAATGCCATATTGCAACAAAATCTTGAACTTCTTGAAGTGAACTTGATGACTATTTATAATTTTTTCACAGAAGACCCACGGTTTCCATGTCAGTTTTGTTCCCTTTGCCCTTCACAAATTGCAACATAAAAATGATTCCACTTGGCACATATGTAGGTTCCAGTCTGTTGAAAATGTCTTCAATGGCCTTCGCTCTTGCATCCAAAATGTTGTTGTCGCCTTTTTAACATTATGCAGTCTCCATTCTTATTATTTATCCGGTACCACCACCCAATGCCAAGGAAGTTTTCCAGATGTTTGGGTCGATATTTAATCAGTTTTGTTGATCTGGAGCAGCGGTTAACTTTCACACCAAGATGTATGATGGCTGTGAATGTTTGTTTTTGTATTGGTATCCGTAATATTACTTTACTGTCACACTTTCTGGCCAGACTAAGCTTTTCCTGAATTGAAGTTCTGAGGGTTGTTTGGAAAAGAGTAACAGCGTCTGATGCTATCAATTGCCTTCCAATTATGTCACAGCTTTCTCTCCATTCATCGTAGGAGTTCGGCCATCCTATATAGTGAATAAGTACCTCAGTCCTCTGTGATGTAACTCTTCTGTCCTTTATGCAGATGTCAAAAAGAGTGTTGGTTGACCAACGAGAAGATTTTTGCCCACCACAGCTCCGACGACTCACCCCAGAGTTGTTATTAACAACTGCCAAATAATTTAATCTTGTCAGCTTCCGGAGCTGTGAAATTAAATAGAATTCAAAAGTGAATTAGATATTTCTGTATATACGTGATCATTTAAAAAACTATGGCCTATAGTCGACAGTAGTGTATAACCCTAAGCTTAATAAAGACTAAACCAATTGTAGAGGTTTGGCTTTGGACGAGTACACTTATTGCAATCCTCTAGTTTTGAAGAGACATCATGAAACCAACATGTGAACATTTCATCGCAAACAGGTATTCTTCAAGTATTTGAGAAATCCGAGCATGTAACAGTTTCATGTTTTGTGATACTTTTAAGCACGGGAATGCGCGATTTGAGTGAAATCGTGTTCAAACACAATTTTCTCAAAGATAACAGCATTTCAATTATATTTCTCACAATGATTGGTACCAGTACAAACTTTATACCAAGTATCACAGATTAAAAATCATATTTTTATTGACTCATAATCAACCCTCTACATCCATGGATTAAAGAAAAAATATTAAATAAAAAACTAGTAAAAGACAGATGCTATATGAAAAAGGTTGACAAACAAAATTGTAAAAGTAGATAACTGCTCAGTTGCAGAGGACCTACTTTTCCTTAAAAATTTTAGGTATTTTTTTTAAAGCCAAGCATGCCGGTGCGGTAGGCGGTCTAGCCTAGGCCACAGGCCAAAGACGTTTACGCTGTGCTAGGCGCTGTGTAGATTATACCTACCCACGCACAAAATTGGGATCAACCCCTTACACTGTCACACACAACTGCGAGCAGACGTTTTCACCGACTGCAGGACAAGCATTTTTGATTCACCTTTTTGCAGTCACTATTGCTTGAAAATTCACAATTTTACTACTAAATATTCTACATGAAATCCTCATTCTAATGATATATAATTGGGGGCAAAAGTGTATGCTTAATTTACCTTGTATACGTTGTCTACACGCTCCATGGATTGCAGACGTTTCACGGCGTGTGCACGCGGCAATGGCGATACAAGCCACGTTGTGATGATCAAAGCTTAATTGTTATTGGCCATCAAACGTCCGGTCCTAAATTGTGTCCAATCAGCAAGAACTTTACATAATACGAAGGATATTCTTTTGTGAAGCTAATACCGCTTGAACCATTGAAATCGGTCAAGGGATGGCGCTGTTTCACCTTTCTGAACTACAAACCAAGGCACCGGATCGCGCAGTATTAAAAGGGTCGCTGAACTGTTTTTAAATCGCCAAAGTCCGGTTTAAAATTTTATCTATTCCTTTTGAGATTTGCAAGAGATGAAGATGATTAATTTTTCAAAATAAATCCGTTTGAACTGCGAAGATATATTACGAACGATGAAAGATATTGGAGTTTTAGTGCGAAAATCGTGGAAAAAGTCTATTGCGCTTGCATTTTTCGGCGCTTGCACTTTTCCATATGTTTTACCCTTCCTTTTTCTACGGTGGTGTATACAAACAACGTTCCAGTATTCAAGTTGACCACCCTCAACATGAGCGACAGCGAAGGTACGAAGGTGAAATAAAGGAAATAAAGAAGTGCACTTCGTGGACAAAAATGTAGACATGAGAAGAGTAAGTTTTGTTATTTTGAAGGAGTTAATTAATTTACTCGGCTATAACCACCCGTTGCAGTTTATTGGTTACGTGACGAAATAATGTTAAAACAAGGAAGACCGTATAAATAAGGCTTTTGCCGAATATGAAATCAATGACAATGTGTGTTTATTAAGCTTGAATCAAAAGTTTGAATGCTACAAAATGTTCAACAAAATCACCTAAAGGTGATTACAAAGGAGTACTTTAGTTTTATGCCTACTTGGACAATTGGACATGTATTCTTTGAGCAAAAATAAATAGTAAACAAAGAAACAGAAACAGAGAAAATTATTTGTACGGATCTTGATCTGTAAGTTACAGGTACTAAAACTGACAGAGAATGAACAACTTGAAATATTCGACACTGACTTTGATGAATATGTTGTGTACAACTTCATCGATGGATTGGATTTTCAGTCCCTACCTGATTACGTGGGTTTTCCCCATCTTGGGTTTCTTCGGGCCTATTGGCTACAGTGCTAGACACTTTCGAGGAATTCCTTGGTTTCAGTACAAGAAAGATATGAAACGAAATAAATAAATAATAAACAATGTGAACTAAAGAGGAAAGGGGATACTGAGGTACCTACTTTAATTACAGTAGCTTATTTTTATCTTGCTTTGTGTATAATCTATTGATCCTGTATAATACTGGATCAGTGAATTACTTTTGTACACACTCAAGGCATTGATGGCTCAATACATTTGGGTAACTCTGAGAATGGCTGCGATGGAAACCATATAGATTTGAGATTCCACTTCTTTACACAAAAAGATTATTATAAGCTGTCCACTTTTTTTTTGCAGTGAGAGCCAAGGGGCACAAAAGAACACTTCAGGAACATCTAAAGAATTTGTGTTCTAAAGTATGACTTACAAATGATTTGATTCTGATGTCACACAAGGTCCAGTATCACTCTAAATTATGTCAGGGGCAGAAGGGGAAAAATGGGAACTTGGCGAAGGGTGGGGTAAAACAGGAACTTGACGAAGGGTGGGGTGTTCACAAACTGGAAATTTGAAAACAATTAAGACCAATGACTAATGACTAATATTTAAGTAAAAATAATGATACTGCACAGTGGAAGTAAAATTAAAACATTGAGTTGTAAACCACCGGTTCTTTTCAGAACCATATCAGCTCTTTAAAGCTGTTTT
Source organism: Zoroaster sp. YZ-2022 (assembly GCA_029582265.1). Lineage (NCBI taxonomy): Eukaryota > Metazoa > Echinodermata > Asteroidea > Forcipulatida > Zoroasteridae > Zoroaster > Zoroaster sp. YZ-2022. The sequence goes on from CM055816.1 coordinate 82,945,181, forward strand.
TTTTCAGTGTTCAGTGTTAGCTCAAAGTGATCTCACTGTAGATACTATCATTGGCTATGGAGCTCCTATAATAGCATCATTACAAAGATGTTTTCCCTTGCAATTAAATGACAGTTTTGTTTACCAGTAGACACTCATAGCCAAATCGGAGTCAGGCTTACTCTTCAAATTGAGTCCAGCAACTATGTCAAAAATGACTCCATTTTAGTAGTCAAAGTACTCCGTTAAAGCGTCTCCATTTACTCCTTTTCCAGAGTCATAATGACTCTCTTAACTTTATTGAAGAGTCATTGCTTTTCAGTGGGGGCCCAGGGGGTTGGGTTTTTTCCATTTTCTTTTTCTTTTGTTTTTTAGGGCACTATGAGGATTTTTCGTGGGGAGCTACGCCGCTGAAATGTTGTGATCAGCAGCAGACAGTAGGCCTAATACCTCTTCACCCCAACATTGAAATCTGCCAAGTTCCTCCCTGATAAGCGCTTAAAATCTCTTGTCATCTGTTGAGAAAATGGAATAAATAATTGAGGTTGGATAACCTTAACAGTTAATTTGCGAGTTAAAAAGTAATGCCTAAAACCACATACTCTGGCATACCCCGATTACTCGTGATTTGTAATGATTATTTTGAAACCTAACTTACAGAACTTGACTCCACCGTGTACCCACCGATTTAGAAAGCATCAACGACAAGACATGCAAGATGGCCACCAGCATAGCTACATAGACTGGAGACCAGCAGCTGCATCGATCTCGTTGTTGTAGAGTCAGTGACCAGACTACGGTAGCAACGCGCTTTACGGGAGGGGAGTCAAATTGACTCTACCTCAGAGTCCACTTACTCTTTATAAGAGTAAGGCGCCGTTTACCCTGTTTGAAGAGTCATTTGACTCCGATTTGGCTATGAGTGGACGCCTGGTTTGTAAATAAAACAACTGCTTTAATTGGGAGATGTTTTTGCTTTTGAAATTTGAAAATAATTCCATGTATGCCTTTTAACCAAGTTAAATTCTTCGAATCTGTCCCTTTCCCTGTGCATGGTTTTCTTCATAGTATTAAATTTGTTGTTGTCTGTAGAAACGGGTTGCTCCCACCAAAGCAATTTTCAGGATAGTCAGAATAAATGTTGGCTGGATGAATAGACAGAACAGCTTGACAGAGCACAAGGGAGTGAGGTTCGCAAAGGGAGGCGGGACAAGATGTGTCACAGTGGATCCTGATTCATCCTATAAAAGTCTGCAAGACATGGGAGTCGGAGTATTTTTCCCTGATGGGAGGAGCACTATGGGGCCCATTGAAGACTTTCAAGTCGATGGAATCGGAATATTCCAACAGGTCATCAAGAAGGACAAGTTCAACCTACAAAATGTAATAGACCAACATGAATATTTAACGGATTTGTATTATATAAGAAAGCGATTTGTACGTTGAAAGAGGCCCTCTATCGTCTTAACTGCCTGTACGCAGCCTGCCCATCTGTTTCATCAAAACGCTCCGGAATTCGTGTGCCAGCAAGGATGTCATTCTCCTGAAGACGATCAGAGCATACTGTGGCGGAATTCGGAAAAAATATAAAAATTGTATTCATGTATTACAATATATAATATCTCTCTTACGATAGCGCTGCCACCAGGCGGAAAATGTACAGGCCTAAACCTCTGGAGTTCCGCCTCACTGGCTTAGTATTTCTAGTTAGTAGACGTGGGTTCGCTGTCAAAATATATGACCAGATAAAAGAAGCACTTATATCTAGAATACGTCACTCCGCACACAGATATTTTAAACATTCAACGGTAGAGAACAAAATGTTTTTATTAAATACGTCAGCAACTCTAATTTACATTTAGGTCCCCAATAATTATCAAACCAGTAAACAAAGATAATGCTGTTTGAGGAATAATTTCCAGTTCCCAGGTAATATATCCCACTCGCCTATAAACCTTAATTAATACCAGACCCTTAGCTTCAAGATATCTGCTTAAAATAATACGTAATGATACTAGGCTTCAACCTACAATATCCACTCACTTAAAAATACATGTATCTCGGTACATAATTTAAATTTGTTTCCCCTCTGCTATCATTGTATATTGTTTGTATTCATGTTTTTCTTTGTTTCCGCGCCTTGAGCGCCCAGCAGGGTGGATATGTGCGCGCTAAAAATCTTTATTATTATTATTATTAAAGTGATACTAGGCTCCTACCTACAATATCCACTTTCTTTAAAAAAAATTAAAAAATACCGAAGTGATACTAGGCTCCTACCTACAATATTCACTTCTAAACAACTTAAATATTACAAGGCCTCTGAATCCAGATGCCAGTATTTCTTGAATATTAACTAGAAAATATTAACATCACTATGAAATGACCAAACCTATTCTTCAGCTTCCAATATCTAACGTTATCCGGCTCCTCACAAATCCAATTTGGCTCCCCAAGTGTTAACTTCAGCTCCCCAAACTTTAGTACAGCTTGCCACCACTCCATCTCCCCAACAAATATTACAGCTCCCCGAGATTTTATACCAGCTCCTCGAAGGTTAATCTAGCTCCTCAAAAATGTAATACAGCTCCCCTGAATCACATATTTATACAGTTTAATTCGTAATAAATGAGCTGAAATATCATTTAATATCAATTGAGTTCACGAATGAACGTAAACACCGCTTAATTTCATTGACAAAAAGTGTATTGAGGTCATCTCATGAATATTCATAAACTTTGTAAACACTGAGCAGACGATAATCCCTTTTTTCTATACTATGCTCGATATGCGGCAGAGTGCCTCTTCTACATGTCCCTATACATTAACACACTGTTGTTCAATTGTTAAGGAACCCCCCCCCCCCAAAATCTTCTAAAGAATTCCTAAGATTCATGGAACACAATGAAGACAATGGGAGGGGTGCAATCTGCCGCATATCGAGCCATGGATCGAGCGGTTTAGTGCATCGGATTTGTGTTCTGATGGCTGAAATGTCAGAATGTGGGTTCGAATCCCGACTGCGACCGGGGTACTTGTGTCCTTGAGCAAGACACTTTACCATAATTGCTTCTCTCCACCCAAGGGTGGAGGGCAGAGTTGGTTGTTGTGTTTGATTTGTCCTATATGTGCCGAAATGGCAGCAATTGAGCTGTATACTCCCCAGGGAGCTGATATGGTTTCAGGAATGATTTATGCACTTGATGAGCAGGGGTAATAATGCAATGCGCCTTGAGCACCAGTTTGGTTGATACGGGCGCTCAATAAGTCCGCATTATTATTATTATTATTGTTATAATATGTTTTTTTTTTTCAGTGGGGCCAGTGTAATGACTACACTATTGAGATTTAAATACTGGCGACGTTGTGCGGGGAGGGCACTTACATAGCATAGAGTGTCGTAATCACTTTGCTTTATTATGCTTTAAATGCGTGGTATGTTCCTACCAGGCAATACAATCTCAAGTGTTGCTCATTGCGGTAAAAGATTAGGCTGAATAGTTTACATGTACAGTACATATATGTACTGCACATGTTCTACCGCTTCTCCTGCAGACATACCGCAGCAGAGCTTGAGTACAAGGACGAGTACGGCGAGAGGGCGTCCCCCGACGTGGTCGTTAGTGCATGGCGTACCGAAACTTGGCATGTTAAAATTCACCATACTCCACATAATTCAATCTTTGCTCGTCTGAAAAATAATGTGTGACTTTGTTTGACATTAACAAAAATAAAAGACGGCAAGATCGCGTTCCTTGATGTTGGCATTTCCAGAAACCCAGACGGCTCCCTACACCACAACGTATACAGAAAGCCCACGCACACAGATCGGTACCTGAACCAGCGCTCCTTCCATCACCCAAGCATCAAGTCATCGGTCAACCGTACCCTCGTACAACGCGCCTACAACATTTGTGACAAGGACAGCCTTCCCAAGGAACTACAGCACATCCGAACCACCCTCAACGCAACGGTTACAATTCCAGCAAGATCAGCACAGCGAAGCTAGTTCCAAACCCCGAAAGCAAGGTAAGTAATCTAACCCTCTCTGCTTGTCTCCCCTATCTAGGTTCGACGTCTCACAAACTACAGCGCATCCTCCGACGAGCAGGCATCGATGTGTTCCACTCAGCCCCCAACAAACTCCAAGGACTTCTACACACCCACAAGGACAAACCGGACCCAAACAACAGAGCGGGAGTCTACCGGATCCCCTGTGAGTGCGGTAAGGTGTACATCGGCGAAACAGGACGCAACCTCCCCATCAGATTGAAGGAACACCGAGCACACGGCCGCAGAGATAGACAACTTTGCTGCTGTCCTTGGTCTTATTGAGTTTTTTGTTTGGTGATACTGTATATCAGATCCACAAGAACAGGCAGACGAAGTTGAGAAAGACTGGAGAGTTACCATTTGAGAATGACGTCAAGAAACAAGGAAGCACACAATAGGAAAGGTGAAGGAAATGATTTCTGGTCCATATTTCATCTGGTATTCTCACAGTTTTAACACCCTAAGGGACTTGACTGACCCTGTTCAATGCACGAAGGGGTGGAGAACCATCACGTCTGAAACTAGCTGAATGGAAAGAAGCTGAAACCAACATGTGGATCGACAAACAGAGAGCAGAGAAACACCTCCTTCACAACCTAAATCAGCGGGAGTGCGGAATGATAACTTGTACATTTTTGTTCATGGCTCAATGACCCATGCCACAGGGTGGCACACACTAAGCAAGATATGTGATGATGCTGGAGTCAATTTTAAGTCTAGATTGGCGGCTACTAAAAACAGACACCGAATAATCGTATTGCCCTTCAATTGCATGGGAACCATTCTTAAAAACTCACCCTCAACATTGACATTGATCTCCTCCAGGTTCTTTCCTGCAAATTGGTCAACATGCCCCTTCTCAAGAAGCATCAAAATCTTTGCAACCTTCGCTATCTGGAGGGTGTTTTCTGGTAGCCGATAATATTCTCGGTTTATACGAATGTCATGTCCCATGAAACTCGCCAAAACATCCAGCTCGTTGTCCTTGAGGCATAACAGCTGAAGCAGGGTTGCCACGTGTTTGCGAAGTTTGGTAGAGGTGACATATTCAGGGTGCTCTGCCTCAGACTTCTCAACAAACTTCTTCACACAATCACAGCCACGGTATGACGTTGGACATCGTGGTCTGGCAAACAGATACGGATTATCTTCAAGAACCCCAACAGTATCTCTCTTTGAAATCAAGAGGTTGATACTTTCAACCATATCGGCAGACATCAGTACTCACGGCTGTTTCCCCTTAATAAAAGTGCGCCCTCTGTTGTCAGACTTTTTACAGTATGTAAATAAGGCGTGTTGACCTTACTTGCTGGGGGCGCGTCTGTGTGAAAAATGAATGAATCATTTCTAAATATGGTAAGGTTACTCCTTGCTGTAGTGTCATTGGTTAGAAAGCTAAAATATTGGTTTTACTCATGAATATGTAAATATAATACTTAAAAAGTCACATGATAGTGTTTTCGCTGCCCAGCAGGGGTTTGTTTATTTTCTAATTCTGGCGGTTGCGAATCGTGAGTGTACGGCAGCCATTTCCAAGACCACGTTGATCTTAACTCAAACATGTCAAATGAGCATTTTGCAGCCATCGGTATGGATAGTTCCTCATTTTTCATCGACACAATCCACCTACCCAAGTATCTATTGAGACATCATCTTTCAATAAATAAATAAGGTAAGTCTGGGCCAAAGGGATTTTCATTGTTAAATCGTCTTAGAAAAAACGAATTTTACATGTTTACATGTGTGTGCGCGCGTGTACTATGCATAGCAATCCCATTGCATAGTACTGTACATGAACTTATGTGTATGTACCAGCACGGTATAGATCAATTTTACATAGTGTGTACACAAAACATGCAGACACCGTTCGCCATGTGTGTTCTAACCTCTACTCTAATTGAGTATTAGTTTTTCGATAAATTATTTCTTAATAATAATTATTTCTGAAATGGGTTTTGTAAGTTTTCATGATTGCTATTAATATTATTTAAAGTCCACTTCAGGTATAAAAGAGTCACAGTAATTGTGTGGTAGAAATAGTGGTAAATGTAAATTGTAAGCCATTAACTTTGGATTATCATCAACAGTAATTTATTTAGTTTCACTCTAAAGTAAATTATACAGGCAGCAAGAAACTAAAATCAGTCATATCGTCAGTGATCGAGTGGCTGAACAGTATTTAATATTAACAACATATAGTATTTTTTTCCTCATTTAAGAATACAAGACCTGTCCTGACTTCATTTTCCTCTTATTTGTGATCATATTATTATTTATACTATCATTACAATGTCAATGGAGGTCATGTCGACAGCAAGCAAGAGATGTGACAATCATGAGAAAGCAACATGATTATTACAAACAGTGAATCATTTTTTTTCAGCTTCGTCATCTTCTATGGAGAAGGACATGGAGTCACCATGGACAGCATCAATTGTGAGGATAAACTAAACAGGTAAAAAAAAACCACTTGAGAATGTTTGTTGAAACTTCAGTAGGATAACCAACCCTTCAAAAATGTTAAGCTTGAAGTTGATTCTTTGCATCCATTCCCAAATACTTTGAAAGTAAAAATATAACCTAGTAGTTTTTTTTCTTTCTTTTTGCAAATTGTTCCTGCTTGGGTGAGTTCATAAAGGATGCTACAATTTAAGGCATCTTCTACTTACAGTGCATGTACTATTAGTATTACCTAGGCACGTAGCCAGAATTGGAAATTTTTTGGGGCACATTCCGTGCATGCTCTTGTGAGCCAGAATTGTTCGCACAATAATTTGTATAGTATAGTTGTGATAATTAGGTTATTAAATTTAAACCAAACTGAATTTTTTTGGGGGCATGTGCCCCCCCCCCGTGCCCCCTCATAGCTACGTGCCTGCTATTACCCTGAACTTAGTATTTTCAAAGTATGTGTAATTGTGAAATAATTTACAGGGAAATTAAAAATCAACCTGAAAAGTCTATTAATTCAAAGAATGTATTTGACATTATTCGACCGGGTTAGTTTTAATATGCAGTGAGCGTTTTTCCGTTTACAGAATGGCAAATTGGTGCACAAAATGTATCATAATTTGCTAGTCAAAACTCATAATTTGCTATTCAATATTAGCATTCAGCATGCACAAAACACATACAGTCTAAATGTTCTTGCTATGGGAAATTGTTCCCTGTAACAGGATGGATACATCCTGTATAGGCTCTAAAGTACAGAGCTTAAAATAAGCATGCAATCTGCATTTGGAAATTTATTATTAAATATTTACTATGGGGTTATTTTTTTATTATTTCATTTCAGACTGGACTTCGGGGAAGGTTGTTGTTAGGTGTCGACGCATGATGCTCTTTAGTTTTTCCAGTTCGTCCCTCATGCCATTCACAGCTCTGCCAGCTCTGTTGAATTCGGTGTGAAGTAACTCCCCACCTTGTTCATTTAGTAGGCCCAACCCAACACGGAACCTTCTCAACTGTTCGACGACATGATCTTCTAGCAGGTGAAGTTTTGGCGTGATGTTTGCCTCCGGGAATGTCTGCCTATATGTGTGTAAGAAATTCTTGATGCATGTGTCTAAGGATAAAGAAACCCAAATTACATACATGAGTATCGTACATGTACCTGTACTGAACAATGCAGGAGAAAGTCCAAGTACTACATTTTAAGCACAAACAAGATTTTACCTGTGTGGTCAATGTCAAGTTCTTTGAGTGGATTAGAATGGTTGATGGCTTCATGAACATCCGCGAACTGCATGAATACGATGTGGAATCTTTCCCGGATTTCTGCGGCCATCCTCTGCAAACGATTACATGCAGCAATCGGCAAGTCATCTGTGGGCAATTCCTCAATAGCTCGTTGAGGCTGACGTGTTATGTCTTCTATGACACCAGGCTGATGAAATTTGATAAATATTGAAAATAACATGTGTTTTTAATTTGATCCATCCTTTTTCAAAAGGGTACATGAACTACAAGGAAATAACCTGTGTGACTTACCTGGCAGCATTTACGGACATGATTACCCACAAAGGATTTTCCATGATAAGCCTGACGACAAACTTTGTGTTTATTTAACACCTCATCAAGACTGCTTGTCACAGGTCCTGTACCAAAAGGTAGTTCTACATGTTCAGCTTGACTTTCCTGTTGGTTCATGAATAAAAGTAAAACAGAAATTGTACCTAAACACTAAAGTGCATTCAAAGCTGCAAAACTCACTCATCGGTAAAATAAGTTTTCAAAATGTGTTACTTACGAGTTCTGTAATGTCGGATTTAAGCCGTTTCAAGGTTGTCGTCAGATCATTGTGTACAGTGTGGTTGTCAAGGTTTTTGAGCACACTCAGGGGCAGTCGGTCCTCAATTTGTTTAACCTCTCTATGTTTCTCTTGGATCTGCTTCTGTACCTGGAGCTGTCTTGTAGCCTCTGAAGCAACTAGTAGATCAAAACTAGAATTAGATGTTTCATCCTCAGCTTGAAGGCGCTCTTTGAGGATTGCCGCATCCAGCTTGTGACAATTATCCTCAAAAAGGTCAAACAGTTTCTTGAATACCCCAAGGGAAATGTGGAGGTTGGAACAACGACCTATAGTATTCATAATAATATAAAAGAGTGATGCAATGTTATGTGGAAATAGCAAAATTTTAGAACGTATCTCAACATTTTAATTTGTTGGCTATATTGAATGGCATGCACATTTACATGTACGCAATATTGACACATCGTGTGCAGAGAAAACTTACATGATCTGGCTCAATTTGGATCATAGGCTTGCGGACCACACTGTATGAAATGTCTTTAGCACGATGCCTTTGTTGTCCATCTTCAACAAACTTGCTGTACTGTCCATGTAGGCTGGCTATTGTCCTTGAGGAGATGGACCCCGCTCACAAAGTGGCTGTTGCCTGTCGATGTTGGATGCTCGACAATAAATGCAACTGTATCTTGCTATTTATTTGAAATAAAGGATAAGCATAAATATTTAAAGGTTTTCTGGAAAAATGTGTGTTTAGGACAATACGTGTGTTTTGTTTATGAAACAAATTAATTGTCTTACCATTGCAAGCACATATTCCATACAGCTTAGTGAGAAAGGCATAGTCTCCAAAACAAAACAGGCGAAATGTCCGGCCACTAAGAAAATTAAGAAAAATAACAAATAAAAAATTTGTTTGATTTTATATATTTTTAATCACAAGAGAAATTTCAATGACTTTTCCTACATTTTTATATAACGCATTAAGTTTTCACAATTAGTATGGGATGAGTACTTTCCATGAGAGGTGAAAATTATGCCTTTAAATCTTACCGCCATGTATGGTTGGTTAAGCCTACAATATCCTTGAGAACAGCAGGCATTGTCTGTTGGAGGTTGAAAAAAGAGTCATCTCCTTCAAATACAGCGATTGTTGTGGTGTTTTTCAGACTGTTTGGTCGTTCAACATTTACAATCTGAAAAGCCATTTTGAAGGAGGTGCCGCCTTTGTCTCCTCCAATCTTCAACCATATCTCATTGTCAGGGATGACGCCATTGTGGGAGATAAGGGAGTTACACCTATGAGTTAAATTATTAGAGAAAACAATTAATTTTGATGTCAAAATTATTTGTTGCTGTGTAATGTACGTATTAATTGTTGATTTTTTTTAATACTGTAATTTCTAGAGTATCACCCCCCCCCCCCAGTAAAGTATTTGAGTATTTGAATATTTAACTAATAGTGTAATCAATGTTAATAGTTTAGTGCAATACATCACCAAAATTAAAACCTCTGGTTCAACCATGGAGGAAGTTCCTCCCTCCATGGTTTAACAAAAGAATTAAATTAAAATTGTGCCAAACCTGTCAAGCCGGTCTAGATAGTCGAGCACCATTGCAGGTATGTTGTTTACTTTGACAAATGGGGCCAACTTCTGTATGTATCCATCGACTGCCTCAGCTTTTGAGCTTGAAAATTGGAGGAGAACCATTTCTCCCTGAACATAATCCTGCAGCAGTTGATTTTGTTGTTGCCTCATTGCCCGCTCAGAGGTAATGGTTGATGTGGCAAGGTACCTGCATGTATTATTATACAATACAGTGATATTATGTCGTGACAACAAAGTCACTATAAATGTAAGTTTATTTTAAATTTGTTCTACATTATGAAATTTAGTACTCACTTTCGTATTTTGCGGACTTGGTCCCAGGCGAGATGACAGTCTCATCATGGCTAGGGCCTTGTTGGCTGACATTGATGTGTCATCATGCTGGCTTTTGGTAGGTTGTCTTTCATTGAGTGTTGAACTCACTTGTTTTATAACAGCAGGCTATAAACAAATTTGTACGTAAAGATATTACTTATGCATGATTGCGTATTCTTTTCACTATTTATTAAGATTTATGTAATGTGTGTTTTATTTCACTTGAAAGGTGATAATTTTAATAATATATGCAATTTGTGTAATAATAGGTACACTTAAAAGTCTATTTCTATTTTTTAATGACATTGTAATAATTATACTGTTTGCATACAATTTGATGAAAAGTATAGCCCCTAATCAATTAAAAGGAAAGTATTTTAGCTTACTCTGCCTCCAGTTTTAAGTGATGTAACCTTGTCTCCTTGTTGCAATTTAAGCCAGGTCCATCTATCTGTGGCCTGCTCGATAGCATAAGGTATTGGAGTCCCTCTTGTGTGCTTGATGGCCTCTGTCCTTAGGGAGATTTGCAGCTTGCAAAATTTCATGATCCCTCTCACTTGGAACAGTTGTTTCGCAGATGGTTGGGGCCTGTTTTCTCAGAAACTTGGACATTACTTGGTTGACATGAATGGTTGTAGAGTTCACCAAATTTTCCAATTTGTGTGCATTTGTCGCAAACTACAATCAAGTTCTGCAACTGTATACGCAGTACCCTTGGACTGTCAGAGACTTCATTGTAATTCACGAGAGCTTTGCATACTGGACAAGGGACAGCTGAACTTTGCTTGTGCTGGAAATACCGAGTAAAGCACTGTGCACAAAAATAGTGTTCACACTTTGTTTGGATGGATGGAGATGAAAGAATGCACATACAAATAGGACATGTGAAAACAGATTGTTCCTCCTCTCTCCCTACTATGCTAAGGCTGGTGCAAGTTTCAGTTAATATCTGACACTGACTTGAAGGGAAGATGTTCTCCTCTGATAGCCCAAACACAAGACTTTCTTTTTTCTCTTGTTGAAGTTCACCCTGTTATTTTTGATGGTCGTCCTGGCCTGCTTTGATCAGAGAATATTGTGCAAATACTGCAATCATTCACTCTTGTGTGTTTTAACCATTTTCGTGTTTGAGTAATGCTACAGGTATTATAAGTTCTCGTACCTGTCCGGTAGTGTCTGATTTTTCTTCCACATTTATCACAAAAGCATGTAGGGTGCACGTCAGGCGTATCCTCCCATGTAGAAATACCAAATATTGCACAAATTTCTTTGGTGTATTCAAGACACTGCAACGATGTCCGATGCTCTTCCGTCCGTTTTCTCAAGCGATTGCCACAGATTCTACATAATTTTCCGCATGTATGTGGAAATCCAAACTCATCTTTAGCAACAATACATACTACTCTAATTTTATTTAAAACTAGCCCAAAACTCAAAAATTGCTGAGGTGATCCGCCGATCTAAATATGCAGCTCGGACAGCTACACAGGCCTTCGTAATGTTTACAGTGTTCACTTTTTATTCAAGTTACGCGCGCTGTGTGTGTGTGTGTGTGTTTCCCCGGGAAAGTTTAGTTCGCACGGTTGTCCGTTCGTAGTAAATACTTGTCCCATTGCTTTGTACACGCAAAAAAGACGGTGACCGCATAACAAACAAAAAATACGTTAAACTAAATCTCTGAAAAATACGCATTTTTTTATTGGCCCAGACAAAACATGTTGATAAATGTTTACATAAATATCCAATCTGTCGAAATCTGAAAGGATTTTATTTAAAAAAATGTACTTACACTTTAAAATGGGGTAAACTCGGAGGCATTTCAAGTAGCTTAAATGAGAGTAACGGACATGGGAAGTTGACACAAAAATAATTTTTTTTCTGAATATAGTGTTTATTACCATCAAGTAAACCCTAAACCTGCAAGAAAATTTAACTCAGTATCAGGTTTTAAGGAAGCTGCAAAAAAACTTTAGTCAAATTGCATACAAATTTGGCTTAGATCATATCGTTTGTTGAGACTTTTAGCACAACTCCGGCTTTCATGAATTGCATGACGTCATTGCTATTTATTGGAGTAAAGAAAATAATGCGGGCGTGTTTGTTCAACTTAATTGTACACGCACAATGGGAATAAAACAGCCGTGTACTGGGATTGTCCTTCCCCTTTTCCCTGTGATTTCTACCCGAGACAGTTTTGTGCAAAGTTTCTTTTCCCATGAGGACAGACCAAGCATGACATCTTCATTTACTCCACTGCTCGCCTTCTGGAAATGTTTGATTTCCATTCGCTCCACCTCGCCACTCCTTCTATTGAACAATATCAGTTGGACAAGAATTCCCTTTGCCAGGGTTGTGTAATCATCCTTCTGTTGGTTTTCTTTCAGTGCCTCCATCTTGTCATGGATTGTGTGCGAAACATATTGATGAACCTTTGCTACATCATTTGATACAGGGAGCATGCTTGGCTTATTCCATTACCTCTCATACAGGGTAGTTAGTGCACCTTTGGATAACTTTGGTGACCAAGAGATTTTGCAGAGTTCTTCAAAGTTCTCAGCCTGCTTTGAAGTTTTCATCTGCTTCTTTGATGGCATCTGCCTTTACGATTAGGGCACATTTCCTCAGGGAATGGCCTAATTTCAGGGCGAGAGATGGGACAGCGTATCTTCCTGTTTCATCATTGAACCCAGCCACCTCATTTACAGCATCTACAACATCCTCAAAGACCATTGGATTAATACAGCCCTTCATGGTTTTGATGGATGAATTCTTCTCTCTCGCTTTCAGAAGAAGGCAACCAACTTCCTCATTTTCTGACTGACGTGTTGGGACTGGTTCTGGCTATGGCCTGTTTTCCGTGAAAGCGCGCACACACCACACACCCACACGTGTGTAAACACATTTGATCGCGGACCTCTCTTTGTTCTCCCATATTGTTTTGTACATTTTGTAGCCACATCCCCACTGCAATCATTGATCCTCATTGTTTTTGTTTGTTCCTATTCATCGCTGACTTAGTTTTTGACCAGCATTCCTATGTTCTTTTGTTGGGAACTTGGGGTCCACAATTGTCGGACAAGTGACACTTATGGGTGCATGTATTTACTGGTTTATTATGTCCAGGTTATATGTTTTACAACAGTGTTTACGACTACGTGTATATGAAGTCTTTGGCCCACCATTCACTGAGGAGCAGCAGGAGACTTTGATGAAGGAGCTGATTTTTCAGACAATCGGTAAAGTTGATTTTATGTCAAATATTCAAATATTGTAATTTTTAGTGTATGTAAATATCCGTGTAACAGTGAGCAAACTATGGATGTCATCCGATGTAAAGGCTTTTAAAGTCACAGTTGATTTGTTCCTCCGTAATTGCAAGAAATGATATTTGTTTTTTCGGGGAGGTAATCCCCTGTATTCCTTATAGTTTTTTTTTTGAATAAATTATTATAATTATTCTTGTTCTTTTGTATTTACTTGGTTACATATCTGAGGTGCTGCGCCCGGAGGTAGTGATTAAGGTTGTTGAAGATGTTCTTGGCATTTCGCAAACAGAGGTGATTCACATTCTTAAAAACCCAATTCTTGCTTAAAGGTTGTAATGTAAATCCATTCCAGTGATAACAAATGTTTAAAATCTTCAGTAACACATGTTTAAATGCCCACTTGATCATTTGATTATTAGGGTCAATGTCTTTGATAGGGTTAATGTCTTTGATTAATATTTTTAATCAATTGTAATTCTAAAGCTGAGATTGAAACCCAGTGATCAAACTTTAACTCTCGATCTTCAAATCTGAACCCAAAAGAAACCATTAATGTTATAATGAAAAGAATGGAAGAAATGGAAGTCATAAAACCAAAGAATACAGCAATATCTTTGTAAATTTTTCACAGGACTTTGTCACGAATTCAAACTGTTCATTTTAAATTCACTGTTAATTTGATGTTCTCCAAATATTCGTGTTCAGAATTAATGTTAAGATTCACTCTGCAACTTGAACCATTTTATGAAATTGAATGAAATAGGCTGACTTCAGAATTCTACTAAGGCTTATTGCCTTTTCTAGTTGGTTTCATGAAGTCAGTGTTAATGCAGTTGACAACTGTTGGATTTTTTACAAGTTAATGTTAGTGTTTAATAATATGGCAATTCACAGTAGATATTTGGGTAATGGTAGGTCAGATAGTCGGTCAGTCAGTTTTAACAGTCAGTCTGGTAGTAGGTCTGGTTAGTTTAATGTCAGTGGGTAATTGGTAGGGAAAATGCTAGTGTCGGTCAGTGAGGTGGTACATCCATGGGTAGTGTAGAGTCAGTCCAGCAGTGGGTATTTTTTAATATTATTTTTGTTTTATTTATTATGGTATGGAATCTTATCAGTCGCTTTAACGGGGAGGGTTATCAAAGGAAGTAAATGATAAAACGAGGTAATCATGTCTCAATACATCCACCGCACCCAAGCCACCTTGCAGGGGGTAAAGTCAGTTTGTGGCATTTGTAAAATCTTCACAAAATCAGTATAAAATATAATTTGAGAGAAAAGGACGCTCTTTTCAGCCAACGTGTGTTATAATTAGTCATATTAGTACCAGAACATTCAGGTCTATTACATATATACCCACAATATGTTGCGTATTTTGCAAAAGAGAATAATGTATAGCCAGGTTGAAATTTCAGGATATTGCTCAGGGAAGATGTTGCAATTGCTCAACCACGAAATGGCACATGCTTCTAATTTTTCAAAGTCATAAAAATATAAACTTTAATAGGTTCTATACAATAAATAAAGTATTGTCTATGGTAAAAAAAAAGCAAGGAAGGAAATACGTTACTGCTGCCCTGAATTCTCTGAAGAGAGCACGGTTACAGAGATATGCCAGTAAGACTCTTGTCATCAACAGGAAAGCAATAAACAAAACTGTAAAAAAAAAAGGAAGTCAGTCACCATGGAAACCATCAATTTGGTCAAAAAATGGAAAGCCTCTGATGGTGCTCACACGGTCTGTCGGTACACTATGCACTATTCAAGAAAGTATGTGAAGATCGGAAGATCAGTGCTCTGCAAACTTCGCCCACGACATGTAAAGCTGCAAAGCCAGGCAAAATACCGGGGGGTGTGAACACTGTGAAAACATAAAACTCAAAATTGTATCTTGTGATGAGTAATTAGTGTCCGCAAGCTAGTTCATCGCAAAAATACGGCACGTTATAATTTCGCGCCATTTTTTCATCGTTTTTATTAACGTTAGTTTGGTGTTATAATTAATTTAGTTCGTAGTTGTCATAAAATATCGCGTGCTTTGCAGAGAGAGAGAGAGAGAGGGTTTTCAGAGGTAAAACAAACCCATTGGATACATATAGCGACACAAAAATGCACAAATATGATAGATTTACAAGAAATGGAGTCATGCGAGTTATTGACATATTAGAACCTCATCTAAGGCCACAGACTTTAAGAAGTCATGCTATTGACACAATAATCCAAGTTCTTGTGGCTCTTCGTTTCTTCGCCACCGGCTGCGTCTACTCCATTACGTCGGAACATCATGGAGTTTCTGAAGCGAGTACATGTAGAATAATTCACAGGGTGGTACGAGTTCTTGTTGGCATGAAAAACCAATATGTGCAGTGGCCTATAACACCAGCAGGAGTGGCCAGTAATCAGTTAGACTTCTACATCCTGTCAGGTTTCCCTGGAGTGGTAGGAGCTGTTGACTGTACCCACGTCCCTCTTGATTGTTGTCCTTATGGCCCAAACGAATATGCACATGTGAACCGGAGAGGAGTTCATAGCATCAATGTTCAGCTGATCTGCGACACCAAATACAAGAATGTCGTCGCCAGATGGCCCGGATCCACTCATGACAGCCGAATCATCCAAAACAGTGGTGTCGGAGAGATGTTAGAGAGAAGAGAGCTGGGTGGTACTTTACTGGGGGACTTGGGGTACCCACAACGCAGATGGCTAATGACACCTATCAGAGACCCAAATACTGCTGCCCAACGAGCTTATAACGAGTAAGATCAGTAGCGACCAGTCTCTTTTATAGTTTATTTTAAATTATTTTTAATTAAACATATTGTTACTATCATCAGTTAGGCCTACTCATTTATTGATTGATTCATTCATTCATCCCTCATCCCGTCATAATTTTGGCGTTTATGAAATTTTAGGAACCGACATTTAGATTTTAGGCTTGGAGGGCAAAGAAAATCAGAGACAACTTTCTCAAACTCTTGCTGTGCTAGGCCTACTATCGTTTTGTCAGCTGTATTAAAATTAAAAAAAAAAATTCACTGAGACTCATTAGTCAGAAATAAAATTAATCTTTGCTTATACCATTTAAACATAATTTATTTTATCAATTTCATCAAATAAGATATTCTTAATAAATAAATAGCAATATCAACATTATTTACACACTTTTACCAAACATATACAATTAAAATTACAAAATATACATGAATTATGTTTTTCTTTTATGTACTACAGTGGCCATCGCCATGGAAGAGTAGTTATAGAGCAGACGAATGGGCAGATCGTGCTTGCAATGTTATAGTAGCTAGCATTGTTTTGTTTAATATCTCCAAGGTTATAAATGACCCCTATTTCGGAAGACAACACCAACTTGACATCGTAGAAGCACCAGACTATGACGGACCAGCCAATATTCAAGGGAATATTGATAGAGACCGTCTTGTGGCAAATGGTATTCAGTCCTTCAAGAGTCGCCTGGCCCCATGTGGCTCTTCGTGAAAACGGAAATTGTTTCATCCTACATTAGAAATTATTGTAAAGAAAAAACATTCTTGTACCATGGTCTATTTTTACACTTCTAGTCTGCTACAAGAAAGCAAACTAATGATGATACATTGTATAGTAAAAAATCTTGTTGACAACAGGGGAAAAAAATATATTCAAGCTGACAAATGAAAGAGTGATTGATTCATCTATATATGACTTTCAAGATGCAACTTCTGATGCATTAATTTCGTTTCGTGCGGAAGGTTGCCATAGAATGTCTGATAATCCAGGTGATAGATAATGGGGTTTGGCCCGACACAGAGGCTCTGCAAGTCTTTGAACTTGCCAACTGAAAGTTTGGGATCTGATGTGTACGGTGACGACTTTCAGCACCTCGACGACTTTTACTGATGTCGGTAACAGAAAACACATCATCTAGATGGGAACATTTAAACCTTAGCTGCTCTGGCTCCTGTTTAAGTACCCGAACTTGCTTGAACTTGGTCCAGTCTATTTGCTTCCCATCCTTTGCATGTTGAACACGCAGTACACCACGTTTCTGACTGTATGTTTTCCAGTCCAAAACGTCAGAAGACTTGACTTGTGTCACATGCTAGGGCTTGGGGTTCTTTCTGGCCATTTTACAAAGAGCAATGAGCTGTGATGGTACAAACAAGTCACCGACTTGATTGATGGCTCTTTCGATAGTGCTATGCATAGCGTCACCCTCTGATTGTCCATGTCCTGCTTCGAAGAAGTGAAGTGTTACAGTTTGAACAGACTGTGACATGGTAACAAAATACAACATCATTGATGACAGTATGGAGTTCTTATTCTGCCCACTGCATCCGTCTGAGAACAAGTCAACCTCCTCAATACCCTGGTTATCAACACCTTTTAGAAATGTATAAATATGAGATGCGATTTCACATGACCCACGCCGTGTCTGCCCTTCATGAGACACAAAACAATGACCATCTTTATTTTCAAAGTTAAATATGGTAAAATCGAAGCAAGATAATCTACGCTTGTAGAATAACCGATTAGACCGTGGAATGTAAATAACTTGTTGCAGGTCAAATACTGCAGCACATGATTTGTTAGGTTGTTCTATGGCTCTCTGTTTGGCAGTTGCTTTGAGTTCTCTCACTTTTTCCTTCTCCGCGATATGCTTGTCATACACTTCCTGGAGTGTACTTTTCTGATCGATGGTGCCAGAGTTGAATGTATCACAACGACTTCGTAAGTCCTTCTTTGGGTGGTGGAACTTAAGATTTAATTCTTTGAACACATTTTTGTAGAAAGACAAAGAAGCCCCCTTTGGGTGATCCTGTTTGTACATTCGGTACATGATTTGGAAATTCAATTCTGAGGACAAGTATTGACATTTAGAATTTGCCCGGCAATAACGAGACTCCATGCGAGGATATTTTGCAATGTGGTGTGTTACCTCTTCTCTCAAAAGTTGATCTCTCTCTCAGCTATCTGCCTGCCGCCTCTTTCATCCCCTTGAAGAATTCCACAGCTGTCAACTTTTTGCAGCACAGTTCGCACTTGCTTTTCAGAAATACCAAGAGTTGATACAAACATATTGCGGCATACTTTCCACTTTCCCAAGAGGGCATTAAGATTTGGTAGAGAGTAAACATGTACCAAAAGAATGGCCTCCAGCTTCGGTATATTTGTTTGAAGATGATACATGGTTATGAAGCCAATCCCTTTGTCTTTGTAGATTTCCCAACTCATAATATGCATTTCTAATTTTTTGTCGATCTTCGTCAGAAATCATATGGCACTGATTAACTCTAACTTCACAATATGTGCATTTGCTCCTTCCTTTGAGCTCCTTTCTTGCAGGCATTTGCTTACCCGATTTTTCACTCATGTATGCTTCACCGGAATTTCTCTTCTCTTTCACAATGAAATTTTAAATTTTGATGTTTTTCTTGCGCTTGGGAGAGAAATCCCTTGGTTCTCCATCAACTGGGAAGTCACCGGGATGACCAAGTTCTACAGTATCAATAGCATGATCTGAAGCATTCACATGACATTCAGGAATACAAGGACTGGTTGTAAGAGAACCAAGTGATGCACTTGAACTTTGTGTGTGACAATTCTCAGCACTATAGACACATAGGGTGGGTGTGACAGGTGAAGAATTACATGACAAAGTAGATGAACCCTGGCTTACAGGAAGACAAGGACTGGTTGGAAATGAACCAACTGATGCACTTGAACCTTGTGTCTCACGATTCTCAGCACTATAGACACCTAGGTTGGGTGTGATAGGTGAAGAATTACATGACAAAGTAGATGAACCCTGGCTTACAGGAAGACAAGGACTGGTTGGAAATGAACCAACTGATGCACTTGAACCTTGTGTCTCACGATTGTCAGCACTCTAGACACCTAGGTTTGGTGTAATAGGTGAAGAATTACATGACAAAGTAGATGAAGCCTGGATTACAGGAAGACAAGGACTGGTTGGAAATGAACCAACTGATGCACTTGAACCTTGTGTGGTATGACCATTAGCAACATTATCTTTTGGCAAGTCGATGTTATTACTGTCTGACTGGTACAAGCGAAATAATTCATTATGAGAAAGCAAGGATCATTGACCAGAAAATGATGATAACAAAGAAAACAAAGGCATTTAGAACATGCAGCCCAGACCTCTTCTTCACATTTAGGTTTCAACCTTGGTTACTGCCACATTATCAAACCAAAATGATCATCAAATAACTTACTTGGTGTAAGATTACCATACTTGGTGTACAATGGCATAACTGTATATCAATAAATAAATCACCTCTTTATGAGCATGAGTCCTACCTTTGGAACAAGTTGAAATAAGTTGTACCAATGGGATGTTATCATCATCATCGGAGTCGATGCCTGTGGATGGTCCATCATCGGTGTCCAAGTCAATGATTTTTCCGACCCATGCAGTTCCCTCATACACCATGGAAACCACAGACCCCTTTGCGGCTATTCCTTCATATGAAAGGTCCTTCAGGGAAACAACATTGAGTGTTTCGTCCTTGTCCCACCTGATTAAGACATCTGAGTCTGGATTCTTGCTGATGATGAAGAAGAAAAATGTTAAGAAAACAGTTAGGGTACACAGTCATCTTGATCGTGGCTAAAAGATCAAGCACATGACATCTCTTCATTTTGAAAGTTCCCTCAAAATCTATAACATGTTATAGCATAGAACAATACTATCTCAAGAAAATGCACAAGTTATGGCATATATTTAAATGCTCCACAGACTCCAATTCCCCAATGAGGAGCTTCTGCAAGGACTCTCCTATAAAATGAGTTTTATAGAGCTTTCCTGCCTGCAGGTGTTATGATCTGGAACTGTCTTCCCTCAACTGTTATCAAGCATAAGTTACCATATCATTCAGCTCAGTTCAAATGTAAAATTAGCAATAACCTTGAGTAGCTCCAATGTGGAAAGAAACCCATTGGCAGTGTTGCAAATGTCTTGGCACCGTTTCCTAAGACTACATAGTGGAAAAGACATGGTCCTATTGTGATTGTTTACTTTGTTTTTCATATGCCTGACATTTTGTTTCCTTGGTCTTTTAAGTGTATTTTGCAATTATGTTACTTTTAACAAATTAAGCCAATAAATAAGGTAACTTAAATGTATTAAGACGTTTATTTTACACGAAAAACATTACCATATTTTGCGCTTCAGCCTTTTCCTCAGTTTCTCCTTCATCCTATAATAGTAGGTTTACGTCTGTAAACAAAATAATCAGAAATGGAATTCATTACAAATTAGGCCTTCCATACAAATTATGATTGTTAAAGCAGATTAACATTACAGTACAGAGTCACAGACAATAATTATAGCCCTAATGTTAATAAGGGAATACAAGTGTGATGGAGCGTGTATAAATTTGTAGTTTATAACCGGTGAGGGGCCTGGTCGCCGATAATGGCAAAATATTCAAAGATGATTTTAAATAATATAAAACACTTTACCCAATTTTTAATTTGTTTAAAAACCAATCTATTTCATGTTTTATGCTCGTGGAATTAAGGGAAAAAATAAAAGTACGACGTCACTGGGGCTAGACTGGTTCCCGGTCCCTCCATCATTTTTTCGGGCACGGGAACCAAATCTGCACGGGCTAACTCAATTATCATACTTAAGGCCGGTTCATACTTCATGCGAATGCGAACGCGAAGCGAACTTCATGACGTCATCAATAGTTGTTTCATTGTGACATCACCCGTTACCCAGACGAATTCGCTTCGCTCTTAAATTTGCGTCAAGTATGAACCGGCCTTTATTTATGTTCAAGGGCCACATTTTACTCGGCTGGTTTTAAACAACTTCCAACTGGTATTAAACAAAGGTTTAAACACACCCACATGACAGGCTCTCTCGACCAATAGGAATAGTGAAACTGTCCTAGGTGTTTATGAATTAAAATTAGCCTACCGTAGTTTTACGTTGGGCTAACGTTTAGGCATAGTTATGTCTTTGATAACCCAAGATTAGGGCCAGACTAACTCTGTATCCTTGGCACTACAATTTTCTTTAAAAAAGCACATGGATAATTTAAAAAAAAAATTCACATCCACTATGCTACCTGATATTCCACATAGGGCCTACTGGAACACTTACCCAAGCGTAGTATGAAAAATTCATACAAAGTGCAATCCCCCGGTTTCTCCTTTTCAAGAAATTTGGCTCCAAATTTTCATCCAATAATTTGGAATTTGGAATTTTGTGAAACTGTAACATGTGGAATATAATTTATCAGGGCCAATCGGGGATCATAGTGGATGTATTTTTTTCATGTGAAGAAAGAAAATGTGAAATTATTACAAGTTTTGGCAGTTGAAGACATGTGAATCTGTAGGAACGGGGTCCTAAAAGTAAAGTAACGATTACCGGCTATACTATAGCCTAGGCCTTGGCTTTGTAATTGTATTTTACTATTTAAATTTTAAGCTAGAGCATGCATGAGGGAATAAGAACACAAGAAGAAGTTCACGTACACATTCAGGTTTTCCAGCTCCTATCAAAAAATAACACATGTTACTCACCAATCACACCCCATCTTGATATTGTCGGACAGTGAGTATAGGTAAAAACCTATACCCAACACCAATACATCTAACGTCAACGTATTAAGAGTTTTCACGAACAGACACACATCTTTCTTAACCTTCTTCTCGGTATTGCGCAAAGTAACGTCTAAACAATCCTCAGTCCTACACGTACATAAGAACGAGGAAGGTTGCCATGCGCGCGTCACTGTTTGAACATGGCGCCGTCCATGAACATTCAGTGCGCATACACTGACCTCTGGTAGTCTTTAACTACAAAGCGGCCCTTCGGCTGTGAGAACGGTAGTGACTTTGAGTTTTCACGAAGAGCCACATATGTTGGTGTCTGTTCGTGAAAACGCAACCTACAGAACTGTAAACATAAAGGCCCTTATAGTAATTAATAAATTTATTAATTAAGCTTTTTTAAAGATTTAAACCAACTCAGGATCAAGGGTTTGATGTGTTTAAACCAAATATAAAGAAAAAATGAAATCGAAAAAAATATATATACGTTATAATTGGAGATATGTGGCTCTTCGTGAAAACGGTGACGATTTGTATAATCATTAGCTATACACTAGTTGAAAATTTTATTTTAATGAATGCTCCACCATACCTTTAATCTAGCATAGACACATGAGCAGATATAAACACAATACCTCTATTTATGAGTAAGTCTTTCGTAACACATACTTCAGATTCTGTATCAGTTAATACCATGTCTGATGGTGAAGGTTCATTGATGACTGGTGGTGAAGGTTTGGTGATGACATAGATGTGGATAAAAAGCAAGTCAAAACAATTTCAAACATATTTCTATAAACAAGATAACCAATAATGAATAAATCCACATTAAGTATGATTTTATTTTTGGAATATTATATTGCCTTAGTTTTTACTAATTATATATGTGAAAAGGTTTATTGTTTCATTACTTTATATAAACAAAGCTCAGGTGGAACTTTGAACAAAAGGTTAATCCCCAGTCCTGCACCCCTAGAGATAAAACCATTTGGTGTGGTTGAGTACAAGTAAATGCCAAAAATGATTCCCTACCCCTTTGTTATTGAATTCTGCCTAATAAATATGCATGTGACTTGCCTCTTCTCTGTGATAGGTTCTTAATAAAAATGAGGTTACAGGGACCTTGTGTCATAAATTGGTTTTTATTTGGGTAAAATTTCAGAATGGTGTATGCAACCCCCCACACTTGACACAACTGTTATTTTACCGTTGGTGTGGTTTCACAGACAACATGTGGGACAATGCCCTCTGTGACTTCCTCTGGTAGAGCATCTAGTACTGCCTCCATTGCTGCATTCCTCCCACCTCCTAATTAAAAGTAAAATATATATCCTTTACTAAATATTCAGTTTCAAATATTCTAATATTACACACTTTTCCTATCATGCTATATTTATGACATCTGTCCGTTCATCTAAGTTAAGTCACTGAATCAAACAAATATTCATTTAAAACAGAAAAGGCCCTATCTGTATAATTGATCCTTTACTACTGAGAATAAAAACTTACATTTACTTACGTAACAAGGGACACCTATCACAAAGCCAACATCAGCGTAACTCTTATTTCAAAACAGAAAGTCGTCTTATACCTCCCAAGGAAAAGCTTGTTGGCAGGTCATTTACTTCTCAAACAGCCTCAGCCACAGGAGAAATTATGCAAGTTGAGAAACAGGACACCTACCAATATGTGCCCATTGAGAATTTTTTTACAGCGGTTAGGAGATCTAAGTACAATTTTGAATGAAGAAAAATCAAAAGGTGCAAATGTCCTTGTGGGATTTCATAACTAAAATAATAAAGTGCAAGAAAAAGGGAGAATAATGTTGCCAATTCTCCTGTACAATGATGCATTCGAAAAAGCTAATCCTCTGGGATCACGTAAAGGTATTCATAAGCTTAGTGGATTTTACGCCAGTATCCTCAGCTTACCTGCAAAACACCAATCAACTCTTAGCAAAATTGTTTTGGTCGCATGTGCGAAGTGTTCTCTTGTGTCCAAGTATGGTATTGACAGTGTATTATCAACAATAATGAAAGATCTGAATAAGTTTTACAAAGATGGAATAAAGTTTCATGTAACGAATTGTCAGTACAAGTAAGGCCATATTTGTTCCAAGTGAATGGAGATAATTTGGGCCTCCATGACATATTGGGATATGTAGGAAGTTTCGTAGCTAATTATCCATGCAGGTTTTGCAGAGCACACAGGGATACTGTTAGATCTCAGATTGTAGAAGACCCTAAGTTGCTTAGGACTGAGGACAATTATGAAGAGGATGCTGCACAGCACAATGTAAGCAATGCTGGTATCAAGCGACGTTCTGCTTAACAATCAGCCCCTACCGATCCAGGCGGACCGAGTGGACAGAAGGCAACTCGGACAATGTGTCTTGCACTTTATTTCCCACTCATCATTGGCGATCTAGTGCCGGAAGGATCTGATGTGTGGGATGTTTATCTTCTTCTATTAGACATTTACAAAACTGTGATGTCTGACACAATCACCAGAGGAGCAACAATAATCAGTTTTATAATGCACAACGATTTACAATGGCCGTATTAAATATTTTCATAGAAGGCAAGCACAAAAACCGTTATTCTCTTCCCCTCAATTTCCACTACTGCGATGTTCACATATGTGTCTGCTTTGTACATTTAGAAAAATGTGGATTTGTGTGCGGGGCATTAACAACAAATCTGAGATTTGATATTTCCATTTTTTAAATAGACCAAGATGCAGTTACT
This sequence comes from Zoroaster sp. YZ-2022, assembly GCA_029582265.1. Classification (NCBI taxonomy): domain Eukaryota; kingdom Metazoa; phylum Echinodermata; class Asteroidea; order Forcipulatida; family Zoroasteridae; genus Zoroaster; species Zoroaster sp. YZ-2022. Next base: position 82,969,983 of record CM055816.1, read on the forward strand.
TGCTGAGAGTATCATTACAGAGTTTCCGTATCTCGAGGATCCAGAGGGAAAAGGCTTTGTAAGTGTATATTTGTAAACAGCTAAATCATTCATACATTCTATAACATTCTACAACACAGTGAAGGGTGTGCGCGATTAACGCTTAACCCAGAAAGGATTCACCACGCGACTAATTAAAATGTAAATTTAAAAAAAAACATTTTAGATTCATCTGTCCAGGGGTTGTGACTGAGCAAGGCATGCTGGGGAAAATGGCGCGACGAGATCGAAACCCATGGGGACGAGGCTGCCCATTAGGGACAACTTCTAACAAGTAGTCAGGACAAGCGGTCACCCACCCATTGGTACAAGTGCAAATACAAGTCAAGTGTAACCCTTTCATTTAGGGACGCCCTAAATAGCCTATCCCAAAGTTCAACCAATACATTCACTTAACCATCATAAAAATAATGTCACACTTTTCAACACGATATGTACTGACCTTTGATCTGAATAATTATTTTTAATTTGTACATTCCCTTTAGGACTACTTTCTTAAGAAATAGAACGGTGTAGCACTCTGTTATTCTTCCATTTCAGCTGTCCATGATTACATTTGTAAACGTTTGACAACAATCACTCTTTCTAAATGCAGAACTGAGGTATATACTCTTAGAAAAAATGGTGCACCCTTTTTTGTCCTCTCAGAAGAACCCTTAAAGTTCTTTAAAGAACCGAAAAAGGTTCCCAATATGTCATATAGAACTTTTTTTGTTATTTAAAAAAAAACACGTTTTCATTGGTCAAAAAACAGTGAAGGCCTATGCAATTTTTTACCTTTGACCCCAAATTTTGACACGTTATCTGTATGGTGTAATAAAGCTATTAATTAACTTTAGCAATACTCTTGACATTTGACCCTAAATTACCCTATGATTTTGAAAGGTTGTATATTTTCTTTAGCAGTGATGCTTTACATAAAATCATCCTTTCAAGGGGCATTATGCCTAATGACTTATTTTTAGCGAAAAACCTATTTCCCCATTAGAAGGCACGTGACAGTAGGACTTTTGACGGACCATATCCCATTGTCTCAAACCAAAGCGGATACGATTTTTTAAATTCTCATGTTCAAAACCATGGGAAACCAAGCAGTAGGATACAAACATTGAAAAAAAGTGTACGTGTACATAACGCATACCAAAACAAACTTGTATCTCGCGCCAATTGAATGATTTTTTTACGCTGTTTGTGCCAGATTAATTTCTTTTAGTTAGCAGTTCATTTTGTTTAATGTCTTTAATGAACTTTTATTATTTTGTATTTTATTTTGAAGCAGACAGCACAAACAGCAAGCCTAAATTATATCCGACATTCAAGATCCAACTGGGTCGAATGCCTTACAGCAAAATGAACTGCCAATAGACGCAAGCATACGATCTCAGAAGGGGGGGGGGGGGCTGTGTAATGTCTGTAACCTTTAAACGGAATTGTATCTACGACAACCTGCTGAAATCAATTTTTCCCGAATGGCAAATCAGCCAAGGGCAAACTGAAAACGCATGGACCCAGGGACACAATCTCAACAAAGACACATTTTCCGTCGATGAATTACTGGAAGAAAAGGGTCTGAAGACCAGGCTTTATCTGAAAACATGTGAAAACGCGGCAGATTTGTCGATGCAATAATATACTAGTGAACAGAACATAATTTAGCATGTCGTTTAATATACGACATTGTAACAATGTCTCGACAATTTACAGTGAAATGTTCAGCCTCATTTTAGGCACACCAAATCATCAACAGGAGTCCATAAGCCTGCAATAACTATTTGAATTTATTTGAATGTTATTAAAAATGGCAATGTTTGTGACTCGGAAGTTAAATTACACAGATACATGTACAAAGCCTCAAATCACTTATTAACAACAAAGCCCTCAATATTTCAATGTTCGTTGAGTATGATAGTATCAATCTTCACTAGACATATCGTCGCAGTTTTCACGAAGTGACGGATTGCTAAAAAATCGTATTTTTTCTGGAAAATGAGTTTAGTCAATATTTGGACTTCAAATACTGTTATCTTTCATTTCACCAAATTGTAATCCTCAAAACTATCTAGTTTTCTAATTAAAGTAATGAAGTTTTTGTAAAATTGAAGTAAACTGTGGTTTTAAGTTTTCACGAAGTGACCGATCGCAGCCTTGTGCATGTATTACTGCATGTATTTTATGCGAACGGCATGTTTTTAAGTTTTCACGAAGTGACACAATTCGATCACGCCACACGTGTATTCCACGAAGTTGACGCGTGTCCATATACTAATGTATTTGAACGTCACTTCGTGAAAACTTGACAACAGCGTGTGCAGTTTTCACGAAGTGACTGTTTGGTTTATACGTTTGTTACTCGTTTATAGTTATTTTCCTCTACAAAATGAATACAGTTACGTATCATATGAGATTTCAGCTTTCTAACAAAGTAAAAATTAATGATCTTCGAGATTAAAATGACATCGAAACCGCGATTTTAAACTTGACCAACTTCAATCGCTTATATCTCGCAACGCGATTTTACCACGACGTGGATGAATATGTCACTTCGTGAAAACTGCGACGATATGTTATTATATAACTCGCACATAGATCCTTGTCATTTGATTGGTGGAACACGCGTCACGTGTCATCCATTAGTTTGCCATGTCCACACAAGTTCTTATGAGGAACTTTTGCTTATTAAATGGAATAAACACTTTTCATTTGCAAGTTATTTCAGACTACTAATTTGCAACACGAAAACAAAAACACGTATACCTAAATGTGTTTCTTTTCGGTCTTTTGTTAGAAGAGAAACAATTTCCTTTCCGTTCGTAAGCAATTAGAATGGGGTATAACCTGCCTGAGCAATCAAGCGTTGCTTAGGCAGGTTATATAAGTGTTGTATTCTTGCAGTTTGTTATTCGGCTTCCTGACACACATACATGGCGTACACGCCAAGTTTACTTTACATATTGTTTGCAGGTTACATGTGTGATTGCATTAGTTCGAGTGACCTGGGCACTTTGAGTCATGCCTACTACACGTCCTCTCTCCTAGTTTTTTCCCACAGGTTTTTTATCTAGGCAAGCGTAGGGGTTGCGTGTGTGCTGACTCTTTAGAACTTGATGCACAGGTCCGCTACGGGATTGGTAGCGGATGTGTCCGCTATTGGACCGATAGCATATTAAAGTCATGATAGCACCATCGACTTGGAGCTGAGAGCTTTAGTCTGGTGCCCATGTACGTCGCATTGACGAGTAATCTGCGTGTATAGTTTGGCAGAATTTCGGGCAATACGCCTTCTCGCGTTTGTTTCTTAATTACATGCGTGTTATGTTGTATAATTATTCATAATGAAAAATTGTTGGTCTTACCATATAAAAATGACTTACGGATTTCTGTATTGGAGAATTGTTAAATGTTTAACAAGACAAATAAAAGGAGTGACAAGTGTGTTGTCAGGAACTGCCACTCCAAACATAATATCTTGTTTGTTGCTAATTGCGGGAGATTAGAAAGGAAGAGGATTTAGTACTGATAAGAGGGGAGGGACTTACTGGATGGAGTGAATGGACTCACGAAGCAGTAATTTCATGTTGTAGTGTTCAATCCTATTTATGCACCTCCATATTCATGGAGTAGAAGTGGATTATTCCTAATTTTTACTTACACACCTACATACTTAAATGGATTAGCCCAGGCTTGAGCTGGATGCACATGTTATGCAAATAGCCTCTTTAGAATAGTTACAATGCCTATTGTTTGTTTTATGCCTCACTGGTCACTATAGGTTAAGCATGTCAAGTCAGATCTTACCGGCAGTGCTGGTAAGGACACAAGGGAGTACAACATCTTAGACTACACATGCTCCTGACACCCACTCACTGTTCAATTCGTCGCAGTGCTGACATACCGACGAATACGTAGAACCCGGCTTTTCCATTTTAATAGATTCCATCGTGTTGCAACATCACTGATTCCTACATGATTATTGCCATTGTTTTAATGGGAAGTGAAAACAACATAATGTGGGGAAAATGCATATTCCTATTTTCGGCATGTTTCCGAATGCTAATTGCTGGATCCTTATAAAACTACCCAAAAAAACGTTTCTTTTACTTTGAGAAAACCCTGTGATTGATTTGTTGGTAAAACACTATCTTACACACATGTTTTGTTGTACTATACCACACAAGTAATAACAAAAACAACTCTTTTTGCTGTGTAATAGATTCATCAATTCATTTTAATCTTGCAAAATTCAAACATACACGGGATAAAAAGAAATGCAATAATTTGCACTGTTCTCCATGGGAATATTGCATTGAAATTTATTGATTATATCTTTGAAATTAATTTAAATTGATGTAATATCATAATGACTAACTCAATGATCAATCTACTTATAACTGGCAGCTCATAATATTATAATTCATTTACAGGTATATGTATTTTTCTTGCTTCTGAAGAAATCATGAACAGTGTTACCCCGGAACTTTAAATGATCTGACTTTTATACAGAATTACAACAATTATTGATAACGTGAAACATTTAGAAATTCATTAAAACGTTAACTGACATTAAAAGTTGTGACATTTAAAGTATTGGTTTGTCTACTGAAGTGTTTTGTTTTCCTTTTAGATAAAAACGAAATAATTCTGATAAAATAATGCGATTGTGCGGATAGCAAACATGTTCACCAAACAACCCGTTTCTGTTTCTTGTCATGTTTTATTTTAAGGTCTTAAACTTTGCTAATCTGTATGCAGAAATCATCGACAGTGTTACTTTAAATGATCTGAATTTTATACGGAATTACAACAAATATTGACAACGTCGAACATTTAGAAATTCATTAAAACTTTACTCTCATAAAAGTTGTGACATTTAAAGTATTGCTTTGTCTGCTAGTTGTTAAATAAAGATATATATAAGAAAAAAAATACTCAACATTGCGTAAAATCTGACACTTTGCCACCGTAAAAAGGGAACATGGTCGTCAATAGGGTAAAACTCGACACAACGGGGGTTGTGTCGAGTTTTACTCCCGACTTGTGTCAATATTTTACCCTTGAAACGACGTAACATTTCTTACTCCAACAATTGTTTAAAGGTTTACTCTACACGGATTAATGTTTCCGTTGTACACAACTGTTGCGTGATCTTTACCTAACCGAGGTTGTGTACAGTTTTAAACAGAAGTTGTGTAATTTCTTACTCAATATTGTGTTCAGTTCCGCTGGGGCAATAATGCTGGTCGATTTGTTTTACTCTGAGGTTGCGTCAAACTTTAAAATACAAATGCACAATATATACTTATTGAACTTTTAATTATTGTTATCAGTATTTATTGCAAAACTCAATGAACTACACATAACTGACATTTTAGAACGTTGAATCATAATAAATTACCCCCCAAAAACAACACAACTAAAAATGATATAAGCTGCATTATCAAAGTACACTTCTTTCTGTAATCTCCATATATGCAGTCTTTAACTAATTTCATACATAATTTACAAGATGACATGAAGTCCAAAATGATTTCGGATAATTATTAGGTAAAATATATGAACAATGTGAGTAAATACCATGTCCAAAGTCTTGAATACATAACAGGTGTGATTACCTATGCAAAATGCAAACACTAACTTCAAAAAAGGAGTTATAAATACATGTACAAAAAAGCAGTTATACAAAACAATGTTTACGCCTTTGTTCGACATTCCCGAATGCCGTAGTGATACGGGAACGGAACAGCAAAATAAAAATGGTGCAGAAATTTCGAGATAAATACTCAGAAAGCTACCCAGTTATTGCTGCCACCAAACTACACATCGTGTAGGATGGTTTGACTAATGTTCATGTAGGATTATACTACTATGACACCCTGGATGAAAGGATTAAATACAGTATACATGTAAGATACTTTTCTACTAAATGTTTGTAAACGTAGTTACTTTTTCTGCCTCAAAGCTGAAGCATGATGTGATGAAAGACGCAAACACATGTCTTAAATATGAAATAATAACACGAACACACGACTAAAAAAGGTTGTGTTTTATTTATTTTGTTAAGTTGTTTTTTTCATTTGATACTTTTAACTTGAGAAAATCAGTTGATTTTTATTAAATTCTGTATGGCATACATTGATTATATTCCTTTCAAAATGTTTCGATCACCATGAGTATCGTACTATTGTGCGCGCCGGTTCGTAGAACAACCTATTTTTTAATCAACAATTTTTGACTGAGAGACGGACGGTTACACGTGTAACCGACCGTTTCAGAAACGGTTACACGTTTACAAAAATAACCGTAAACGCACAGGCTTAATCTGAAGTATATCGGTCGCCCTGGAATTTGTTGCCAGAATACATGGTAAATCAGACAAAGAATAACGAAGAACAGTTTTGTTAGCAAAGGGTTTCTGTGTAAAACTTTTAGCGTTGGGTTTGCGTAAAAAATAAATATCAATGTTTTTACAAAGGCACATTTTCATATTTAAACTAAAATAAATTTATAAAGCAAAAAACATCAAACCTTGTATAAATGGTGTCTTAAAAGAGCAACTTGTGTTTTTCAAAGTAAAATCAACCGTTGTTCACTTTATATTAATTGCTTTTAAAAAATGTTAAAATTTCAGAGGACAGTGGGCCTCTGAAAACTGGTTGGAAATAAATAATTTTGTGTTTTTCCTCTTAAAATTTGATTGGGGCGTAAGCTGGTTAAGACTCATTTGGATTTGTTTGACGTATTGTGTACTTTTAGTCAAAAATGTTCTTCCCCAACCCTGCTAAATGCCAAAAAAAAAATGCACCAGTTGGTAAAAGTTGTTGTAATTTGTTGCACTTGGCGTTCAACTCAAATCCCACACCTTGATGCATTCTGTTGCATTTAACTTCTATAACAACATCAATTGATTATATGTATCGATGTGTTACCTTCTTGAAGTCGATGAAAGACTCCATTGACTCCTTCGATGATGCTCTGCCGCCTTTTGTGGGGAGGATTTTTTTAGAAGGGAAATAAAGTCCGAAAACCATCATAAAGTGGATTTTAAAGATAGTTTTCGCTTTCTGTACCACCAAAAATCGATAGAATCATTTTTTTAACTGGTTAGTGGTTGCAAAACAAATCCAAAAAAGCCCTTAAAAAGTGGCGGTCGGATACGACATTCTTTCCCCGCCCTATGACAAGTCATGTATGTGGGAGATCAGGGGCGGTATTCACAAAACTAACTTAGTAGAGCACTTAAGATTGCCCTTAAATCGTAAGCACCCCGCTAACTTAAGTGGAGCACTTAACTACCTATATTCACAAAACATCTCAGAACCCCGCTTAACTTAGTACCCCACTTATCTCACAACAATTAACTCGTGTACATATACGAGCGCGTATCACGCACATCTATCCCTAACAATGATTTTGATTGGTTATATTATCGCGTCCGCGTCACGTCTCCTCTCACATTATTCGACGCGCGCGTGTAAAACACCCCGGACACAATAACAGAGATGTACATGTACATACATGTACATCGTATAACAATCGTGCACAATGGCCACTAAAGAGGCAAAAAGCCGAAAGCCAAACTTTTCGGAGGAGAAGTTACTTCTTCTTATAGTGAGTGGGAGAATCGTGAGTATGTACTACGACCACGTTTCTCATCTAAAATACCGGTAACGTCTCAAGTCAAGCATAATGCCTGGCAAGAAATTGCTGATGCATTGAATGCTCAGTTTCCGTAAGTGCGTCGGGATGTCGCCGAACTCCAAAAGAAGTGGCAAAATATGAAAAGCAAGATGAAGGAGGAAAGCCTCAAAACATCGAAAGGAGTCAAAGACAACTGTTATGAAATTCGTCATTTATATATATAATGTATCACTAAGCTTTCTTGACAGACTTGTTGAAACTACATTTACAATCCTTGATACCGAAGATTGAGAAATTCTTATTGTATCCTTAAAAAGTCCCACAGGCGTAAAATTGCAGTGCGGTTAATACCTTTATTTCGGGAGGAATGGCACAGCTTCGTTTGGTCTGAGATGCAATTTCGTCTCTTATTAGAACGGTAATAAATAGAACACCGCTTCTGTCGAATCTATACCGTGAGTAAAGTTTCCCGTCATCAAATTCTGCAAGAGGATTGCACCTTTCACGAAATACTCTTTCTCTCCGAATTGCTCTTTCGTTTAGATCTCTGTGGTGCGCGGCACGTAAAAAAGCCGCCATGACACCTAAGCGCCCCGCTTAAGAAAGTTAAGACTGGTCTGACCACGCTTAGATTTAAGACGCACATCTAAGCGGGGTACTTAGCGCAATTGTTTCGTGAATACCGCTTAAACTGAACGGGTCATCTAAGTTGGGTATTTAAGTCGGGTGCTTACAATTTTGTGACTTAAGTAGTTTTGTGAATACCGCCCCAGGAGTTTTAGGTCTCTTCCTCCTTTGCGATCTCAAAGCCTGCTTTCTTTTACTGATTCGGTGTCTTGAAGCCCCCATCTCGTGCAAAAAATAACATATGGAGAAGTTTTGTCTCATATGCGAGCGCCCTCTATAGTCGAGATCTCCGCTGCAATGATTAAACAATAGCGGATTTTTTAGAAACCTCGTAAAAAAAACTAGTAAACATTTTCTGCAGGACCACCACCAATATTTAAAAGAGAAAACATTACTTTTTCATTTGATACAACTTTTTATACGGTATTTGAAACTTTACCCACCGTACTTGAACCAAATTAGGTCGTCAAAATTAACCGCACATAGAAAATGCACCGGTAAACCCCTCACGTTTGGAAATCTATATTTAGACCATCCGTTGACATCGTCCCAAGAACAGTCACAGAAAAGAAATTTAGTTACAGTAGAATCATTCCCATTGGTTAGATTGTCTGATTTCATAAAATTACCCACAGTACCCATCCAATCCAAAATGCTGTCAAATCTCTAATCGGGAAAACAGGTCTTGAATAATGATGAGCTAGTGCGGACGAAACCATTATTTGGAGTAGGGTATACATAGTTTTATAAAAAAAAAACATTTGTTAGAACATAAAGCCGGAGGATTATATACATTGTTACAAACTGAATTTGTGGTTATATTTAACTCAAGTGTAATTCTACATTAAAAGTTTTGATTGAAACTCAAAAATAATTAGGGTACATGTATCCACCACATGCACAAACTCACCCACCACACACGTACACACAGCAGCAATAATGCAGGCAGCATGCGCAGAAGCCACACGGACATATGTCGCGCAATGTAATTTACATATTATAGCGCCCTCGCGCAGACAGCACAAACGGAAAAATTAAACAACTTCTCCATATGAATCTTGAAACTCTCAGCCTTCAAGGCGTAGCCAAATTGTGGATCAAGAGGCAGGAAATTCTGCATAGTGCCGAGCTGTTTCTTACAATCGTATGTGGTCATTTTATAAGACCGGTGGCTCAATAACGATGTGGTCTGCCATATGACATCTGAAACATCCTTACTCTTGAAGTCTTGACTGATGCAGCTCACATGACCCGCATCGCCTTTTTGGCGAAGCTCAGAAGATGAAAGCAGAGCATTTATTGCATTGAATAGCGATCTGCTCAAGACTGTGCATGTTTCTCTGCAGGACTTTCTGATCCCCTGCTCTTGATTGCCGTTAACTCTACCATGGCATATAACTCAACCATCGCCTGCTGCATCCTCCTCTCTTTTGAACGGTTCTTGAACTCTTTCTTTTCATTTTGTAATTTGGGTTCTTGCTGCTCAGTCAGTCTATCTATACTACGAAGCGGTTCATCCAACGGTACATCTTGACGTCTTTCCTCCCTCTTATGACAGTGTGGTGAATGTGTCTCCAAATTTTCTTGCCTTGCCACTTTGTGGAGAGGACAACCTATATGACCTTGTTGTGGAGAGGACTTTTGACCTTGAGAAGAGGAGACATGCTGCTTCCCTCCTGAAGCAAATATATCTCCAAATCAGTCTTTAAATTGTTGTAAAAATTCTTCTCTCGATGGTCTGTCTACATGTGTTGTTCAGATGATATTTTTTTCAAGCAGGGGACCGAAAGATGTCAAAGTCCAAAAGATGATCTAATGTAAATTGTCCAACCTTCATATTTCCCATGTCTGCTTCTGGCTCGTTTTAATAGGGGGACGTACTTTCATGCGGTATGTGTCCATCACTCAAAATGTACATGTTATTACAGCAGACAGGCATCTGTACATCGGTAAAATTGTTATACTTCATCTGTTCTGCAGATTTTCTACTGACATCCAGCACATTGTTCTCTATGATTCTGTATACAAAGTGGTATAATCTAACATGTGGTGCCAAAATCTCCAATAACCACCTTGATGTTGTTATCAAACAGCACATTTCCAGGCTTTATGTCTCTGTGCAGAATGTTAAAGTCATGGAATTCCTCAAGGCCTTTCATTGAATTCGACTATTTTAAACTTATTGGGGTAACACGGTCTAAATAAAAATTATTGGGAAGGATTTTAATATCACAAACGTCGGCAACGCCGATATCCAGGAACAGGGCTGGGCCAATAGCTATGAGTTGACTCATGAAGGTACGAGTTGGTGAAGGTACATGTACAAGTTGACCTGCTTCCGTTTTAAATACGGACAGACTACTGTACTTCACACCAAATATTTTTTTTATCTGGTCGATGACATTTTTGTGGATGGTACAATAGGCCCAAGTACATGTTACAGCCTTCATTTTTCTCGTATAATCAGCTAGACAGACACACACACACACACACACACACCCTCACGCACATTGATTTGTGGGGTATTCCTTTGTTCGTTCTATTATCCCTTTTCCTTATAATTCTCCTGTGGGGTACAAGATTTTCTATAGTTACCTTGTGGGGTCCAATTGTTCTATTGTGTTTTGGACCCCACAACGAATGGTGTGTACGTTCATACATGTAGACCACAGCAAACTGAGACGATACTTGGTATTCTATCAAACGGAGGACAGTGGTACAATTTGGGTAGTATCTATCAAATTGAGGACAACATACACAATCACTGTCTGTGATGATTACCTGCACTTTAGGCATATGGCATAATGTTTTCTTAGTGCTTGGGAGATATTAACTATCTGTAAGCATCTTCCGCATAATTAGTCAGCATAAATAGTCAGCATAATTAGTCAATGAACACAGGAATGATAAATCTGCTCGCTGGGCAATTTGGAGGTACATTTGTCTTTTTGGCTTAACTTGTTTTTCTATTGTCTGTTCACAAGGCGTACAATACCTTTTCAGTTCACTCTAACTTTCAACTTTGATAGAGCTTCATTGTGTTTTTGCAAAAGTCTTTAATGTTCCGCCACGTTCGAGTCGTGAGTGCCACAGGACAGGCCGTTTCAATGTCACGTTTGCCGGGTAGTTTCTTCATCAGAAAAAATCTCTGTAGTCCCTCCATGACGTCTCTCTTCTCTTCTACAGTCCATGGACGATGCTGCCCTCTTCGAGATAACGGGGAGGCCCGACTAGTGGATGGGACACTGGCTTCACAAGTTCCTATAACACAAAGTAATTAAAAAGACAATTTAGACATAGGAAATCATTCACTCTCGGTGCAGCCAGCTAGAGACAGAGAGAAAGAGAAATAATAATAATAATAATGTGTGGACTTATATAGCGCACGTATCCACCAACTGAGTGGTGCTCAAGGCGCCTATTATTACCCCTGCTCATCAGGCTCATAAATCATTCCTGAAACCATCTCAGCTCCCTGGGGAGTATACAGCTCAATTGCTGCCATTACAGCACATATAGGGCTAATCAACCAACTCTGCCCTCACAGGTACCCATTTAACCCCTGGGTGGAGAGAAGCAATTATGGTTAAGTGTCTTGCTCAAGGACACAAGTGTCACGGCCAGGATTCGAACCCACATTCTGCTGCTAACACCAGAACTTGAGTCCGGTAAGCTAGACCGCTCGGCCACGACACTCCATTAACCCTCCTATGCCCAGGCTGAAATTTGGCCCAGTCAGCACGGCACTCACAGACAGTCACTTGAGTATTTTTGGGTGCATTGCCAATTAGTAGGTCAAACCACAGAGTCACACAGAGCTGTGTATGTACTGTTGAGTGGTTTTAGTTTTACCTCCTAGCCACACGTCCTTGCATTTATTTGAGTGCACTGCACAAAGTCAATGGGTTGGGAGTTACATACAAATTTTGAGTGTATTTGAGTGCACTGCACAAAGTCAATGGGTTGGGAGTTACATACAAATTTTGAGTGTATTTGAGTGCACTGCACAAAGTCAATGGGTTGGGAGTTACATACAAATTTTGAGTGTATTTGAGTGCACTGCACAAAGTCAATGGGTTAAGAGAGACATAAACATTTTGAGTGTCTTTGAGTGTTAAACCTATAGAGGGTTAACCCTCCTATGCCCAGGCTGAAATTTGGCCCAGTCAGCACGGCACTCAGACAGTCACTTGAGTATTTTTGGGTGCATTGCCAATTAGTAAGTCAAACCACAGAGTCACAGAGCTGTGTATGTACTGTTGAGTGGTTTTAGTTTTACCTCCTAGCCACATGTCCTTGCATTTATTTGAGTGCACTGCACAAAGTCAATGGGTTGGGAGTTACATACAAATTTTGAGTGTATTTGAGTGCACTGCACAAAGTCAATGGGTTGGGAGTTACATACAAATTTTGAGTGTATTTGAGTGCACTGCACAGAGTCAATGGGTTGGGAGTTACATACAAATTTTGAGTGTATTTGAGTGCACTGCACAAAGTCAATGGGTTAAGAGAGACATAAACATTTTGAGTGTCTTTGAGTGTTAAACCTATAGAGGGTTAACCCTCCTATGCCCAGGCTGAAATTTGGCCCAGTCAGCACGGCACTCAGACAGTCACTTGAGTATTTTTGGGTGCATTGCCAATTAGTAAGTCAAACCACAGAGTCACAGAGCTGTGTATGTACTGTTGAGTGGTTTTAGTTTTACCTCCTAGCCACATGTCCTTGCATTTATTTGAGTGCACTGCACAAAGTCAATGGGTTGGGAGTTACATACAAATTTAGAGTGTATTTGAGTGCACTGCACAAAGTCAATGGGTTGGGAGTTACATACAAATTTTGAGTGTATTTGAGTGCACTACACAAAGTCAATGGGTTAAGAGAGACATAAACATTTTGAGTGTCTTTGAGTGTTAAACCTATAGGAGGGTTAATAGAGAGAAAGAGAAATAGAAAGAAAGATAGAGGAAAATAGATGGACTGAAAAACAGATGGAAACAAAAAATATAAACAGCCAAAACGTACTGTTATCACTAGAATCATCACTCGAGTCACAGTAGTCAGAAGAATCACTGCTGCCGTCATCAGTGGTGAAGCCCTCTGCAAATAAATAAAGAACAACAAAGAAATGATTAAAGTATTTCTGCTCACGTAAGAATGTGCTAGCCACGGTGGAGGGAGGGGGCGAGAGGGGATGAGAAAATGTCGGTCACCTACATGTAGGCAATTGGGAGCAAACAAAAAAAGTGAGGTACACACAGAGGAGATGTTAGTTTTCACAGTGGCTGTACGTACCTCCAGTGACATGTAACTCTTGCAGTGATTTGCCATGCTGGGACTCCAAGTTGCCCCTCTCCAAGCTGAGGAAAAGTCGTGACAGTTGAGTAACCCTCTGGACGGTATCTGGCATCTGGTAGTATTCACGATGGACTCGCAAATCGTGACCCATGAAGTCTGCCAGGGTTTCCAGCTGATGGTCCTTCAAGGCAAGAATTTGTGATGCAGTCGCCACATGTTTTCGAAGTTTGGTAGAGCGGATGCTGTCGGCATTGTCGACGCCTGCATCGTTTGCATACGCTCTGAGACAGTCACTTCCTCGAATATGGCTCATGCCTCCATAACAAGACCGTGCAAACAAGTACACGTTATCCTGTGCAACTCCAGCTTGAATTCTCTTTGCAACCAGAGCATTCAACCACGTCATGGCCTCGTTGCTGAGAAGGACCGGCACAGTTCTGCCCCTCTTACCAACTATTTCAACGACTTTGAACATTTTGCAGAGGTGCCTTTCGAGATCAGTGAGCACGCACTCCCTATTGACAACAGATGTACTGTGCTTGTTGAAATCTTCAACTTTCATCTTGGAAACTTCACCCTGCCTCCTGCGATTGAACATGAGGCTGCACAGTGTGACCTCATTCAATATCTTCCAGGGTGCGATGACTTGTTTCCCCCGGGCAGCTTGAAGGAGTCGCAATTGCCTGTCACCAGTGTCATTGAGAAACGATGACATTTTAACCACATCAGCATTTGTTGGGAGAATGGTGGGTATTACGCTTTCCTTGGTACAGCGTTCTGTGCGCATGGGTGGACACATGTGCTCTCTCCATTTCATTTCACACAATTGCAGGAACTGGTCGGATGTTTGTGCTTTGTGCCTTTCACCGGACTCCAGAGCATTTCCTTTGAGAATGACTGCACATTTCTTGATGGAATGCCCAATCTTCAGTGCTAGAGATGGAACATTATACAACTGCTTTACTTCACTGAAGCCTGCGATATCCTGAACAGCCTTGAATATATCATTGAGGTGGTGGGGATGGATGAATACTTCAAGTGATGCATTTGGTAGGTTGGTGTTTTTTTCGCAGTTGGATGACGAGGCGACCCAATTCGCGTAGCTTGTTTCGGATATAGCCATGTTGAGCTACGTCGTGGCCGAGCTTCAGGTATTCACGTTTGGCTACTTCGATAATCAGTGAATCGGTTTTGACTATGATAGATATATCATCTCTCTTCATGGGACTTAAAACTTTGTTCAACTTGAAAGATACACCAACAGGAGGAGGTTTCAACAAATCACTCTTGTGAACCACTCGTCCACGCCTACACCCTCCATCAGTATGTGCATTGAGCACAGGCTTAATTGGGCACCGGTGTCTCCAAAGATCACTGCGTACATAATAACACAAACAATATATGCACGGTCCATAGTCATGGGGATCTGCCTTATGATTGGGCCTATATGCCACAATGAGGCCACCTCACCCTCTCGAAGTACTTTGCAATTGTGTCTGTGATTACCAACATTACGTATTTTCAACAGAAGATTGTTACGGGCACTACGGTCGGTCTCCGAGGTAATATCTACAACTTCTCTTTCTTCCTTATGGCAAGACCGAAGATGACGGGGCAACTTAGCCTGAGGTTCGTCACAGTAATAACAAATGTGTTTTTTGTCCCTTTTCCTTTGACCACCCATATTACTGGTCTGCATGACTGTCACGCCGCAGTTCTCATCGGGTTCAAAATCGTCAGGTGAGCTGTGTGGCTCGTTAGTCAGGCTGCTATGACATCCTGAGGCTTGAGGGGTAACACTGGAAAGGGTTGGTTGGCCACCGTCATCCCTGCACTGTGGCGATGATGGGTGGACCAGCTAGAATGAAATAAAACAGACATATTTATCAGCAGTGGATACACGCTATTTTCGATCTGGGAAAGGCTGCAGTGAAAGGGAAGGGGGAGCCACACAAACCCCATTAACCCTCCTATTATCAGTGTAGTTCTTCACAAAGTGGACCCATACTTCAAAATGTCTCAACTGGGACATATTGTGGTACGCACTTTCTTATCTAATGATTAATGGCATAGCCCAATTAAGGCTCTTCAGAGAGATGAGGTAAACTGAAGCAGCCACCTGCTTTGTTTCATTGCAAGGCTAACTTGAAATAAACCAGTGCAGTAAATTGCGATATACACGTACTGTGTGAGGATCAGAACAGTTTGGTTTTGTCCCACACCCAGGGGCATTTTTGGGGTATCCATGAGTAGTATGTTGAATGGGGTTCTAAGACAACTACTAAAAATGATTTTTAAAAATCATTTTAGTAGTTGTCCTAGAACCCCATCTAACATCTGCATGTACCATTCTTGTGTACAGTATGCAATATTTTGAGGCATGCACACAAAAAGCATTGTGTACTCAGCAGTTTTTTTGTTGCAGCATTTTGGAGACTGCATGTATAGAAGGGTTAATGTGTGTGTAAGGTACTTACTTTACAGGGCAACTTCTTTTGGTGACGACCCCTGCGTTCCATGTTGCTCAAGATACTTATA
Source organism: Zoroaster sp. YZ-2022 (assembly GCA_029582265.1). Taxonomy (NCBI): domain Eukaryota; kingdom Metazoa; phylum Echinodermata; class Asteroidea; order Forcipulatida; family Zoroasteridae; genus Zoroaster; species Zoroaster sp. YZ-2022. The sequence continues at coordinate 82,986,118 of CM055816.1, forward strand.
GCATACGCATTGACTCACTGGGGAAAAATAATATAAATCACAAACCTGAATTAATACAGACTAACCCTCCTACAATCAGTGAAATTTTTCAAGCAAGCCATTCACGCCACTACAAGCCATTGCTATGGTAGGCAGTGGCTCGTCATAGCTATATTGCATAGTAACATAATGCCTCATATGTCCGTTGGTTTAAGTGGTTTGTGATTGACATATTGCAGGGCATATTACTTTGTTCCAGACTCAGTGGCTGGTGGTAGGTTACTATGGAAAGTCTGTGTTTAAAAAATAACTGCTGAAAATCCCAATTAATGGATGATGGAGGCTTGTTTACCCGCAAGTTTACTACTATAGTTATACTAGTAAAAGTAGTATAGTTTTACTATCATCCACACGGAAATTCATCCACACCATGGCCTTCAACCATCACTTACTAATACTATATAAATAGAATTCGAGTCAACTCGTACCCCAACCAACTCGTACCCAACCAACTCGTACTCCAACCAACCCGTACCCCAACCAACTCGTACTTCAACCAACTCGTACCCCAACCAACTCGTACCCCAACCAACTCGTACGAGTTGGTTGGAGTACGAGTTTGTCGGAGTACGAGTTGGTTGAAGTACGAGTTGGTTGGAGTACGAGTTGGCACGAGTACGAGTTGACCAAAATGAGCACGAGTTGGTTGGAGTACGAGTTGGTTGGAGTACGAGTTGACCTGCTTCCATATAAATAGGACCTAGTTTGGTGTTATTGTTAAAATGACAGCTCTATACTGTGTTTGGTATAATGTATTGTTCAATAAACTTAAAATATAATGATTATAAAAGAGTTATAATAAGTCAGCTATGTGGCATTTCATAATATTAAACCCAAGAGGCTGTGATCGCTAATTATTATATTACATGTTAATGTCATTATATTAAATGATTACACTACAGGCAGCCTACGACAAACGTTGCATTGAACTTAGCCTAAATAACAAATGCATCTGAGACTGAGAGCATACTTTTAAAATTTCCAGTAATTTTCTATAGACACATTTTAGTACTTAAATCGTTAGTAATAGTACACTTGACTTGGCTTACCTGTATCTTGTGAGCGGCTGAAAAAGACCGTCTTCTCTCTAGCAATAGCAGGCACGCACTGGTGGAAAGGACGCTATCTTTGAGTATACCAAAAGGCATCTCGTAAACATGCTGATATGATGACAACAATTATACAATAGCAAACGCGTCTCCACATGTCCAAAGTATTGTAACTAGAGAGGGCGCTGGTACATTTCCAGGCGATTCCGTAAAGTCCCGGACGAATGTGTTACGTCACACTCCGTCGGTTTTTCTCATAAGACCGAGGACGGCTTTCAAAACGTGAGATATTTCACTGGCCGTCATAAATATGCTCAGAGTTGCCAATTTTCACGTTAGTTCAAATCGAGGACGTCCTCGTTTTGCATCGCGTGCTCGGTTGGCGAGTATGAATTTACATGGAAGACCTCACTTGACGTGATTAACACGTGCACACACACACACACACACCCACCCTCACGCACATTGATTTGTGGGGTATTCCTTTGTTCGTTCTATTATCCCTTTTCTATATAATTCTCCTGTGGGGTACAAGATTTTCTATAGTTACCTTGTGGGGTCCAATTGTTCTATTGTGTTTTGGACCCCACAACGAATGGTGTGTACGTTCACACACACACACACAGTCCTTTCTTATAGAGTGTACCTTTATATGTTACACTGTAAGTAACAATTGCCTCATTGACATTAAACTTACAACTGTTAACTGCCTGTTGTATTTCATCGTTATACAAAGTACAGTGAAATTCTACTGACTTATCGACTTGAATACTTGGTGGAAACACCTGCACTATAAAAGGCTTGCAACAGTTGGTGTCTTTCTGCTAGGGTGTGACAAAGATTTTTGAAATCATGCAACATCCTTGCACAACGTTTAAAGTAGGTATGTTTACTTTCAAATCTTAAAGTCCACAACCTTATTAGAGGGCCCAATTTCAGAATCAAATCGGGGTAGTGAACAAGATTTCAAACAAGCTAACATGATCGTCTATGTTTTGGTTTTAGCCTCTTTTCAGGAAATAAATGCATCCTTTGATCCAGATAGTCTTCTATCATGAGTTTCAAATAAGCCACCTGTGTAATCAAAGGAGCACATATATATGCCACTATCTCTCTCAACAACAGACACAATTGCCAAACCTCATCATTGCCATCAGCAATGTTATTGCAGATGAACAGTGGGAAAAGTCTCAAAAGACACCAATTTTGTACTGCGTGTCCCCCAATGTAGTTCCATTCTTGTTAACACCATTGGGTTTGTTATTACTATCACCTCCAAGATACTTGAACTGGGCAATTACTCTATTAAGGTGGTCATATGTAAACCACTTGTTCTTAACAAAGTATTCTATATAGAGTGACAAATCAACAGAGACTATCCCTTCAAATAAATCATGCCCCAAACATGGAGTCAAGCCTGGCTGGCAGACATGAAAATATTCAAGATCATTGAACAGTGAGGCAAATTTAATGCCCTTGATTTCAAACAAGCTAACATGATCGTCTATTGTGCTTAAATTTTGCACAACATTATCATAATTTGCAGGAGTCCGCAAAAGTCCCTGGGCAATGCAATTTTTTGAAAATTCATCTTTAGTTACTAAGCAATATCTGCAAAAGTATTACACAGTGCTGAAATTCTCCGCAAATCCGCCAATTGCATGAGAGCCCAAATTGTCACCTGAAATGCAACACAATGTACCTTTCAATGATTTTCCATTGTCAAGTACAATGCCGTTTTGTTCCAAGTCTATGGAGTTCCATAGAGGACACTCTCCGTCGTGTTTTTAGAATGCTTGTCCGTCGCCTTTTTACTTTTCCGTCGACTTTTTACTTTGCCGTCGACTTTTTACTTTGCCGTCGACTTTTTACTTGTCCGTCGACTTTTTACTTTGCCGTCGACTTTTTACTTTGCCGTCGACTTTTTACTTTGCCGTCGACTTTTTACTTTGCCGTCGACTTTTTACTTTGCCGTCGACTTTTTACTTTGCCGTCGACTTTTTACTTTGCCGTCGTGTTTATGGGATTAAACCCCTCCCCCACTAAACTGTGAATTGGATCTCCGATCATGAATTATACCTTGCTGAATCCCTCGGTTCCTCACCAAGAAGACAATATCCTTTATATTGAAATGTTCTTTTTGCTTACCTGTTCATGAATTGTAGCCATAGATTTCATGTGTTTGAGTAATTGAAGTTTGTATCTATGTTAAGAAAATAATACATGCCTACTCATCGCACCATTTTGTCAGATGCATACAAAAGATTATATATTTGTTTTCATCTAGGCCCCTATTCGAAATGTCGTCCAAGAGTTGTAACAACAAATTTTAATAACTAGCTATATAACCGTGCTTCGCGCGGTGACCCGGTAGTTTGTTTTGTAGGGAGGATGACGAAAAAGGCAGGATCACAACACTGGCAGGATTGTATCAGGAGGCAGGATTGCTGTGTTTTGGGACAGTGCAGGGCTAAATGTTAGAATTTTCATTTTATATAGTTAAGATGAGAAGGCTAGTACATATGTGTAGGAACTATATGCTGAAATACAATGTCAGGAAATGAGAAGGGGGTGGGGTTGAATTCATTGGTTTAAATGGAAATATGAAGAACTTATGATGGGTGTTTACAATGCAATATGGGAAATTACGTGGCAAAATAACAAATGTTATTGGAAGTTAGTTTATAAAAGGGTGCGTCAAGAACAGAAACTTGTTTTTGTTATTAATTTGTGAAGAGTGAAGTATAGAATGACATTGTTTGAGTTGAGAAAATAGTGATGAAATAACTGAGCACATTACCAATGCTTCATGTTTTGTATGGACAACCCTTTTGATGAACTGTGAAATTTAAGAAATGTGTGTCCTGAATTGTTTGTAGAAATGTTGTGTTTAGAAATATAATGTTAGGGTTATAACACTATAACAGGATTGGAAATACAGAGTAATTTACCTTTGTTGGAAATTGGCAGCAACACGTCTTTGTTTCTGTAGAATAAACTAAAGAGGGCGCTATTCAAGTTCAATTCATAATGTACCACTGATCTCTGTATTGTGAAGGGTGCACCCCACTAAATAGGGCAAAATCCACGCGCCGCTCATTATCATAAAGTGTATGCCCTCAAATTTGTCTTTAAAACAAAGAGTTGAGGCCCAATGACTTGAGGGATTGTGTAAATATTGGCACAGCTAGCATGACCTGGGGGTTGTTGGCTTCAACCTCGAAGTATTTTGGATACACTGGGCTCTAAAAGAGTAGTGCTATTTTGCCTCCAAGCGTAGGGCTGTTTTCTCAAAATGGACGCTGGCAGTGATGCCATGTTGACCAGTAAAAATGCTGTTTTCGTTTGCGTGAGAATAACTCGATTTCCTCCTGGACAACCCATGTTCAATTGAAAAGAAAAGAAAAGTTGAGAATTTGAGCAATAATTTGTTTTTTGGTTTGATTCATTTTAAGACTTCTAAGTATTTTTAAATGATTTTTGAATATTGTCATTTAGCGTTGGTGTCTATGGGATTTTATTTAGTTGGGTGCACCCTGAAAGCAGAGGGGTGCACCACACTAAATATTGGCAGGATTTATGCGCCAGCCAATTAGCATAAAGTGTGGACCCACAGTTTCTTTTGATAAAGGGAATATTGAGTGTCATAAATTGGTAGGAATGTGGATATATAGCACAACAGCAATTCCCTGGTTTCTGAGCCTTCACTTTTATACAGAATTGATGAAATTCCTGTTGAAAAATCGGTCCTATTTGGCCAAAAAAGTGGAGGGGTGCCATGTTAAAAATGGCCGTGTGCCGGCTTGGTAGTAACAATTTTTGTAGGGGTGATTTTATTTGGGTGTAAAATCGGAAAAATTTCAATGGATTTCCAGCCAAAAATTGAACAGAAAATGAAAGATTAAAGATTGACCAACATTTTTCACTTTGTGTTTAACAGCTGAGGTATGCACAAGGGCATTTAAGTTGACCCTGAACTGGGGAGATTTTGCACTGTTGGCAATGGGAGTTGAATTAGGAAGGTACTCCCAGAGGAATTTGAATGGCGCCCTCTTTAGTTTATTCATCTACATAATTAAAAGGAAGATTCTGAAAAAATTTTGACATTCAAATTCAAAAACGGCTTCCTTCACCAGCTTAAATTTTGGGACAGTATTTCCTGACCCCACAACTTAGCAAATAGAATGCATTTTATGACAATGTATCACGGTAGTTTAAAAAAAACCAATAAAAACCAGAGTTTTTCATGACGTGAAAAATATTTATTCACCATTAATTATTTTACGCGTCATGAAATAATGTTTGTTTTGTCTTTTTAAAGAACTAACATGAAACATTGTGATAAAATGCATTCTATTTGCTAAGTTGTTGGGTCAGGTAATACTGTGCCAAAGTTGAAGCTGGTGAAGGAAGCCGTTTTTGAATGGGGATGTCACAAAAAATTTGGTCATCTTCCTTTTATTTATATAGACTGCAGGTGTGTGGGCCTAAATAGGGATAATCAGTCGTCGTAGTCCTGACAGTCATGTCTGACTCATTGTGACCCTTTTGATGATGGAGTTCCACCTCTGCCCGTAATAAAGGGGTAATCAGAAACGGCACAAAAATGTAGAATTCCAAAGCCCGAACAGGTTAGGCAGAAGAATAAGAAAAGAGGTAGCAAAGCTAAATTTATTTAAAAAATAATAACCTCACAGGATTGACTAAACGGGAAAGGGAAATAATATTGTAGGAGGTGAGTGAACAATCACCGTAAATTTGGGTTACCTTTTTTAACCTGCACCCCGATTACGTTTGTACACACAACCTTTTTGAAACACTCCGTGCACGTGCGCGTTATTCCGATTTACAAACTTCGAGGGTCAAAAGGGCCCTGAACATTGAAGCCTGCACCCAGCCTTCTATTTTTTTATGAACTGGCATTACGGTAATCCTTGACATGTTTTTCTCTTTTAATTATAAAGCACCAAATAACAGCTCCAAACTTTTCCCACCCGAAAAATATAAATTTAACCTTTAAATAAACTTGATCGTAAAAAATACTGACAGGCTGGGCAAGCCTTTTAATCGTAAATTTATTGCCTGAATATTCATTTGCTTCTGTACAAAAGGTGACAAGAATGAAGCTGTCACGTGTGTATCACACACAAAATGCGTGTGTACCAACGAACGGTCATGGATATTAGTTAAGTTGCATATTATATATTTTCGTTCAACGAACATATATACCAGGCGCGGATCCGGGGGGGGGGGGGGTTGCTCTGACACAAAAATGATAAAAGAACATAACAGGGGGTTATTATAAAATATAAAGAAAAAGAAAAACCTGACAAAATTCCTGGATCTGCCACTGTATACTTATATGAGATTGTTTGCTTGTGAAAATAAAATGTGTAATCGTCTCATCAAAATCCGGGCAATCTATCCATCTTAAACGCTTAGCTACCCCACCCCCGCCCCCAAATTGGAATACAATTTTATAATACATCTTTAAACAAATGTTTTTTCTATGAACTTATAAATAGGAAGGGTAATGGACATTTTTACTTTTAACAAAGAATGATAACATAACAATAACTTAACATGCAAACAAGAGATGGATTGGTGCGGCACTACTTTGACGCGGGATATACCTACGACGAGATTGGTTGCATTTTGTCTCTGCGACATAACATCAACTGTTGGTAAGTTAAATTTTAACTTTAATCCAAGAGTCATCTTTGGGAAAATCCGTTTTTCATACTTAGAGTATGCGTATAAGCTTTTCATTTGAACGCCCAATATTGCTGAACCCGTGATCATACACACGTCACGAAACCTATACCACGCTTTTTTTGTCCACACCATTTTTTGGGTCAAAGTTCTAACTTTTGGATCAAAGGCCGATATATACCAAGAATCCACTCGAGACCTCACATGGGCCCACAATGCTATCATCCAGACTCCACAGAATTGTCCCGATTGGCCCACGCAGGGGGAACAACGCACTTGCTTCCGAAGACAGAAGACACACTTCAACAACAACAACAATGAAAAATCATACTCCCATTACCTGCTATATGAACAAGATCATAACCTCTATTCATAACGAAAGGATGTACAAATTACTTCACCAAACAACTAGTTGCCAGCATAACAGGCTACAGTAAAGGAAGTTATGGTGGATGTAAGGACCAATTGCTCATCAATAAAGCTATATTAGAATAGGCAAAGTCAAAGTAAAAAAAATGGGGGGGGGGGGGGCATTTGCATATCTGACAAACCGGCGAATGCAGAAGGGTCTCGAGATACGCAGAGTGGGTCAATAACATCAAAACCCATATCAACATCAAAAGCGTGATCTTTCAAGGGGATTTTTGCATTAGCTCCACTCAGCAACCTACTGGACACGTTGAATTTTGTTTTTTTGTTTTTTTTGTATTTCTTTTATCTATTTATTATTGTAGCACCAGAACAATTAGAAGGATTTTACGTAGACTGAACTTGCGCCGCAACAACCCATCTGATGAAACAATGAACATGTTTGTGACATCTTTAGAAGTAAGTTTTTTTGCATTAGCCCCGCTCAGCAACCAGCCACCATTATTGTTTTCTAAAGTTTGTATTCGTGTTGAAACAAATATTTCTTAAATGAAATGAGAAATGAAAGTTATGGACTGTTCACACTGTTCACACGATCAGGGAAAACAAATTTTGCCACATTTTTTTGGTAATAATGTGTAGCCTGTATTTGTTTTGTCCAAAAGAAAAATCATCCTAGCACAGCAACATTTTTGTATTTTGAATTGTTTGTTATTATACATCAATAGGACCAACACTTTGTAAAAAGTAAAATTGTGTTAATCGCTGCCTTCCCACACCACAATGATCTTGGAATTACGTACTCATACGGTCTTGTTTTTATAGTTGGAGCTTGCAGGAAGTGGCAGAAACCTTGGGTGCCGTTCAATGCGACGGCGACTGCTAACACGATATGGAATTTGTGTGCCCAGGTAACCAAACACAAGACTAAGCTTAATTTTACCATTGTCATAACCATTGTCATAGACAAAAACTATAACTCCATTTAACACACCTATAACTCCATTTTATTACATGCCTCAGTCTAATTCTAATGGCTTAGTGTCTTCTTTACTGTTTCGATTAACAGAGATGTTGTTATTGAAGGGCAAAGGATTCTTGACCCCGAAGGCGTTGAAAGTCGTCAAAGGCATCGTTTAAGAAGGCGCATGTACATAAATCTTGGACCCAATTACGCTCTCCACGTGGATCAGTATGACAAATTAAGAACGTACGGCTTCGGCATCCATGGTGCCATTGATGGGTATGCGTGTGATTAACATTATGCTAATTAAACCATACTTTTATAATTGACAAAAAAGGTTAAATAATGTTGGGAGGAGGTTGTTAATACCTTTTAGTCACAAATGAATTTATATTAAGGAACATTTTTGAAGTCATGTTGGTGAACTCGTGACTTTAATAGAAGAACCAATCCATGAAGATAACCTTTGACAAAAGCATATGCTTTTTGCTGATCACTTGTATCGTTCAATGAGGGTTGACTATGACACCTAATTTGTAATATTATTTATTATTCATAATTTCAGCTTTTCTCGCAGAGTGGTGTGGTTAAAAGTTGCTCACACTAATCGTGACCCTGCAGTGACGTCTTCATATTACATTGACTTTCTTGAGGAAATTAAAGGTAATGAACAAAAGGGACTATGGTTGCTTACAAAAAGATCCGTTTGGGTAAATTGTGGGACAAAATATAACCACTAATGTCAAGAAACTCATCTGTGGGAAATTAAAGTTATGTTTTTTGTTTTGTATTTGTGTTTTGCTTTATACATAAGCTGTGCCAAGATGCATACAGATGGATAGGGGAACAGAGAACACACGAATAGCAGAGATTCAAACTGCATTCCATGAAGTGTATGTTGCCAATCAACAGAGTCCGTGTGTAATCTGTTCTGCTTCTCCACACAACCAGGTAAACCTGTCATAATTTAAGTGTATTTATATTCTAATTGAAATTGCTATGATATATAAATAAGAAGGTTTGGCATTGCACAGGACCGTCCTTTATTTTTAATATTTCCCAGACAGGTTTTTTTCCTATAAAATGTTGTGTAAATCCACTTAAAAAGCATGTATCCCTTCGTGGTGCTTAATCTCTGCTGCTTACTGGGATGCATCACACCAGGGGGCCGATCACTGGCTCTGCAGTATGGTGTGGCTTCTGACTAGATCCCCCACCGAGCAACGAGGGTTTGGCATTGCACAGGACCGCCCACCAACCATAGGGCTGGTTAGCTCAGTTGGTAGAGCGTTCGTACTAGTAGAGAGGTCGAGGGTTCGAGTCCGTCATCAGCCAAACTTTCTTAGCTCAACCCTTTTTTTTATTAAACAAATTAATGTTAATAATGTCTCCACCTTCCAGAGAATTGAGAGGTTCTGGCGGACACTGTTTGACAGGACTGTGAACTATTGGCTGGACAGCTTTAGACACTTGGTTCAGATTGGAGTGTTGGACTGCACATCCGCTTTATATACGTAAGTAACGTTACCTTTTTGATCCGAGTATGTATTGCTCAAAACAAAGATAATGCCCGATGATAATAAATTTATTTTACGAGCGATTAAACGGCTGTTGTAACAACAAACAAACCGTTCCTTTTTTTTAATCATCTTAGCTATAGGTATAATAGGCCAGGCTGCACGAAAAGTCCACGATGACTTCTTGTAAAGTTTTAAACACAGCGTGCTGAATCACTTATGATTTCTCATGATCTAAAACATAACATGTGCGTTTAATGTGTTAATTCGAAACTATTGACGGCATTCTTTGTGTTGTACTTTGTGTCAATCAATGCAGGGAGTGTCTTCGGTTCTGTTTCATGCAAATAATACAATCAGAATTGGACCAAGTTACCATAGAGTGGAATCAACACAGGACACGAAACGTTCCTGGTGCCGTAGCTACACCTGGAAAGCCCGATCTATTGTATTTTGTACCACATGTCTTTGGTAAGAACAATTTTCTTCATTGAACAGGTCAACATTGAAACAAAACTAAAATTCAAAGTGACTTCTTTCACAAATTACCAATATTGTCGATTTCACATGTTTGAAATGTATATCTTAAAGCCATTATACACTTGGTATAAGATCGAGAAAAACTACTGTTCACAGATTTACAAAAAATAGATTTAAAGATGATGATGGTAGAAAGGTTCCCTTGAAATATTTCTGCCGGAAGTGCCATAGTTTTTGAGAAATGAGTAAAACAATTAGTTTTCGTCTCTCGAGATGGAAACCCTCGTAATTTCTTTTTTAAATAATTTTTTTGTGAACGGTTTGTCACTTTTTTTCCCGTGACTCAGATGACCGATTGAGCTCAAAATTTCACAGGTTTATCATTTCATATATATGTAGAATCACACAAAGTGTGGACACTGGTTTTTTAGCTTTACCAAAAGTGTATGATGGCTTTAAGTCTATCAGGACAGGGACACAATGTGCCCCCGACCATTATTCGCTCGTAACCTTTTTATCACTGCATTATCACGGCGAGTTTTGTTTTGAATCTGTCCCAAAATATATCTACGTTAATATTAGAATAACAAATCATTGTTACCGGGGTTAGCTGTTGCCATGACAATAATTTGTTTGACCTTCAGTCGAAAGGTTTTTAATGTATTTTGGTGAATTGTTTGACTTTTGGAACAAAATTGTATCTGTTTAAAAAAAATAAAAAAATACTTAACAGTGACATTGTAATAGATTTTAATTTTATTAATACTGTCAAAATAAAAATGAAAAGTTTGCCAAGTTTCATAACATTCAGACAATAAGGAAGCTATGGGAAAAACTTTTCTTTCTTTTTTTACCGAAAATAGGCCCCCCCCCCAAAAAAAAAAATTAATGAATATTTCAAAAAACACACACCAATGACAATTGTTGTGCATAGCTTAAACTCCATTTATTATTAAACTTTTACAGGAGCACAAGACTACCGTGTCCCTGTCCCAGTCCAAGAAATTTTGGCTGTTAAGGAAGAATTTACATCTCCACGTAGACAGAATGGTTGCTGTGAAGAATTCGAAGGCATCTGCCTGAACCTCCTTCGCGCCCATGACAAGAGAATGCCATCGTCTTTTGAAGAAGGCTTGGAGCTATTTCAGTGGCTTCTGGACAAAATGTGACCGTAAAGAAATAATGAAGGGATTTATGCTCCATCTCTGTTTTACTAAAGTTGATAAATACAAAGTGTATACAAAGAACCTCAAAACACAGAAAAGTTTACTTCAAAACAAGTCGTTTAAAATTTTGTGAACAATCCTCCCAAAATGCAAGAACTTAAATAATGTTTTTGTAAATCTCTAAACCATGTAAAATCAAATCACCTTTCACTGTGTACGTCTTTTAAATATCCATGTAATTTCGGTAAGTGCAAAAGATAAAGTAATTTTTCAAGGGCGATAGGGGGGGATCAAATGAAATTCCCATTAGATCAGCCACGATTGTTTGAAGTTTATAACCATTAGTGTCAATGTTTGGCAAACATTTTAATCTGGTGGGTGACTATACATCCTCACTACCCCCCTGATTTCAGCCACTTGGAGATCAATTGGACTTGTTGATTTGGTTTTAAACGCAGTTCAGATAATAATAAAAATCAATAAGGGCAACAATAACATGCAAGTCTTAAAGAACAAAACATTCAAAAACAAATAGTTTAAAAAACTGTAAAACTTCAAAAGACCGTCATATTCTGATTATTTTCTAGCCACATTTGCATATTTTCCGGTTAATTTTTACCCAAAGTGTGCTGTTCTGCCCTGACCACAAAGAAGGTTGGATTGTGCTAAAAATTGGCAACACAAGCAATTTTTATTTAATTTTTTTTAAGTGTGTTAGTCTGGCATGCCATGAACCATAATGTCCTTGTGGTATGACCAGTTTTCATCTATGTTTATTAAAAAAAATCCTGGCCCAAATTACAGATTTCAAATACCTGCTGATGTGATTTGGAAATATGTCAACTATTTGAACAACATGAATCAAGTATATAAGACCTGCTTCAACAAAACCTGGACAAAGCTGACAAATTGGTTTTGTAAGATTTTGGCTTTTTCAAATTCCACAGATTCTTAGATTTAAAATGATATATTATTTACATATGTAAAACCCCCACCTTTTCACCCCTGGGGGAGGAATTAGTAAGAAAACCTTGACAACCCAATTACAAGATAAACAGCTTTAAAGTTCGGAAAGTGTGATATTTCTATACAAAATTGTTTTACACAATAATAATATTTTTGTTAACCCACTTGTGTGAAAAATTAGGTTCCAACCCGAAATCGCTTAACAAGCACATAAAATGCAACTTTGTCCTGATTTTTTGGGAGCAGGTCTCATAAACTTGGACTATATTTTTCCAAACCCTTGAGCCCCCCTGACTGCAAGCTCAAGCAGCTCTTGCAGTTGGTTTGGGTCATCCACTCCTCTTGGCAGGCGAAGTATCTTCGCACATGTTGCGCTTGAGGGCAGACGCCTCGTATTGGCTTCCAGGGTGTAAAATTCTACTTCTAGGGCATCTTTAAAACCACATGGTGGGGGTTTGTTTGCCCCCGTCCAAAACTCTAAAAGGTTCTCGAGGGTGATGGCAGATCGTCCAGCTGAAATGTACAACATTAATTGTCATGCTTTTTTAAATTTCTGGGCTATAGTGTATACCACTGGATATTATAAAAAGGACAATTTGCAATAACAGTTACCAAAGTGAAAATTTATTGGTGATTTAAATAATCACAAGTTTACTTCTTACTTTAAAGATATTGTGTTATAATCATATCCATTTAGCCAAACTCTATTTGTGAGCATTCTAGTGCAGCTATAATTTTATTGAAATAACTTAAATATAAAATACATGGGATGTGGCAAAATATTTTGTTCTACTTAATTATTGTTCACTAATTAGAAACTATTTGTCAGCAATTTTGGAAAATTGCAATTTGCACAATCTTTTAAAAGTGCAAAGTAATTGGAATTTATATCTGCAATAAGGTTTTAATTAAGAAAATAAAAGTTACCTGCTCTGTTTTTTCATGCAATAAAGGACTGAGCCAAAGACAAAAATCTGAGAAGATTGAATAGCTTTTGTGTGGCTTACCTTAAAGTTATTGTTTTTTTATCATAATATTATCCTCAGGGTATATATTCAAAAGTTAGTATCTTAATTGGATTTTACTTACTAGATACCATCTCTAGGAAAACCTCAAAACTGTAAATGGTGTCATCCTCCAGAAGTCTTGCATTAGATCCCATGGGTGCATGATCAACCTGATACAGCCTCCTCATATCCAAGAATGTAAGAGGAGGTACAGCCTTGAACACAAACAGTGTACGGAGAGCATTTCGGTGTCTCCTAACATCCTCCCACAGTCCTCCAAGCCCTTCTTGGAATTGCTGAATAGCTGATTGTACCCTTGAAGATGAAAAAAAAACTTAATAAATGACAAGAATAATATTAACTGAAATACCTTTTGTAATTTTAACCTATTACAGTATGTTGTACTACTTAAATATAAGTTTAATAAAACTCATACAGTTTGGAAACTGTTTTCAATCACCTGTTTTAAACTATTATTATTGGTGACATCTTCATATCATTGCGCATATCAATAGAAAGCTTATTATTTCCTCTTTACAACAAGACCACATTTATAACAATCAATTTATGGGAGCTCAGCAACTGTGTTGTGAATGCTGGGGGTATGAAACAGAATGTGCCCCAAAAAAATAAAAATCTGCATACATTCATGCATGGTCGAGCACTAAACACTGCTATTCCAGTCTCACAAACACTGATTTTTTGGTACTGCTCACTTTATCAAAGTGGTAGTTTGGTGTCTACTCCAAACATTATCATGCCAAGTTTATCCAGTCTGAAGAAGGCCCTTGCTATAGGGCAGGTTGAAGCTGGTGTTCTCGAGATTGGATAAAAGTGGCATAATAATGTTCGGAGTAGACACCAAAATAACACTTTGAAGTGACCAGTACTAAAGACTCACTGTTTGTGAGCTAGTCCATGAGCCAGCCACACTTGCCGGTACAACTCGAGGGACTAATTCTAATATAACTTTTCTTGTTGCAAATAATCCAAAACATACCATAAACTATGATAGCCTTTCAATTTTTTTTTATTAGTACCACTTTTCGAAAGATTTTCACCATAAAATATGAAACCTCCTAGCCTCTTCCGCTGTTGTAAAGCCAAGAAAAAATAGTTCATTTTCATTGTGTTCATATTCTAAAACTGAATTTGTCTTTTAGTTTCGTATAACAGGGTAATACATCTTTTTGACGTATTATTTAGGTAACATTTATTTTAAAAGATATAGGCCTATTAGGGTAAACTCTTGTCATAGTAATCAGCATATATTTTCTTGAGCTGTCTAGCGGGATACAGCTGTGCATACAGCAGTGGTCGGTCCTTTCCTTTCACTCAATTATAGTCATTCAACAAGGTTTCCCTGTGCCTCCGTTTTGAAAACAGCTATTTATACATTTTGTGGATCTGAGGCAATTTACAACTTCACCATATAACTCGCCACATTATACAAAAGTTTTGCTGCTAGCTTATTGTCCACGACAGTAGCTGTATTGGTTCACTCTCTTTCAACAGAGGATATAGAACTTAAAGTGATGGGGGGGGGGGGGTTTCTTGGCACTATATGCTCCATGGTCACAAATGGACATTTAGAAATGGTAATCTATATATAATTGTGATGTAAGAATAATGTCCAACTGTCAACAAACTCTCAATTTACAATGACTATTGATTATCCTCCATAGCTCTTTGAGCATCTATTTGTATTTATTGAGGACCATCAAATTAGCATACCTATAATATAGGGCTTGAGTCAACAAATCACTGGTCAAAGTAGTTCGACGTTCATATGTACATGCATGAATGTTACTGATTCCTTGGTCCACCAGCCAGTCAGTCAGGTCAGACATCACAGCACTGAAGTTGTCTTGGGTACTTTCCATTATCTGAAGAAATAATTAGGGAATAACAGTGTGAGAACCCGGTCTTCACTGCGTGGTAATGTCCGGGTTGGTGGCAAGCCGCTGCTAATGGACCGAGCTGGAGGCAAGGTCCGTTAACAGCGGCCAGCCACCAAGCCGGTCATTATCAGGCAGTGAAGACCGGGTCCTCCCACTATTATTCCCTTGTTAATACACCCCCACATGATCGGGTTTTGACCAATGAAAGTTTTAAAAACTGTCCAAGGTATTTATTAAAGGAACTATATGATTCCCTGTAATGTGTCTGTTTAATGACTTATTATGGGGAGAGTAGAGTCAATCATCATGCATTAATCAAGATATTGGCATCATGAAATACGGTGGTTGCAAATTCAAAACATTAACTGTACGGTACTGCCAAAACAAGCCAGCACTGCCCAAGTACTCACATGCTCTGCTGGGTGGTAACCTGGGTGCACTGTTTAAAACAAACATCATAAAGACTATTTGGATATGTTTTATGGCCTCAACTTTTCTCGGTGAGTAAACAATGTTGGAGAACTAGAATCTTGGGCACCTATTTTACATACAGATGATTTAAATGTGGTATGTTGGCACCCACAGGAATGGTCTTATCAATACAAATGGAAAAAAACAAAACTTGCTCCATCACAACAAGGTTACCCTAGCTGCAGAACCTTATGAGTTTCTTGATGTTATTCTTACAATTGTTATTTATAAGTACAACACTGTGCAAGATTCAAATAAACAGTAATTAAACAGTGGATAATAAAAAAAAAATATATGCTTCATTATACCTTCTTCAAATTTGCTCTTGTGATAGGGTCAGGAATGTCTGGTAGTTCATCTATTAAGTCCACACCTGCTGAGTTGTCAGTCATGAGATCAAATACACAAGGGCTTAGGCTACACAGGCCAGGACCTCCATGAATCAAACTCCATCTAACAAACTTGCCAGCAAGCCTGTATTTTCCATCCCTCAGACACTGGATGTTATGGGTGAAGTAGAGTTTTCCGTTACATCTTTCAAAAAGTCCCATGCGTTCAGACACTTCTTCTATAAGGAGCCTGTGGGATTAAACATCAAAATTGCACAGGCTAAACCCTCCCATCAAACAACACAAATGCGAGGAAAAGAAGAATTATTTTAAAGGGATAATGAGAAACAAATCAGGAGCCTTTCACCAAATCAGTTTAGGTTTGTATTTCCATAGTCCAATCTGATTTCTCGTCTTCTTAGTAAGTTTTCCAATGAATTTGTTTTTTGGGGGAAAACACTCTCACAAAAAAACTCTGTGCTATGGTATTGACAGAAAAGATTATTTTGACTGAAAGAAATACAAGTCATGAAAAAGAATATTGTATAAAATCAATTACTTGAAAAATTCTCGTCTGGGCCCTCCACCGTCTTCTCCATCCTCGCCTGCAAAGACGATAAAAGGAGTGTTGAGATAGTTGAAGTCACTGGCCTTGGTTGCAAGAATTGTAGAATGCAGGATCTGCCTTCTATTGACAACAACAGTAGGTCGTTCCTCCGTTTCATCCACCATGTGTCTCTGAAGTATTTCCTTAAGCGTTTCATGAGCACTACAGGAAAAGGAGAAGTCCCATACAGTAAACAGTGACATTAAAGACAGTCTACACTATCGGTAAGTTTGAAAAGCAGACATGTTCACAGATTTACATAAAACTTACACGGTATAAAAGTGATGATGGTAGAAAACTTCCCATGAAATATTTCTGTCTGAAATGCTATTGTTTTTGAGAAATTAATAAAACAATAGTTTTCGTCTCAGTGAGACGAAAACCCTATTTTTTTGAATAATTCGTTGAATGCTGCCCTCACACGACCGATGATACCGTTATTAAATTCTCATTTGGTGCACGCCACCTTCGCAAATGGTTCATCGCATCGTGGAGAGTAGCGTCACCCTGTACCCAGTGAATTTGCTTTAATTCGTGCTATGGCAATAATAAGTAAAGATACGAGGTTGTTTCTTGATGTGGTACATACATGTACAATACATGTCATGCATGTACATGTACATGTACAGCACTGTGAAACAGATGGAGTACCAGTACTTACCTTGCCAATTGAGAAAAATGATAATTAAATAGTACCACATTCCAGCAACTCCTACAATACCACACCAGTCCTCCAAAATCCTCATGTTTTTCAAACACCATTCATCCTCAATCCTCCAAAATCCTCATGCTTCAATCACCATTCATTTGCAAGTTCATGGTTAAAGGGGCCTTCCTCTGCCGATTTAAAATGGTGTACCTCTGAAGTGTCTGATGATACAGCTTCATTTTCTCTTCGTCTGTGATATCCTGCCTTTCGAGCAGAGTCCTCATGTCTTCGTCCAAACCGTGCACTACACGCGTTGTTGGAGTTTGTTCTAGCAGTCTTGCAGCTTGCAGTTGCGAAAGTGTGTCGTGGGGAACAAGTACCATTTTCTTGGTGTGCTGCATCGTTACTTGAAGAGCAGACCGGCAAGTGCACTCAGAACAGGGGTCAGCAATGCACCCAGGAATCCACCTTTTTGATGAAGAATTTTTCTTCTTCTGGACGCTAAGTTTTTTGGTGGAGAGGGCTCTGATGTGATGCTTGTATTTTTTTAGTTTTCTTTTGTCGGCGGGTTTCAGACTTATGTTCCCATTGAGGATGTTGAGGGCACACCCACACACACAAGCGATAAGTTCTTTACTGGCTCCCTGGATCACACCCTGACGCTGTTTGGTATTTCCCTTTGCAAGGACTTGCAGGTACGGAGCATGGTTCCGCACGCGCTTAGACATCTTCAAATGAATGACGTGCTCGGATCCTCACTTCATTTATACCTTCGGGACATACACAATTGGGTTCTCACCCGGAAAAATGTGGGTCCTTAGTCTCATTTCCTCGGACGTTTCGGGTTTTAGATCAATGAAAAGGTAACCGTAGGGTGGTAAAGTGGCATCTCGGTAGGCTTCGACCATGAACTTTGATTTGGTGGGATACATTTGTTTTGCCAGATGGTTTATCTGGGAAGCGTCCCTAGGATTTTTGAAGAGGATCAGGTAATGTGCGTTGAGACTAATCGTGCGCATTTCTTTGCCCTGATGAAATAAATTTTGGAGAATCAACACAATGGAAAGATTTCTATGATGACTGCCCTTGGTAAAAGCTCCGTAATCCGTTTGCTGTTGCCAGTTTCAGACATGAGATCATCGATCACTATCATATTGTTCCTGGATCGATGTATTTTCGTATGAAGGTCATCTGGAATACCTTCCACAAATTGTATATCACGAACCACGTTTGCCAAATGAGCGTAAGCATGTTGAAACTCTCCGTAGCACCACACGATGTTGTCTGGTGAAGGTTCGATGACCTTTTCATCCGCTGGAACCAGCAAACGTTTTACGAACTGAGTTTTGCCTGAGCCGGTTGGTCCTGCTATCACACAAGTGAAGGGATGTTTCATTTGCGAGTTCATAGTATGAAATGAATACAGAGAGGATTTGTAACTGGTTTAAGTATGACCTAGGGCTTAGAAAAATAAATAAGTCAGATAACATACATTTTTTTTCTTTCCTTTTTTTTCACAAGAACAGACCAATAATTTATTTCAACTGCAACTCCAAAAGGAATGATAAAATAGAACAAATAAATATATGCACAAAACATGTTTTAAATTACATAAATTTGGATTGAGTAGCTTCATTCAACAAAATTTATTTCAGTGTTTAGAAACATGTCCCGTACAAAGTGTTAACTTTATTGATTTATTTGTTATTTGTTATTTGTTATTTGTTATTTGTTATTTGTTATTTGTTATTTGTTATTTGTTATTTGTTATTTGTTATTTGTTATTTGTTATTTGTTATTTGTTATTTGTTATTTGTTATTTGTTATTTGTTATTTGTTATTGTTATTATTATTATATGTTCTAAAGGCCCCGAATTTGTTAGAATTTAAAATAACAATAATAATAATAATAATAATAATAATTAATGTTTTCAGTTTATCAAATGTTTTCCAATTTAAAACCAATTTAAAAACCGAACCCAACCGCCACTTGTGCAAAGTGTTCAATTAAACAAGTCCATTAAATTTGAATTGTTTTAACATGTTCAAAGTTTTAACAACAAACTTAAAGACTGAAAACTTTTAATGTATGGAAATTTCTCAAAATGTTTTTCTCAACATTGTAACTTATAAAACAACTATTTTTTATTCAAAGGGGGTCCACGTTCATACTAAACTTGATTTCAAATTAACAATTAAATTATTATTTGGTGTCATTTAGTATCTTCAAAAATACAACAACAACATATGGCAAATTGATAATACTTATTGCAGATGAATGAACTAAAATAATCGTCTTCTAACCTTTGCGTTCTGTTCAAAGTGTTCAATTAAACAAGTCCATTTAATTCCATGAACTCGTTCACGACATGAAACGGGAGAATTCGCGAGTTTCTATCGTAGAAAGTGTCAACAATGTTCATAGGTTCAGAGTTCCATTCATTCAGAATATCAGTTATGATAGAGTCCATGTCCTCGTCCATTCCATCGTAAGCTTCAACACCAACATGATGTGCTACTGCGTCAAACACAGCACAAACATGGCTCACGTTCATACTAAACTTGATTTCAAATTAACAATTAAATCATTAAATTATTATTTGGTGTCCTTTAGTATCTTCAAAAATACAACAACATATGGCAAATTGATAATACTTATTGCAGATGAATGAACTAAAATAATCGTCTTCTAACCTTTGCGTTCTGTTCAAAGTGTTCAATTAAACAAGTCCATTTAATTCCATGACCTCGTTCACGACATGAAACGGGAGAATTCGCGAGTTTCTATCGTAGAAAGTGTCAACAATGTTCATAGGTTCAGAGTTCCATTCATTCAGAATATCAGTTATGATAGAGTCCATGTCCTCGTCCATTCCATCGTAAGCTTCAACACCAACATGATGTGCTACTGCGTCAAACACAGCACAAACATGGCTCGGCTGAATGTATTGTTCTGCTTCTTCGAAGTGCTCATCCACGAAATCTTCAAGGTGGTACTCAGGAGTCTCGCCGTAAAACAGACACTCGTGATCCCACTGCCTTGGCCAATCAAACTCACACCCTTCGCAAGGTTGACTCTGTTGAACTGCATAACTTATTCTGATGATGTGATCCGTGACGATTTTTGTCATCACTTGTTTCAACAAGTGTCCTGATGCGTTTCTTGCGCTTCAACACATTCTCCTCGCCCTCCATGTCGTGCTCTTCATCATCTGCAACAGGTAGACAATACCATTCAGTTAATCAACAGTTAACATCTTCTTGACTCCTGCCTAACATCTTTGTTAATCAGCTAAACTTGAAAGATGGCTTTAGTGATGGCGGTACTCTGTTGTTTGAGCTGACCCCACTGCTCCACGGTGAGATTAATTCCCTTATTGCCAGCAAGCAATTTGTTTCCGCTGGGATTTAAATAGTACTCTCTTATGTTAATGTAGGTGCGACCCTTGAAACGCTTGACAACAGCATATCGCTCACCTCCGATTTGAAATCGCACCGCCTTCCTGTCGTTCTCCTCCTGTTGTTCATCCGGTGGAAAGTACAGCTTGCGCTTGACTCCTGCCTTCCCTTTTACATTCTCTGGGAGATTAGCTCCTACTCTAGGGGTTGATACTTCGGTGTCAGCAGCTAATCCCTTGGTTAATTGTTCAACAGTAGCAGACAAAACATCAACAGTGGGTGGATGTGGCTGCAACATCCGTTGCTCACGCAGATAAGTCGATGAACTGGGCAGATCCCACGAGGTCTCTCGTGTGAACTTGTTGTAGAAATAGCTCTTGCCATGTGTCACACTCTGGGCTTCGCACCACCCAGCATCTATCATGTCGGGAGGAACGAGCTTTCTCTCCTCCTTCTCGATGCGTGCCCCATCGGTCGGTGGTAGTGGTGCCGGGGCCGGAGTCGACGGCAACGCCATCGCGCCAGGTGCGGGAACCACAGGTGTGGGCATCGGGGTCGATACAGGCTCACCGTTCATGTTAAGGCTCAAGTATTGTCGTTTGTCGACTGTTCACAATACAAGTAGCGTATACGAGCAACAATGCAATGTTCTTGATGAGAATATTGGCGAAAATATGAGTTTGAATTAAAATTTCCGTCTTTTATACTCTACCATCCTTCGCGTCGCCGAAACAACCAATCACAAAGAGTGTGTGGTTGCTCCATAAACAATGCGCAAACATTCAACCAATCAACGATGTCCCGAAATCATCAATATGCATGCTGCGCTTGCGCACTACTCCCTCCACCACACAAACTGCACACCTCCACGCGCGCGCCCAGACGTGTCTCAACCAGTATTTTGAGGAGGAGCAATGAGGAGGAGCAGTGCAGTGAGCATGTTCCGCATTACGACCAACATTGAGGAGGAGGAGGAGGTTCCACCAACATTGAGGAGTAGTGCACTTTGTGGTGGAACCTCCTCCTCAATGTTGGTCGTAATGCGGAACACATACTACTGATGCTTCACTGTCATCTGGCTTCGACCCATGCTGTGTGGAAGTGCTGAGAAACGTTGGATGGTTTTAAGGAGATTGTGAGTGACATTGTGACAGCGAGTGCAAGTGGGAATGGTAAGGTTAATGAGATTGTTGCTGCTGTGAAGAATACGAATGATAGGCATGCTGTAGAGAAAAAGTTTAATGAAATAGTATAGAAAGGAGATTTTGCCATAGGTTGTTCAAGGATCGAATGAAATGAGTGAAAATGGGAGGAACATATGGAAAAGTAGTCTCGTTTGCTCCACCGATAAGAACCATGTTTCCGCTACGCACAAAACGGGTTGGCCGAGGTCCCTCCGAATCGGGTCCATCGGTGAAAAATTGGTTATCGTCGCCAAACGAACAACATTTAAAACCGGGGTCGCTCGGCATTCCAATCTCTATATATTTTCCTACGAAATGCCTAAATTTCACTTGAATAGAGCATTCAATGTCGTCGGACCAGCTTTCTAAAAACCTTTACGAAAGATCATAATGCCCCTTTTCAATGTGTAAACACGCGGTTTTCATGTCTCGCACACATGCTTGGCTGAATCTGTGAAGCTGTAACTCAACACTGCATTATGCAATGACAGCGGGTTTTTCGGCTTTCCAAGTATGAGGTCATTCCCTATGTCATATTTAAAAATCATTGTGATTGGCTGAGAAATGCCGTCGGAATAAAAGAAAATGTTTTCTGTCCAATAGTATTCGTCGTGACCTGGGACTCGGATTAGCATATCACTCGCATGATGTCATTTCCCGTTGGACGAGCTTTCTCGCGTGCACCGTGGTGAATGTGACCGATTTTCCTGCATTTTATGCCCTCTGAACGAGAATAAATGAAAGGTATGTAACAACAATTGCATTTACTAAGTTTCTGGTACATATAGTGTTCATCGTAGATGAAATTTAGGCGTTATTTATCGTGAAATTCTAAGTAATTCATCGAAAAAGTCATCATGCAGTGAAGGTGGTCTGTACCATTCCTACACAGGGGACTCTATTCCACACACACAGCGTGGTTCACACGCGTACACGAGACTGTGAATGCTGGAGACTCACTGATCGTTTGGGTTCCCTTTACAAAAAGTAAATTATGTTTAATTCCTAAGATAAATAAATAGATCAATATTAATAATAATAAAATACAATAGTGCCCCACTGTTACGTTAGGCTACTTAGTTTTTATGTCATGATTTTAAGTGAGGCCATGTCAAAATGATCATGATGATGAATGATCTGACATGTCTGATGCTAACGTATGGGGTATGAGTAAGATGTATCCGACCGCCACTTTTTCACCCTTTTTCAATTTTCATAACGAAAAACGTAATCTTTTTTGGGCAGGTAAGATTACATTTTAAGGTATTACGAGTGAAAACATAATGTGGCAGTCAGATACAACATCTTTTCCGTCATTCTCAAAAATGTCTAACTCTAATTTGTTTTCTAATTTTACAGGCACATGTCGTCCTATGAGTCATGACTGCTCCTTCGCGACATGTATACTGAATGGCAAACTTAAGGAAAAGGCCTCGAATCAATTATCGTGAACTTGCAAGTGGGCCATCACTTCGATACAACAGTGTAAAACCTGAGACGTGGTCATCTTCAATTTTGTACCCTCTTACAGTACTTGACTCAAAATTAGAAGACGGCATCTTAAAAGTATTTGTTCACTACACTGGTTGGCAAAAGAAGTACGATGAATGGAGGGATGCTGCTGATGTTATAGACATTCCTGCAGAGTTCCTTTCTTTTGATGAGGCAGCAAAAAAACTGTTTTACAAAAATCTCCAATTTGTTATTAAGGAGTTGCTACATGGTCAACGAAAGGTAAACAGTTTTGTTGAACTTCGTCTTGCTGTCGTGAAAGACATTTTCGAGGACTTAAGTCGGTTCGCGCAACCCCATCCATCGAAAAAAGGAACTGTTATTGTGAACAACTTTCAGGACTTCAGTCAAGTTCTAGGGTACCAGTGGTACTACCGTATATTTAATAAGGCCGGGGACTTTTCCTACATCAGGGAAGGGACATTGTCATTCCGTCTTGTTGAACGGAAACCCCTTGTAGAGTATTCTGTTGAAGGAACTCCACACTTCAAGCACCGAGGATTTTCACTTCTCCTGAAATTTCAACGCCAGCTTGGCAACAAGAAGGACTTCGAACACTTTGTTTCAAACATCAATGGTCAAAATGAGTGACTCCTATAAAGCTTAACTCCTATTGATGTGTAAGTGTAACTTTCACCATGGCCAAGTTGAACACTGTATGGATTGTGACAGTAACTGCTCTTGCCTGTGTTGTTTTGCTTGTGCAAGGGCTACCACAGGCTAGTTCAGAATATCCATATGTTGTAAATCTTGAGGTAAACAACTTATTACTATATAATATTGCCATCAAGGGTATGAGCAGCCCGGGTATGAGTGATGAGGAAGTCCTCTCGGTTCTAACGAAAATACTAAATAGACATCACATAACTAGTGAGAAAATTGACTTGCCTCCTGTTATCAAAACCCTTAAGCAAAAAATCAAGGCTATGTATCAGAGGTCCAAAACATGTGTACGTGCTGGAGGCAAATCTTTGGGAGTGCAGTTGAACAAATGGAAAGAATCAGACTATTCAATCAAGTTACCACACAAATCAGGCAGTCCCACTAAACGCAAATTAGAAGATGAGTTAAATGATCAGCGAAATAAGCGTATCAAGGTAGAACATGAATTGACCTCAATTACAAACAGATTTGAGGAAACGGAAGGTAAACGACAAGAACTAGAACGTCAGGTGGATCGATTGAAAAATCCAGTGAAAAAACAAAGAGGTCAGAGAGGTCGAGGCAAATGTAAAGTACCTTGTAAGAAATCGCAGAAATACAAAAACCGAGCAAAAGTCTTAAATGACATACAAAACATTGTAGAGGAAAAGACAAAAGATACTGGTCTCAAACCTGTATGTTTGGAATTAGAGAACGAGAAGGGCAAATTAATCAAGGTTACAATGGGTGAGAGGGAAGAAGAGTTTTCGACTGAGGGTGAAATTGACGAGATGATGTTCATATTAGATAGCTTCAATATCCCACAAAAGGGGTACCATGAAATAGCGCAACGTTACCCAAGTTTGCCAAGACTATGTGCCATGAATGAAAAAAAGAAAACCATAAACTCAGAGTGTTCAGTTCAAGAAATTGATACAACTTTGGGAGATCACAGAATAACCGGAGTAGTGCGATCTTTGAAAGATTGCTTAACATGTGTATTGTCTGATCCCCAAAAATCACACTTAATTGAGCAAGGCACGGTAAAGATCAAAATCAGTGGTGATGGAACGAGAGCAGGGAAAAAGAAACATCTTGTCAATTTCACTTTCACAATTATTGGAGAAGAAACATGTAAATCTGAACAAGGAAACTACCTGCTTGCAATTATACGATGTCCTGAAACTAATACATGTATTAAAGCTGCTTTGAATGGTCTAATTGAAGAGATTGACAGTTTGAACGAAGTTATCATTGCTGGGGAAACCATCAAAGTCGAAAAATACTTGGGGGGTGATCTAAAATTCTTGAATCAAGTTACAGGCATGGGAGGTTTTGCAAGCATGTACTCATGTTTATGGTGCAAATGTCCCAAGGATTCTCGCTTTGATGTAAAGCAAAAATGGTCCATGGTTGATAAAGATCAAGGTGCACGTACTCTGGATGAAATTTCCAAATGTGCAAAAAAGAAGACCTTTGGATGTGTTGCACAGCCACTTTTCAAATCAATTCCAGTAGTGAATATTGTTCCTGATACTTTGCATCTATTCCTTAGAATTGCAGATCAGATGATTTACCAGGTCATTAAATACTTGCAAGATGAGGACAATTTTGTTCGAATTACTGATGACAAGCTTTCCAAATGCAAACACTTACAACAGTTTCAAAAGTTCATCGAAAGCATAGGTATTCATGACTGGAAATTCTATGTAAAAGATGGCAAAATTGTGTATGATTCATTTACAGGCCCAGAGCATCGTAAAATTATGGCTAAAATTGACTTTGATACCCTCATCCCAAACCATCCGAAATTGGCTGCTATCAAGTCCTTGTGGACTGATTTCGATAGACTTATGGATAGTCTTAACAGAGACATGTCAAGTGATGGCATTTGTGAGTTTGAGAAAGCGGCTAGAAAGTGGGTTGAATTGTATGGTGGCCATTTGTTTCTGGCTAAAGATGTCACTCCATATATGCACATCTTGTGCAACCATTTACCTCAAGCAATGCGGATGCATGGAAATGTTGTAGATTTTTGCCAACAAGGACTTGAAAAATTGAATGATATGATCACCAAATGGTATTTTCGTTCTACAAATTACAGCAAAACAGCCCTAACACAAATCATGCACAAACAGTATAGGATCCGTCAACTTGAAGGAAAGTGTTGACGTGCCCCAAAGTTTCAAATGACTTGCTCTAAATGTGACAAAACTGGTCATAACAACCGGACTTGTAAAGACCAAGAGAATACCGCAAATTGAATTGATGGAATAGATTTCTTTATCATTGGCAAGTTAGTTGGTTCCTCCTAAGCCTGATTTATATTGGAAATCTAGGTAACATGATTTTTGTCATTTTCACTTGCATGAGTGTGAATTTTAAGAGCCATGCAACTATTAGAGGCCAAAATACAAGTTACAGATTTTCAGCAAATTCCTTCTAAGTGTACGACTTTCACTTTTACTGTTAATCGCTTTTGTATTTCATGTATGTTTGCGAAGTTTTAGTAACCATGCGTTTGAGGTTACAATTTTATAATTGTAAAGTTTTGGAAAATATTCTTGTAAATATTCTAAATGACACCCATGTACGTGTTTTTTAAAATATCCTTTTTACCGATGCCTTTGATTTAAAGATGCTTCACTATAATTGTCATAATTTTCCAATATTTTACATTGGCATGACGCATCACATTCATTTTGAAAGCTACATTTTGAACTAATCTCTTTCTTGGCTTACATGATAAATGTAATTCCAACATCTCATCTCAGGCCATTGAATAATTTTCACATAATATGCACATATTTTTTAACACATTAAAAAAGTGGTGTTGAAATTGTTTTACTTTAATAGTTATAACTTTTATACAGTGTAAATATCAAAAACTATTCTCAGGTCAAAGGGTCACAGTTTAATTTGATTTAAAGGTTTACTGATGCATATACATTGACATTTAAAAAACATTTTCAAAGTGTGCTTCTTGAACTGTTTTTTTTTGTTTTACTTGCCATTGTTGATGTGCATTTGTGTTTTTCCTAAAGCTTGCCAAAGTTATTTCTGTACCTACCAAACAAGTTGCCATCATACTATTCAAAATGGCCAGGAATGTTTCACTCATCTAACATGCCAAAGACTCATTATGCTCTATATTTTAGTAAATTGATATTTTGTTTTGTAGCTCAAGTTATTTATTTTCATTGTTGTGTATTTAATAAACATGCCTTGTACTTTCCCAGCTTTGAAACACAAGCACTTGCATATGCAATTGTTATTGGATGGACTTTAATAGTTATTACTTTTATACAGTGTAAATATTTTAACAAAAATTATTCTCAGGTCAAAGGGTCACAATTTAATATGATTCAAAGGTTTACTGATGCATAATACACATTGAAATTTTTTTAAAGTGTGCTTCTTGTAAATTAACTGTAATTTACTTGCCATTGTTGAACTCATGTAAAGTTGTAATGAAGTTACATGTATTTCTGTATCTACCAAACAAGTTGCCATAATGGTTTTTACAATTGTCAGAAATGTTTCACTCAGTTAACATGCCAAAGAATTTACCAAAGACTACTTTAGTAAATTGATATTATGTTTTGTAGCTCAGTTATATATTTTCATTGTTGTGTATTTAATAAAATGTGTTGTACTTTGCCAGCCTTGAAACACAAGCAACTTACATTGTATGTAGTTTTGTTTATTGGAGTTAGACGTTGTGACTTACCCATCTGCCAAAATGGACTCGTCCGTTTTGACCACAAGCCCACAGTCTACACAGGGGTTAAGCATAATACATTCATGTGTATTGACCTCGTTCAGTGCACGCGTGATGTAGTCAGAAGGTCACGCACACACACAAGTGATTTTTTGAGACTTATTGCAATGAAACTTTTCCATATGAATATGCAAAGGATGAACAATTTTTTGTGAGATGCATTTTGTGGTGGGGCTGGCCGACCAAGCGAGTTCTTGTTTGAAAGTGTGGGAAAAGGATGTGCTGGGTGCAAGGAAGGTGGGTAGTGCGAATTTGCAGGGATTACAGATTGATGGCTGTGGTGCGGAACGACTTGTAAGAACAGTGTGTAAGAGTGTGCAGGAGAGAGCATGTGAGAAATCGGGTAAGCCATTGTATTTACGTGTGTTTCTGGAGAGCGAGTGTGGGATGAAGCGGGTGCCCATTGCACCGTTTAGGGGCAACAGATTCAACATAAATTCAAATTCTTTGTTCCTCTACAAAACTCAAATTGATTAAAGGGCAAAAATATCAAATAAAAACGGTAGATGAAACGGTTCAAATGTTACAGGTTTTTAAGTAATTAATATTCGGGGTCCTTCCTGACAAAAATGCAATGGAACTTCACTGTATAAGCGTGGCACCGTGAGTGAAAAGGTCCAAACTGATTCCTGTGTACTTTGTGTCTATTTTAATGTTGGGAACCGGCCTTAATTCATACATTCACTTCTAATGTTTACAGTACATGGTCGACCATGTACTGTAAACATTAGAAGTGAATGTATGAATTAAACCAGTTCTTCATAAATGTTATATCTCCAAACCCATTCATAATTAAAACACTGAAATTTTTAAGGCTGAACATTATTTCACAAGCCCGTCACAGTTGGAATAAGTTCAATAGACGGAACAGCCATGAAGGGCGACCCTTCCAATCAACGAGTGCGTTACGGATCACATTATACATTTCCTGATATTCAGTGTTAAACTTATTCCCTGTACAGTTTTTAAATCACAAAACAGTCCCATTTAAAAACGTCTCACTTTATTATTCAATAAATTAAGATATTTAAGTAATTATTAATTATTTGGAACTTCAAACTCTGTCACAAGTTTCGAAATATCTTCGGGAGACAACATATTCGCTGTCAAATCCCCGGCAAAATCAGAATGGGGTCCCACACAAATGCGTCAATCAAAAGGTGTTCCTGATTAATTATCGATCTTGCATTTGGTGAAAATGTACAAAAAAGATTTATTTATAAGTATTCATGTAGCACGATCCGTTAATTGCGAAAAATTGAAACATTAGGCCTAGATATTAGGCATATATTTCAACCGATCCGTACACCCGAAAATGTGGCTTTGTTTCGGTAATCGTCGGAACTGTGTTTGGATATATTTGGTATGAATGAGACTTCCAAAAATGGGCAATGTAGGAGTCCAGGATTACCTTTTAATTCATCCGTCATTGCCCGAGCTTGCAGAACAGCCAATTCTGTTTGGTGCCGTGTGCACTTCCCTCGATTTCAACAAGACCTGCGCGGCAAGTGTTAACTATTGAACCATTTTCAAGTAGTACTAGTAACACTTTCCCTATTTTGTTTCGTAAGGAAACTTGGTTTATATTGAGACGTCCTCTTCTCTTCTAATCTGGAATCATAAATGTATTCTTGTATTTAAATTAAAAAACGATTTTGAAAAGGGCATGTTTTTGCACTTGTACTAGTTTCTGTGTATGTACCAATGTGGAATTTCAGGCTTTATTACTTGTTCCTGTGACATGCCTAACATTGTGAAGATGGGTTTGGCAAACAACTCAAACTGCCAGTGCGGCAACATTCAGCCGCACATTATGTCAACCACGAGTGTGATGTATTCAGGTGTGATGGTGATCTCATCAATGTCGACCATAAGGCAGCCAACAGGCTGCACCATGCAAAATTGACTGCTAAAGAGGAATCATACGAACGAAGAATATTTACCTTTGAAATTTGTATGATTGATAACAGGTGCAGGCCTTACGCCAGCGGTAATATACATTCTGGCGCACCCCAGCAATAGCAAGAAATTTAATGTCGAATCTAGGTTTCTGTTGCTACACATGCAGCAACGTTATACTGATGTTTACTAAATAATGCAGATGTTTGTATTCATGGTGAATGTTAAAACACATGAATACAACCCAGCATCATCAGCTACACACAATGTGAATTTTACACTGAAATTACAAGAACAATAATAAGTGTAATTTATAATTAATCTCAATGCTTATTTAATCTGTAAAATTTACCACCACCACCAGCAACAAGACGACAGCAATAATAAACACAACCCCAACAAGAACAGCAATTATCATCAACAAATTGGAAGCATGACTAGATGGAGTTGCAGTAGTCATTGCATGTTTACAATTCTTTTCAATAAGTACGTGAATTATGTCCCTCAATGCCGCAAGTACTAGTGATAGACACTGTTTCCTTTGACATGTTTGAAACAAGAAGCTTAATCTATTGAGCTTTTGATGGTTGAGCTTCTCAAATGTTTGTCAGCAAAATGGTGCGAGACAGCCATGTATCTTCATAGCATGTTTTGTTTCATCATATCCATAAGCTTTTTATAGTCTTTCAAAATTTCCACAGGATGAGTTAATGAAATTTGATGTTACTCTATATCTGTTTGTGCTTGGGTCCACTGAATTCACGATACTCCATCATTCCATTTCCTTTATTTGTCCCAAAGTGCCAATAGATCCAAAACCAGTTCCATCTCCACTAATTTTTACTTTAATCGTTTCACCAAGATGCATTTCCTTGTGAAGCACAGACATCTGTCGTAAAGCTTGGAACAGTATCACTTCAAGTTTTTCTGCCACTGCCAAAAGATCATTCTGTTTTCAACAAATTATTACAACAAATTCACTGTACAAAATGGCAAGTAAATGGGTAAAACAAATATGTTGGCAAATAGAGTTTTGGTGTAATTTTTTTTTTTTTTAGTGTTGGACTCTACGCGTGTTTATGATATGTATGTGCGCAACACGGAAGGGCGCCCTCTGCCGTTCAGTATTGTTTAGGTTATGAGACGTTCAACTGAATAAATTTTTGTTTATATTTTATAATTATAAACAAATTAAACTGATTTTAGTGTTGGACTCTACAAATGCGCGTCGACACACGGGAGTGTTTATAAGTATGTGTTGATACAACAACCGTACATAGTGCACTGGCTTTACCTATGTGTATCCGTACATGCAACTTTATTTCCGAACAATCCGTAAGAATTCTATGTGCATGCATTTTATTTTTAGCTTTTTAGCTTCGCACGTGTTTATTTTTTCTTCTGCTGAGTTTGGGGGTTGGAACATTGAGCAATTGAGCCACCCCCTATACACAATAGTACCGTGTTCAGTTCACACGTGCGCTTTCATACGATCACCACGGCCGTATTGAAAGGAACTCTAGAAACGTTACAACTTCGTTTTATAATAACAGTTTTTGAACATTTAACAAATTAGCATTCATTTATATATGTAGTGGTGAGATTTAGAATCATTTCGGCACACAATATGATAGCCACTCATTTTCCTGACCAATTTTTAATAATCAAAATCAAGCTTGATCATACCACAAAGTAACGTTCACTTTGAAAAGCACCCGCACATGCCACAGTCGGTAATTTGTTTTCGTGATATTGCCTTAGCGATCGATATAACAATGTAAACAAAAAAGAAAATGGACGGAGGACCAACATTCATGAATGACTGCAATTTGGCGAAAATAATGAAGAAATTGGCCTAGAAGAAAACGTGGATTTTTTTAACACCTGTGGCTCAATTTCCGGACATTAAAGATGATTATTTCTGGTAAAATTTGGACATTCATATTATGAACCAAACGACAGTAAAGCCTTGAAAAACAACACCTTTACCTATGCACACTACATACTGTAATTTTAAGCATTTTAAATTTACTATACAAAATTCACAGATTGCTATACAAACAATTATTTTGCTATGCAAATTCATTTTTTGCATCGCAGTTTTGTTATGCAAAATTGTTGAACGAAATCGTTCCCTGAAACAGCATGAACTCTTGATGCTAAGTATTGCATTTGAGAAAATTTTAATTATAACAATTTATTATGAATGTACAATAGGTACCGTGAAAGTTTGGTACTAAATAAGGCATCTGACTGGATCTCACCTTGTAAAACAATGTTGCTTCAAGTTGAATTCAACTCAACATACACTGTTACTTATGTCTGGAGTTGCAAAACACTAAATCGATCTGGATTCAAGTTATAAATTTTGTGAGAGATACAAAGCACTGTCTACCCTGTGTTTTATTGAACCATGTCATTTACATGTAGCTGAACATAATGTGTTTGCTTCAGTGTCTGTCCTGATTCTAAACGTTAACATTAGGCCTAATATAGTTTTGTTTATATTTTCTTATTTTTAAAAATGCCGTATCAAATTTATTAGGCAGAAAGCTGCAATTGACATTTGGAAGCTTAAACAGAATAATTGTAAACACTCAATTTTCATTTAATACTTGGTCAGTTAAAAAAGTGTCCATACCGTGTATTGCACTACTACTATCTTTGGTCAGTAAAAGAGCGTCCATACATATGTATTGCAAACTACTTTCTTTAAATCTTCTAATTGCAAATTCAGGAGAGGATAGTCCAATTAATTTTCAATACTCCTCAGATTTAATCACCAGATGGTCCACATAAAATGGTGCCTTTAATCACAATTTTTCCATGTCACAAGCTTTTATGTCCGTCCATAAAAGCATGTTACAAACAAACACAATTTTACTCATCCCATTTACTTGCAAAATTAGCAAAGGTTTCGGAAAGGTGTTGGGGTGCCAAAACTTTTTCATGGGTTTAGTTATCAATGGAAACGACATTTAAGTTTTATTGTGCATTTTACCACCATTTGTTCATTCTTTTTCAAAGAAATGTTTGTCCATGTTACAAACGCAATTGTCGGTCCATAAAAAAGTTACAAACAACATTGTTTTCACTCACTGTCCCCTTTACTTACAAAATTAGCAGAGATTTACCCATAGTTTTAAGTGGCAGTACTCTCACCACAGGTTTTGTACTCAACAGAAATGGCATTTGATGTAATGGTGCATTTTAGCACATTTGTTTGTTGTTTTTCAAAAAAAAATTCTGTCCATGTTACAGACGTAATTGTCTGTCCATAAAAAAGTGTTACAAATAACATTTTTTTTCACTCACTATCCCCGTTACTTGCAAAATTAGTAGAGATTCACCCATGGTTTTAAATGGCAATACTCTCACCACATGTTTTGTAATCAACAGAAATGGCATTTCGTGTAATAGTGCATTTTAGCACATTTGTTCGTTGTTTTTCAAAAAAATGTCTGTCCATGTTACAAACGTAACATCTTATTTGTCTGTCCATGTTACAAACATAATATCTCAGAATTTCAGCTCCTTGTAATTCCTCAAATACCCAGTGGATTATGTAACATTTTGGTTGACATATTTCCTGAAGGGTAAGGATACTGCAGAACAGTAGGGGGAAATACATAATATTAAATGTTACCACCATTGTCACACTATATGGCCCCATTACTAAAGTGTGGAGAGACCCAAATATAAACATAATTTATTCAGTCTAGTTGAACGTCTCATAACCTACCCAATACTGAACGGCAGAGGGCGTCCTTCCTTGTTGCGCACATGCATATGGATGGACGGACACGTACACGCACTGCACTATGTACGGTTGTATCAACACATACATGAGTGATTCCACACCCAATGTTACAACTGTGTGACATTGAGTATGAATTTTCAACTGCAATTTTGGGGGATATTTTTGGCTTCCACATAATCTTCCTCCTTTATACTTGTTAATCCAGAAGGATCAAGATAACTTGAGCAGTATTTAAGAAGTTATGGGAGTAAGACTAATTGCGGTGACACCATGTGGAATCTCAATTGAGTAGTAATTAGTTCTGAAAAGAACTGGGGGTACAACTCGACGTTTCGATCAGTATGCTCTGATCGTCCTCAGGAGAATGCCGGACTCTGGAAAATGCTGCTGCTTAAGTAGGCTGCTGGAGGATCATCCCATGAATGGATGCTGGAGGATTAGTTCGTTGAGGCGCGCAGGCGGGAAACTGAGACTATGAGACTAGGATCCTAGGGGTTGGGGGAGAGGAGTGTGTGCTCACTGAACTGAATCAGTTGTTAACAAGCACAGGGAAGGAGGGTGGTTGACTTAGGATAGGGATCCCTCAGTCTGCGGTGGGTTATGGACTTTGGATATAGAAGATCCTTCAGTCTGTAGTATAGGTCGCCAAATGTCGCTGATGAAGAAACCGATGTCCTGTGGCACAGTGTCGTGTTTGACGATCTCGATGGCCTCTCTGATGCGTCTGGGGTGCCATGCGTCGATGGGTGTGATGAGTTGGGCTGCCTGCCAGTCGATTTGGTGGTCCTTGATGTGCGAGTGCTTGACGATGGCGGACTTCTCGAAATCTCCTCTGCGGCCGTGTGCTCGGTGTTCCTTCAATCTGATGGGGAGGTTGCGTTTTGTTTCGCCGATGTACACCTTACCGCACTCACAGGGGATCCGGTAGACTCCCGCTCTGTTGTTTGGGTCCGGTTTGTCCTTGTGGGTATGTAGAAGTCCTTGGAGTTTGCTGGGGGCTGAGTGGAACACATCGATGCCTGCTTGTCGGAGGATGCGTTGTAGTTTGTGAGACGTCGAACCTAGATAGGGGAGACAAGCAGAGAGGGTTAGATCACTTACCTTGCTTATGTTATGGGAGGTTAATCTTGAAGACGTCACGTTTGTCACATGGACAGACTTTTCTTTGCCTAACCATAACTCGAAGCAAGAGGCACAGATTCAGTAAAATTTTGTTCTAGTATGATTTAATACCCTTAATGTTTATATTTAGATAACATTCAAAAAACCTTTCTTTTTTCTTAAGAAATTATATGGAGGATGGCGAGAAAATCACGTTTGTCACTGGGACAGACAAGACAGTTTCAAATGTTTTTTTTTATGTAGATGATGACTTTTTTAACACAAAAATAGTTAACACCCTGTAAAACCCACATCAATGTTTTGTAGGATGTTCAACCATCTATATAACCTGATTTGAAGAAATACTGTTATCTTTTCTGACATAACGTTTGTCACATGGACAGACTTTGATTATCACGTTTGTCACATGGACAGAAATTTTTGTGTCTTAAATTTAAATTTAAAGGTAAAACATGATTGATGAGCTAAACAAGTTTATATTTCTATAACTCCATATGGGATGATTTTATTTCCAGAAAGACAACTTCTATTCACACACTGTAATTTTGTTTAAATGCATGTACACACATCACGTTTGTTACATGGACAGACATGTGTATTCAATACTGTACCGATACATGAATAAAAGCTGATCAGTATTGCTAATAACCTGTAAAAAGTGTTTTCTCTAGCCTTTTGTCAACCTGAAGTCTACCACAAGAATAAACTTCATACATTTTGATGAGATGTAATTTTATGTTGAGCATTCTAAAATGTAAAATTGATGTGGATACTTCGAATGGACAGTGTTTCTGTTGCAAATTTAAAATCAGTTGAATCAATGGGAACATTCAATTCATAAAGCTAACATCAGTTTAAGTACATGGCAACATTTAATTAATTCAAACTACAGAATAAAGGTAGCTTACAACATTTGCGTTTGCTATAATTTCAGAAATGAATGGATTTTGGGGTTAGTATTTTATAATGTGCTAGCAAATACTTATCACCGACCTGTTGTTGATGCTTTTAAACGAGTGTTACAGTATTTGCTAGCATGTTATAAAGTACTAACCCTCAAATCCATGACAATTACAGCAAAAGCAATGGTGTATGCTACCTTTAAAGAAGTAAAATTTAAAGCTAAAATCGATTGTAATTAAAATTCATGGCAACATTTAAGTTAATTCATTCAAACTACAGAATATAGGTAGCATACAACATTTGTGTTTGCTGTAATTTCAGAAATGAATTGATTTGGGGTTAGTATTTTATAACGTGCTAGCAAATACTGTATCACCTGATCACCGACGTGTTTAAACTGTTGGTGCTTTTATACAGACGTGTGTTACAGTATTTGCTAGCATGTTATAAAATACTAACCCTCAAATCCATGACAATTACAGCAAAAGCAATGGTGTATGCTACCTTTAAAGAAGTAAAATTTAAAGCTAAAATCGATTGTAATTACAATTCATGGCAACGTTTAATTTAATTCATTCAAACTACTGAATATAGGTAGCATACAACATTTGTTTTTGCTGTAATTTCAGAAATTGATGGATTTGGGGTTAGTATATTATAACGTGGGTAGCAAATACTGTATCACCGACCTGCTTAAGTTGTTGATGCTTTTAAAAAGACGAGTGTTCCAGTATTTGCTAGCACACTATAAAATACTAACCCCCAAATCCATTTATATGTATATCTGAACATTACAGCAAAAGCAAATGGTGCACTACCATTAAAGAGGTAAAATATAAAACCAAAATCGATTGGAATTGAAATACTGGAAAGGTATAATTGTAAATGCATTATGATAATTCTGTCACGACTTGGTAGTGTCAAAATTCTTGACCAAGGCTTGTTCTGTTGCAGTTTAAGTAAATTACAGGTCGACTTGATGCTGGCCTTATACACCAATTTCTGTACAATTAATACCTCTTATGGTTCTAAATCCCAATTTTCTTGGAACTCAAAATGCCCCCGGGAGGATACCAGAGTGGGAGGCTGTATTTCCCTCAGGACATTTGATTTTGTGTACCAGAGAGAATCTGCAGGATCAGGCCACTTCCAAGGACTGGACCACATTGGACCATAACAGAAACGTTGAGTTCGTCATTAATTGCGTCTTCAACCACCCCTGGATAAGATGTGTTGTCATATCTGACAACACACCACTCCCCAACTTTAAGTTTTACACTGCTCTGTTCATCAGCTGCTGTGGCCTCCAGCATTTCATCATTGAGTGGGATGTTACAATCTAGCAAAAAAACGAAGAAGAAAAAAAAGTCTTATTGTATTGAGTAATGGAAAATACAGTAAACATATTTAAAATAAAAGGTTTGTAACCAGTCAAATTTATTTATTTATTTTGTTCTTTGTTTAGTTTTGGCCTTCAAATACATCATTTGCACTGACTTCACACATTTCCCATGAACCAAAGTGAGCTTTCTGGTCTATGGCTATTCATTATGGTGTGCCATGGCAAAATTGATTTTTACTTTGACGCACCATCTCGACACTGCTGATACTATGGCCCCAGTAAACCTGTATTGATATAAAATGTAGTACTTTCAGGATGAAATGAAGATTGAATGAGGCCACCAATGCTCTGTCAACTGTGAATTTAAAAAAAAAATCACAGGCTGCCTTGAATGTTTTTCATGTTTGACTGTTAAAAATTTTTAAACATGCCTTTTCTCATTTAACTTTTTATGTTTATTTATTTATTTTTTGTTGTAATATATTATTCTCCCTGATTAAAAAGTTCTTCAATCTCCTTTTTCATTAAAAAATTGGATTTATAAACAAATTGTTTACCATCCATGAAAGCAAAAACTGCATAAAATTGAGATGGTTAAATGCACGATTGTGCTGTTACGGGCTTTCAAAAAACAAGATCATTTTGTGTGAAGAAACGTTGAGATTTCGAGAAAAAAAGAAAGAAAAACAACAAAACTATTTTTTTATTTTGGCATTAGGCCTACTGTGAATAATTTTGAATTTTCACAATTTTTTTAATTTTTCCACTTTTCCCAGCTGTATCTGTATCAAGAAAGTGGAGAACGAGATACAACAACTTCGTCCCCATTGTTTACCCCACGTCGTTCATTTTGGACGATAGTGCTCGAATGCCCTGGGGACGAGACTGAGGATACAGCGTTATGCCCAGTTTTCGGACACGCACAAGAAACACCGTTTTCGTGCGTGAAACACACCGTTTGTCATGTTTGTTTCCCTGGTGAAAGAATTAATGCCCCTAGTTTTGGTTTAAATATGCCTATTTTGTTCGTACATAATGTTTTCCCCCTACGGACGAAGTATTTTGCCAAATATTTCGTCCATGTGACGAACGGATTTTCAGTGGGCAAAAATATTCTTTAAAATGTACGTCACTGTGACCGACAATGAAGATCTGTCCTTGTAGCGAACGTTTTTCGATGCGTCGGCCGTCCCCTCAATACGTCGCAAAGACAGAAATGGCTGGCATGTCTGTCCAGGTAAAGCACATTTTTTGGTCCCGTTCGTTACGTGGAAATCTAAGATAACGTTTGTTACTTACCTGTAGCTGCGGACCGACGACCTTCTCCCCCGCTGTTCAACAACAACGCAGTAACTTCTTCACACAATGGCAGTCCCGCAAAGCGTAAACTAAAGTTGCAAATGTACGTGCGCGCGAAAAATAGACCTTAATGTGTTCTTTTTTAATTTGGCGGGAAATTAATAAATGTGACGTACGTTATCAAAAAGGGACAGAATCTTGTAACTCCCTTAAATATGGAAGGTTTTGTTTGCAATGAAATAAAACCCCGTAAAATGCTGTTAGTATTATAAAACATGGTAGTTTTCTTGGCAAGCCGTATTTATCTTCTTGTCGTTCATGGTCACTGTTTGTCAAAACTGGCATGTTTCACGTTCGTCACTTTGTGGACAGACATTGTGACGAACGTGATTGCTGAATTTATCGGTCGTAAATTATGTTTTTAAACAAGAATTAACGGGACCGTACTCAAGTTCCCTCAGCCTTATGTTCCCTCAGCCCTATGTTCCCTCAGCCCTATGTTCCCTCATCCCAAAATAGACCCTATGTTCCCTC
Organism: Zoroaster sp. YZ-2022; assembly: GCA_029582265.1. NCBI lineage: Eukaryota > Metazoa > Echinodermata > Asteroidea > Forcipulatida > Zoroasteridae > Zoroaster > Zoroaster sp. YZ-2022. Next base: position 83,024,721 of record CM055816.1, read on the forward strand.
AGCCCTATGTTCCCTCATCCCAAAATAGACCCTATGTTCCCTCAGCCCTATGTTCCCTCATCCCAAAATAGACCCTATGTTCCCTCAGCCCTATGTTCCCTCAGCACATATGGCCCTTCCATAATGTGCTGTTGGGGTCACCTGTTACAACATTTATAATGCATTATAATGCGCTTGTAAGGCATTATAACACTCGTTATAAAGGTTTATAATCATGTATGACAACTTAAAACAAGGTTTATAACGCATTATAAGTGCTGGTCATAATGCACTATAAGCTCAGTGGAACAGCACATTATAACTACCTTAACTTAGTTAGTTATAAAATGTCTTTGTTAAAAGTTGTTATGCATAATTATAAACATTTATAACGAGTGTTATGAAGCATTATATGTGCATTACCTATAATCCATTATAATGCATTACAAATGTGATTATAATGCAATATAGACCCGACCTTTAAGTAAAGTGTTACCTAGTAGTTATAATGTGCTGAAAGCATATGTTCTGGGGGTACATACGTGTACATTATGTCGCGAGGAAAACTAACCAAAGCAGGAATATCCGTTTTGGTTAGAACTTGTCCTTAAATATAGAATATATAAAAAATATAAAAAAATAACTGATTAAAAATAACTTTGTATTTGACCCTTAAAGTATGCTAATATCAAATAACTTTATGTGATATTGTAAATTCCAAATATTATCAAATATTTCACAGCACTGCTGGACTGGCATCATGACACCCTGGGGTGCTGCGGCAACCACTTTTAGAAACCCTGTGCTAGGGCAGGCATAAAATGTCACTGCTGTGTGAACTTGTGTTCATTGCTGGAGAAAATAAATACTGATCATCTTGGGTTCAGAGAAATTGGTTGAGAACTACTGGGTTAGATGACAGTAAACATAGACCTCAGTTTAGACAATTATTTTGTCATGTTACTGTCTTATACCATTGTGTTTGAACAAAAATGAATACAGCAGATTATGTTCTAGCTGACTTCAGATAAATTAACATAATATAATTATATGAAATCCCTGCTCCTGCTGTCCATAAGCTCGATAAACAGCCAAATAAGAAAAAGAAAAAACAGCTCTATGCAGTTCACTTTCATCTAGAAAGGGCAAAAATAAGGGCAAAAATAAATAAATAAATAATAATAATAATAATAATAATAATAATAATAATAATTATAATATATATATATGTATAAAGTCTCAACCTCGATTGTACCAGGGACTGGCAATCTACAAGTGCTGTCCTTTGTGATTCTCAACCTGTGGGTTGGGGCCCATTGGTGGGCCGTGAGGATATTGCAAGTGGGCCCCCAAATAATTGTCAAAACACTAAGATTTTAATGATAATATAGATGATATAACATTAATATTAAAACATTAATGCTAAGAATGTCATGGTATTTTTTTATTTACAACTTTGAGAAATTAGTTTGACTGATAAATAGGAACTTAATATTAATATTAAGTTCCATTGATCCAAGCCGGAACACAAATAAAAATGCTCTGAAAAGGCCCACCATCTGTTTACCCACTTGGCTGCCGTGTTAATTGGTCAGGTGGGTGGGCATGAACGCTTTCGAGATTTTTAAGGACCCTGATCCAGAAAAAGTTGAGAACCACTGGGTTAGATGACAATAAACATAGACTTCAATTGTACAATATTCTGCATCAGTTTAGACAATTATTTTGACTTCAGATAAATTAACATACTATATAAATGGTATAAAATCCCTGCTCCTGCTGTCCATAAGCTCGATAAACAGCCAAATAAGAAAAATAAAAAAATAACTATGCAGTTCACTTTGAAATAGAAAGGGCTATATACAGTGTTGGGGAAGCTACTTTGAAAGCGTAGCTTGTAAAGCTACAAGTAGCTCACCATGGCAGTAGCTTGATCAAGCTACATTTTTACCCCTGGGGAAATGTAGCTTGGAAAGCTACAGCTACATAGAAAAAGTAGCAGTACTTTTTGTTTCCAGTGTTAAATTGAGAATGTACATGTGGTGTATATGAAACAAAATATAATATCCTACAAAAAAAGTCACATGCCAGCAGAAATATGCCTCTCAACTGAGTTTTATTTAAAAAAAGGTTGACATTTTCTTTAGTAAAAAAAAAAAAAAAAAGGATCTGATCTCGGCTATATTAAAGCAACGATTACAATCAGAATATAGAGCTTTAACTTTTAAACAAAAAACTATGTTTTAACCAAAACATATCAGTAATAGGATATCAAATATCACATCAAGCATACATTATTTTTGCACCCCAAATATCCACAAGTAGTGCCCAGTCTTCCCTCCAAACAGTGCTGCCTACTATCCAGGTCGAAGTGCCCAGTTTTACAGGAGAAAACCTCCCAGTTACTGTATGTCAAGTGCCCACCAGTCTTCTTCTGCATACCCATTCATCCCTCCAATACACAGGACAGGACCACAATGGAAACAAGCCCTTAGCCTACTGTTATATGACATTTGATCGTCAATCTTATCTTAACACATCAAAAGAGTTTATTTGCCAAAATAGTACTGAGGTCAAAGGTACATTATAACAGAGTTTCAGTTTTTTAACAGTAGGCTACTATTTATCTCCATTTTTTCTATCATTATATAGTGTACTGTTCTATTTTGTTAACAGTTGTCGTCTGTTGCAAATGCTGTTATGCCCCAGTCATTGTCAGCATGCAAAAAGGAAACGATCTTGGGCCCATGTTTGGGCCCATGGCCCTCCGATCACCACTTCCTCTGCAGTACCTGGGATAGGTGGCATTTCCTCAGACCTGGCTCTCTGCATCGAGGTTCGGACCGCATTAAACCCTGGAATTTGAGGTCTGTCTCTGTCACCTACTTGCTGGGCCTGCCGACGCACTCGTACAAATTCGGCATTATAAACCCGTCTCACTGGCACAGTTGGATCCCGCCTTACTTCCGCCAAAACGCCTTGACGGAATTGAGCTCTGTCTACCATGGATGTGTCCGGGGGATGTCCATGGTCATTGAAGTCAAGAATTTGAATGTTTGGATTTTCATGTTCCACATCAAACATGTTTGTGATCACTCTTGACCTGCAATCTTTTCGCCAGCACCGCCACTGTATGTTGCCACTTCTTGTTTGGTGCCGGTGGTACCTGAAGTCCTGATAAACTAAAAGTTTTCCTCCACGTTCTCCACATACCAACCTTGCTTGCATAGCAGCCATTTTTTATAGAAGTTGTAAGGAGCACTCCTGAGTTGCTAGTGGTTTCTGAACAGGGGAAAAAAACACACCTCTTTTAATGTTATGTTGATACTAGCATGAATTTGTCATGAACTTGTCATTAATTTCTGGTCCTCGCCATTAAAATACATAAATAAATAAATAGCAGATCTATAAGCTTGGCTATTTTTGCTATTTGCTTGACACCATTGCACGATGAAGTATAAAATAGGGTTTAAGTGGTTAATCAGACTAATCCATTTATTCGGTAACACTTTATAATAACTATTCGTTATAAGTAGTTAATAGATCATTCATAAACTGTTAGTTAATGAGTTATTAATGACTTGTTAAGCATTTGTTAATAGTTAGTTAAGGATTAATAACGATAGTTAACAGATCAGTTAATTAGTTAATGAGTTCTTAATGACTTGTTAAACATGTTTTAATAGTTTTGTTAAGGATTTATAAATATGCCTTGTAGATAGCTAATAGATCACACAAAATATTAGTTAACTGACTTATTAACTGTATGCTAATGATTTGTAACTATGCCTTATAAATGCCTTACAACTAGTTAATAGATAATTTATAAACCATTAGTTAACACGTTTTTAATGTCTTGTTAAATATGCCTTATAGATAGTTAATAGATTACTCACAAACTATAAGTTAACCGACTTGTTAACTGTATGCTAATGATTTATAACCATACCTTATAAATATTTAATGGATTATGAACAAGCCATTAGTAAATCACTTACTAATGGCTAGTTAAGCATTTATTAATAGTTAATAGGCTACATGTTATTGGGGCGTTATTCTAAAGTTGCAACTTGCAACATATAATCATATATAAATCATATACATATAAGGCATTTCTAAGGCATAGTTATAAATCATTAGAATACAGTTAATAAGTCAGTTAACTAATAGTTTGTGTGATCTATTAACTATCTATAAGGCATGGTTATAACTCCTTAACTAACTGTTAACAAATATTTATCAAGACATTAATAACTCATTAACAAATATTTTATAAATGATCTATTAAATATTTATAAGGCATCATTATTAATCCTTGACTAACTATTAACACATGCTTAACAAGTCATTAATAAATCATTAACTAACAGTTTATGAATGATCTATTAACTACTTATAACGAATAGTTATTATAAAGTGTTACCATTCAGTTTTCTTGAAACATTGCTTTGCCTTTCTTTTGTGAAAACTGGATGATATAATAAGAAAAAAATAGTAAGGCCTATCACACCTGCTAAAACCACTCATTTGGAAACAGATGACCATACTGTTCCAACCATAAGTGTTGAGCAAAAGTAGCAAAAATAGCTGATCTACAAGCTCACAAGACCTATGAGCACTCATCCTGGGTATAGAAGTGGAACTGTGGAATAACGTCTCCAAATAATTATATATTACATTTGGTTAAGTTCACGATTAGTAAAATGAATTAATTATTATTTAAGTTGCGCATATAATGACACGCCCAAAATAGGAATGCAAGGTTGAAAGAGCTTAACTGTTATATCTTTATTGGACTTATTATTATATTTATGCTACTGTATTTAAAAATGGGTGAAAAAATAAGTTTCATTTTCTTTCCAAATATCAATTATGTTATTCAAATCTATTTTTCATAATCAATTGAATCGATTACTTCTATTAACTATTGCACCTCTAAAATGTACCCTCAAATCAAAGCTCACTTTATATAACTGCACAATTCATGTAGTGTATAGATAGCTGTAATTTTAACTTTACCTTGTTGGGAGTATGTGACCACTCTGGTGCATTGGTCAAAATGCAGTAAGGCTCTGATGTCCTCTTCAGTAGTGTTTTTTAACAACACTGGTTCTCACACCTTAACTTATGTTAACACTTTAACACTTGTACAGTATAAAAATAAACAATAAAGCACAGACCAGAACATTTGTCAAAAACAAATACCAAGTGAACTGTTAACACTTCACTCTTCGAAGTCAGCCAGCACATTACCTTCTACATGTCACATGGCTTTATAAACCACACAGGCCCTGATTGGCTTGCAGTCCCTCTCACCCCATTGGCCAAACTTAATTGCTTTGACCTGGTCAGCTAAGAAACATTAAATTATATTGATAGTTTCTCTCATCAATTCAAATTCAAACAGCTGTGAAACTGATTGATGTGAAATTATACTGATAGTTTCTCTCATTAATTCAGATTCAAACAGCTGTGAAACTGACTGATGTTACTGCTACCTATAGCTACCTATAACAGCAGCTGCAAATAATTGCTGATCTTTAATTGCAGTGAACTATTGAACTATTGAAATGGGGGAATATTTGTGTTTTGTTGTATAGAATGGTAGGAGTAAAGATGTGTGTCTGTGTAAACATCACATACATTACATCCAGTCTTAACACTCCATGAGGGAACATAGGGCTGAGGGAACATAGGGTCTATTTTGGGATGAGGAACATAGGGTTCAGGGAACATAGGGTTGAGGGAACATAGGGCCTAATTTGGATTTTAAAAAAATGTTAGGCATTGAGGGAACATAGGGCTGAGGGAACATAGGGCTGAGGGAACATAGGCATGACCCCTTCAAAATCGTTTTTTAATTTAAATACAAGAATACATTTATGATTCCAGATTTGAAGAGAGGAGGACGTCTCAATATAAACCAAGTTTCCTTACAAAACAAAATAGGGAAAGTGTTACTAGTACTACTTGAAAATGGTTCAATAGTTAACACTTGTCGCGCAGGTCTTGTTCAAATCGAGGGAAGTGCACACGGCACCAAACAGAATTGGCTGTTCTGCAAGCTCGGGCAATGACGGATGAATTAAAAGGTAATCCTGGACTCCTACATTGCCCATTTTTGGATGTCTCATTCATACCAAATATATCCAAACACAGTTCCGACGATTACCGAAACAAAGCCACATTTTCGGGTGTACGGATCGGTTGAAATATATGCCTAATATCTAGGCCTAATGTTTCAATTTTTCGCAATTAACGGATCGTGCTACATGAATACTTTTAAATCTTTTTTGTACATTTTCACCAAATGCAAGATCGATAATTAATCAGGAACACCTTTTGATTGACGCATTTGTGTGGGACCCCATTCTGATTTTGCCGGTGTGTTGCCGGTATTAATCCGGGGATTTGACAGCGAATATGTTGTCTCCCGAAGATATTTCGAAACTTGTGACAGAGTTTGAAGTTCCAAATAATTAATAATTACTTAAATATCTTAATTTATTGAATAATAAAGTGAGACGTTTTTAAATGGGACTGTTTTGTGATTTAAAAACTGTACAGGGAATAAGTTTAACACTGAATATCAGGAAATGTATAATGTGATCCGTAACGCACTCGTTGATTGGAAGGGTCGCCCTTCATGGCTGTTCCGTCTATTGAACGTATTCCAACTGTGACGGGCTTGTGAAATAATGTTCAGCCTTAAAAATTGCAGTGTTTTAATTATGAATGGGTTTGGAGATATAACATTTTAATGTTGGGAACCGGCCTTAATTCATACATTCACTTCTAATGTTTACAGTACATGGTCGACCATGTACTGTAAACATTAGAAGTGAATGTATGAATTAAACCGGTTCTAACATTAAAATAGACACAAAGTACACAGGAATCAGTTTGGACCTTTTCACTTACGGTGCCACGCTTATACAGTCAAGTTCCATTGCATTTTTTCAGGAAGGACCCCGAATATTAATTACTTAAAAACCTGTAACATTTGAACCGTTCCATCTACCGTTTTTATTTGATATTTTTGCCCTTTAATCAATTTGAGTTTTGTAGAGAAACAAAGAATTTGAATTTATGTTGAATCTGTTGCCCCTAAACGGTGCAAGGGGCACCCGCTTCATCCCACACTCGCTCTCCAGAAACACACGGAAATACACTGGCTTACCCGATTTCTCACATGCTCTCTCCTGCACACTCTTACACACTGTTCTTACAAGTCGTTCCGCACCACAGCCATCAATCTGTAATCCCTGCAAATTCGCACTACCCACCTTCCTTGCACCCAGCACATCCTTTTCCCACACTTTCAAACAAGAACTCGCTTGGTCGGCCAGCCCCACCACAAAATGCATCCCACAAAAAAATTGTTCATCCTTTGCGTATTGTTCCTCTCATTTTCACTCATTTCATTCCATCCTTGAACAACCTATGGCAAAATCTCCTTTCTATACTATTTCATTAAACTTTTTCTCCACAGCATGCCTATCACTCATTGTATTCTTAACAGCAGCAACACTCTCATTAACCTTACCATTCCCACTTGCACTCGCTGTCACAATGTCACTCACAATCTCCTTAAAACCATCCAACGTTTCTCAGCACTTCCACACAGCATGGGTCGAAGCCCGAACGTCATCATCTTACCAGATGACAGTGAAGCATCATAGGTACCGTAGTGAATAGCCCCAATTTGTTGTGGCATCTGTGCACAACGTAGCAGGGCCATCATCTGCTGTTACCTCAGCCACACACTGCATCTGTGCTAGCGTTGCTTCAAGCAACATGGTTTTCGCAAATGTCTCCCTTGGCAACCTCATCTCTTTTTCATCCATTACTGTCAACTTTGATAGCACTGTTCTTATCACACACTCAACACTTTTCGCACCAACATTCATCGTCATTAAATCCTGATACACTTCACGCACACAATCATTCTTAAACGTACACATACCATCATTCAAAAAGACTCCTTTCGCCTATTCTCTCTCTGAAGGTGGGTAATGATCGCACACTTATTCCTCATACGTTGTCTCAGTCTCTTCACTCTCTTTTTAATATTCTCAAACGCAGCACACTTGTCATCCTTTGCCTTCTTCAATTCATTCACTTTACTTCTCAAACATGGGAACTCTTTCTGTATAACTTTTCATCAACATCACTTTCTCTCTACTCTCTTCACGAAACGCAGCTTTCAAATACTTTCAAATCTCTCCACTTTACTCTCACCAACACTCATGGGCCGCTGTTCATCAAAACATGCATCCATTAATTTCTTCACCACATCAGTACTGTTATTCGTCTTCAAATACTTTTTCTCGCATTTATCAAACGCATCACCCGACAATCAAACGCACGCTGATTCTTACATACCAGTTCTCTCATTTTCACGCATAGTGACCAATGCGGTATCGGTCACTTTAATTGCCAAATTACAAAAATAGCCAGTTAAAGCATTTGTCATTTGAATGCATGCTCTATCTCCAAAACTATAAGGAATACATGCATGTGGATTAGATACAATGGTAAGTCTCTTCCTGAATGTACTAATGGGCGGGAAAACTTAAAATTGAAAAAAGTCGGATTGGTCACTATGGCAAATTAGGGACGAGTTGTTGAGTGTGTGACTTGAAGGGAGTGTTCGATCTAGTGTCACGCCGAGGTATTTCGGATTGGCATTAGGCCAAAAAAAGAAAGATGTTGAGTTGCCCTCCACCGACTGACCCAAAGTGCTGAAATCTCGGGTCGGTTTTTTTTTTTTTCCCGTCATTCATAGCCCTATTTATTAGTTGCCAGCAGCAGGGTGTGGGTTCGAGCCCCGGTCGTGACACTTGTGTCCTTGAGCAAGGTACTTAACCATAATTGCTTCGGATGGGACGTAAAGCCGTAGGTCCCGTGTGTTGTGTAATGCACGTAAAAAAGAATGCGCCTTGAGCACCACTTAGTTGGTGGATGCGTGCGCTATATAAGTCCACACATTATTATTATTATTATTATTATGAAACTTACCAATTTTCTTTGTATAAAACATAATACGTTTGATTTGTGAAATTTTCCACTTTTTTTTACCGGTAAATTTACCGGTACCCAAGACTCAATCTACATGTTTTCGAATCGAATGGCCCCGGCCCTCACATGGTGCACTGCCTTCGCACACACTGTGTGCCAACGATTGCGACTCAAATCTACACGTTTTCCAATCGAATGGCCCCCTCACATGTTTTCCACTGGCTTCGCGCACTGTTTAGTATGTCAACGATTGCGACTCAATCTACACGTTTTCAAATCAAACGGCCCTCCCACGTTGTGCACTGGCTCCCCGCACTGTACGTGTGTCAACGATTGCGACTCGATCTACACGTTTTCAAATCGAATGGCCACTCACATGTTGCATGTTGAGCATTGCACGCAATATGGATGAATTTGCTGTGTCAATCACAGCGAAAAGTACAACAAAAATGCTTGGGATACTTTTATTCTGAAGCAAAATTCCTTGCTGATAGGTATACAAATGAAAAATATGGTATGTGGTTTCAGTTCCAATGCATTTCAATCTTAAAATGACAGTCAAGGAGAAAAAAAAGAAAAAGAAAAAAAATTCGGACCGACGACCCCTTCAAATATTTTCACTGGAGGGCAACTCAACAAACAAAAATTTTTGGCCTTATTCTAAGCAATAATTCCGAAAGGCCTCACGTTGATTGAGTCTTATTACATGTATTTGCTTGGGTTTCCAATGATTTCGGTAGGCATATGCGTACTTCATTCCCCCTTTATTTATTATATTTAATTAATAGTTAGACTTTACTTTATAGCCTATGGTCCCTCTATTTCATTTTGTTATTTCTATTTTATTTAATTAATTATTATTACATATCTAGGCCCTATATATAAACAAACAATAAATATTGGGGAGCGGGTGTACAAACACGAATTTTATCTCTTTAAAAAAAATGTGTGGCTCTGAAGAGCCGTTTGGTTTGTATTGTACCATGAAGCTAGTAGCTTCCTTCCCGCTCTACAACAACTGGGAGAACTTTATGCAAGTGGCCGATGAACTTCAGGAGTTCAGCCTTACATGCTTCCTCAAGTGGTTTTCTAGCTCTGTCCACAAGTTCTCGATTGGGTTCATGTCTGGCGACTTGGCAGGTGTGCGCCACCAGTTATTGCCAAGATCTTGCATAACGCGCCGCGCTGGCAGGCTTGTGTGCTTAGGGTCTTTGTCTTGTTGAAAACGATGAGCACTATCGAACTTTGTCGACAGAAAAGGCATCGCCTAATGGCACAAAATATTATTTGCGTAACATTTCGCTTCAGTAATTTCTTAGAAAACGCCTGTGCCAGTTCGACCTAGCCGAGAAATCCCAGCCCACACGTGGACTTTAAGCGGATGGTTAGGGTTCCCTTTGAGGACAGCTGGCACACTTGGTGTGTCATTCGATTTGGATAGAATACTCATTTATCCAGAGTACATCATCGAAAGTGTCCATGTTTCCAAGACAAAGCTGTGCGATTTCTAAACGTTTGGGTCGGTTGGGATCCGGAATGAGCTGACAGACAGTACCTTGTTCCTGTCAAGACCCATCCAACCTTCCTCTGTGCCCGCCTGATCACGGATTGCGCAATATTATTGCCAGTTTCCTGTTCAATAGTACTTGGCAATTCCTGACCGCTTAGCTCATAATTGTGCAAAATCAATCGATGATGTTTTTAACTTACGCCGTAATTTTGCTGCTGCGACCAGATCTTGGCAAATCAGCCAGACATGAACGATGCCGCACTGCCTTTATGAACTTGGAAATCCCACTCAAAGAAGCAGTCACGTCATCTTTCTGAAGAGCTGAACGTATAGCTTGTCTGGAGAAACTCCTGGCATCCAACAGAGTGATGTGTTGAGCTGTGTATTCGCTGTATCTTGTCATGATGAAGGTGTTTGCCCCGAGGATACGCCTTTCATTATCGCATTCATTTTACCATGCCTACTTACACAAACTTGCATTTAACGTGATAATTATAAACGTAGCCTGATGTACAACATGTAACATTTGTACACAATGTGCACATACAGTACGTGTACATGTACATATACATATCATTTTACTGATCATGTACCGATGCGAACGCTTCCTATATAAAGCCATGTTTTGCTGGTACTGTGTTCATTTTACCATGTTAAATTGTACATCATTGGTAATGACAAATTTATGGTAAAATTGCTTCTCAGCTCACATAGTAGTATAATGTGTTTACTTTATTGTATTACTTTGTAATATTATGACATAGCTCCAAACTTTTACTCCATTCATCGGTTTATTACATGTTAGGTTTTTGTACGTGTGTACATGTAGGCCATGTGTACATGTAGGCCATGTGTACATGTAGGCCGTGTGTACTAGGCGCCTGAACATGTACACAGTCCCCAAACACAGCTAGTGCCCACATACTGTACAGTACCGCTAGTGCAATATACACTGTGCAGTACAGTGTATATGCATACATTATATAGCTATACATCATAAAGATACGAAATTGTTAGATGGCATGCAGGAATGTGCCTAGTTTAGCCCAGGTTGGACTTTCACCTTCGTGTACTACGTTGACGTCCAGGATTTAGCAGTAGCATCCCGTGACCAACTACAATCTCAGCGAGGTTTTAATTTCAAAATATCACTTTCAATAAGTTTTTTTAATGAGATAATCCCAAGATTTAACGTTAAAGAATTATTACATTAGTTTTGATGGTTGCTCGTTACTTGAGCGTTACGACAAAAAATACACCAGTGTCGGCACGGGTGCGTCGTACACACGAGCGTGACATGCACACATAAAAACACGCTGCGTTATTTTACGTGTACCTCACATACGCGCGTACGCTAAAATGGACTATTAAATGACGACAAACAACCATTAGAGTTCCATGTCCTGTTTTGGTAGCCTGCACTGACATGATGAGACAGCACCTTTAAAGGTAAAAAATGGACACGGCGCCTTTAATGGGCATGTTGTGCATTTTAGGAGATTCCTAGGTTTGTAGAATTGTCGGACAGTATTGTTATTTCTTCTTGCATTTTTTTCCCACTTCAGCAGTGATATTTACCAGCTAGAAATCCTCACATTTAACATTTAAACTGAATGTCTAAAATTTGGCAACCCCGGTGAACCTCAGATAAACCAAATTTGCTAGAAGTTCCCCTATGTGTAGTGAACGCATTTTATCGAGTTATTATAATTCACTTGTAAGTTTAGAATGTAGACAAGTAAATTATAATTGTATAAATATATATTTTGTTACAACTATAGGGAAGGGGCTTTCATTTTTGAAATGTTAAACTCCCTGACTGACTTCACTCATTCTTTAAGTTAAAGGAAGTGTATGAAAAATATCGGCATCTAGGCTCACTAAAATGTGTTTGCTTTAATAGAAAAAGTTGGAATAGAAACTGTACTAGGCCCCAACCCTACTAGAACTAAACTAACACTCTCGTCATACGTGCAATGTCAATTTTGTGTAGGCACATATTTGACACGCTCATCCCCAAATTAACCCCTATAAGACGACCACATACAACATAGAAATTATCCCCTTAAGACGACCATATAAAAAGTTATACACATAATTATCAGAGCCACCATTAGGCAACCACGGGGAGAAGAGCACTTTTTGCAAAACCCTGAAACCCGACACAGCCCTAGTGTGCCAATACATGTATCTGGTTATGTTTTATTGCCACAACGAGCTAGCTTGTTTTCACTAGAATCTATATGAATGTATTATGTACATGCACTAACATACAGAAATATGAGGTATAATTTAGCATGTACACTTACAGTAGAAATTTGGTATTTAAATAAAAACAATAAACAATTTCCTTTGTCATGTTCTCATGCAGAATAAAACAAATGTCTGCCTACACAGAAAGCACAGGCCACTTACTGAGGTACGAATACAAAGCTTAAAAATATATTGGGCATTGGTTATTATATGGGGTTTATTTTGTATGATTAAATTAGGAAAGAAACCCAAGACCTCTGTATAACTGGGAACACACCCAGTATACAGATTGTTAGCTCAGCTGGTAGAGTGCTGGAATGGTTATCCAGAAGCCTTGGGTTCGAGTCTTGGTACAAGCAGATTTGTCTTTGCTCTCTTTACACATAATTTATAGCAAACAGATCTTGCCCAATGCGTACCTAAGATTCTGATGATCTGTGTTGACATAAGGTTACCTTTTCTTGCTTTCGTGGTCCTATAAAGACAAATTCTAAATATAAAGACAAAATATAAACACAAATTAATACAGTCAGTGTTGTAAAAAATCACTTGTTTTACCGTGTTTTTGGAGACTTGCAGAGTCGCTGTCTTCAGCATACATGTATTTCTACATGCATGGAGTTTTGTGGACCTAAACCAATTCCAAAACATTTCTAAAACTAACCCTGGGCCAGTATCCAATTTACAGATTTATTAGCCATGAACAGAAAAAAAAATTCAAGCAGTGGTACACAACACTACTTTACATGCTAGAATTTTGTAGATCTTTCGTTAAAAACTAACAATGACTTACCATGCTTACCAGTTGAAGTAGATGCACCATCAATTGATGCCAGATAATGAGCAACTGATGTGATCTCTTTGACAGCTAATGGGCGCTGATAGTTGTTCTGGTTAATTTCAGATGAATGGCCTATGTGTTGGTAAAAACACTTCGCTCATTTTCAGGAACATCAAGCAACGCATATAGAGTTGATGCTCGGTGACGGAATTTTGTAGCTGTAATTAGATTTGGTTTCCTAAGATCGTCTCCCATTGACTTTGTTACCTCCTTGATACAAAACCATGGACATGGTCTAGTGACATCTGAGTATATGGAAACAGGAAGACGATTTCACGGGAAACACTGGCTTCACTTCGATTTTCCACCAGAGCCCGAATGGCATCAACAGTATCCTTTGGAATAAGGCAAGGTACTAGCTTCTTTGAGCTTTTTCCTGACTGATATGCCAGCTTGTAGGTTTCAACAGACATCTCTCCAGTGGGTCCTCCACAGATAAGATCATTTGAGGATCAACCCAGGCCTCACTTTCAGCATCTTGCCATTCGTCTAATGTCAGGCGGGATGGCTCTCCACCTCATCTTGTTGAATACATGGGAATCTTGTCTATGGAGTCAATAGTGAAGTCCTTCAGCTTAGTGACATCCTCTTCCAGTGGCATTGCTTGGTGCTTTCTCAAAACTGCTTGCTTTTTACTTTCCACAGCTGCCCGACTTCTTCCAAACATAAAACCCCAGTTTAGGTCCAGAACTGACAGAAACCGATCAACTTCTTCAGCAGCTCCCAAATGATCCTCAATGATGCAGCTGGCTTTCATCACTTTAGCTGCAGTCTTCAGCACGTAGCCAATACTAAGCCTCAATCCAGCCTTTGTCTTATCATCTTTCTTTGTCAGTTCATCAATAGCAGTTTCTAGATGTACAATGTTGATCATATCCTCACCACACATTTTATCAACCCCAGATACCGACGTAGACATGTACAACAAATTTCACATTTTCTCATGTCATTCATTATCACATGCCTTTCTCGACGATAGGACTTGGACCAAAGCTTTTTACCAAGCTTTATAATTAAAGTGTCACTTCGACACAGTTTTCCTTCATCATCATCTCGAAATATGCACAAAATTTCTTCTTGAAATTTCTCATCTCCTTCATTGCTCTGCAATGCAACAAGTGACGAAACAGCAATTGATGAGCGTTTCACGCCTGAATCAGCACAGTCTTGCTTGTGCCTCCATATTCTGTGCCGGCTGTAAAATCCTTTACATCCTCCGCACATTACTTTCTCATCAGTACCTTGGTCGCGTTGTGATCTTTACCTCTCCATTAGTCGTCACTCTTCTGATGTTATCTTTATAAACCCCTTCTTTGCGTATTTCTGCTATGGCCTTTATCCTTTCTGGTCGTGGAAGCTTCAAGGCTGCTTTTACTGCTTCCTCTTTATGATGCCGCCTCTTGATGTGGCGCAAAAGCTGACTTTGCATCTCGCCACAGTAAATACAAGGTCTTAGTGGCTTCTTTTTTGCTTTCTAAGAATGACAAAGGTTTGAGAAAATATTGAAATTATAAATGCCGAATTTTCGCAAACACATTGTTGTAATGTTAAACGGTGCAAATGGTTTTGGTTTAAATACTGGAAAGAGTAATGAAGTGTCTCATTCCAAATTAAGACACTTTTTAGATTAAAATAAACATTAAATGAAGTGTTTTGTGGAAAATGATCAAATTTGGTAACATTGTTCTCCCTTTTCATTTCTGAATGTGAATGAAAGGGTGATGAAGCTTCACTTCAGTCCAGGGCAGACCCCTATTAAACTTGTTTGTTTAAAACTGCTTCATAACACTTTTATTCTCATACATAACATTCATAAAGAAAGACTGCTTTATTCAACCTCCCAATATTTTCTGCTGGTTCCAGGAGGTTTTTAGCTTTCATCTATAATAAGCTCATTATGTACAGGTCAATAATAACAATATCTGCTCGATAATCCTCTTTGATGCAATCTGAGGGATGTACGTAGAATAAGTTAAAATCATGTCTAAAATATGTCAACATTACAGATCCCAAAAATATTTTTATGGGGAAAGTTTAAAATGTAAACTCCAAGGAACACGTGACTTCAGCAGTTATAGGTCACGTCACAATCCTCACCATAGACTCATTAGCATATTGGTAGGGTGGGGCGATCAAAGCCGCAATTTATTCATTCATTCATTTATTAACACATATTCCAAAGTTGACAACAAGAATGTTGTTACAAATAATTACACAATATCAAGAGGTCCTACAATATGCAAAGACAAAATTAGTAACATGAAAACAATTATAAGAGAAAAGCTTGTCAACATTGAGGAAAAGAAGAAGCCGGGGCTTTTATTCCTTTCCCTACCCCCACCCCTCCCCTTAATTACAAAATGACAAAGTTACTGGACAAATACAGAAGACTACATTCAACAATAACTTTGGCAGGAGATCAGACCAAATAATAAGTCAATTAAATAGCATCATTGAGCAACTTAAATTTAAGTTTTTTTGTAAACGTTTTAAGAGAGCGAGACTGTTTGACATCATCAGCCAGACTGTTCCAGAATTTGATTCCACATTGTTGGGGACTATTTTTGAATAAAGAGGTACGATTAAAATGTAGATACAAATGTTTCCTGGATGAGCTTCTGGTTACGTGACAGTGAACATCTGAAGTTAAAATAAACGATTGTTGAAAGCAAGGGGGTAATAAATTGTTCATTTGTTTGAACTAAATTTGTCAAGATTAAGGTAATATATATATATATATATATATGTTAATTTGAGCAAATTTTAATTAGTAAACAAAGGAGTTGTGTGATCCAGATAACCTGCTTTGGAAATAATACGTACAGCTCTCTTTTATAAGAGAAATAAGTTGTTATGTTGTGTGATCGAGCCACCCCAGACAATCACTGAATAATTTAAGTAAGGGAGTATAAACGAATTATACAGTGTTAATAAAACATTACTAGAAAGAAACGGCTTCAATCGATTCATAATACCAATATTTTTTTAAATCTTAGTAGCTAAAGTATTAATGTGGTTAGACCAACTTAAATGACTATCAATGTTCATACACAAAAAGTTGGTATTTGAAACTTGTTGAAGATTAACACCATTTAATACCAGCGGGACAGCTTGAGAAACTTCACGATTACCGGCACTGAAAATAATATAATTTGTTTTCAAAAGATTAACAGATAATTTATTAGATGACAGCCAAGTGGTAATTTTAACAAGTTCAGTGTTTAGAATTTGAATACCAGTATTAATGTCATTATGATCATACAATAAACTTGTATCATCTGCAAATAAACCAAATGAAATAATGTTCAAGGTATTACAAATATCATTTATATAAATAAGAAATAATAGAGGGCCCAACATAGAACCTTAAGGTACACCACATGAAATATATTGATACATGGATATGGCAGAATTATAACAGACAAACTGCTTTCTATTACAAAGATACTTTTTAAACCAATCCAAAGCTATTCCACGTACGCCATACTGGTCTAGTTTCCGAATGAGGATGTCATGGTTAACCGTGTCAAAGGCTTTTGATAAGTCCAAGAAAATTCCAATGGATAATTTCTTGTTCTCTATTGCACCAAATATTTTTATTTACAACATGTACTATGGCCATCTCAGTGGACCTGTTTTTTCTAAAACCAAATTGCGAATCAGACAATATACCATTATTATCTATAAATGAAATCAAACGATTAAAAACCAATTTCTCAAACATTTTACTGAATACCGACAATATCGTAATAGGTCTATAATTTCCAATCTCATTCTTACCTCCTTTTTTGTGTGGATAGGAACGACCTTGCCTACCTTTAATCCATCAGGGAATATTCCCGAGGTAATAGATTTGTTAAAAATTAGAGCAAGTGGCTTGGCAAAATAATATTTAGCTTTTTTTAGTACAATAGAACTAATACCGTCCCATCCTGAGGCCTTGCCACATGGGATTTTGTTAATAATTTCTACTATTTCTTCTTGTATAATAGGGGTGATAAAAAAAGAATTCGGACATCTATCATTCAAAAAGGACTCAAATGACATGTCAGGAGTAGGAAGCTGACTAGCAATGTTGTTACCAATGTTTACAAAATAATCATTAAATGTATCAGCAATATTCCTATCACCACGAACTTCCTTATTATCATGAACAAAATAAGATGGGTTATGTTTAGGTTGAGATTTATTTAGCAATGAGTTAATAAGTTTCCAAGTACCTTTTATATTGCATTTCTCTTTGTTAAATTTATAACTTAAATATTTTTTCTTGGCAATTTTGGTCAAAGTATTGAGTTTATTTGTAAATTTTGTATAACATGATTTATCCTGCATGGAACGTGTTTTCAGATATTTTTTGTAAAGATAATTTTTTCTTCTGATAGAGTTATAAATACCATTTGTTAACCAGGGAGATTTATATTTATTAAAATGGAGATTGACTTCATATTGAGGAAAGTGATGATTATACAAATTCACAATATGATCACTCAAGATATCATACGCTACATTAACATCATAACTTGTTATAAAACTCCAATCCAAACTCCAAAAACTTCAACCCTGGTATCTTGAACAAATATCTGACCACCAACAAGGATTCAGGACAAATCGATCGACAGTGGATAGAATTTTCCGTATAAAGAGAATTCAGCAGATATTGGAGAGAAATATGGACGAGGCGACCCTTGTTTTTGTCGACCTTTCTAGTGCTTTTGACCATGTCAATCGTGAATGGCTATGGAAAAGCATTAAAAACAGGCTCCCCGATGGCTCCGACCTAACTCTCATTCACCTTCTTGAAGCGCTGTACAAGCAGACAAAGAACTTTCTTGCTGACAATCCCGAGCTAGAATTTGAAACCTTTTCGGGAGTCAGGCAAGGCGGAAACGAGAGTCCGATGCTCTTCAATCTGTATGTCGATTACGCCATGCGCACCTACTCAGATCGATGCATGCTCGACGACAACATCAACTTTCTCGATCAGAAGTACACCATCCCAGAATCTGCATCCAATTCGAACGTAAAAATCTCGGGTTTCAAGAAGGTAACGTGGTGCGGATACGCAGACGATACCGTTCTCTTCTTTCACGACCCTGCTTCGGCGGAAAAGGGCCTGCAGATGCTCAACCAAGTTTTCAAGGAGTTCTCTCTCAAGATCAACCCTATGAAGACCAAAACCCTGACCCTAAACTTCCACACCTGTAATCCAGGTAAAATCTATCCAAAGTCGGTAATTTCACTCGAAGAAGTCTGAATAGAGAACGATTTGGACTTCAAATACCTCGGAGCGATCATCCAACACGACCAACATGGCACAGGGAAATCTGAAATTGATGCCCGCATCCAAAATGCCACTGCAAAGTTCTACGCCCTAAGTAACCTGCTGAAAAACAGGAAGATCCATCTTCACACGAGAAAGCGGTTCCTTGACGGGTATGTACGATCTAGATTGGTCTATGTTTGCCAAAACTGGACACTCGATAAGTCTGAGTACGCTAAACTAGATGCAACCTACACTGGATACCTATACGCAAAATCATGTTTAATGGTTATAAGAGGAAACCATCCAATAACCCTGATCTTGAATCCAGTGACCACATGCACTTCAAATACACAAACGATGACGTGTACCGTATCTGCAAAGCCAGCCCGGTGTCTATATTCGTTAAAAGACAACAGGCCAAATACCTGGCTCATCTGATAAGATCTTCAGATATGAATTAATCGAAGCAATTGCTCTTCAACACAGACAAGTACACGAAGAGAGGACGACCACGACCGACACTACTGACGCAAGTCTGTAAGAACCAAACCAAAACCATTGGCGAACTGATTGAAGACGCAAAAGAACGAAGGTTGTAGTTCGGCTTATGCCACCCAATATCTGGTCAATTACTGGATGGGTTAAACCCTATGTATGTATGTATGTAATCTGTCTTATTGAGATCATCAATAAAATGTTCAATATTTTCATCAGAATAGTCACGTTTAAGATTGGAGTCGGTCCGAAACTTTTCCTTACTATTATCTACCACCAAGAAAACAGGCAAGTGGTCACTTATATCGGTAACTAAAACTCCAGCACAGTGTTTAGAGTAATCATTGGTGAAAATATTATCAATCAGAGTAGAACTAATATCTGTAATTCTCGTCGGCTTGTTAATTGTTGGGTAAAAAGAATAGGAAGTAAGTACATCCAAAAAAATTGTCACAGTGCGGTCAGAATTGTAATTAAATAAATTTACATTAAAATCGCCCATCATATAACACTTTTGTTGTCATTATTTACCCGAGCTAATATTTGGGTGAAGTGGGTAATGAAGTTAATATAAGAAGCATCAGGGGGTTTGTAAATAATTCTAACAATAACACTAGTCGTATGAATATTATCCAATTCAATAAAACATGTTTCAATATCAGAATTGTATACACATATGTCATTACACACTTTGTAGGATAAACCCTGATTAATATAAAGTGCTACACCACCACCTCTGTTATCATGTCTGCAAACACCTTAAATATTATAGTGAGGAAGCTGTATAAGAGGGTCATTTAAATCATTAAGTCTCTGAAATACCAATAATAGAAAAGTCCACCTTTAACATATTAATATAAAGAGAAATATTATTGAAATTTTTAGGAAGACTACGTGCATTGATGTGAAGTAAATTTAGCATTAGTATTAACATTAAAAGTATTCAAAAAAGTATTCTGGTCATAACAGTCACAGCTAATGTCTGGCAGTTCATAATTTAAATCGGGGTCAATATTAGAATTTACAAAAGATGTGATATCAAGGAAAGATCAAATGTATACTGAATGGTCAATCTCCTGAACAAATGACAAATGGACAAGGACAAGAACAATACACAAAATAGTAATTATACATGAAATATGACTCACAATAATTATGATATGAGGTGTAGTGACATATCGTGATATTCCCCCAGGAGATTAATATAGTATTAATATAGTATAGTTATTTGTCTCACCATGCAAAGCTACAAGTTTTAATTAAATAAAACATTGTTGGCCACTACCGTTCGCTACTGGAAGAAGCTTAATAAGCTAGTGTAGATGTAATAGTACAATGTATAATAGGTTTACTTTACAATCACAAAAGGAACTAGTAATGGTTGATGAATAAGCACAAGCTCTGGTTTGTTGAGTATTTTTAAATCACAATAGGTACATGACCGTTTCTATGGTAGCGAGAATAGCGTTCCCAGCAAGAAATGTAATGAAAAGTAGCGTCCTCTGCAACGTGTAGAAACGTATAGCAACCTACTACCGATACATATAATAGCGATCTGGGAAATATTATTTTGTAAATACAAGCATGATCGTATTTATATAGGTACAAAATAATGTACATTTAGTTCCAATGAAATTATACTAAATAGCCTACAAGATTATTTGTGAAAGTTAAATAAGTAAATACTGTAGTTGACACAACTTAGCGTGTGTTATCGGGATGTGGTGGCTAATCAATGGAATTTGGGTGCTTCATCTCCAAGGCGAAATGAACTAAATGGTCCATTGTGGAGCTTGTAGGCGATGGAGGCCGGTATAGTCCACGGAATGTAGGCGAAACTTACTCGCTCGTCGCGTCTGATGCCTGGCAGGTGGTTTTCTCGTAATTGTTTACGGCCATTTCGGACAAAGCTAGTCACATCATCAGAAATATTCGATCCCTTGAATGGGTTGTTCTTGAGGGATTTGGAAGCTTGCTTCAACATAATCTGTCTGTCGCCTGACCGTAACAACCTACAATGGATGAGACAGGGCCGAGGATTTCCATTACCGATCGTATTGGTTGCTCGTTGCTCGCCGACCAGGAGTGCGATGGGCCCGCTTCACTTCAATTTCATCTCCGCCTTCCAGCTTCATGTGGTCTGTGAAGAAGTTGGACAAGAATTCCTCACAGCTTTGTGTTCCCTCAGATCCCCTTGGAACCCCATGTACGATGATGTTGTTGCGTCTGCTTCTGTTTTGGAAGTCGTCAACTTGTTGTTCCAACTTATAAGTGAGCTTGTAGTTTGATGTTTGGTTGTTGATTATTGGGTGTCAAGGATTGGACTCTCTCACCCCATCATATTTAGGCCAGCATTTAGATCCTGGATGTCGTGTTCGTGACTGGAAACGGTAGTACTCACTGTGCTGAGTTTTGTCTCCATGTCAGACAGTCTCGATCCCATGGTGGCTAGGGTCTCAAGGATCTTGTCCAGTTTCGTGTGCACCTCGCTAATGGAGTCGCGGAAGGTGCATGCACGGCAGCCATCTTGGATTGAGTCATCCAAGCTCGACTGTTTAGGCGTGGGTTCCTTGTTTTTTCGGCTGGTTCTTGTCTTTCTTGACTCAGTAGATTCTGCCATTGTGTGATGGTGATCTTAGCAATCACAGAAGACTAAATACGGTAAATACAATCATTGGCAGACAATTTTTTTTTTCCCCGGGGAGCGATCTGAAAACACGTCTGACACCTACGACCTCCTTCTTGTTGCCCATGGCGATGGTGCTGTCTTTGCAGAAGTTTCAGAAACTGTGAAAATAAGACTGACTGAAATTGCTTTTAATATTTTTTAATCAAGAACGAAACTCGGCCTAAAAAAGCATGCTGGTTCGTACAGCGGCATCTGTTTATTGTAGTCTAGTTCCGCGATATACGTTAGAGCTAGATATACGTTAGAGCTAGACAAAAACAAATATGGAACCAGTCAATGGCATGGCTAGACTGTGTTCGTGTGATTGGATCAGGCTTGCGCTTCATACATACTTATACACAAAACTCCATTCCTAACGTTAGTAATAGACAGTGCAGCATGATCTCGATCAGCTCATGGAGGAAAGCACGGACTGCAAAGTTTTGGTTTGATAATCGACCAACGTGATCATGATTGAAAATGAAACCAAAAAAGAAAAAGAAAATTATGACAGCATGAAGTCCTACGACTTGAATCCCCTTTGCCCTGATGCACGCATGGAGTCGTCTCCCTTTTTTGCTAATTTGAAATCCTTACCTAAGACTGAAACATCTGTTGGAAAATAAGGGGTCGTTAACATTATCAGTTAATAGTCACTCTGCACCAGCCAGGCTGTCTTGTTCACCGTTTTGGCCATCCTTGTTCTAATCACCTTGAATAGTTGAGCACTTCTTAATGTGCTCTCTGGGGCATTAGCATGACCTCTTGCATATCGGAATATACAGGAGTGGATTCCAGCCCATTTTTATTGATCAGAGAATGGAAACCCGGCCAAAACCACTGAAAACCGAAGGATATTGGGAGGTTGGAATAAGCAGTCTTCCCTAAAGTGTCAGTGTCAAATAATTCCACAGAATACAAGTTTACTTCATACACTTAATATCAGGAAAAATTTGCTTTTTTTCAAAAATGCTCAGCTGTGTATGTATGAATGTTCATTTTCAATGATGGTACACTCAATAAGACATCTCCAGCTATGAAGGGCAATACTGGTAATGGCAAGATTTAAATAAAAAGTAACGAGTTGCTTGGAGTTTTGATAGGTTACGAGCAAGTACTAAAATTTAAAAATGACAAAAAATCATGAAGAATGACCTACATCATACATGTAGTTTATATATTGGGATACTGGATAGCCTTTTGTGTGATCAGGACTAGTACCATCTGTGTGGCTGCTGCATGTACATAGCTATCGCACGGTCAAATGGGAATTCCTAATTTTTTATGTTACTGTATGAAAGGTGAATTAGCTGGTCCAGTCTTGTACATCCCTTTTCTCGTCTTGAACTGTGGTCTTATTCTGAAATGAAATTGAAAGTGGCTACAGCTGTCAATATGTTCCTAAAGATATGTTTACCTAAGTGGGCCTAATCTGAATAATTGTAGTCACTGTGATGTTTGATAATACATAATCTCTAAGAATAGAACATTAAATAAATTGAGATCGCAAGAAAGTTTTTTTTAAAGTTTGTTAACACAATATATTTGGAAATGCGTAAGCCACGAAACTAGTATTTATACCAGCCAGTGTTTATTATATTAAAAAAGGGTTACATTTTTAAAATGAAATTATGTTTCGATGTATTTTAATATAAAATGTAATTTAATGATGTCAGTTAATAGTATTAAACCACAGCTATGCCAATTAGTTATGTAAATGAGAATATGACACAAATGTTTTCTTTGACAAACCACTACAATTTGTAATTATATTTTTTAAAGAAAAACAAATAAATGTACATGTACGTGCATATGAATGAACCTTTTTTTTTCTTCTGATTTTCTTCAATTTGCCATTTTGTTTGAAGTACATCTTGTTTTTTGAGGTGTTATATGACTAGATCAAGTTTACTATTTTTTGCACACGGGCACATATAATGTATACGTATAAGCCCTCTGCGCTATTTATAGTGCCCCACAACATCACAGCGCGCGCACGTGCACACACGTCGTAGTCGTACACACACAAACAGTCCGACCATGCAATGTACATACACCACGAGTCGACGAACGATGTGGTATGCACATTGACATGTTTTTGACATGTGAGATCGGTCTTCAATGCTTATGATTTCAGATTTGCCAGTGGATTTATGTATGATATTATGAGGTGTTGTTCTTTAACAAGGTAATTTTCTGGTCAGTTGATTTCGGCAGAATGACGGCGAAATTCTGATGCCAAGTCCGATCAAGTTCATGAAACTCTCATCAGCATGACATGGCATTGTTAAACAAAACAGTATGAGTATGGACGTTGAGTAACACAACCCAAATTTTGTAGGCCTACGACTGCATTGTTAAACAAAACAGTATGAGTATGGACGTTGAGCAACACAACCCAAATTTGGTAGGCCTACTACTGCATTGTACCCCAAAGTATTTTTATTGTAATTTTGCTATTACCTTTGTGAAGAAGTCTGTTATTTTTCCCCTTTTGTCCGACAATATAGCCCGTGTTTTTTTTTTAAACTGGCCGTGCTAACACGGCCTGCACGGCTCGCTGGCTAAAACACTGCAGACAATACCTGGACATGTAAACAACACATTTAGATGAAAAATCGTTGGGAAATGCACCGAAAAAATCTTTTAAATTATGGAGGTCATTTTGCAGCAAAAACTGACAAGGTCAAGCGTGTACGTCAGTCGTCAACGGGTTGCTCCTTTGGGGTTTTAAATAAACTCGGCCACGAATATAACCCTAACCCTATATTCATTAGGTTTATACGGTAGTATAAACAAGTGCAATCCACACAATGAGCAGGGAGGGAGAGGGGAACAAAATCTAACTTTGTGGTTCGTTGTTAAAAAGTGCATTTAAACATATTTTTCTCAGCTAAATTTAACAGAAGGAGGGGTGAATGAGACATTCTGTATTATTTTTAATTTTTTTTTAAATATCCCAAATTTGTGTTTTTTAAAATCACTAAAAAAAATCACCTTGTACACATTGACAATCGACCCCATATTCTTAGCGAGTTGTTAATGGTTTTATTGAAGCGGAAGTCAAAATTCTGAAAACTTGAAACCCCCGTTTTTTCAAAATTATTATACATTTTTGGCCAATTTTTTTTTCTTCTGCGTGTCGAGCAGGATCTTCGAGGAGTGAAGTGTTTTATTCCTCTTTGTCTTCACCACACTTCGGGGCAGAGGGTCTATCCTTTTACCACCCCGAAGCTGTGGCGGCGTACCCGGGCTATATGTCGGGGCAAGTGTCGAGCAGCCATGAAATGGTAACGTCATCCAGAACACGCAGACCATGTGTCCCGCTTGGGGCACGGTATATAGGACAGTCGAGTACGACATGGTCCGCGGTCTGTTCCTCCGCGCCACACTCACAAGCCGCAGAAGAAGCCAGACCCCATTTGTGCATAGTTGAGCGGAAGCGTCCAACGCCGGTACGCAAGCGATTCAGCCGGACCCATGCCAGTCTCGGCAAGGGCATTCCAGTTGAATGTGAACCGACGTCGGGGATGAAAGCGCGGAGCCTGGTGGAGTTCTCCTGCCACTCCGCGCTCCAGGTATAGTCCGCCCAGTGGGCCGCACTAATATTCAGGTCGCTGACGTTTTTCAGCAACCCTTGTGCGGCGGGCACAAATGGGTGTCTTGATTTTAGTCGCCGGGGTTGCTCATCTGGCGAACCAGTGAGCTTGGGATGGAGCAGGTGGTTTGGCTCCATTGCCCGGCGAGTGAGAGATAAAGTGGCTTCTCTGCGGCGAAGCTCAGCGGGTTGGATGCCTGCAAGGATGGGTAAGTTGTCCGTTGGAGTGGGACGCAGGCATCCAGTCACAATGTGCAAGGCGTCGTTTATGGGCTTGTCGACCAGGTGGGTGTGAGCACTGTGGCACCAAGCAGGCGCCCAGTACTCAGCTGTGGAGTAAACCAGGGCTAAGGCTGCCGTACGTAGAGTGGAAGCGCTGGCATCCCAGCCAGAACCCACCAGTCGTCTCATCAATGCGACGCGGGATGTTAATTTTTTGCGCAGTGACTCCAGGTGTCGGCGGTACGTGAGCGCCCTGAGTGTCACCCCGAGGTATGTTGGCTCAGGGCAGAAGGACAGGGGTTTTTCATCGATGTTGATGTTAAGCTCACGTTTTGCTTCCCTGTTATTCAGGTGGAAAGCTGCCGACACTGTTTTGGCTTCGCTGAGCTTTAATCTCCATTTCTGAAGGTATGCCGACAAAGTAGACATGTCCTGGCTCAAAGTCCCCTTCAAGGTTTCCCAGTCCCTTGCTGAATGCACAATCGCCAGGTCGTCCGCATATGCGTACTTCCCAGAGTCTGTGGTGGGCAGGTCATGGGTGTAGATGTTAAAGAGGAGGGGGGCCAGGACCGATCCCTATGGGACGCTGTTCTTAAGGCGTCGTAACCTGCTTCGTTGTCCGCTACCGGTACCGGTGGTGAGGGTAAAGCTCCGGTTTTGGACAAGCTCCATGATCATGCGGACCATGTGCCTGTCTGGTAACAGGCGGAGGAGCTTGCAGGTGAGGCCGCGATGCCATACGGTATCGTAGGCGGCTGTAAGGTCGATGAACACAGCCCCAACCTTCTTTTTAGCCTCAAAGCTGTCCTCGATGTCTTGGGTCATAAGGGTGACCTGATCTACGGTTGATTTCCTGCGCCGAAAACCGGCTTGCTCCCGAGGGAGAAGCGGGTCTACAATCGGTTCGACGCGGGCGTAGATGAGATCGGGCGATAGCTCTTCGGGTCCCCTGGTGGCTTATTCGGCTTGGGGATCGCGACTACTAGGGCTCGTCTCCAG
This sequence comes from Zoroaster sp. YZ-2022, assembly GCA_029582265.1. Lineage (NCBI taxonomy): Eukaryota > Metazoa > Echinodermata > Asteroidea > Forcipulatida > Zoroasteridae > Zoroaster > Zoroaster sp. YZ-2022. The sequence continues at coordinate 83,051,573 of CM055816.1, forward strand.
ATTTTGGGGATTTTGAGTTGGCGCAAGCAGGAAGAGAGGAATTCGCGTAACCAGGACTTCAGGGCAGAGCCAGCATGGAGTATAAGCTCCGGGCAGATGGAGTCAAGGCCCGGAGACTTGTGTTGGAGGGCGGCGGCGAACTCATCCGGGGTAAAGTCGCCGGAGATAATCTCGCCGTCTGGTGTTACCACCCTCCAGAGGTCAGACACCTTTTTGGCCACGAGTCCAGATGACTCATGGTCCCTTGCCTTGTACACACCAATCCTTACGAGCTGTGACGCAATGGCGTTAGCAGGAACGGGGCACTGACGAGGGGAGCGTGCTGACCGGCCAGTGAGATTGTTGATGGTACTCCATGCTTTGCGGCTGGAGTGCGAGAAGTCGATGGTATTGACTGCTTCTGTCCACCGCTCCAGTCTCCTCCGGTCGAGCCGCACAAGTAGGTTTGTGGCAGCTTGGTTGGATTCGGTGTCCGACGGGGCCCGAAGGAAAGCGCGGTAAAGGGTCTCGCACTCCGCATCCCAGCACGGCGTGTAATTATTTCGCCGACCGCGTGGGATGCATTTTTTGGCCGCAGATGTTATGGTGTTGCAGAAGTCCTGGTAAGCCGCATCCACATTGGTGGTATTAGGCGGGGGTAAACCCGTTGTGGATTGGTTGGTAAGGAGGCTGTAGCGATTCCAGTCGGCCTTTCGGAAGTTCCATCGCTTCGCAGATGCGCTCGAGACAGGCACCGCCAGCTTAGGAGCTCTGATGAGCGAGGGTCGATGTTGGGACCGGGGGAACTTCTCTAGTACACGTCTGTCGGGCAGCCGGCTGTCGGGGTTGGCACTCGCAAAATGCCAAGTCGGGGTTCGTCCCCGTTCCCCAGCGCCCGGAGAGGAAACTGGTTGCACCCTTCGGGTTGAAGAGGAGGGCAAGATTGTTGTTTGCTGCCCAGGCAGCCAAACACTCTCCGTCGATGCTGGTGTTACTGTATCCCCAGTCGGCGTGCTGGCAGTTCAAGTCGCCAGCGTAGAGACTGGGGGAGGGAACGTGGGTACCGACGATGGGGAGATTCGCGATGGTGGAGGCTTGTAGACGTTTATGATGTTGTAGCCTGCAACGTCTACGCACATCCACTCAATCTCGGTGTTAGCCGGAGATTGGCCGACAAGAGTCCAGCTCAGGCTCTCGTGGACAAACGTGGCAAGGCCGTGTTTCCTGCTTAGGATTGACCCCGCTAGTGCAAAGTTTGGAATCACTAGCTTGTCTGCAGAAACGCAGTGGGTCTCCTGGAGGAGGATGACGAGGGCCCTGTTTTTATGGGCCAGGCGCTCGATGACATTGATCTTACTGGGCGTAAGGCCCTCGACGTTCAGCTGCAGTATAGTGGGTCGTCGGTACTTTAAGGCGGCACGATCACCGCCGCGCCCTAAGAAGAGCGGTTCCCTCGCCGGCTGCTGCTGAACAATAGCTCGGGTGGAGGCTATTTTTTTTAAAGATCCCAAATGAATTACTGATATTAATTTTTTTTTAATTCAAAAAGGATTTTTAGAATTGATAATTTTGATTAAAAAGCGCATTTTTGTGCATTTTTTTCATATTCAAATGTCAATATCTCACAAAGCAATTAACCTTTGCATGTAATTTAAAAGGGAATTTAATAATTTGATGAAGACCGTTACTGTCTCAAAATTTCAGAATATCCAGTGTGATCATTATTTTTTAAATTAAACTAATCAACTAAAACATCTCTCATGTGGATTACGAACATCCTATGACAACCCATGGTATTAATTGGTAGATATGCATTTCAAATGTTTCTTTATGATACTTCATGTAAATAAGCCGGGATAAGCATGAAAACATAACAAATAAATCATTACAATATTGCAAATGAGGTTGTCTTTAAAAATACGAAATCCTTGCAATTTTATAAAAAGAGGGCGCTGTTTGGGGTCATTTTGTGGAAAGGAGAGAATAACAAAATGCCCTCCTCGATCCAGAATTACATTGTGTACGATTCAAAAATATAAATTATCTAAATAAATTATTTAAAATAACGAAATATAAAGAAAAAGGCATTTATATGTGCCATCAAAACATTTAAAAAAAATGGCATAGACTAAATTTATATTTGCTATATCAGTGTTGCTGGTCCTTCAACGGTGCGCCCAATTTGTGTGTGACATGTGAAATGATTTTTCTTTTTTTTATGGGTCGATTTATTGACTTGGCCTATATTCCACATTAAAAGCCTATGGTGCCTTCCTGTGACGCCAATGTAGCGCGCAATATACTGCACACGTTACAATTTAACGCGTTGCGCAAAGTAGGGTCTATGGATGGTTGGCAAGATAATGCCATCACAAACCCCCTCATAGTTGAGACGTGTGGCGTTAAATGTGTTTTTAAGACAATTGATTGGAAAGTTTGCCGTTAATAGTGTGTTTATTGGATGCAATTATAGAAAGTTCACCGAGCATCCCTTAAGTATTGGTTGACCTTAAACTTTAAGAGCGAAACAAAATGTTAACACGCGAAAGCAAATGAGAAGTGAACCCCCCCCCCCCCCTCCAATTGTGTATGTGGGACATCCCACGCTCCGCGTACGTAGTACGTACAGGCCGGCTGCACTCAGGTAAATTTACATAGAGTAGTCAAATAAGGCCAAAGGTTAAAACTTTAAGCCAATAGGCCGCGTCAGAAAGAAAATAATCCCCCGCGCAAACTGCCGCCACACACGCACGTAGAAAAATCGATGATGGCTGAGCCTGAGGAAAGTGTAAGTGAAGTTGTTATCGCCTGTGTTGTCATTTCTTTCTTAAAAAGTTGTTTAAGTTGTTTTATGCGTTGTTGGTAAGTCATCACACTGGTGAGAGGCAATTCGGTTCAATGACAAACTCGTCCGCTGCCGGCCACAGTCTGAAACTTTTTCTCTCTCTGTTTGTGACAAAATGGCGGGTCCACATATCGTGGCATACAGTGCCAACAGCGAGAGGTTAAACGTGGTTCAAAACTACTTACGGAAAGTAATGATTGCCGTTATAGTTCTTTTTATCTGGGTAATTTTCTTGACCGTTTTGGGGATCATACAGGCAGTCTTACGTTAGAATATTGTTATTAACCAGGCCTGCGCTGCGTGTCAGTGACAGTGTCGACAACAATAAAGTAAGTCCTGGCTAGGCCTACCTAACACTAACACTATTTAAAAAAAACAGGGCTCGGCCTACGTTAACGTTAGGTTAGCAAGAATTTGTGCTTGTGTGTGCGTGTACGTACTTCTCGTAACTAGGATTTCTCGCTCAGTTACAGTTGTTACCACAGAAATTCAGCATTATTACCCTGTAAGCACAGAATGCTGCAGTAAGCCTAGTGCCATAAAATTGGGCCATATCATCACTCATGATTAACATTAGCATGATTAGGGCATCTCTAAAATATGTACAGTAAAGGGAGGTGATCCCATGACACAAAATTGCAAAGTTATGTTTACAGTATTTAATACATCTTGATCTTTGCGTAACATACATGTAAGATCTCAGCAACAAGTGAATTCTTTCTATTTTACCCATCTGTAGGCGATAACTTTGTTAAGTAAAATAGAAATGGGGATCAACAACCAGGACAAAGAGGAATTCAACTCTTTAGATGAGGGTGAATCTGAGCCAGATGATGATTCAGACCCACAAGATGGTGAATCAGAGCCAGAACTTCCAGAAGATGGTGAATCAGGGCCAGAGCTAGAGGAAGATGAGATGGTGCACCAACAGGAAAAAAATACCAGCCTGTAAGTTTATATTTAATTTTCATTTAACCCTAAGGGTAACGTTCGATTGTTTAGAAAGTTCAACTACTAACGTTACAGCAATCATCACAGTTTAAAGTTTGTAGACCATTACAGCAGCACTCGGTAAACATCAGGAAGGCTAATTTACATATTGATCAAGTGGCCATGTTACATGCTAGTGAAACTTGTAGATCACCATTCTCCACTGACAGGATTGACAAAGAATTTCTGCGCTGATCTGTGTAAAAAGGGAACACCTTAGTTAATTAAGCAAAGTACAAACAACAATTCAATTCAATTCATTGCAATTCAATTCCTTGCTAACCCATGAAATACACTTATGTAAGTGCATAATTTTGTGCTACCCTAAGCACTGATAGTTCGCTTACAGTAAGCAGCACCATGAAATTGGGCCCAGCTGATGATTTTGTTTCTGATGATTAATTGGAATTGTGCTTATTGCTCAATAGGGAACTAGATATTCAAGGATGTGCCCACTTTGTAATGAGCGGTACAAATACCTATCGCAGCACCTGCAACGCACACATAAGCTTAGAGACAGGAGTAAGAGGTTGCAGATGCTTGGCAAAGCAAGACAAAGGTAAAAGTAGACTAAGACCTCAGATTCACACACTAAAAGGTATTGGATGAATATATTTATTTCAACGTTTTCTATAAAAAAATAATAAAATATTTGGCAATCTAGCCTTATGCTGCTTGCTGTGGACAATGGGTTTGTATTTATCAGATGTGCCCACCCGTATCGGTATATGTGCTAAATTTATTATCCATAGGCCTACATTGTTGCTTTTGACCTTTTGTATTTTCAATTCATAAATGCCCTAGACAGTTTGGACAACTCTGATTGGCCAAAAGGCAATCACGTTGAAACTATATAGAGCATTTTTAAGTGCGTCAGGCAGCAGTGTTAAAAAGTAAATAAAACATCAAATTACACCCGATACTCCAAATTTGTGTCAGTATATAACGTCTCAAAAGGATCAATTTCATCTTGCTATTAACAAGCACAGATTATAATCTGGTAGTCTGGATTACAATTGGTGTCGTTAAGTCAGTCATTTGTTATAATCTGGGTGGCACATGCATAATCGCATAATCGCAATCGTTAAATATTTTCGTCGTTAACATTTAATTTAAAGAAGAACATAAAATAGTTATAGCCTAATTAAAACGTTGCTACGACTGTTACACGATGTATACAGAAACAATTTGATTATTCATGAAACGATCGACTACCGTGTGAATTAAGCGTGCCATTGCTGCATGCTACGCGATATGCATGTGCCACTCACTTAAAACGACACCAATTGTAATCCAGATTACCAGATTATAATCTGTGCTTATTAATAGCAAGATGAAATTGATCCTTTTGAGACGTTATCTACTGACACAAATTTGGAGTATCGGGTGCAAATTACATGCATTTGAGCCAATAACAGAGCGGGTAGAAGTTCATTCATGATCGCGTGCACGTGTGTACGTTTTGCTGATGAAGAAACAGATGTGGAAACAGTCTGCCACAAAAAAAATTATAAGAATTTTTACTGAAGAATGGGAACAAAGGTTTGATACTTGATCTTTACCGTAGGATAAATTGCCCGTGGCCACAACCCCAGAGATCTTAATCATACAGTAAAGACGGTGCAACGATCTTTCATTTCCTTAATAAAATCCAAGAGGTTAGCTGATTTGGTTGTGTATTTATTATTAGTATTATTATTATTACTGTTATTACTATAATAACAATAATAAAATTTTGTTATCAATTTGTGTTCATGCAGTGATTAAACTAATCAGATAAACATACATATTCTTGAGTATCACTTTAAAGGGAGCCAATCAGTCATGGACCAGTGAAGAAAAAAAGATGGGCATATCCATGCCCTGTCCGAAGCTGCCCTCAAATGGGGCTCAAGAGACCAGATATACATATCCGCAATCAGCACAGTATAAAGGTAATTTACAACTTCTTAATATGTGTAAACCAGTGTTGTAGTCGAGACCTGAAAGTCTGAGACCGAGACCAGGAGGTTCGAGACCGAGACCAAGACCAAGACCAAAATGTCTGAGACCAAGACCGAGACCTGAAGGTCCAAGACCGAAACCTCAAGACCTCAATGTTAAAATAACATAATAAAACTAGATATAAGTTTTTGTCACAACAAAAACTAGGTGTTCGGTTGAAGTTAAAATGATGAAGTCATCAATTCGAAGTGTTGGAGAAAGTCAAATGTTAACGTCTGTTGAAGTTCTCGCGAGAAGTTTATTTGAATACAATACAATACTGAATTTAGAAATTATTTTAATATTAAACTTTGACTTCCGGTTTGGACAGCAAGTAAAGGTCAAATTGGGGTCATGTTTTTGTAAATACTTTTGACAATTAACAATCTGTACAATGGTGCAAAAACTGTGAATTTACCTCTTGTGGTTGTTGAGATATGATTTTTTTAAATATTAAACTTTGACTTCCGGTTTGGACAGGAAGTAAGGTCAAATTGGGGTCATCTTTGTGTAAACATGTTTCGACAATTAACAATCTATACAATGGCGCAAAAAATGTCAATTACCTCTTGTTGAGATAGGATTTTTTTTAAATATTAAACTTTGACTTCCGGTTTGGACAGGAAGTAAGGTCAAATTGGGGTTATCTTTTAGTAAATATTTTTTGACAATTAACGATCTGTACAATGGTACAAAAATTGTGAATTTACCTCTTGTGGTTGTTCAGATATGATTTTTTTAAATATTAAAATTTGACTTCCGGTTTGGACAGGAAGTAAGGTCAAATTGGGGTCACCTTTGTGTAAATATGTTTCGACAATTAACAATCTATACAATGGTGCAAAAAATGTCAATTTACCTCTTGTGGTTGTTGAGATAGGATTTTTTTAAATATTAAACTTTGACTTCCGGTTTGGACAGGAAGTAAGGTCAAATTGGGGTCATCTTTTTGTAAATATTTTTTGACAATCAACGATCTGTGCAATGGTACAACAATTGTGAATTTACCTCTTGTGGTTGTTGAGATATGATTTTTTTAAATATTAAACTTTGACTTCCGGTTTGGACAGGAAGTAAGGTCAAATTGGGGTCACCTTTTTGTAAATATTTTTTGACAATCAACGATCTGTACAATGGTACAAAAATTGTGAATGTACCTCTTGTGGTTGTTGAGATATGATTTTTTAAATTATTAAAGTTTGATTTATCGTAATTCGATATCTGATGACCTAATCATGACGTCACAAATTATGTTTCATCTACGTGTTAAGTTGTAAGTATATGCCAAGTTTCAAGTTCATGTGAAGTTTGCAAGTATGTTTTTTTTTTTGTAGACAATCGTTGGCGACAAGAAGGAGAAGGGAAAGAAAACGAACAAAAACAATAGGTGTTTCGGGTACATACCCGAACACCTAAAAAATAAAGCAAGAAAATCAAAATGTGTTAAAATTAACGCACATCATGTGTTACACGTACCTTTGATGTTTTAAAAAACGAGTCACTATTTTACCAGGCACTTACAAAAAGACTTTCTAAAATCTTAGGAATTTACTCTTTTGGAGCAAGTTAATTATGTGTATCCATGCTAACCTTCAAATCACTAGCAGTGTTATGACTGAAGTTAATCAGTTAATATAAAATCAATATTTAGTGGCTTTAATTCGTGAGATGTTGTCACTCGGTAAAACCTGGACTAGCTCTTCCATTACACTCTGAACCATTCAATATTTAAAACAAGCATTTATGCGTGAAATATTTTATGTTGTAAGTAATTCTTCATGCCCCAGTCACATTTGCCCTACGGCTAGGATACGGCAGCCGTAGACCCCCAAAATGGAGAGATACCTGCGGCGGCCGCAGAGGATTTGCGGGGGCCTCAGGGTAGCCTTAGGGCGTATCCCTATCTTTTACGGACCGTAGGGGTCGCCGTGAGATTATAGCGCCGCGTTATAACTTTTTTCTTTTCTAGGTTCGCCGTAGCAATTAGACACGCCGTAGCCATGCCGTAGGCGGTTCCACGTCGACCATACGTTGGCCGTACGGTGGCCTTGCGTTTGCCGTACGCTTGCCCTAGGGTGTTATGACTTTTGTGGACCCCCAAAATATTGCGGCGGCCGCAGGAATCCCACGGCCACCATAGGGCAGCCTCAAGGCGGCCCTACGGCGACCGTGGGTCTGCCTTGCTATTTGTCAAAACCCTACGGCCGCCGCAGGGTCGCCTTGAGGCAACCGTGCGTCATCACTTCAAAGGCCGTACGGCAGCCGCAGGTTTTCTGTCTCCAAAAATTCTAAATACGCCGTGCGGCTACCTTTACATATGTGACTGCTAGTGTATGACACCGTGGGAATGCTGCGGCGGCCCGATAATTGCTACTGGTCGTAGATATTATAGACCCTACGGCCGCCTTGGCAAATGTGACTGGGGCATTAGTTCATGTTCTTCAGCATTTTCAACCAACAGTGGTTCTAATTTTGAGTTGAGTTTTAGATGTTCAGCCAATTAAGTAAACCACATACATTTCATTGTGTGAATGTTTATAATTATTTATTTGTAATATTCAGCTGAAGAGTACTCTCTACAAGAAGATGATGAGGAAAGTGGCTTCATATGGCAAAATGCGCCGTGGAACTCGCTCATCTAGCAATTCAGCATCACCTAAGGGTGCTCTTCTCTCATCAAAAGGTAAAGACACAAACTCAGCAATGTATTTATTTTTAAAATGTAACATAAGTTATTGAATTGTTTGTACTAACTTTTCAAATCGGCATTTTCCTTGAAAAGGGGAAAAACAGAAAAGGAAAAGAAAAAATCAAATTTGTTGCACAATTAAAAAAAAATTGGGGGAAATTAAAAAAAATGCTTGAACGACGTGCAAAAACAAACATTGCGCCCCGGCCCAGGACAGGACCGACCGACAGCACATCATGGCTGGAAACAGTGAGAGAGACATCAAAAATGTTGCAAATCAGGGAAAATATCGCGAAGAGTGTTCGCGTCACTTTGACAAGGACACAACCTCTGGTGATATCACCAAATTGCCAAGGCTTTTAAAAACGGCCACGGCTACAACCATGTACAACTAATGCTAAGCAAACTACAACCATGCACAAGGCTCCATACGTATTGCAGTGTCAACCATGCACAACTAATGCTAAGCAAACTACAACCACGCACAAGGCTTCATACGTATTGTAGTGTCACAACCATGCACAACTAATGCTAAGCAAACTACAACCAAGCACAATGCTTCATACATACTGTAGTGTTACAACCATGCATAACTAATGCTAAGCAAACTAATAATAATAATTTTTTTGATTGAATTTATTTCTTTTTGCAGATGTAATAAAGGGTTTTGGTGACTACATATACGCGACCAAGTCATGTACTCGACAAGCAAAAGTACATTCAGCTAACTTCACAAGAAAACTCCACCTTTTGTGCGAGGCCATGGGGAGCAACTTGTCAAAAACACTGCATCCGTCAATGCCTCAGAGGTAAGCTAAATATTTATTGTAATTCATGATTTCCCAGCTGATTCAAGGATTGTGAATCAACTATTATGCATTCATAGTTTTTAAGAATGGAGAGCTAGGGCATAAAAAACAGCTTGTTTCAGCTTAAGTTTGCAGACAGTAAAAATGCTTTAAGATTTGTGCATGTATGCATACTTGTTGAAAATTATCATAGCTAGTGATAAATTTTCTTGAAAACCATGGCAAACAGAATAACTCATACAAAACCTAATCAATTTAATTTGTGTGCATTTTCCCCCTAAAATCAGGATAGTGCTGACCCTTTCTGCCAATGGTAAGCAAGCCAAAACTATCCACAGCTACCTCTTCGCAGGAAGGAGGCTTTGCCATTACCTCACCATTTTTGATTACATGTTGAAAGTACTAAATGTCTCCAGCACAACAATTCTAAAGACCCAAACCGTGACTGATGATTTTATGAAGAGCATGCGCCCCGGTATAGTTGCCCGGCAGTCAGAAGTAAAATAAAAAATCAATGGTGAGTAATTTGTTTATAAATTTGACGCTCGGCTGTTAAAACAGAAATAAGTTGTTTGAATCCTGGTAATAATAATTAAGTCTCTTTGTGTGAATGAGAACAAAATTAGAATGTAATAGAAAAACGCTCCTAAAATGAACCGAAATTTGAGCATTGTACAAGGATGCTCTCAGTATGATATACATGTAGCTTGTGTCTGCAAATAATTGTTAAACAATGCAGCTTAAATATTCATTGTTTAAGATTGTTTGCATTCATTATATCATCCATTCAGGCTGCTGGTAGACCAAGCAATGATAATTTGAATGTTTTATCTTGACAAAAACAAATAAATAAATAAATAAATAAATAAAACAATTATTATTCTTTATCTCTAGATATAATCATAGATGGAAAATATATCAGAGAATTTCTTGACAAGGCAGAAACTGAGTTGAAGCAATTGTGTCAGTCAGCAGGTAAGTCTACATGTCTGTAAAGGGACTGTAGGACTAAAGTAGGGTTGATTGGAACTCTCAGAACTGGGTAAAAAATAGGACGTCACTGCTGGCCAATAAAGAAATTAGAAAGGTCCACACAAATGTTCTCGGTTTCAGTTCTGCTCTTTGTATTCTGGATTCTGACAGAAGTTACAGTGATTCTTCTTTCTCTTGTTTATTTTCTTTATGCTGTAAAGTACAATAAAAGGTTAAGTATCTACAAATTGGGGTCATGATACAAACAATGTACTCGGGTTATAACATGTAGGCTAAGTTGTAACACATTACAATTTTACATGTGAAATAATCCCCAAAAGGATTCCCCCAAAATATGGCTGAAATCACTTATGATAAAAGTTATGGTTCTTATCAAAATGTAATCTCAATGAGGTTTAATAAACTCACCCAGTCATATGACTCTGGGATTGGAATAGACTGGATTAAAATCTGCAAATTATTTGGGAAACTTATGGTTGAACTGAAGACATGACAACCATAATGGATGGAGCAAGAGCAAACAGGAGAGCGCCACTATGTGGCAAGAACAAAAACCTAAACAATTTAGTGTCACTGAAGAGCGCCCTCTATCTGCAAACAGGTTCAACAGGGACTGTACATGTGTACCCCGTGTTTTGTAAACTGTCTATAAATTTGCATCCAAACTATATAATGAGGCGACATAACAAACCTATTGTGCATTTTGTGATAAAAAGTACCAAATTTGACACAGTTAGACTAATACATTCTAGATATTGGGGCATCGCTAATTGTGGAATGAATTATCTCTTCATGGCCATTGTTTATTTTCCCAGTGTGTGCACAGTGTAATTTAAAAAAATGGCCCTGAAGAGCTAATTCATCCCACAATCTGTGTTGCCCCAATGTCCGGATTTACATATCTGTACATGTACCAAATTTGGTGCTTTATCACAAAATGTACAATAGTTGCAAATATTTTTGCTATGCCACCCACTAATAATAATGAAATCCCCTCCACTTTTCTTTTTGTCAAATAAATAGCTAACCAGCTGACGTGGCCACTCGTACAGCGACTGCGAAACCTGATAATAATGAAAATCGCCCTGAACCAAGCACCACGTGCAGGTGTAATACAAAATGCCACACTTGGGGAGTTAATGGATCGAAAGCGCTCTGTGGCACCAGATACATTTGAAGATGTTCATACATTCACAGTAAGTCATACAAAGGCATTGTGTTGGTAGCCTATAGTACACTTTGCATATTGGCGGAGATAATCTACATTTTAACCCAGTATGTTTATTACATTTTATCTCTTTCGTTGGTTTTTTCCTTCATGCAGACCATATTTCAAAAAAGAAATCAAATGTCTTACTTTCACTTAGCTTTGTTAAATATTTGTCATTCTGTGCAGTGCAGCTGGTCATATTTCATAATTTTCAAGATGTCTTTCAAAAAAATGAATTAACATGAAAGATACAATTCAGACTTATGTAATCATCATCCAGGTTGCCATGCACAAAACAGAAAGAAATGGACCAGCCACAGTTGTCCTCAGTGATGATTTGGAGAAACAGCTCAGTTTCTATGTCAGATATGCATGCCCGGCATCCCGCGGGTGTCCAGGTTAGTGTTATTATTGCCAGAATTGCCAAACAACAGAGTTGTATGAATCAAGTCCCTGGCTTGGCCTCAAGTCCAACTTGAGTCCATGACTTAAACAAGTGACTCGTGACTCGGACTCAACCCAGGTGACTCAACTAGCTACAACACTGCCATCATATTCCAAACTAAGATTTATATATAACTTGTATCATTTATAGAGGGCATCATCAAAGGACGAGATTCACCCTTGTTTATTGCAACAAACGGACGGTGTATCTACAAGGTCACAAGAGTGGTGGACGAAACCTGGCACTCCATGGGAATGCCTGGGAAATGTGGGGCTACAATACTCCAAAAGACGGCAGCAACCAAGGTATGTGGGATGGACATATTCTGCCATTCATGTGGACACATGTTTAAACTGCATGGCTCTGCTTACCACAAGTGAAAAATCGGCATTTACTTTAGCTGAAAATTCCACACTATTAGCAGATAATATTCGCTTGTGCAGGTGCATACTTCGTGTAACTAATGATTTCTTAGAAATTCGGCGCTAACCCTTTATGCAGAGAATGGAGCCCATAAGCACAGAATGCCGGGGTAAGCACCGCCATGAAATTGGGCCCAGGCCATCTGTCTGTTGCTGCTACATTTTGATACTTTGGAAAGGTATTCAGAGCTCACTGATACTGATAAATGTGAGAGATGCATACATGTATGTTATATGGAATATTTTTGTAAAACCAAAAAGCCCATAAATAACCTTCAATGATTTTCCTCCTAGATATCGATTAATTGAAACAAAAATGCTTGCACATTTACTGGTAGTTAAATAGCTGTTTTGGGGTGCTTCTTGAAAACGGCTTTGGCAGTGATTTTTTACCACCTGTTTCATGTCTCTGTAGAAAAGAACAGTAACATTTTAGTCATCAATCACATATAGAACTGTTGTCCTCTCATTGTAAACATTGTTTGTCTGGTTTTGCAGGTATGTATAATAGGTTTTAAAGCATAAAAGACAAATTTCCTTAGTTTTTTTTAGCATAGTTGTTGATTTTGGTCATGGGCCTTTTGATAATTAGTAACATTGGTTTCAGGTTGTTGGAGAACTTGAACCAAAGGATGCAGATCGAGTGGCAGATCTGATGGCCCATCAGCCAACAACTCAAAATGATTACTACGTAGCTTCCCAGGATACGAGAGAGAAGATCAAGGCATGCAGTTTACTGTCGGCCCTCCTCTGCAACTAATTTGGATAATTGAATTATTTTTTGTGAGTGGAATCCACCCATGGGCAAGTTTGCCCTCCCGCACCCCCTGCTTGATCATTTGGCCAAAAATATTCAAAGAAACTCACTTAAGTTCAGAGTTATTGTCTGCGTACACGGTAAGAGGGTATTTTGTTTAAAGTTCTGTGGCTGCTATATGCTTCCGTAGAAATTGCCCTTTTTTATTTAGCCTACTGTTTTTGTGAAAATATGTTGTTCACAAAATATTTGTCTGTACTGTTGGCATTAACCCCTACTTGAATCTTTTATTAGATGGGGAACAAAATCTGTTTTAAAAAGCCAATTGGTTTTAAAATTTCAAATACATCAGATTATTGTGTGCATACGTCAATCATACTTCTATGTTTGTATTTGTAGGATGGTGCTGGAAGAAGGATGTCTGAACATGTAAGTTGACTATTTTTGGCTGGAAAGGATGAGTATTTAGTGTCTTACTCATTATTCATGGTTTGATATTATACCTAATAATTATTCAAAATAATTCAATCTGATAAAAACATTCAGCGGCTCCCTGTAGATTTTTAATTTATTTATTTTCTTTAAAAATAATAGTCTTTGGGGAATGGCCTTAAAATGATCACTTGGTACAGTGTAGATTCCACTACCAATGTCACCATTACGTATATTCATGACCTATTCAAGAGGACAGTTGTTCTTTATCAATTAAACTGTTTAGTCCACAAAATGAATGTCTTCTTTGGCTCATGAGTGTTTGTAATGCACGTGACGTTGGTGGTGGAATCAACCAACAAGTGGCCTATTTTTGTGGGCGTTCCCATTAGCTACCGATTCCAAGAATCAATTGGCGATTCTGATGCGAATTCCCCCTTTCGTTTCTAAAAATAAATAATGCAAGCAGCAACTTTCTGTTCTGAGGTACCCTGATGAGACCAAACAGTGACGCACAACTGCTGCTACAACAGTTAACTAGTGAGAGACCTGCTAGACTGCCATTCAATGTTTATGTCGCCAAAAGTCCGCCGGTCCAGACAATAGGCCTATTTCAATGTACAGGAATTTTGGAGTAGAATCCTTACGGAATTGCGATTCTTACATGGAGTTGGAGTGGACTCCAAAAATGTTGGAGTCGCCCAAGCCTAGTTCCCTTAGATAATAATAAACCGTAATGAATAAACAAATAATTAAATTATAAATATTAGATCAATAAATTAAGTAGTTAGACAAGAGGATAATTAAACATTATGAAATATAAATTAGTCTTAAGATAAAGGCGGGAGTTGCTGGCACAACCGGGGCTAATCATCAAGCATACGGATGGAAGATGGGACAAATGAATTAAGGTATTGGTTAGTTTTGGTATCAAAGAGTATTTCGCTGTTTTTGTATATTGATTTACAGGATGAACCATCACAGACCTGCCCCAACCAGAAAGATGCAGATACAAGCTGCCAGGTAATCACATAGTAATAAAGCCTATTAAGAAAAACTGTTTGCAGATTTGTTAAACAAAATGACTTATTATTGATGTCGCTGTCAGAGTTTGAGAGGTGAAATAAGGAATAATAAATGTGTGTTTCAGGCTTTCATGATAACCAATGTCCATGCAATTGAATTGACAACGGACTTATGTTTCATTAGACTGTTGGAGACTAAGTAAAGCAGTCATGTACACAGACTATGAAATACTTATTTACCGACTTACCCCTATATGCTAATTGAAAATTAAAAAATTATGTATGAATTGCAGGTCAGGGAAAGTCCAGATTCCAAAGAACCTTCATCATCCAAGGTAAAATGACTAATTGGTCAAATCATATGAGGCTGTGCACTGTTTTTAATTATAACTTTACTGTTGTTTTACAATATTATATAAAAAAACATCAAACAAAAAACTATAAATGATTTCATATTAAAATGTAGACCAGATCTTGAAGTACAATCAAACCATGTATGTTTCTAAAATCAGAAACTGATGAATAACAGGCTTGGAAATAACTTGTCCCAGTATGGCAAACTCAGCTGCATGTTTGTTATTTAGGGGTTAAAAGTGATGAGCCGGTCTGTACCGCCTGGCAATTAACTGCATTAAACCCCTATCTGGTCATTTACCAGGCGGTATAGACTTTCTCATCACAGCTTTTTTCCCATTCATACATACTTTTTTTTATAGAGAATAAAGTTTAAATGGTCATAAATTTTATCTGATGTAGATTCAGCTACATTCTCCTCCATACGTAAATTTCATCAAACAATTTTAAGCAGTCGCGCGTACCATACGAAGCAAGCTGGCTTTAAACTGCATAAACAATCTCATCGTGATCAAAATGTTTGATTGGTTTCCAAGCGCGTGTGGGTATAGCGCATGTCCACCTTAATGCAGCAGGTGATTGCAACATAAGTTTTCATGCATGAAATCCCAACCGGTCTATACTGTCAATAAATACACATGATGAGGTTTTAACCAATCAGATCAACTAAACTGTCTCGGGAATGTATTTTATATTTTGTTTTTATTGTAGGATGAAGTTTCTGCATCTAGTACAGCTGCAATTTCAGCACACTCCGTAAGTTTTTCCACATCCATTCAAATTTGATGTTTTGACGCACTTCATTGGCTTTTAAGCTTGATACCCTTTTTTGTTCACTTATTGTCAGCAGGAGTTGCTTGTAAACTTGTTGTTTAAGTTCCTGGTTTTGTTTCTGAAAGTCCATTGTATTATTCATTTTGATGATGGTTTTCCTTTAATAATAGTGGTAATCAATACTTGTATCATACCATTTGAGTTTTTGGGCAGCACATAGCCACCTGTCAGCTGAGAAAGATGAAAAAAAAATCTTGCTTAATATTGTTTTTTTGGTTTTACCCTACACCAACGGGTGATAAGCACTGTATACTTGATGCTTCCAGAGTCCTGCAGAAAAAATTCAAAGGCACACTACTTGGGTGGGACTCGAACCCACGACCCCTGCACTCCCTGATGCAAATTATCTATTAAATCTTCATATGTTGTGGTTAAAAACCAGGAATATATATTTTTTCTAGGGACTAAAATTTACCATACATGAAACCTACAGTAATAACTTGGAGTCACATGAAATTGACAGTAAATATTCCCTCAAGTTATGCATTTTGTGTAATGTGTTAAGTGTTAAGGTATATCCTGTTTTTGTGTTTACAATGTAGATTGTTTTACATATTCCAATTTACATTTACTTGAATTGTAGAAGTCCAAGCATCAGAACGCATGGTTGATAAAGGAGTCCAGTGTCAGCCAGTAACAACCAGTACTGTAGTTATATGCAAGCTCGTTAATGACAAGCCAGAAGAGAGCAGCTCCGATTCTTCAGATGATGACATGATGCTGCAGCAGCCAGAGTCTCCAGGCTATACACCAGACTCATCAAACTCGTCATCAGAATACTTGAGTACACCTCATAAAGCTCAGATGCCTCATAAAAGGCAAGTTATGTTTTTGGCAAACACAAAGTTTATGTTATTTTTCAAAACATCTCAATCTCAGCACTCAGAAATCAACTTGGGTGTATTTGTCCGAGTTAAAAAATTATGAACAGGTCTGATTTTGTTTTAACTGTGACATACATGAACAGTAGTTTACAAACCTTAACAATACTACTGAACTTTGGTCATTGAATTTAGTCATTCATTTGAATTCAAATGAATCAAAGTTGTGAGCATACCAATTTGTTTCTCGCTATATATCAGGTTATTGGTAAACAAATGTATACATTGGGAAATTTTTTGTTTTTGAAATTATAAACACCATGTTTTTTTGTATGACATCTCTTAATGCTGGAAGTATCGTAGAGATGAAAACATAATAATCATCATTTGTTTTACCACTATTTCTTGTAGGAGGAGAGGACGAAGCCCACGCACGATCGTAGACTACAAGTTTGTTGGGAATTCTGACGCACATGTAGAAAAAAAATACCTTGTCTGTGCATCCCGTCTACTGAAACTTTTTCAGAGATGTGCTGGATGTCAGTCATATGATGTAGTAGTCAAAGAACGAGTCATTGGCACACTCATAGTCATCACACAGAACTGCAACTCCTGCCACCTGGGACCCCAGACCTGTGAGAGCCAGCCTTGGTATGGCAACATACCATCTGTGAATGTGCTGTTCTCTGCAGCGATTCTTTTTGCAGGTGGGAGCTGCGCCACTACACTGCGGATATTTGATTATCTGAAAGTCGCCACCATCAGCGAGAGGTCCTTCTACAATCACCAGGTTTCCTTTCTGCAGCCAGCTGTCGAGCGCCATTGGAAGACTGCACAATCCAACCTCATTGCAGAGATGAAGAAGGAAAGGCAGCCTTTGACCATTGGTGGAGACGGTCGGGCAGACAGCACTGACCATTCAGCGAAATTCGGAGCATACAGTGCCATCGATCTTAACAGAAATAAGATTGTTGACGTACAGTTAGTACAGGTAAGGTTTTTACTTTATTTTACCTACTTGTGCTGATGCCAACATCAAATTTCGTTTTCTACTCAATGCAACAAAATGGTCCAGTGGTTAAGACATCTGCTCTAGAATGTTGGGGGTCATTGGTTCGAATCCCTCCCAAGTACTATGCATGTGGAATTTTTTCCGCAGGACTCGGAGTATGTCAATAGCTAAGTCTTCATGCTACGCTTACGCATCCTCTGTTAATTTTATTTATTTTTTATCTTTTTATTGAATATTAGAGCAACGAGGTAAAAAACAGCAACTGGATGGAACTTGAAGGTTTTAAGAGGATGATGAAGAAGCTCAAAAAGGCAGACCTGAGCATTGGCAAGCTGGTGACTGACACATCGCCAGCTTGCCAAGTATATAAGAGAGAAGAGGCCTAACATCCTTCACATGTATGATGTTTGGCATATTGCAAAGGGTAAGAAAACTGTTTCTTTATGACCAATGTTTTATGTCTTAACATCTTTTCAAGAAAAAGTTTAGTTTCAGAAATGCACAACTCTTTCTTTGTCTCACAATCTACCCTCTCTGATTTGGTTTGTTTAGGTCTTCATTCACTTCAAAATATATCTTTTATATGTTCAATTAATGATAAAAATATTTCTTTGTGTTGTTTCAGCGGTAAGAAAAAGGTTCACAGCCTTGCCAAGAAAAAAGGCTTTGAGGTAGTTGGAGACTGGGAGCGGAGCATCAATCACCATGTCTACTATGTTGCTTCCTCGACTACCGATGATGAGACGGAGTTGCGAGAGGCAAAATGGTTGTCTCTAGACAACCACATCCAGGGGATCCATCAAGGGCACTCCAAAATATTCCCGCGATGTTTGCATGGAGAGCTTAAGGAAGGGGAGCGTAAAAAGAAGTGGCTTAAACCCGGTAACCATTGAATTCACCTATCGAGGTTTGCAGTAACTGGTACATGTAAATGTTGTAATGTCTATGAGCCATGGTGGTTCTGAAAAAAAAAGAGGTGTAGTAACAAATTGATGTTTCAATACTTTGAGTTGTTACCCAATTTTTTTTTCTTTCCAGAGCCACCATAACTCGTAGACTTTATTACAATGTGTTACCATGAACCTCACTCAATTGTACACTCCTCAAAATAAAATAAGGGTCAAAAGTATTTTTGTGAAAAATGTTGACCAAGTCAGGACATAGAAACATTTTTAGTAAGGGTAATGGGCTAAAGGTTGCTCTGCAACATTTTAAGCACTTTTCACATGGTTTGCATGTCTATTGGCTTAGAAACTGACAGATCATGTGACAAGACACAAAAATGCTGATAACAGGTTCATGATGTCGCAATCAATTTTGGCACATCTGCTTTATTTCTTTTGTGGGGTGTTACTGAGATGTTGTCAACAGGATTCAACACTGGGTACAATAAGATTTGTTAATTTGCATATGAATGTGATGGTTCCAGTCCCATTTTACAGTATGATGCAAAGACAATGAAGACAGTCCAATTTCAGCAGAACAAAGCACACACATAACAGGTGATACCTTTGTATTGTGTACGGGTTTTGTGATGGTCAGATAATCTGTTTCGTTTGAATGCACTCAATTTTACAGCTAACTGTTTTAACAGTATAAGACTGACCACACCGAGTACTGCATCCTAATCAAGTGTCCTGTCTAGCCTACAGCAATATCAAACATGTATAGCTTGTCTTCGTTCTGCCTTGTTCTGCAGTTTACAGTCCTTGTTCAAGGGGTACGGAATCATCTGAATGAAGTCCAGTGTGCCAGAGTTTGTACCATGCTTGAACATGGTCGAACCCAGCGTGATGTTGCTTGGGAGTTTGGAGTTAGTCAGAATTGCATAAGTAATGTGTGTCAACGTTATCAACAGACTGGTAGCTTCCGTAGGCGACCAGGTTCAGGTCTAAGAAGAGCCACCAACGCTGCTGATGACCGTTACCCGAGTCTTCTGGCTCGTCGTAACCCATTTCAGTCTGCTCGGGTGCTGGAAGGTCAGTTCAGGCATGCAACAGGTAACCACCTCAGTGACCAGTCTGTCCGGAACAGACTCCATGCGAACAATTTAGCATCCAGAAGACCTGTTGTGGTAACAAGAATGACAGCTGCTCATAGACGAGCGCGTGTAGCTTTTGCACGACATCAAAGCCGATGGACTTTTAACCAATGGTCACATGTTTTGTTTACCAATGAATCACGTTTCAATGTGGATCAACCTGATGGTCTGATTCGTGTTTGGAGAAATGTTAGACAGCGCCATAACCCGCAGTTTCGCGTTGAGCATAACCGATGGGGTGGAGGCAGTGTTATGGTGTGGGGTGGGATTTCATCAAACCATAGAACTGTGTTACACATTGTTCAAGGCAACATGAACGCTGTGAACTACCGAGACAATGTTGTGCAGCCAATTGTTCTGCCTATGGCAAACATCATGGGACCAGGTTTCATACTCATGGACGACAATGCCCGTCCCCATAGAGCAAGGATTGTTAATGCTTTTCTTCAAGAGAACAATATCCAACGTATGGAATGGCCTGCCAACTCCCCCGACCTGAATCCAATCGAGAACATTTGGTCAATTCTGGCTTACAGACTCCGAACTCGCAACCCACCAGTTATGAACATTGTCAACCTGACAGCAGTTCTGCATGATGAGTGGAATAACCTGGACCAAGCCACAATACGGCACACAGTACAGTCCATGAGGAGGCGTTGCACGGAATGTGTGCGAGTCAGGGGTCATGCAACCTCATACTAACATTAACTTTAAGTCTCAAAACATACAGAAATAATGTTGATTTGCCAAAGTTTATGACAGGGAGAGAATATCAACTGGTGGGAAAGCCTTCAAAATAGGGAGGGGGCTCAAGGGGTCCCCTCATCCCTACAGCTTCCATGCTGGTTAACCCACTGTTTAACTTTACTCTATCAAGTGTAGAATCCTATTGATTATGTGTGGGGAATCTCATTAAGTCTTGAAGAAAAATAAAGCAGATGTGCCAAACTTGATTGCGACATCATGAACCTGTTATCAGCATTTTTGTGTCTTGTCACATGATCTGTCAGTTTCTAAGCCAATAGACATGCAAACCATGTGAAAAGTGCTTAAAATGTTGCAGAGCAACCTTTAGCCCATTACCCTTACTAAAAATGTTTCTATGTCCTGACTTGGTCAACATTTTTCACATAAATACTTTTGACCCTTATTTTATTTTGAGGAGTGTATTATGCTTTGTCAAGTATCAAATAAATCTCTTTATTTCACTTGACCCAAAAGATCTCTCAAGAACAGGGTGAAGAGTTTAAATAAAAAACAAACTAATAACCCTACTCTAGTACTACTCAGTAGATTAATCATGTCTACATTTGAAATGAGTACATGTATTACACTGTTTGCAAACTTCGCAAGTAATGCAGCATTTTGTTCATTGTTTACTTTGCAGAGCTACACAAAGAAATACAAAAAGTTTTCATTGGTCATGCAATGATGTTAAATGCAAAATATAAAATTTGATTGAAGCCCCCCCCCCGGTCAATACGTTTCTGTCAAGTAGTAAATGTAATTGACGGTCTTGTATAATTTGAACACCGGTACAGAGGTCTGCGAAAAGCTGTGTTATATAATTGAGAACACTACCTTGCTGAAGGATGTCAGCATGATGTCAAGTACGCAGCAGACTTCCTCCCTGGAGTCCTTCCACAGTGTCATCAATCACTTCGCCCCAAAAATGTTTCCTACTCCTTCCACGGAATGATGTGCAGGTAAAAACAGCTACATGTACATGTATCATAATCGAGGGATATTGGTCCCTTCTTTCCCAAAAAAGGATAAAACCATCTAAAGGAGCATCCCACCAATATCTATATGTTCCCTCTCCTTTATAGAGTGTTATTTTTCATTCATTCATTCATTCATATTTATTTCCACTTAATCAATATGAACAGAAAAGTTATAACAATAATTAAATGAACAGAAGATTAAGCGGTGGGCGTCGCCAAAAAGCAAGCTTGTCGAGTAGAGACGCCAATAATGTGTAGGAAAAGAAAATCCAGGTAAATAGTAATTACAGCAGTACCTTCCAGCTACACATGAAATAAACTTTAAGTTACACATGCAACGACAGAGGACCAACACAGACAGGACAAGACAGAGACAAATCAAGTACAATATAATGAGCAAAACCTACATGGGCATCATTTCAAAAAATATACATGTATACACCAAATAAGAGTATATAAGATTAATCATTACTAAGAGTATTTTTCCATGAGCTGACTCTTTAAGCTTTTTCTTAAATAAAGGCCGACTACCAAAACTTCTAAGACTAATACTTAACGAATTCCAGAATTTGGGGCCCTGGTAGACAATGAATTTATTTGCTTGAGCAGTGCGTGTGTATGGGATATGAAAATCCCTGGACTGTCTGGTGTGATGTTGATGAATAGCGGAATTAGAATTAAACATACGTTCAAAAGAACTGGGTAAATCATGAGCAAAGAGTTGATGCATAAAGATTCCAAGCTGAAGAGCATAAATATCATTAACTTTAAGAGTATTATGGTTAAAGAATAATGGATCAGAATGAGCTCTAAAATCTACA
The DNA here is from genome assembly GCA_029582265.1 of Zoroaster sp. YZ-2022. NCBI lineage: Eukaryota > Metazoa > Echinodermata > Asteroidea > Forcipulatida > Zoroasteridae > Zoroaster > Zoroaster sp. YZ-2022. Next base: position 83,073,759 of record CM055816.1, read on the forward strand.
CGGTCAATAATACGCAAGGCCTTTTTTTGTAAAACAAGAATTATGTTTAAGAGGCAAGTACTTGTGTTGCCCCAAGCAAGAATACCATAGGAGATATACGGCAGAATTAGGGCGTTATAAATATTATAAAGAATTTTAGAAGGAAACAAATATTTCAATTTGTTAATAATACCTATATTTCTGGAAATTAATTTACATAAATAATTCACATGATCGTTCCATGATAATTTTGCATCAATAAATAGACCCAAGAATTTGATACTGTTGGTTTGATTAATCGATAAATTATCAAAAACAATATCAGACGGAAGTGAGGTGACTGAATTGCTAAATAACATGAAACAAGTTTTTTCAATGTTAAGGGATAATTTGTTGGCTTTGATCCATTTAGAAACACCAATGAGTTCTGAATTAACTGTGTTGACCAGAGTGAACAAATTTCTATGAGTATAAAATAAGTTTGAATCATCTGCAAATAAAATAAATGACAAGACCCTAGATGATTTATCAAAATCATTAATATAAATAGAAAAAGAAACAAAGAGACATTTTTAAATAAAAGGAACTAACGATTACTAGTAACTGCTAACGATTAGTCGTAAGACTTTTTTATGCTGTTCCCATCATAAAGTGTGTCCCCTAAAAGAACAGAGAGATCACAAAGGAAACATTACCAACGTTCTGAATTTTAAAATGCCTGATGCTGATTATCAATCGTCTTTTTATTTGTCCAATCAAAGGCTTCACCTAGCTGCTCTACACTTTAATGAGAATAGCGAAAGGGAGCAGGCAACTACTCAGCAGGGTGTAAAGCGCTACCGCCTGAGTAAGCCCAAGTACAAGAAGGGGAATGCTACTGACAAGGCCATCAAGGAGCCAGTTCGCTTCAGTAAGTTCAATCCAATGAACTATATAATGGTATTAACCGAGGAGCCAGGCTAAGGGACAGGGTGGAACAGCCCCCCCCCCCCCCCAACAAATTCCTTGTACCGGCAAATGTACACAGCCACACCTAATCCCAACCCCTGGCCCACATTTCTTTAAATATACCCTGTGAATGGTCCTGAAATGTTGAACCCCTGCAGACAACTTTTTCTACCCCCCCCCCCCCACCCAAGACTTGGAAGGACCAAGTTAGCGCAGGCAGCTATACACACACACCCAAGGCTTGGAAGGACCAAGTTAGTGAAGGCAGCCAGTTCTTACACTCGAAAAGAAAAACAATTTAGGAAAAAGGATCGGGTGTATAACTTTTTCTTTTGTTGCTCTTCTAAATTTTCTTTCCCTTAAATTACAGCTTATGCAGAAGACTTGATGGCAAAAGTGGCGAAACGTGCCTGCAAAACGAAAAAGGCGAAGAAGAGGAAGGCACCACCTAGCCTGGCTAGCAAGTACAACTACCCATCCAAAGATGAGCTGATCGCAACGCACTGTAGTAGATTTAATTTAAAGTAAGATTTGTACATGTATATAGCAAAGCATACATCCTTGGGATAACTTCTAAAGAGTTTAGTGGAAGTACTGGAAGTAATTTGACAATGTATATAAAAATCACTTTATTGGAAACAACAAAGGAAAAGAAACATTAGTCCAAGACAGTGGTCCATTTTGGTGGACACACGCAGGACTGTTCACAAACGATAATATAAAAACAAGTTAAATAATACAACTCTATGAAGATAAGAAAAACCACAAAGATTTTTAAAAAACACCGAGACAATGCAATAAAAAGGAGTAAAAAAGAGGCACGGGATCCACCCAGAGAAAAGTAAAAAATGAGGGAATGTATAAAAAGGAATAAGATGGACACAGATTTGGTCATCTTAAATTGACAATGGCAAGTTTATTTATTTTATCCCAAACTTCATTAAAATTGAACGGGGTATTGCTCATTTTAAGTAGATGTTTGATACAGTTCAGGTTGTCTGCAGTCTAATAACCACGTTATCCCACAAGGGCTATGAGAGTCGAGACAAACCTCATAACCTGCAGCCTCGATATCGGCAATAACTGGCTCGTATTTGTTATATTTCGAGTGTGGGCTTTGTCAATGCCAAACTAAATAAAAACAGTCAGCTCAACAATGAAAATATTTTTGTAAGTTTTAAAAGAAATACACATATCAGGAATGAGGCTTGTCACAGGGCACTCGACTGGGACCGTGGAAGCACATTTATTGCTCGATGAATTAAGATAAGTACATGTACTTCTAACTGGTTTGTCCTCGGAGTGACCGAACCCATTAAGGTAGTTGAGAATATTGTTGTCTCCAAGTGTACATACATGTAGTAACTTTTGTGGAATTGTGCGCTTTATAAATTCTCATTCATTATTATTAACTTGTATTGTAAAGGTAAACATTAATTTATGTAAATCAATAAACCTTGAGGGCCAGGTGAAATTGTCACGGGACACAGTGATATGCTTCACATAAATTTTTAAATAAGTACATTATGTCCCCATTCTCAATTGCTTATGAAATCTGTGAAATAAAACTACCTTTGTTTTATACATTTTTGTGTGTGTATTTAAACGCAATAGTAAGGGGGGGGGGGGGGCATGTACGTAAGTTGTTATTTACTGGCCATTATGTACAAACGATTAGAATGGGTTCAATGGGCTTTGATTGTACATCTTTACTCCTTAGATAATAAAGGTAAAATATGGAATTAGCACAGCCAATCTCTTGATAAGATTTTGTTTAAAGTTATACAAGTAATGTGATTATTAAAATAAAGGCAAACATGTTGAGACCTTATACAGTAGTGGCAGTTATTTTACATAAAATTTAAATCTCTTGAAAACCCTTGTACTGATCGGAGGGATATTCTTCACGGATCTTTGCGACAACACAAGAAGGCAAAGGTACGCGTACATTCCTTCCCAAGAATCCCCAACACCATCTTGCTGAGTGCCTGTACTTCCTGTACGGAAACAAAAAAAATGAAGGAATAAAACTTTAGGCAGGTTGCACAAAAGTGGATGGGGGCGGGACCAGTTGTTTTAAAAATTTCATACTTGAAATTGTTATGAATTTCACATTGTTGGAATTTGTTTCTTACTGGTTTTCAGTTGCATCTTGTCTTGCGTTGCCATACTGCTGACGAGACTGTAAGTATGCTGTATCCAAAACCCATCTGTCAAGGCATACTGTGTTGAAACCAGGATGTTCGGTTATGCAGTTAAGGGAATTAGCCTCGTATTCATCCATTTTCTCCACAACTTGTTGAATCTCCTTGCAACAAACGGATTCCCTTATAATTGGCATTTCAAAACGACCATCACAAGAACACCTGAAATGAGAATAACAAAATTAAAAATAGGATTGTATAAATTGAATTATATGCATAATTTAAGTAACAATAAAGTAATTTCGTCAAGCATTTTGCTGGCAGAAAAAGAAAAAACATTGAATCTGTACTGTACATGTATTGATGCCAAACGTAATTTTTGGTGCAATCAATGCCTATAACCGTCTATTCCCGACACATTCTTGCTCGTTTCATAAGAACACCTTGACGTTAGTTATTACCTATTGATAACGATTAAGTTAGTCAAAACATACAGCAAGGCGATATAATGTTGTTTCAAAGTAAATAATTTGTTTCAATATGTTGGGGGAAATTGCTCAGTCTAACATTTATTGCCGAGTCTTCCTTCGTCGTCTTCCTCGTCGTTGTGAACACCGGGAATTTCATCATCTCCGTCATCACTGTCGGCCTCTGGCTCATACATGTACGGTTCTATTAGTCCTGCTTCATTTATATGCTGATCTTCTGGGTCTGTAAATTCCTCCTCCGAAAATTCAGCTTCAAATTCACTTTCTGACGACGACATTTCTAAACTATTTTCCAGTGTGACATGATGTGGACGATATGAACGATACGATCAACACATGAACACACACACACACTTCCGCTGCATGCATGCATGCAGCGCATGCTAGCGTTCCCACACAACAACAAACCAAGCGCAAAGCCTAAATTCTCTTCGTGACGTCATAGCTACCGACGTGAGTCTGTGGTGCAAAATTACCCCTTTTCGAGGCGGGGTAATCGGCGCCGAGCTACACACTTCGTAAAAGCTTCAATTTATCAAAACCGCGCTAAAGATCAATAAGTTAGTTGTTTATTACCAGTCAAAATACCATATTTTACCATCTCCGTGGCTTTTACAGTTCTATTTCTGTGTTCCTTTAAATCAAAGTGTCGTATTCTTTTTAAAACTTCATACAGCATTAGTGGAATTGATTTTTGTGGGATTAAGAAGTCAAATATGGGATTATAAACAAATCAAATTCAAAATCTCAATTGAGGTATTTAAAATTACAATTACATACACATTTTAATACTGAATTTTCTGTTCTTTATATTATAAGGCACCTGAAGAACACTTTGATATTGAAACTCGATCATCATGACATCCAACAAACCAGTCTGGGCCAAAACCACTAAAGCGTGGTCGATATAAGGAATTTTTGTCGAAACCAAACCTAAAAATACCAAGAACAACATCACGAAATTGGAGTAGCAGCTCATCATCTGAATGTAACGTCAATAACATTCCTTCAGTAAGCGATGATATGGTAGATATAACTGATACATGTGCACCTACACAACCACAACAAAATGCTGACATACATGTGCACGCTGACATGCATGTACATGTGGTGAAAAGGTTTTTAGACCATACATGTACCGTACATGTAGCTCTTTTTCTTAAATAGTATAAATTGAGTGTGATCAACAGAGTGCGCACTTCACTTTTAATGGTCGCGCACGTATACTCTTTTTGGGTTGTGCCAGGAGCGCAAAATAGTTCTGTTGACAACATTTATTTAATTGTGTAATCTTTTCCGTAAAATGAAACTACTTATTGCATCCAATTAGTATTCATTGTCAATATGTTTTAGTTTATTAGTGATACTTTGTGAGCCATTTATATGTAGGTTATAAAAACATGTTTACAACTCTGGTGCGTACTAATAATATACTTGGTTAAAAGTCTCTCGAACTTTCTCGACCTTTTTGAGAAGCTACACTGATTTTGCCGAACTGCTGTTATTAGATGGAGTAGATTTTCACCTTTTATATGGGTGAGCAGGGTCGGGACATTGCTACGGTCATCACACTTATGTAGAGAAAGTTGAGGATCGGCTTGGTTGGTGAGTTACTTAAAAGTTGGGTCATATTTTGGTATTTCATGTTTCTAAACTATTGATGTTGGAAAAGCATGGTTTTCATGTATGTATGTATGTATGTATACATAACATAGGCAGTATGTAGATGTACAATGTACATGTGTCTGACTGACAAGGATATGCACACACATTTAGACTGCTGTTAGTGGGAGTATGCACACACGGGGTACTCATGTATTTTTATGATTATGATTTAAATTAAATTTCAGTATATCTTTTGAAGATGATGATCAGTAATACACATGAACCAAATATGGAATGTTATTTGTATGTATATTTTATTTGTACTAGGTTTTTTTGTGATTGTGAGTAATCAACGAATAAATAAAGCTACACTACAAATTCTACAAGACTGGCCTCAAGCTTCCCTAATTTGGCGTCAAGTCAATAGTTGAAAGACTACAATATCACTACATACACGAAGTTGATGAATTACAAGCAGAATTAGAGGGGGAAGAAGGTGACAGTGAGGCTAGCAATTGGGATAACTTTGACAACTTGGAATTCGATGATTATGATGATGATGAAGATACATGTAATAACACAGACACCATGGGTGGAAGATTCATTGACGGGGTTGATCTACAAGTTGATCTACCCAGGAGCCCAAATCACTCTTGGGACAAGTTTGCTCTTAACAATAACTTTTATTTTAAGACATGGCTTATCAGGAGAAGCAGTTATTGATCTTCTGACATGTTGAACTACACTGTTAGACAGAAAACCTATTAAGTACCTCACTAAGGATTTTCCGCAGTTTTTTCACTTAGAGTAAAAATCATATTGAGTGTCATTATTACTGTTGCCAGAAGACCTGTACATTTTATTTTGGAACTGAAAAGGAGAAAGTACCTACTAAATGCAGAGCATGCCATACCATTCAAAGTAAACAATCTCCATCGTACTTCTTGGTCAGCCCAATCAACACAGCATTGCAGAACCTTTTCTCACGTAAGTTGCCAAGTAGTGGACTTGTATGAATATTGCACATGTACATCAACATGTTTTATTGTGTGGATCCCACTCACAAATCCTAAATCAATCCTAATTAACCAAACTGATGTTTACATTTCCATATACAGTTTGCATTATGTGTTATTGCTGGAGTGCCATGGTCGAGCGGTTTAGTGCATCGGATTTGTGTTCTGATGGCCGAGTCGTCAGAATGTGGGTTCGAATCCCAACCGTGACCACAGTTGCTTGTGTCCTTTAGCAAGACACGTTACCATGGGTAAATGGGTACCTGTGAGGGCACAGTTGGTTGTTGTGTTTGATTAGCCCTATGTGGCTCTTTCTATAAATTAAGGGTCCAAAGTGTGACATTGCTATCAGAATTTCAAAATTATTTGACATGAACTTTTTCCATAATTATGTTTGTAAGGCCTTATATATCTCCTTGATATTTTGAATAATTATTTCATAACTATTGCTCATTTGAATGGTTTACAGTTGCATGGACTAAGTCAATGAGGTGATAATGAGGTAATTAAACAATCCAATAGGTCAAACTTGTCATAAATAGCAAGAAAACGATCATAGCTGGTGCCTTAATGTAAGGTTCCGCGTGTAACATGGACACCAAGTACATGGTGTCCATGTTACACGTGGAACCCAAAGTATACACAAGGGTATTACAGCGAGGTGAACCATGATTCTTGTTTTCAAAGGTGATTACAAGTAAGTACGTGTACAACACATGTCCAAACAGAAACAAGTACATTAAAGTGTGGCATAGTCTGGTTTATTTCCCAATTGCTCTAAATCTTAACTTACAATAGCTGCTTTAATTTATAGAGGCTGTACAATTCCTAGGGAGATGAGAAAGTTTTAGTATTAATGGTTGGAAAAGTGTATGCCTGGTGACGAGGGATACTAATGAATGTGCCTGGGAACCTCACAGTGATATATGTTACATTAGAATTATTCAGTGTTGATATTATTACACGTATTAATAAACACCTCAAAAAAAGAAAGTCCCCACCTGTATGTTTTAAAAATATTGTTAAATTTTAGAGACTTATGAGCATAAACATGATATGACGATTTAGCCTGATCATCGACACACATGTTGCAAGCAAGATTTGTGCGGATAACGTTGCGCATCAGTGCACACAACTCGGTTGATTGTGTGGGGGTACCTGTTCATTTCTCACAACTTTGCATTGTGGTGCAAAATAACGCCCCTGAACTCAAGCAAAATGGGTTATCCCTTTTGTCATCAGCTTTATTGACCAATACTTAAGACATAAGCAGCATGTTGGGTTTGTTCAGTAAGGGGTATAACCGCCACGATTGTCGATTGCTGCCCGACACCTTCGGTGCATACTGTTTATGAGGCGACGGATACGGACCTGGGCAATACCTTCCCATGCAAATGAACATTCCAATAATGAGGTCTTCAGTTTAAAAGTGCTCCAAGACATTATGTAACAGACAAATAAAGCTGATGACAAAAGGGATAACCCATTTTGCTTGAGTTCAGGGGCGTTATTTTGCGCCACAATGCAAAGTTGTGAGAAATGAACAGGTACCCCCACACAATCAACCGAGTTGTGTGCACTGATGCGGAACGTTATCCGCACAAATCTTGCTTGCAACATGTGTGTCGATGATCAGGCTAAATCGTCATATCATGTTTATGCTCATAAGTCTCTAAAATTTAACAATATTTTAAAAACATACAGGTGGGGACTTTCTTTTTTTGAGGTGTTTATATAATTGTTATCCACAAACTCGTTCCGCGTGTAACAGGGGACACCAAAATCTCAGACTGGCCAAAGTACACAGTAAACTTATGGGTTGGTCATATCGACGCACTGCACCATTGATTCAACGAACGAGGCACTGAACAGTAATAGTTCGGTATATCGCACTTCATGGATCGGATCGAGTCGCACAGATATCATTCGGAACCGCACTTCGCCGAGATCAGGAAATCTCTGGGTTTATATAGAAATCCGGGGCCTAGGAATGAATAAAACATTAGCCTAATTTAGCGTCTTAGCCAATGAGAAGCTTGGCTTCCGCGTCTAAGGGTAGAAACGTGCGCAAAATCAGGACATACAACAGGTCCTTGTTCCATATAAGGTAAGGTATTTGACGAAAGTGAAGGAGGGCTAATATTTATCAAAATCAAAGGGTAAGATTCGTAACACTACTTCAAATGTCCATAGTTTATTACACTATTGCGATAAAGTTTCCGACCTTGGGCCACTTTGGTGTAATTCCTGTTTTCCCTTTGAAGATTTTAATGGTGGTTTTGCCAATCTTTTTCATGGTACTAGAGGAATAGAGCTTCAAGTCCTTACTTCTGTTTCTATAAGTCATGGCAGAGCGGTTGCTCTCTGGATCACCAGAACATTCATTTTATAAAAAGATGACCTCACAACATAGAAGTGTAAAAAAAAAAGGGGGATGAGGTATACCAAGGAATTTATGTTGTTGGAACAATGAGTAATATTATAAATAACTGTGAAGAATATTTTTTTAGTTTTGTTTCAGATGTATGGACCTGTTGGACATGTTAATTTTTGTTTAAAGAGTTTATATTAGAGGAAGTATCTATCACAGCAGAAGTTATTTGCCTGCAATAAAAAGAAATAGTTATACCATCATGTACGCAGAAAATAAAAAGGAAATGCTTGGTAAAATTTGTGTTAAATTCTTCAGACAATGTGAAAAATCTACTTTCTGTACACAACAGTGCTCGTGTAAGCAACCACAATATGTTGCTATTGTAGCTCAGTTGAAACCAGATGGAGCTGTCAAGTTAACCAACAACAGACTAATTGATAACTTAAATTCGAGCATCATTCCTCTAGTGAAAGCACAAATTCAGTTGGTTGCAGTCGATATTCAGCATGTAGTAAAGAAGTGTGTATGGCTGGATGTTGGTCTGGAAAATAATGACTTTCTAGCTATGTTTCCAAATGAATTAGAAAAGGATTAACTACACTGTGCATCATTGTAATTATGTAATTATAAAGCTGTGTACATGTTTATAAGATGACAGATGTATATGCGTTGTAAACTGTATGACAATCCTTAGGCCAAAAAGAAGTCTTTGGTTTCTGGTCATCTGTTGGCTCCCCCCCCCCCTCCCCCCAAATTACGTGACACATGTATACGCAGCGACCAAATTTCCCTTATACAACGTATGGTGGCAAAGAGAGGCCTCACAAATCGGGCAAACGTTCATGTGAAAAAGTGTTTAACACACAGCACGGCAGAATTCCAATGGATTCAGCAATTTTTGCTGCAATTGGACATCGTTTCATCGCAAAAAAAAGAAATTAAAAAAAATTAAATGCCAACATACAGGTCTGAGACCGGAAACAAGACTTTTTGTTACCTTAAATGCTTACTACATTTTTCTTCAGTGTGTGTGTTGCAAAAGAGGGTTTGTATATTAATATGATATGTAGAATTAACAATGCTATGATGCTGTTTTAACTTCTTATGTTCAATAAACTTCACAGCCCCCTCCCGCTTGATGTCCGTTTTTGTATTTGGGGTTGGTTGATTGTTTATTGTCAACATAATTTGGATGTGTGATAGTGTTTTCCGTAAAAAAAATTCTGTCACTTAGTTGTTAATTTCTGCATTTTTTTTTTCATGAATTTATAAAAATTAATCCTACAATGTAAATAAATTCTTAATAGTGATTTAGTTCACTTTAAAATGAATTACCAGGTTGTGTACGTCATTTGCTATTTTTCTGTAGATGATTTTTATTTTTAGCTGGAAATTATAATAAATAGAATAATTACAAATTAGCACTACAAAAGCAAAAAAATTAAACAGTCAAAACATAGTTCAGACATTTCAAGAAAACCTCGAAGTATAAAAGAGTCAAACACACCATTTCAAGAAAAAGTCCCCAAAGTCCCCCAAAATACAAAAAATTAGTACAAAAAATTAGTCAAAACATTTAAAGAAACAATTCTAAGTCCCCAAAAACAGTCAAAAAATAGTCCAAATTATCAAGAAAAAATTACCAAATTACCAAATTACCAAAAAATAGTCAAGAAATAAGTATGCATATTGAAAGACATCAATAAAATAGGATTTCGAGTTACAAAATAGGAATAAAATATTGAACTCGAGTTCACTTTTTTTGCTGCAATAGGAATAAAGCCTGTTTTTCTCCTATTTTTGGAATGAAACTAGGAAAAAACCTATTTTAAATAGGAATAAAACTAGATTTTGCCTTTCAATTTCGACGAGGGTATATCCATCACATGTTCCAGCGGTGGGAGCAGTGTTATCATTGTTATCTTCTGAACTATTTGGGGGAAGAAGTAATCTTATAATCCTCAAGGGGTCTGATGACATTCCAAAGTTTTAAGGGTTGTTATTAAATTGCTGGTTTTGATGTTAACCTTTCGTGATACAGCAACGGCCGTTAGATGCTGGGGGGGGGGGGGTGTTGCTCACTGGTATCACCTTTTTATTGTTTACCTACTGGTGGTCATGGGTATCACCTTTAGCTGTATATTTGGTGGTCATGGGTATCACCTTTCACTGTTTAGCTGTTGCCCATCGGTGCCTCCTTTAATGTTGGTGTTTTTTGGAAGTTAATTGGTAAAAACCGGTTTGCCCACTTTTTGGTATCCGGTGTGAAAAAAGGTTGAATTAAACTGGCTTGAAGCTGCGACATACACACACAACCCATTTTGTTTCCGTTCCCCATTTTGTCATGAGTTTTAGTATAAATCTGTGATCATTTTTGTGGAATAGCCATTTTGATTAGTGCAGAACATAAACTTACACGATGGTAGAATCTGAAAGTAACTGTTTTATCAATGGATCGCTGTATGCGATAGCAATGTTTTTGAAGTTATATTTAGTGTCAAGCTTTTAATAAACTGATGTTTCTCTTTCCTACTTCAACTCCCGACATGTTATTCTTTTCGTCTCTCCTTCACAGCAAAAACAAATGACAGAAACAAAAGACGAAGATGATGATACCCTCCTAACACAGTTACCTCAGAGTAGTGACAACGAACTTCCATTCTTCCAATATCTAACTTCCTTCCCAAAACAATGCAGCAACGGCGGATCCAGGGGGGGGCCAACGGGGGCCATGGCCCCCCAAAAAAAAACCGAAGCTGTACGCCCCCCCCCCCAAAACAAAAACAAAAAAAGAAAAGAAAAGAAAAGAAGAAAAAAAAGGGGGAAAAAGAGAGACAAAACAAAACCCCACAACTTTACGCCCCCTCCTTGTGCAGCTAAGTCTTGCTTATACGTTCAGCTTTTGTTAAAGTATGCAAATTACAACACACTGATTGGCTACATGAATGTGTTCATAATCCTACTCACGATCCAACATTGCCACAAAATTTGCAATGGTAGTTTGTGCAGTTAAGCCAAGCTGCATTAGACGAGGCGTACACGGTGATTGTATGCATGGCTTATGCACACGCGACTGGTTGTGTGGGGTTTCCTGGATATTAGGTGAGCCATGCAACGTCCGCAATGTAGGCCTACGTTTAGACTTGGCGCGAACATCGCGTGCATAAAACGCATTTCAATCTTGTGAGTACGAGCAGGAGCAGTGACTTGAAAGATTCGTCTTCCATCGTCATATGAGCAGTAAGTATCAACGTAAAATACAGTGGGCTGTTTTTGCAGCACTGTGTAGATTACACAATAATGTATGTACATACCATAACACTCTGGGGACTCCATGCGGGCACCAGCCTAACCCAGATGAGTGGCCATATCTTAAAACATGTCAATGATTGTTTTTCTGAAAATCTACCCTTTTGTAGAAAGGATCAATTTTGATCAATAATAACTGCCGTTAATTCCAGAGTTCTGTGTCATCAATGGATTATTTCAGGCGGCTTTATTTAAACATTAATTTGCATTAATAACTTTACAACTTGCACACTCCAAGGTGGAGCGTACCCTGACTGCTTTGCGTTCAACCATGAGAGAGGATCGCCTGGAGTCTCTCATCCTCCTTCAAGCTCATCGTGACCGTCTCCCAACCACCACTCGGGTTATTGAGTACTTCGCCACAAGCGGTGTCCATCGATTGAACTTTAGTTTCTTGCTTTAACTGATTGTTGTTGTTTCCTCCAATCGCCACATTTTGCCATACAGGTATTTCAACGACCATTATAGGGCTCATATACAGTGGAAAAAGCTAATCTATTTATGAATAATATTTGTCCGCTCAGAGCAACCAGAAGCTAAGCATTTCCGGAAACCCTGCATTAGTCAAGTGGTTAGACCGCAGGACCTAGCCTACAATCACAAGGTTGCGGGTTCAAATCCAAAGCTTATCACTGAAATTTCATACTAAATCAAGTATTGTCGTCTAGACCCACAAAACAAACAAACCCCACCAGAAACGTTTTGCGCTCGCAAATACGCCCCTCCACTGAGCATTTGGCCCCCCCTAAACTTTGGGCCTAGATCCGCCGTTGCAATGCAGATGTCTCGCATTTCAACAGAAGCTGTTGCCTCAGCATCGCATCATCACAAGGAAAAAACGTACAGGCAATCCCAACAGAAAAAGGTGCAAATGACAAGTAAGCGTGTGTCTTCTTGTACTACCAAGAAACGTCAAGTCAAAAAGAGGAAGCACTGCCACGGGGAGACCTCTTATATCGGGGACAGTAGCTCGGAGGAGAGTGAGTCTGACAAAAGCCAGGTAATAGAAAATACATAAAACAAATGGCCCATGTTCACCGAAAAGGTCACCTGAGATTATGAGACTAGAATCAAGTGAAAACAATGACGCAAAATCTTTGAAGATCATTCATCTGGAGAAATATTTCCCTCTGAAATGCTATCATTTTGGGAAAAGTGTTTGTTTCTACCTGAAGACGCAACGCGGTTGTCAAATCTTTGATCATTTTTGTGGAATAGCCATTTTGATTTATAGTGCAGAACCTAAACTTACACGATGGTAGAATCTGAAAGTAACTGTTATCAATGGATCGCTGTATGCGATAGCAATGTTTTATCTCTGCCCGTGAAACGGCAGAGATAGTGGGCCGAATAAATAAGCATTTGCTTTTTCTAGGCTTTTTCTTGAATATTTATAAATAAAACTAAATAACTGCTCAAAAGCAAAAGCTTCTGCTTATAAGCAGAAGCACAAGCTCGTTTCTTGTAAGCAAATGCTTTACAAATTAGCAAATCGTCACCGACACCACGAAGTAACACCCGACCATTGCCGTATGCAGTAAAAAAAAATCACGATTTTTGTGTGTGCATATAATTGCTTAGTTAGTCAAAAAGTATTATTTCCTCAAATTTAGAAGGTCAAAGTTTGTTACTATGGTAATTAAGCTAATGAGTGTGACTAAAATAATGCGGTTTAGGTGAATATTCGTTAGTGTTCCTTCGTGATTCTGAGCACTATGCATGGTTAAACAGTTTCACGAAGTGACTGTACTCTCGTTCTCAGAGGTGATACACTACGTACACGTAAATATACATACGCACGCGAGCACAGTGAAAACGACGTTGCATTCAAAATGGCGGTAATGCATTGTCTGACCATGGTTTGACGGACAGCTGTTACGAAGTTGAAATAAATGTAAGTATAGCATGACTATATCATTTGTTGTAAATGTTTTTAATAGTGAAAAATCATACAGGAATATTACATATTCAATCTTAATTTCCATCGTAGGTTGGGCGTATTGTGCGACTCATTCAAGTTGAGAGTTGGTCTATGCCCCCACCTAACGTTAGCCTGTTATGACTAACGTTAGATGAGTATACGTTAAACTAACGTTAATGTTACGCCTAACTAACTTAGACAGGGCCAAGGCTAGCTAACCACAGCCTATATAACTAACTTGATGCAAGCCTTTTAGAGGGAAACGTTACAGCTATTCAGTAAAGTTGTAATATATATGATAATGTACAGTATATAGGCCTAGCATGAGTCACAAAATAAGGTCAGCTTTAACTTAGTAAAGTCTAGACTAAGGTTATACTTATACTAACGTTAACTTAATGTTAGAGTGTGAAATTAAAATGACACTTCTAACATGTTATGAAGCAGTTTGATCAATTACAACAGTTACTCTGTTTATTCAAGCATTGTAGGTGGTATGCTGTCACATCATAAATATATTTGTGTGACGTTAATTCAAAATTCTCAACAACCATAAAAAAGTGAAAAGTGAAAGTGAAAAATTTTAGAGTAAAGGTTTACATTCAGGTATGTTTACATATGGGACGCAGAGGTGCAGATGCATTTTCTTATGTTTTCATATCAAATACTCCTCAAATTCTCATCAAACATTGTGTGATGTGAATCATGATCTAAATTCATTTTTATTTTTCTTGTGCTTGAATTTTCAGGATTTATGCAGAATACAGGTGTACCATGTCAATGAAACAGCAGTAAGTTGCTTATACATGTTCTAATAACAATTCATGAGACTTGATCATGGTGTATACCGTACACTGTTACTTAGGGTTTATTCACAAAATTTTACTCTCTTTTAATTGGGTTGTGGTATTTTCTCATAATTAATGTACAGCGATGAAGATTTTTAATTATCCAGGGATTCCCAATTGTTTTACTAGTGAAGCTCTTGCATTAGCTCTTGGTTAGCTCCCTAACCTGGTCATTCCACCAGGTTAGGGCAAGCTTAGTAATAGGTGTCTCTTGTTACATAGGTAAATGTTGTACAATTCATTATCCTTATTATGAGTGCACATTCTCAGTTAAATTAATCTTTGTGCCTTGAATAGGAAGTTACAATTAATAATTATAATACACGTAAATGGTATAAGCTTGCCCCATCCTGGTGGAATGACCCATAGATCTGATGTTTGTCTTCTTTTTGGTGGAAACCCCTTATTTCTATTTGACTCACACTCGGTTTTATTGCCAAGATGAAATTCATGTATGAATATTTGTAATAGATTGATTAAATTCTTCCGTCGGGAGATAAACAATTAATATTTGGAATGTAATGATTAACCATTTTATTTTTACAGATTGGATCCTGAGACAGATCTTTTGGTACAGTGGACAGATGGTACCAAAAATGTGGTCATCAGTTCTATGAGCAGAAAGCTTGAAAAAGGCAGTACAGTTTCGATGAAATGGGAACAGCAGACGTGGGAAGGACGGGTGCTGGATCTAGAAGACTACCACACTGATTTGGAGGACAGTGATTCCTCTTTCTCATCTGAAATCCAACAGAAACCAAGCTACGCAAGCTCTTGTACTATAATATTATTGATAA
The DNA here is from genome assembly GCA_029582265.1 of Zoroaster sp. YZ-2022. Taxonomy (NCBI): domain Eukaryota; kingdom Metazoa; phylum Echinodermata; class Asteroidea; order Forcipulatida; family Zoroasteridae; genus Zoroaster; species Zoroaster sp. YZ-2022. The sequence goes on from CM055816.1 coordinate 83,089,188, forward strand.
AAACATGACAATGCTTTCATTACTCAATTTTTACTGCAGTTTAAATGAGAAGGTTCATCACTTACATGTAGTTTTTCTACTAAGCACCATTTTGAGTTTTACAAACTTAAGTCGTATTATCCAAATACCTCCTGTAAAATTGGTACAGGTTCCAAATGTCCTTAAAAAATGTTTTATAGGGGAAGTATCGTCCCGATCAACAGGGCATGGAATCGGGGAGCTTTGATCGTGACGATACTGTCCCTTTAAATAAGTTAATATTTGTGAAAATTGCTAACCATGAAAACAAACAATCATTATTTTTTGTTTTTAAAATAACAATTTTAGTTTCTTTTGTGATAAAACTTTCATTGGTTGAAGACAAGATCTAATTGGAATAAACGCGGCTTCCATAAAAAAAAACGTGATCATGTTGGTAACCTTCTCTATAAAGTTTATGTATACACAAGTGGTAATTACCTCAAAGCAAAAAGAATATAATAGTTTTAAGATAGTAGAATACCAAACATACTGTGAAGTAATTTTATATCACATGTTCTTCCTTTTTTGGGTTGTGTCAGGAAATTCAAATGCTAGTGGATAAGTAAAAAAGGATCGATAAATAAACTCAGTTAACAAAGATAAGATAAGATATGTTTCGGTTTATGGTCATTTATGAATCAACTTAATTGTGTCATTTTCAATCATTGAAACCTATGTGATATGTAAAATAATGAGTTGTTTGCAATAATGTTGTAAACCACTTAATTATTATTTTTTTAAACACATTACTACCAAGCACCCCCTTCATTAAAACGAGGATGATTTAGAAACACACCGTTATTTATGTGAATCTTTTATTAACATATTTGGTCTTTTCTGTTCTCTCTTATCTTTACTTTAGATACTGATGGCTCCACACAAATGCCTGCAACATGTGAAGACTTTTTCTGCAGTCAAGAGGGCAGCCTGTACAAAATGTTTGTGTTTCCTTTGTTATGACCATTTTCTTTTAAATATTAGTTGCAGTAATCATAATCTTTATCAACCTTCCAATTTAGATCTATATGATCTATCGTCATCTACCCCTTTAACAGACTTACTGTCATCTGGTGGATGTGCCTCTTTGCCAGTTGGACATGAGCATGCTAGATCTCTTTCTTCATCGTCCAGCTTGCCTGGTTCAGTGTGTCCTTCCACTTTGTCATCAGGTGGATGTGTCCCACTTTGTCATCTGGTGGATGTGCCTCTTTGCCAGTTGGACATCAGCATGTTACAACTCTTTCTTCATCGTCCACCTTGCCTGGTTCACAGTGTCCTGCCACTTTGTCATCTGGTGGATGTGCCTCTTTGCCAGTTGGACATGAGCATATAACATCTCCTTCTTCATCTTCCAGCTTGCCTGGTTCAGTGTGTCCTTCCACTTTGTCATCAGGTGGATGTGTCCCTTCCACTTTGTCATCTGGTGGATGTGTCTCTTTGCCAGTTGGACATCAGCATGTTACATCTCTTCATCGTCCAGCTTGCCTGGTTCACAGTGTCCTGCCACTTTGTCATCTGGTGGATGTGCCTCTTTGCCAGTTGGACATGAGCATATAACATCTCTTTCTTCATCGTCCAGCTTGCCTGGTTCAGTGTGTCCTTCCACTTTGTCATCAGGTGGATGTGTCCCTTCCACTTTGTCATCTGGTGGATGTGCCTCTTTGCCAGTTGGACATCAGCATGTTACATCTCTTTCTTCTTCGTCCAGCTTGCCAGCTGGTTCACAGTGTCCACATTCCACCTTATATTGTAATGATTTTTCATCATCTGCTGATGGGTTGACAAACTTGTCATCTGGTGATAATATCTATGTTGCAGTTAGCCATTCACATGATAGTAAGTCAGTAGTCACATTGTCAGCTGGTTTGCCTTGTCCTGTGCCTTGCCCTGTGCAGCCAAGTGATTTTCAAGTTGATGGTGAGTCAAGACCACTCTCTCCAAATGGAGTTAAAAAACACAAGAGCAAAAATGCTGTAGTTAAGCACAACAGGAATAGAGGAAAAGCTTACACAACTGAAAAATCAAACAAAGTCGTACCGTCAAAACATAGTAAATTAGAAAAGAGTAACTGCTGGTTTTGTCAGAAAAGGGGCCTGGATTGTCTAAAGATTAGTATGGAGCAGCGTCACCAAATCAGGGAAGCATACTACAACATGGCTGATTTACAGAAACAACGAGAATGGCTTATAAGACATGTATCTGTTAACAAGGATACTGAACAGCAAAATAAGTATTCCTATTATCTGCCGCAACTAAGTGATGGCGCCCATAAATGGCAGGTATGTCGTCATTTATTTACAGGTACCAATGGTATTTCTTTCTGCCAAGTGCGCACTACTTTTAGTAAGCTTAACATGTTTGGTATACTAGAAGGGGAGAAACGTGGTGGACGACAGAAGGTCGACAAGGACAAATCACTGAGAGAGCAGGTGAAAACTCATATCAATAAATTTCCAAGGATGGAGTCACATTACTGTAGGGCTAACTCCAAATGCCAGTATCTGTCTCCTGACCTGAACTTCACAATAGTGTATAATATGTACAAAAAAGATCATCCAAATGGGGCATCCATGTCTTTCTATGAGGTTTTCAAATCCTTTAATCTTAAATTCCATCATGCCAAAAAAGATGTGTGCGGCTTATGTGACACTTTTCATCGTTCTACTGATGAACATAAGAAAGAACTAAAAGAAAACTTTGACAGACATGTGCTGGAGAAAGAGAAATCCCGTGAACTGAAAAGTGCCGCGAAAGTAAAAGCATCCACTGACAAGTATCGAACTGCTGTCTTTGACCTTCAACAGGTCATATACCTGCCAAAGTCTGCCCGTTCAGAGCTTTTTTATAAGCGCCGTCTTTCATGCTTTAACTTTACCATATTCGAGTTGGCCAGTAAGGATGGTTTTTGCTTTGTATCACACGAACAGGGCGTTGTACTTATGAAATAGCCTCATATCTTCACCAATACCTTTCGAAGGTTGATGAGCAAGGTTGTGAGAAAGTGGACTTATACTCTGATGGGTGTGTTGGCCAAAATAAGAACTCAATCGTACCGTCTATGATGCTGTACTTTGTTGAAAGGTCACAAGCTGTTCAAGAAATCACATTGAACTTCTTTGAAACAAACCACGGTCAGTCAGAGGGGGATGCAATTCACAGTACTATTGAGAGGCAAATGAAGAAGATTGGTGAAATGTTTGTACCATCACAGCTTGTTACACTCATCAAGATGGCTCGCAAAGTTCCCAAATCATATAATGTAACTACAATTCGGTCATCAGACATATCAGATTGGAAGACATATAGCCAAACCCGGGGATTGTTGAGAGTGCGCTCTTCAGAAGCAGGCACAAAGGTTGACTGGAAAAAGTTCATGCAGATCAGAGTAAGCAAAAATGATGCCAACACAATAAAGTTCAAGTATTCACATGCAGATGATGACTTTGAAGTACTCAAAATTGATGGCACACGTAGATACTCTGATCAAGCCCAGCTTACAGAACCACAACCCTGTTACCCTTCAGGTGTTCATACTATTGCACAGGCAAAGTATGATGACTTGCTTACCTTGTGTACCGGTCCAACTCCTGTTGTAGCACACCCTGATTATCAGGCCTTTTACAGGCAACTTAGTCACTAAATTGTAAATTCTGTACAATTAATTAACTTCCAACATGGCCTGTTTAAATGTTTTCTTGCTTGTTTTTACTTTGTAATTCAGGGAGAGTAAATGACGCTAAATTAAAAGTAATATTTTCTAAAAACAAAAACAAAAAAAATGCCGGGCTTAAGATTTCATTTCATATCATGTTTACTATTCACATCGTTGTAGTGACAGGAAAACTACACCTTTGAGCTCTAGGAACAGTTTAAGTCACAAACTGAAAAATACTGATTGAAAGTTACATATCTTATAAGAAGCTGCTCCTTTTTGTATGTGGATAATTAGCTCTTTTATAAGGTGCTTGAAATCTAGCAGAGACTCACACTCTTCAACGGTTATTTATCTGAAGTGATAAACATATTGTTCATCCCAATAAATGTATAATTTATAAGAAGCTGATCTTTTTTATGTGAGTAATTAGCTCTTTTATAAGGTGCTTGAAATCTAGCAGAGACTCAGACTCTGCAACGGTTATTTATCTGAAGTGATAAACATATTGTTCATCCCAATAAATGTATAACTTATAAGCTGCTCTTTTTTATGCGAGTAATTAGCTCTTTTATAAGGTGCTTGAAATCTAGCAGAGACTCACTCTGCAACGGTTATTTATCTGAAGTGATAAACATATTGTTCATCCCAATAAAACTAACTGTATGTGTTTAGATCTTTCTAAGTAAGACTTGACTTTCACATGGTGTCACTGCAAACTGTTCTTACCTACATGTAGATCTTTCTATATAAGCTGTAAATAAGCTGTAAATGATAATCATTCTTTTTAAATTATTATATTGTTCATAATTGAATTGCAAAAATGTTTATTTATATAAAATAAATAAAAAGTAAACAATATTTGGACAACTTCATTACCAGGAGAACCCAAAATTAATGTTTAATGAAATATTAAAATGTTAAGTATTTAAAGGGACAGCATCGTCACGATCAGAGCAGACTTGAACATGACATGGAATCTGTGTCCTAGCTTTAAGATGAACACAGTGACTGAAAATTACTGGCTCACTTATGAGGCAGCAACGGTAATTATGACCTTATCATGTGGGGTAATATGTTCAGTCACTGAGTTAATCTAAATCTAGCACTGCGATTCCATGCCCAGTTGTTTAATTGTGACAATATTATCCCTGTAATGAAATTATAAAATATTGAATGTTTAATTAATTACTGAAATGTTGAATGTTTGATGAAATTAGGAAACGGTTGGAGAATGAATTGCGGTTGTATTTTAAAAATATATATATAATAAAAAGGATCTCAACGGAAGAGCTTTCTATAATCTGAACTATTTGCCCAAGGTTTATTTTTTTTATTAGGTGTTCGTTTAATTTTTTTTAAGGATTTGTCTGGTGCAATTAGGTTTTTCCGGTGTTATGGGAGACTGTGCCAGGCTCGTAGCCAGAGATTTTTCATGGGGGTGGGGGTGTAGATATGGCAATTACAATTGTGAGCTAATCTCCTTTTCTTTGGTTATTTCTTCGGCATGAGGGGGGGGGGGGGGTGTGGTTGAAGCCTGTTTATTTATTTTTTTCGGCATGGGGGGTTGAACCCCCTCCCCCACCCTGCCCCGTCGCTACACCTGGTCTGTGAATATCGTCACCAACGTCAACAATGTAACCATCATCCATTCCTTGCCTAATATTCAAAAAACAAATTTCGTTTAATTACAAAAACACCATTGGTCTTAATGCGTCGTCCGATTAGTAGATTTAAGTAACACTATGTAGTGGTGATACTAGTTGTGGGTGCGCACTCGCCGTATTTCGTATTGATTTCGTTTTCACGAAGTAACACTGAAGTACTGTGTGCGCGCACTCTACGTATTTCGTGTTGATTTCATTTTCACGAAGTAACACTCTTCTTTATTGTTTAATTACTTCTTAATTAATGAATCCGTAGAAAAATAAATAACACATTCACAACATTTAAATATAGCACTTTGCACAAATAAAAAAAAAGTTTCCAGTACACATGTTATCTGCGGGATAAATGCATGTCAAACTTATAAACGCATTTATCTTCTAATCATAACTATGCGCTGTGGGAACATGAGTGTTACTTCATGGTGTCGGTGACGAAATGCTTGAAAACATAAATAAAACCTATCTTTTACTTGTAACCAGAAGCATTTGCTCGTAGTTTTGCAAGTTCCTCCATACCAGCTTGATCTTTTACTCACGCCTTCATGCTTAATTGTGAGCACCATGTTCATGCATGTAAGAGAAGGTCATAAGGTGAATAAGAACAGGATTAATCGTGCTGAGACATCTCCGGGCACCTATCGAAAATTGGTTTGATTTGATAAGGAAAATGTTGATTGGCTTGCACAAACATTTCTGCCCGAAAGGCATGAGACACGTGGTGGAAGCTTGTCACCAGTGGAGCGCATGGAGACAACTTTGCGTTATTTAGCAGATCCAGGCTACCAGACCTCAGTAGCAGATGTGATGGGGATGCGGTTACCTGTTTGATTTACATCTGTTTTCTTTGATGTTGGCGATCTTAAAAATTAGTTTTTCATCCATGTTTTTCCCGGTGCTTGTAGCAATGGTTGCTTTGGCATTATGGAGTGCCCTCGCTTTTCTTTCTTTGGTGTTTGGTAAGTGACTTTTCTCCATGAGAACAGGGTGTTCTTTGATGATGCCAACCAGCACTACACACAGATGTTGCTCACATTTGGTGGCAGTTTGATCAGAATCACTGTTGGCAGCCATGTTTGAAGTGTATTGAAAAATGAGAATTCAACATAGACCTACAAAACGTGTACATTTATACACGCCTTCGGAATGAATACCGCTATTGTTGTTGACCTAAGCATTTGCTAGGCAAGATAAAGAAAAAGCTATTAGTCAAAGCAAATTGTTATTTATACGTTTTTAAGCAATTGCTTTTGCTTCTGCTTGGTAAGGAATTGCTTTTTCTAGGTGCTTCTTCTGTTTCTAGGCTTTTTCTTGAATTTTTATAAATAAAACTAAGTAATTGCTCATAAGCAAAAGCTTCTGCTTATAAGCAGAAGCACAAACTCGTTTCTTGTAAGCAAATGCTTTACAAATTAGCAAATGCTTGAAAACATATAAATAAAACCTATCTTTTATTTGTAACCAGAAGCATTTGCTCGTAGTTTTGCAAGCTCCTCCATACCAGCTTGATCTTTTACTCACGCCTTCATGCTTAACTGTGAGCACCAAGTTCATGCAAGAGAAGGTCCTAAGGTGTATAAGAACAGGATTAATCGTGCTGAGACATCTCCTGGCACCTATCGAAAATTGTTTCGATTTGATAAGGAAAATGTTGATTGGCTTGCACAAACATTTCTGACCGAAAGGCACGAGACACGTGGTGGATGCTTGTCACCAGTGGAGCGCATGGAGACAACTTTGCGTTATTTAGCAGATCCAGGCTACTAGACCTCAGTAGCAGAGGTGATGGTGATAACCCAGCCCACTGTAAGTACATTCGTTGCAAGTACTTTGGACAGCATATCTGCCCAACGCGGAAAAAATTTCCTGTGTCTAATGCTGATCTGACGGACGCAAAGCAACGGTGGGCTGATGATAAGCTCGGTTTCCCTTTACGCTTGGGGCCATCGACTGCACTCATGTACGTATTGATAAGCCAAGTGGACAGTTCGGGGATGAATTCATAAATCGCAAGAACTTTCCTTCATTCAATGTTCAGGAATGAATACCGCTATTGTTGTTGAACTAAGCATTTGCTAGGCAAGATAAAGAAAAAACTATTGGTCAAAGCAAATTGTTATTTATACGTTTTTAAGCAATTGCTTTTGCTTGGTAAGCAATTGCTTTTTCTAGGTGCTTCTTCTTGTAAGCAAATGCTACAACTACCCAGACGTCTCCATACACATAATGTACATAATTATGGAATATGGGCCAGACTAGACATTGGTAGACTTAAGCCATAAGCTCGTACCCGAAGCTTGTGTTCGCAGAGTCACAAGTGTTATGATATGCAAGACACACATGAATATATTTACAACTTGTTATTGTAATAGCGCCCTCTAGAGTCTGTGGGTGTTAAGTCAACCTCATGTATGTAAGCAGCCATACATACATATTGGATGCTACTCGTTATGCAGTAAGCTAAATAAAAGTATAATTTATCATTCAGAATTCAATCAATCTTCAGCCATCCTGCCTGCGCAATCATTACATGGTGTCAGAAGTAAACTATAGAGAATAGATGGATAGCATCAAGCCACCAGAAAGCCTCTGCCTGGAGGGAAATGTCTCCGAAAACTGGCGTAAGTTGAAACAAAGAATTCACTTATACATGACAGCCCCGGGGATGGAAGAGAAAACGATGCACATAAAATGCTGCACGTTGCTACACACAATTGGAGAAGAGGCACTTGAAATATACAACACATTTGCCTTTGAGAATGATGATGATCGAGAAAAGCTGGATGTGCTGTTAAAGAAATTCACAGAGTACTTTGAGCCTCAAAAGAATGTGACTTATGAGAGGCATAAGTTTAACACTCGCACGCAAATGCAAGGAGAGTCATTTGACGTCTTTGTCACAGACCTAAGAAAGAAGGCAAATATGGCAGTGGATATTTTACCAGCGACGGTAAATTGAACCGAAACGCTATTTTACCGGTGGTCTTCTCTGATTGGTCAGTACTGTAGACGTCATCCGCTACTGAGCTTTGCGTGGTTCGCATTCGATCGCGTGCGTGTTTGTTGTATACGACGTACGATGATCGCTACTCGGAAAAAATGGCGACTCACGCGGCTGAGTGTAAAATTCACGTAATGTGTGCCGCCCGGGCAGTGCTTCCACTTTCAAGGAAATTTCCTTATTTAATAAGGAAATTTTTACTTTCGAAGGAATTTTTAAGGAAATGAAAAAAACTAAGGAAATTTTGAGGAAATCCCCCAAATCTGAAGCAATTCTAAGGAAATTATTAAATTCTGAGCAAATTCTACAATATTCTCAAAATTAGTAGCAAAATCTACAATATTCTCAAAAATTTGTTATTTTATTGAATATCCTGTCAGTTTCAGAATGACTTGAAACAAGACTAGTAGAATAAAACTTGCTGCGCGTGCGCACACAAGTTTGTCTCTTGTCAAAAAGTTTGTCTCTTGTCAAAATAACAAATAAGAACAGATTCGCTGGCACCCACCGCCTTATCGAAAGGATAAGGCACGCAGTGAGTACCAGCGAACTGCAAAAGTTTTTCACGCGCGCATCGCAGCTGATCACGCGCATATAAACTGACAAATTTTGACAAGCGGTTGAATAATACTTGCCTGTACCCCAGCACTTGATTTTAGCTAGCAATTTACAGGTATGTATAACAATATTTACTATTTGGTATTTGCATTTCCTGCAAGGGTAATAAGCAGAGAATCGCTTCACTTGTATTTGACAAAATAACGTAAAGTCAAAGTAGGCCTAAAAACCTTTTCTACAGCACAGCTACAGTGAAACACCGACATGACCGATCGAATCAAGTGTGTTTGTCAATAGCACAATCCTAGCCTAGGGCATGTATTTATACAAGTGCATTATGTAATGATGTGCTCAAAAATAATGTTATTATAAAAGGTTATCGTAGTAAGTCTGTCTTTCTTGTTACTGTAACCAGCTGACTTTGCATTCTGCAGATTCATTGCTTACTTACCTTTAATGACTTTTACTACCCGGTGTAACCAGCTGACTTTGCATTCTGCAAATTCATTGCTTGCATACTTACCTTTAGTGATTTTTAAAACTCTTTTGGAATGTATAAAATGCCCAGTGTCCTTCTTTTGGAACTCTTCTATGTTGGAAGTCTTGGAATGGTTGTGAGCATTGTCATCAAACAATTAGGATGCCAATGTTCAATCAAGCGTTACAGTGAGCTGCACAGTGCAATGTTAAGGAACCATTCCTGCACTTGCCGCTGTAGAGGAAGGGTCTACAGTAGAGAGCTGTTCTTCTTAGTTATTTTCGTTTCTTAAGTTCAGCCATCATTAGTTTTCCTTCCGTTAAATGACAATTGTATGGTACAACTTCATTTTCATCCATCAGGCAGTAACCTTTCGGGTGCAGAAGAGTGTCTGGGTGAGTTCCGTAGGTGGGAATTATCTTTACTGTGAAGTGTAATTTCCACATGTGATTTTGTATTTTTCATTTCCAAGTTTAACTTGAATATTTGCATTATGAGTAATAGTAAATTTTGCATTGACATGGTCTAAATTTACTCAAACGAAGTAAGTCCCAGGTAATCTTTAATTTAAAAGTTATCCAAATGGGAAGGTATGCATTTAATAATTAATATTTTTGTATTTCTATTTCTTCCAGGCCCCTTTCTGGTAGCCTTGTAGTATTGCTATAGTCTTGTTTAGCCTTGTAGTATTGCTATAGTCTTGTTTAGCCTTGTTAATCCTTACACTGAAAGTTTTTGCCATGAAATTCCACTCACATCGTGAAATTTGAGTGTATAGTGGACGTTCACCCCAGTTTAGTAGAAAACTTGTATGTTGGATATTAATTTGTTATTTTATAGTCCTAAATTAATAAACAACTTAACGTTAACCAGACCTGTAAAGAAAAAGAGTTTTGTCACCTTTCTTCTGCTTGGTTACAAAATGGCGAAGTCGGCAGGATCTGGTTGATTGTTTGGGACTTTAAAATGAGAAGAAACAAAAAGGAAACGAAAATTGTTAATTAAAGAAAAAAAAATTAAATTCAAAATTCAAAATCATAAACCCACCCAAAACATTTAAGGCTACCCAATCCCTTACAAGGCTACCAGACTCAAAGTCTCCAACCTGGTTCAGCGAAGCTCCGCATCAGCTAGACAGTCCAGTGTGCATCAAAGCTGATGACGTCATGATTGCCTAAGATGAACCAAAGAACTTAACGTTCAACCTAGTTATGGTAGACATCAAGGTGGTTCGTTTATAGTGCCGAATGACGAGGTGGAGTGCCTGGGAAGTGACTTCTGGAAAGCAACAGCGGCGCAGGACAAGACACCGACTGGACACTGAAGAACTCTGAAATGTAGATTACTGCTATTAATGTATGGAACTTTCATTATGTACACGATGATTGTGAATTGCCGTATATTCATATTTTAAGTTAACTTCATTGATTGAATGCAGATTGACAGATAACAATTTGTGTAACTTAGGTTACATTTCGATTTTGTTGAATAGAAAATGGCTTCTCAAGAAGACATAGACTTTTTGGTGGATAAAATAGACAGGTTGACTTCTAAAATAGAATTAGTTTCTGGAAAACAAAAAGAAACAACCTCCCCAGCTTATGTGTTAATGCCATCTCAGAAAAAGATCAAATCATTCACAGGCAAGGAACGTGATATTACCTTAGAAGATTGGCTTTGTGACATTCATGCATCAATTGCCTCGAGACCTCTTGCTGATGAAGATAAAGTTCATTTTATGTTCCAGCACTTGGAAGGTGCAGCTAGGGAGGAAGTTAAATTACGCCCCTTGTTAGACCGTGATACAGTTGATAAGTTAGTTTCAATCTTACACGATGTATTTTGAGTCCAAGCGACAGGTGTTCAGTTGCAAAGACAATTTTTCGAGTGTAAACAGAAACAGTCTGTCCCTTAGAGATTTCTCGCATCATTTAATGGAGGTTTTAAACAAGGTCATAATCAAATGCCCCCACTTAAATTGCTCTAAAGACAAGTTACTGTGTGATCAGTTTTCTGAGGGTGTTTTTGATGAGGTTTTACGAAAGCACTTGAAGAAACAGTTAAGAGATAATCCCAGTTTGTCATTTCTTAGATTACGCCACGAGGCAATGGGCCGAAGAGGATAATGACTGAATGGGCCGAAGAGGATAATGACTCCGACGCAAAGACCAAAGCCACTGTCGAGGAAGCTCGAAGTACGACACGATTCAACTCAGCTGAGGAAACCAAACAGATGAGAAGTCTACTCGAAGAGCAACGACAACTCATCAAGGATCAACAGGCGCAAATCAACCAACTTCTGAAGGTAGTCTCGGAAAGTACACAACATGGAACTTCATCTCCATCCAACACTTCACAGGTAGCTGAGAGCTATGGTCCATCTTTTTCATCCAATCGCCCTAGACCGTTCTGTGATCATTGCCAACGGAGAGGACATCGCACTTTAACTTGCTTCAGAAAACAGCTTTTGGAGACACAAGCGGAGCTAGCAGAGTACCGTAAAGCCGAAGCTGCACGCCACACCGCTGAATGGTACAAAAAGACTGAACAGACTCAAAAATCTGCGGTGTCAAACTAGAGCCTCCCATCGACAAGAACCCTCAGGTGGGCAGGATCAAAATGGGTTCAACACACACCACTACTATCGACCAGACGGATCTTCAGGATCGCTTTGTTGGGATATCTCCAACGATGGAAGTCAAGATAGGAAGTGTTAAAGCGCAGTGCCTTGTAGACACAGGATCGATGGTTTCTACCGTGACCGAGGAATTCTTCAGCAGTTTCCTGAAGCCTGTGGGAGCGGAGATGGTAACCGAAGGTCTCTGGTTATCTCTCACCTGCGCTACTGGGTTGAACATTCCTTACATTGGCTACCTTGAGATTGATGTCGAGATTGAAGGGGTCAGTTTACCGAAAATGGGAGTGATTGTTGTCAAAAATTCGGACAACAAAGAGTATTGTGAGCAGAAACGACAAGTTCCTATGGTATTAGGTATGAACATTATATCCCCTGCAATCGCAAATGAAGTGAACATTACTAGCGGAATTCAATCCGCCACAAAACAAACTTCATCATTAGTACATACAGTGGCCGGCGTTTTAACTTTTATTCCAGCACAATCTTGGGTCACGGTTGAAGCTACAGCTAAAAGAACTGGAACCAGGTTCTCAGTAGTTGAACCCCTGAGAAATTCTGACAATCTTTGTCTTGGAGTCATTGTGCAGTCTACCATTGTCGATGCAACTCGTAGATGTTTCCCAGTGAGGATGGTTAATCTATCTTCAGAAGGTGTAATTGTACCCGAACGCACGCCAATTGGTATCATGAATCCAGTTGATTCCGTGACTAGTGGGAATTGTCCAGAAGTCGAATTCAAACAGGTGTCTGTCAATGAAATCATGATCACGGTGCATGAAGAAACATCTCCTTCAGAACTGAAGAGCAGTCCAGTCTGCGTTGACTTATCAGAGTTTGATGGTACTGACAAACAGCTTGCACAGATCAATTCTCTTCTTCACAAGCATCATGATATTTTTGCCACAGGACAGTTTGACTTGGGTGACACCTCAACAGTTACCCATCGAATTATCACAAAACATGACGAACCGGTTTCACAACCTTTCCGCCGCATACCACCTAATCAGTTTGAGGAAGTAAAACAACATATCCGAGATCTCCTTCAAGCGGATATTATCAGAGAGAGCTACAGCCCCTATGCAGCCCCAATTGTTCTAGCTAGAAAGAAAAATGGTTCCTTGCGTATGTGTGTAGACTACCGTCGATTGAACACACAAACGAAGCGAGACGCCTTCCCACTGCCTCGAATCTTAGAATCTTTCGATGCTCCACTTGGCGCCAAGTTCTTTAGCACCCTTGATCTTGCAAGTGGTTATCACCAGGTGAGGATGCATGAAGACGATCGTGAAAAGACAGCTTTTATAACTCCATTAGGGTTGTATGAATACAACCGCATGCCCTTTGGTCTCTGTGGAGCACCTGCGACCTTTCAAAGACTCATGCAGCGATGTTTCGGCGATTTGACATTCCAGATGTTGTTAGTGTACTTAGATGATATTCTCATCTATTCTCCATCCTTCGAACAACATTTGGAGCACTTGGACCTCGTCTTTACAAGACTCAAGGCCCATGGCTTGAAGTTGAAACCCTCGAAATGCCATCTATTCAAGCGTCAAGTTTCGTATTTGGGTCATGTTCTTTCGGCAGATGGTATAGCAACCGACGACAACAAGACGAATGCAGTAGCTGAATGGCCCACTCCACGGACATTGAAGCAGTTAAGAACATTCCTCGGGTTCGCGGGCTATTACAGACGGTATGTGCCTTCATTCTCAAAGATCACTCGTGAGTTGTATTCCTTGATTGGGGAGTGCCAGAAAAAGTCACCGAGTTACTTCCGCAAGCGATGGACCGAGAAGTGCCAGGAAGCGTTTGAACAACTTAAAAGTCAATTTACATCTGTGCCCATTCTAGCCTATGCTGACTTCATTCAGCCGTTCATTGTTGAAATCGACGCCAGCTTAGATGGATTGGGTGCTGTCCTTTCTCAACAACAAGACGGAAAACGTAAAGTGATAGCTTATGCAAGCCGTACTCTTCGTCCCAACGAGCGACACATGCAAAGATATAGTTCGATGAAGTTGGAACTCCTGGGACTCACTTGGGCTGTAACTGAAAAGTTCAAGGACTATTTGTACGGAAGCTCCTTTGAAGTATGGACTGATAACAACGCACTCAGTCACCTGCAGACAGCACGTCTGGACGCTACTGAACAGAGATGGGTGGCAAGACTTAATACCTATGATTTCCAAATTAGGTATAGAACAGGTCGTGAGAACGCCAATGCAGATGCTCTTTCTCGAAGAATCCCACGAGAAGTCGAAGGTGAAGCAACCGATGAAACTCAAGGTCTCATTCATATAAACGTGTCTCCTTCCTCTGTTCCAGTAGACCTCCAAGTCGCTGGCACGATAGAACACTTAGAGTTGGCTGCAGCCAGGAACTGTCATGCAGTAGTTTCACAAATTTCATCATTTCCCTCGTACTCCAAAGAGGAACTTCAGCAAATACAGCAGAAAGACCCTACTATACAAAGGTTCTCCTTCTACTTCCGTAATGGGAAGAGACCTTCTCCTTCAGAAAGAAAGCTTGAACCTCATTTGGTATTGGTCCTTCTCAGGCAATGTGAGAAAATTGTTGAGATTGATGGGGTTTTGTACAGGGCAATAATTCATAACGACATTGACATTAAGCAACTCTTACTACCAAGTTGTTTGAAACCAACTGTTCTTTCTTCACTTCACAACCAGAGTGGCCATCAAGGAGTAGAGAGAACATTTTCTTTGATTCAACAAAGATGTTACTGGCCTGGTATGTTTCGAGACATTAAGGATTGGGTTCAGCGTTGTGAGAGGTGTAGTGTGGCTAAGCTTCCATCTCCTAAACCAAGAAATCCAATAGGTCAATTGATTGCATCGCGTCCTCTTGAAGTGGTTGCCATTGATTTCACTGTCTTGGAACCAACATCGGATCGTATTGAGAATGTTCTTGTAATCACTGATATTTTCTCCAAGTACACTTTGGCCGTTCCGACGAAAGACCAGACCGCTGTAACAACTGCTAGAGTTCTGGTAAATGAATGGTTCGTTAAGTTTGGGGTTCCAGAGCGGATTCATTCCGATCAAGGGAGACAGTTTGAATCTGATTTAATCCAACAACTCTGCTCTTTGTATGGTGTTCGAAAGTCTAGGACTACTGCCTACCATCCGCAAGGTAACGCGCAATGTGAACGGTTTAATCGGACGATGCACGACCTACTTAGAACTCTGACCGAAAAGCAGAAAAGACATTGGAACAAGTATTTGGGTGAACTAGTCTACTGTTACAATGCTACTATCCATCCAGCTACCAGCCTTACACCGTTTTATCTGATGTTTGGACGAGAAGCTCTCCTTCCAGTTGATCTCCTTCTCGGCAAACAACAGAAGGGCAGTGACGACTGGGTGTCTTTACATCGACAACGGTTGCAACAATCTTATGAGATTGCTCGAAGGAAGTTAAAAGCAACTGCGAAATCTCGTGAAGCCATTTGCAATCGTAAAGCAAAACCATATATCTTTGCTATTGGAGATTTTGTATACCTCAAACAGCATCAATTCAAGGGCCGTCATAAGATCCAAGATGCCTACTCTCCACAGCGCTACAGAATCGTCGATCAACCCTATCATGACAATTTTGTCTATACGATCCAATCGTTAGATAATTCTGATCAAAAACAAAAAAATGTACACTCCACTGAGTTGAAGCTAGCAAGGGTTACCGAAGACAGTTCCGATACCCAAAAGGACTCTCTACACGGAAAGCAAAGTACCGTCGAAGATCCGTACAGCTCTAATTCCGAGTCGGAAATGGAAATCATGGTTCTTCCACCTAAGAGTTCTCCTTCAATTTTACCTGAGAGTTCTCCTTCAACCAATGACACCATAACCGTAGTACCACCGCAAGCTGCTATCGCTGAACCTCAGTCTGAGGTCAAAACGAAGGTTACAGTACCCTTGCGTCGTACAACTAGATCTACAGCTGGTAAACATAGCAATCTCTTTCATGAGCCTCGTTCAGTTGCCTTACATGAACAAATTTCACATGATGTTAGTTCATGTTCTGTGGTTACTAATAAGGACTCAATTAAGATTGAATTGGGATTTCTCTTGTTTTATATGATTGGTATGATATCTTTATATCATATATTTTGTGGATTCATGAATGGATCACTTCCAAGTACAGGAATTGGTGTCATTTTAATATTTCTGCTCATTATTCTTTTCCCGAATAGATGCAGGAATATGACTGATTTATAGGCTTTTAAGGCTCTACGTGGATTCCTAATTCTACAGGCAGGCAATGTCTTTATCCATAGACTGGACTCAAGAGGGTAAGCTACCGACTGGCAAGTTTAAATGTATCATTTGCACTTTTTTTTTAATTTTCGAGACGAATTGTCTCCAGATAAAAATATACGAAAATGTGAACCTAAGATGACCATGAGAGTTTAACTCGTACTTGGGTTTGGCCCTAGTCATGGTAAGCATCAAGGTGGTTTGTTTAGATGAAAATTAGTGCAAATTGACGAGCCAGTATCGGTGAGTAGACCTGAGTGGAGTTTGTGTGGTTTAGACATGGAAATTGTAAATATTAAATAATTAATTGTCGAGTGTATTTATTAAGGTACTAGGAGTTTAAGGAAAACGGTGTAAAGGTTTTTTTTCTTATAACAAAATTCCTTGAAATTTAAAGGAAAAATGGATTTGTGTGTAATTAATTGTTGTTTCAAAATGTAAGCAGGTCTGAATAAGGGTTTAAAATGTGGAAATTTGACTCGGGTATCCAAAATCTTTTTATCTTTGGGTGTGTGTAACCAGCTGACTTTGCATTCTGCAGATTCATTGCTTACTTACCTTTAATGACTTTTACTACCCGGTGTAACCAGCTGACTTTGCATTCTGCAAATTCATTGCTTGCATACTTACCTTTAGTGATTTTTAAAACCCTTTTGGAATGTATAAAATGCCCAGTGTCCTTCTTTTGGAACTCTTCTATGTTGGAAGTCTTGGAATGGTTGTGAGCATTGTCATCAAACAATTAGGATGCCAATGTTCAATCAAGCGTTACAGTGAGCTGCACAGTGCAATGTTAAGGAACCATTCCTGCACTTGCCGCTGTAGAGGAAGGGTCTACAGTAGAGAGCTGTTCTTCTTAGTTATTTTCGTTTCTTAAGTTCAGCCATCATTAGTTTTCCTTCCGTTAAATGACAATTGTATGGTACAACTTCATTTTCATCCATCAGGCAGTAACCTTTCGGGTGCAGAAGAGTGTCTGGGTGAGTTCCGTAGGTGGGAATTATCTTTACTGTGAAGTGTAATTTCCACATGTGATTTTGTATTTTTCATTTCCAAGTTTAACTTGAATATTTGCATTATGAGTAATAGTAAATTTTGCATTGACATGGTCTAAATTTAATCAAACGAAGTAAGTCCCAGGTAATCTTTAATTTAAAAGTTATCCAAATGGGAAGGTATGCATTTAATAATTAATATTTTTGTATTTCTATTTCTTCCAGGCCCCTTTCTGGTAGCCTTGTAGTATTGCTATAGTCTTGTTTAGCCTTGTAGTATTGCTATAGTCTTGTTTAGCCTTGTAGTATTGCTATAGTCTTGTTTAGCCTTGTTAATCCTTACACTGAAAGTTTTTGCCATGAAATTCCACTCACATCGTGAAATTTGAGTGTATAGTGGACGTTCACCCCAGTTTAGTAGAAAACTTGTATGTTGGATATTAATTTGTTATTTTATAGTCCTAAATTAATAAACAACTTAACGTTAACCAGACCTGTAAAGAAAAAGAGTTTTGTCACCTTTCTTCTGCTTGGTTACATTACTATCTTTAGGCTTTTCAAACATGGATAGCAGCAGTGATGAACCCAGTTCTGAAAATGAAGGGGTTACTCAGTCAGGTCTCCCTTTGGCGTCGCAACAACTTGATTTACCGGTCAAAATGAAACTAAAGCCGAAAGCAAAAACATATCACCAGAAATTTGCCATTGGGTGGCTTTCGAATCCACTCTTCAGTGGTTGGCTCCAAAAGAAGGTGCAAGATGGTAAAGAAATCCCATACTGCAAAATATGTAAGACATATTTCATGCGCTAAAACTGCTCTCGCCAGACACAGTGCCAGCAAGTCTCACAAAGAAGCTACAAAAATGACAGAGCAGTTGGAGAAATCTCAGCCAAGGATCCAATCATTTTTTAGACAGGATGATGAGGTTGCAAAGATGGAAATCAAATTATGCAGTTTCCTTGTAGAAAACAATATGGCAATAAGCTTGTCTAAAGATTTACTTGCCCTCCTCCGAAGTTTGTTTCCCTCTGACAGTACACTAAAAAGAGTAACACTTGGTAAACAGAAGGCTACTAATGTGATACGTCAACTATTGGGATTTCATTTCCTCAAGGATGGGATAGATAGACTTAAATCTCACAAGTTTTCACTTATCGTTGACGAAACAACTGATCGAGGAACCTAAAGTCAGATGTCAGTTTTGGGAGTCTACTTTGAACCTGAAACCTTCAGAATGGTAACTGTATTCATCGATCTTGTACAAATGCCCGACGGGAAAGCAGTGACGATTTATGACAATATCATCAGATGCTTTAAGGAAAAGGATATACCATTGAGGAACATCATCGGGTTTTGTGCTGATACTTGCAATGTCATGTTCGGGAAGCACTTTAGCGGTTCTGGTATAAAATTTAATTAACAAGGCTTACTATAATAAAGATAATGCTCGCATCTGCTGAGCCGAAAGGAAATGTATTGCCTGCAACTGCCAAGACTTAATTAATTAATTATTTTATGTACAAGAAGTTGCTAGTTGACTTCCGAGATATAATTAATTAAACCCTCCGAGCAGCACTGCCCCCCAAAATGACACAAGCAGCATAAGGGGAGACTCCGGAAGGCAGTTTCTATTACGCGTATATAACACTGTTCGGTGGACACAATCCTTTTTCTAATGGTCTAAATAGATGAATGGAGGTCCCCTGGACACACCCACAAAAGATTGAAGCATTCTGGCAATTTACATGTTGGTTCGCCACTGATTTGCCAACAAATTTAATAATTCCTGTCAAAATCCATGGTTCGACGAAAGAAAGAAAATGGAACTAAAGTAATAATAAAAATAAATCACAATTTTACATGTTGATTGGCAAGAAATGAAAAATGCAAACAAATATGACAACAAAATTGACTCTCTTGGTCTTGAGGAAGGGATGGTCTTAGTCTTTCAAAAAAATCACAATTTTACATGTTGATTGGCAAGAAATGAAAAATGCAAACAAATATGACAACAAAATTGACTCTCTTGGTCTTGAGGAGGGATGGTCTTAGTCTTTCGAAAAAATCACAATTTTACATGTTGATTGGCAAGAAATGAAAAATGCAAACAAATATGACAACAAAATTTACTCTCATGGTCTTGAGGAAGGGATGGTCTTAGTCTTTAAAAAAATCACAATTTTACATGTTGATTGGCAAGAAATGAAAAATGCAAACAAATATGACAACAAAATTGACTCTCTTGGTCTTGAGGAAGGAATGGTCTTAGTCTTTCAAAAAAAATCACAATTTTACATGTTGATTGGCAAGATATGAAAAATGCAAACAAATATGACAACAAAATTGACTCTCTTGGTCTTGAGGAAGGGATGGTCTTAGTCTTTAAAAAAAATCACAATTTTACATGTTGATTGGCAAGAAATGAAAAATGCAAACAAATATGACAACAAAATTGACTCTCTTGGTCTTGAGGAAGGGATGGTCTTAGTCTTTCAAAAAAATCTCAATTTTACATGTTGATTGGCAAGAAATGAAAAATGCAAACAAATATGACAACAAAATTTACTCGCATGGTCTTGAGGAAGGGATGGTCTTAGTCTTTCAAAAAAAATCACAATTTTACATGTTGATTGGCAAGAAATGAAAAATGCAAACAAATATGACAACAAAATTGACTCTCTTGGTCTTGAGGAAGGGATGGTCTTAGTCTTTCAAAAAAATCACAATTTTACATGTTGATTGGCAAGATATGAAAAATGCAAACAAATATGACAGCAAAATTTACTCTCTTGGTCTTAGCATGGTCTTAGTGTCTCGGGCTACTCTGCAATCAGACATTCATGACAAGTGACAGTTCTCACTGTCGTCGCTTCGCTGTGTAGGCCGCAGGCCGCAGGCCGCACGATGACATTCAGTGCATCTTCTGGTGGTTTTGGGCCTCTCCCCTCGGGGACAAAGCTGGCACCGCTGCTGGTGAGTCGGCCGCCGGGAACTCTCTGTACCCGGGGGAAATTGGCTGGCAGACCCACCATTTTCATGGCATCTACCGTGTGTCGCCGTAGAAGCTCTGGGTGTGCCCTCCGCAACTCGATTTGCGGGCGGGTTAACGAGAAGATGAGTTCCTGAAGGAAGTGATGGCGGCTTCTTGCCTCCCGTTGCAGGTCCGGATGAACTTGCCGGTACAACACGTATGCATTGATGGCAGCACAGTTCATCATATGGTAGAATGCCACCATAGGC
The DNA here is from genome assembly GCA_029582265.1 of Zoroaster sp. YZ-2022. Taxonomy (NCBI): domain Eukaryota; kingdom Metazoa; phylum Echinodermata; class Asteroidea; order Forcipulatida; family Zoroasteridae; genus Zoroaster; species Zoroaster sp. YZ-2022. Next base: position 83,109,714 of record CM055816.1, read on the forward strand.
CAGCGGTTGGTGATACGTGCACAATTGTACACGCTACACATCTGATCAACTGTGTCCACGCCAGCCTTGGTGGAATTGTAGTAATGGATCATTTCTGGTTTATGGGATGTCGGGTGGATTGATGTGTCATGGTGCATTGTCGACAACAACAGCACGCTTCTGTTAGGCTTGGGTACGAATGACACTACAGTATTTGTCCCCGAAAACCGGAACAGTGATGATTTCACTGCCCTATTGCGGACGTTCTCCTTCCGCAAGACTGGTGGAATTTCTCGATGATTTCCTTTGATGGTGCCAACAAGGGTTGTTTTGTGGGTGAGGAGGTGATCGGCCAATTCTTTACTGGTGAAGAAATTGTCCGCTGTGACATTGCGGCCAGTTCCATAGACAGGTTCGACTAAATTCTTCACGACACGGGCACCAAGTTCTCGCTCCCTTTGGTCTCCTTGTTTTCCAACATACGGCTGCATATTGTGCACATATTTAGTCCCACTGTCCACCGATGCCCAAAATTTCAAGCCGTATTTTGCGGGCTTCTTTGGCATATATTGCCTGAAGGAACACCTGCCTTTGAAGGCAACTAATTGTTCATCGACTATGAGGCAATACCCGGGACTGAAGTGATGGCAAAGGGCGGTTGCAAACATATCAAAGATCTCCCTGATTGCTGCGAACTTATCAGTGGCTTTCCTTTGGGTGCGTATTTTCTTGTCATCAAAGCGGAGCAAAGTTGCGAAGTCGTGGAAGCGCCTTCCGGACATGGTGGCCTGGCACGAAGGGCGACAAAATGGCCCCGGATGCCAAAAGGACTTCGACCTCTCATGACCTGATTTTGTCAGCCCAAGAAAGAAAACCAATCCCAGGAACGAGTGGAGCTCGACCATGGCCATGTTGATCCAGCTACGTCCTCTCCTTGCCAAGCCCTCCGCATTTGTGTATTGCACGATGATCTGCAACATGGCGGCTGAAAAGAAGAGCTGAAACAGCTCCAACGGCGTTGATGCCCCACCCAGATTTCTGGGGCCCATTGCCTGGGTGACGATGTTGGCTGGGGCTGCTCTCGCCACTGGTGCCGGCTGGTCGCTCCAGATTGTGCCGTCCAGTGATTTATTTGGATCATACGGTTGGGCCTGTGCTTGTTGACGGCGTTGGGCAGGTTGAGCCCGAGCAGGTTGGGCCGGGGCTGGTCGCTGTGGGGGGCAGGTGGTCGACCCGTCGGGCTGGTCGTCCTCGTTGGGCGGGTTGGGCCGGGGCTGGTCTCTGTGGGGGGGGGGGGGCAGGTGGGCGTCCTCGGGCAGGTTGGGCCGGAGGGGGCTGGGCCGGAACGGGTGGCTGGACTTGTGCTGAGGCCGGAGGCTGATGCCCACGCCGGACAAGATGGCCGCGGGCTGCTGGCACGGCTGGTGGGGTTGCCCTTTTGGCGGTATGTGTCGGCCGTTTCTTGGGTGGAGGGGCAGGTTCACTGTCAGAACTGCTGCTTACAGAACTCATTGAAATTGAGTCATCTCCAGATGAAACCTCATCACCTGAAGTCTCCACGTCACTTTCTTCTCCACTTTCATCGCTGGACTCGTCTTGAAATACACCGCGGAGAACATCCTCGCTAATGATCTTGCTAGTAGAAGCCATCCTGATGGAATGAAGTGTTCCAGAAAATTACAGGCTATTTCGACCAGTGGTCAAACCAATGAAAAACGTAAGAAGATAAGTGGCTGGTCACCCAATGAAAAACATAAGCAGCATAAAGCTGTCTTCCCCCTGCAGTCCGTCAAATAACACCTCATTTGTGTACCCACACACAAACAATAAGTAGGTTTCTCCATAGACAATGTGGCACCATTTTACTATGAAAGTGCTACCCAACCCCACACTGTGCAAACAGCTTCAAATCCCTTGAAAAGAATAAACAACAGATGGCTGTTCCTAGAACGCGCAGCTATGAAATCTTTATTGATGTAAACCTGGCCGCATTCTTGGGTCATTCATCAAAAGAAAAGAAAGAATTCACTACAGCACCACTCAGTGTCACAAATGCTTGTCAGAGACCAACCATGGATTCTGCCAGTGAAATGCTCCTGCCATATGATACACCTGTGTGCATCACATGCATCACTTAAACTCCCAAAGTCAGTTGAAGACCTTTGCCGAAATGTGTATGCGCATTTCAGTTTGTCATCACAGCGATGTGATGCGTTTAAAGAGTTTCAAGAGTTCCTCGATCTGGAAAAGCACAAAATTCTGAAAGCAGGACAAACCAGGTGGCTGTCTGTGAAAACAGCTGTAAAAAGGATTCTTGAACATACAGTGCTTTGAAACTATACTTCCAAGGTTTTGTCATAGAAGATCCCACTCATACCAATGACTCAGTCCTACTAAAGAGTCTAACCAACAAATTCACCCATGCATATCTTCAGTTTATGGACTTTAACTTGGGGAGACTGACTTCATTCAATACCCTGTTCCAGAGTGACTTGCAACTTCTGCATGAGCTCCGAAAGGATGTTTCAACTCTGATTACTTCACTGTCAACAGACTTCATGCAGCTGGGATATGTAAGGCGTACAGACATTAATGACATTGATCCCAGCAACATCGAGTATCACGTGCCACTCAACAGAGTGTATATTGGACCAAAAACAGCAGAAACCATTGAAAGCATCGCCAAAGAAATTGGACAACACCACCCAGACATCAAGTTGTTTTACAGCCACTGCAGAGACTTCTTGATTGAATGTGTTCAGCAGATTCAGATGAAGTTTGATCAGATTGACAAGTTTGAATTCCTGTGTTGTCTTCGTCCAGAAGTGGCATACAATTTGTCAGTCCCATCACTGCCAACAGTTTATCAGCAGTTGCCATATCTCCAAGAGATAGCTGACTTATCTGATGTAGACAGAGAATGGAGGCAGCATGCAATGAGCCCAAATCTCAATGAAAACATGACAAGCCATGAATACTGGCACACTGTCTTCAAAGAGAAGACCCCAACAGGAGTGCAAACAAATCCAAATCTGTGCAAAGTAGTAGCAGTTCTGTTCTCCTTCCCATTTTCAAATGCAGCAGTGGAACGTGTGTTCAGCCAGCTGAAGCTCATAAAAACTGACCACAGAACATCAGTGAAACAAGAAAGCCTACTGGGACTTGTCACTACAAAGATCTCCTTCCAGAGAGAAGGTCCACTTCAAGCAGCCACACTCAACCCATCAAAAGACATGCTTCAACTGCATGCATCAATGATGGCACATGCTGATGACGAAGAAAGTGCTATTGGAAGGCCAGAGGATTTAAGAATGGAGTCGCACCCGGTCTTAATGTATGAAGATTTTAATAATAAATCAGCATTCAATTCTGTAATAAACCAAACAAAAACCAAGTACATGTATGAGTGTACATTCCATATCTAGATTACTGCTAAATAACAGTCTTAACACGTGTAAACAGAAATATTATTACAGTCCAAACATCTGAATCAAGTGAAAAGCAACTTAGAAAAATGATTTCTTAAAGTCTTCCAGAAAGCACATATTTTTAAACGGAAACATTAACTTACTACTGTGACCGGATACAACTAGCAGATCAGTAACAGTTCAGCAACAATAGTTCAGTCCAGTAAACAGCATACAGTTCAGTTAATGCAAAACGGTAATCCCCTAAACAAATAATGAAAAACATTCTAAATACAGGAACATGTCATGCATACTAAATTTACTCTGAAACTACAATAATCACCTTTAAAATCAATAAAGATATGCAAAACTGATTAACAGTCAACAACTCCTGGCCTCGACGATACTTGCTCTAGAATATTCACTAATTCTCTCATAATAAGCAGAAATTGTAACTTGAAAACCTTAGAAAACTGATTTACTCAAACATCCAACATTTAACCTTTGACGTGCATCAAGTGCATGTATCACTAACACTAGAACAACTTCTCAAGTGAGCAGAAATACGTTGGAATTATCTTTAATACTACGAAAACTACTGTAAATATGACAAGTCTAATCCAACAATACAATTCTATAACACTCACCCTAAACGCCGATCAGTAACTCTAAGCAGTATCAGTACAAAATTTAGTAGTTTAGCTAACCTTTTACCCTGTAAAACTATCGAAATGTACAGTTTCTGATGCATTTATCGGAAAACGGTCGCCAGGTATAGCGCCCTCAAGAGACAGTTCATAATAAACAAAACTCGCTGAAACAGCTATGCTCCGGAGAAAATTTCTCCTCAAACTTAAGCGATAGATGGCTCAAGGTATGTTTCACAAACACAGAAACAAAATGTGATTCTATACATTGTGTATTTATAGGCTTAATAGAATCACCAAATTTTCTTTTGAATTATGAACAAAGATGCAAAAAATTATATATTTTTGTTTTTGTACAGAAATTTAAAATACAGGAGAATCGGGAAGACAAAGATACAGCATTTAAACTTTTAATCTAGTCCGATTTATTTTATTATTGCAGAATACATTGAATTGCCCTTTTTTGCTAGCATTATTTCCCCTGGCCGGGCCCTGTTATCAGTAAAGCTACAGAGGGCGCTATTTATTTTTCTATTCCTGGGGCAGTGCATGCATGAATAAATAGCTGTGTCAGCCACTGGTGGTGTCAGCATTATTAGCAGTGTCACTGGTAATTTTTTAGTACTGTACTGACCTCTACTTACCCTCTAGCAAACAAGGATTAGTAGTAGTACATGTATAGGCTTTTTGGTGGTTAACAAAAAATAAGGAAATCGGGAGGAAAATAAGGAAATTTGGCTCTCAGGATAAGGAAATTTTCATTTTGATTGTGGATGCACTGCTGTTTACTCACTCACATGACGTCGTATGCTGCAGTGCATGACACACCACCAGCAGGTAGAAAGGGTGAGTAACGTGTTTGCAAATTTTACTTTAAAAGCTTTCTTATAATAAGGCCTTTATAACAGATCTCTTTCATAACAAATCGGGGAATAAGCGTGGGACGTATGAGCACAGTATGAGTGGAAATAAACCACAAGTTTTAGTGTCACTTCAGCTCAGATTCGGACAAAACCGGGAAGGCCGAATCGTAAAATAATGTTTAACCATATAGCAATCCTGTTCTGCGCTGAGTTACCGGGTACAATTCAATTTCAAGTGAGTCCGATCCGAAGTCAACTCGGACTGAATGGGGGAATGCCATGCGCAAAACGTTTGTGGTTGGTGGCAGTGGATTTATACTTGTTTCCAGTTGATGCGTTACTTTATATCACAGATTAAAAGATGTTCACCAACCTTTGTAAGGTGTCCTGTTAATTAAGTGTTATTGTTGTTGAAGTATTTCTTTTCACTTTGACATTTCCACCAGCGGTTTTTAGGTTAATCTAAATCAGGATTTTTTTCTTTTATTGAGTTTAGGCTTATTATACATGTAGGTAACTTTACTTTTAGGGAAGTTTGCTTTTGAGTTTACTTCTAGGTAACTTACTTAAGTAGAGAAAAATAACTTCCTTAGAAGTTTTGTATTAATTTTTAACAATATTTTTCAATCATACTTCTTTCTTCGAACTTTATATTAATTATCAACACTATTTTTCAATCATACCTATGTCTACCTAATTTCAACAGTTGTATGATTTTTGTTACTTTACCTAAATTAAACAATTTGATCAACAGTTTATGCAAAGATATTACCAAATATATTTTTGGAAGTGACGTCGAATGATTACAAGTGTACTTATTTTTATGAATTCCTTTAATTTCAGAGATTTAAGAATACAATGAGTTATAAGGAATTTTATTTATTTAAAAAAAAAATAATAATTTATCCCAGGGGATAACAATTTATTATCAGCAGTTCAAAATCAATCATTTAAACGCTGAGATTATAAGTTTATGCATAACAGTACAGGTAATTAATACTTATTGGTCTTGGCAAAGTACAGAGAAGAAATCCCATTTACGGTAAAAATTCGCCATGTTATCTTTACAATTGTACATATATATTTCCATAGAGTAATAATTCTTAAGATCTTTTTTGAAAATTGAAAGAGATGGTTTTTCCTTGGTCATTTTCCTCTTATAAATATGGAAACGACAAATTAATAAGATCAAGTTAATAGCTTTACACTTAAAGTCAGTTTTACCAAACAAGAATACTTCATTGTCTAAGATGATGTTAAAATTAGTTTCCTTGATCCACGAAACAACTGAAGTATAAAAGGAAATTGTTGAGTCACATGAGCAAAACATATGGATAAGAGTTTCCTCTTCATTGTTACAAAAGGTACATAAATTCGTGTTCGACTTGTTAATTTTGAAAAGAAAATTCGTACCTAAAATCCTGTGTGTTAGTCTATACTGGAACCATCTCAACCTAGTATCTATTGTACAATTAAAGGGAATATTAAAGACTAACGACCATTTAGAAAAACTGTAGTCTGTTTGCAACTTATTGTTCCACTTAGAAATGAATGTATAAGGTACTTTCCTGGAGGAGGTCAGGACTTTAAAAATTCTGAACGAACCTTGAAATTAAAGGGAATAAAAGGACATTGAATAGTGCATTTGATTAAAGGGAACATATTTGGAAAAGCAGACTTGATAGCCCTGATCACACCTCCGTATTGCAAGAAATTAGTTATGTTAAACTAATTCCTGAAATCCTCAAAAGACAGAAATTTACCGTTGCCATTCAAATGATCAAAAATATATTTGACTCCTGCCGACTCCCAATGTTTATAATAGATACATTTTTTACACACTTTAATTTTATCATTGTGCCACAGAGTGTTTGACAAAACATCTTCAGCAGTCACCGGAGTATGCGCCAGGGTGAATTTTGACCAGGATGTAAAAACATCCCTCCAAAAAAGGTTCCCATTCTTACGGGTACAAAGCAATTTCAAAGATCCCCCTTCCAAAGGAAACATTCCAGAAATATCCATGATCTTATGGTATAAGAAAACCCAACCGCAACTATTGTCAGATACTAGAAGTCTGCGGAGCCAAGTGATTTTAAGGTCGTTCATGTAATCTCTCATAATCCATACGTAGCCCTCCTTGGCTGTAATCTTGAACCATTTGATTTCTACTAACCCGGTCATTACCCCTCCAAGTGAATTTGAAAAACATTGAATTCAAATCATTGACAGTATTGATAGGCGGATCAGGAATAGTTAAAATAAGAAAAGTAAGTTTAGATAGAAGTAAAGATTTGACAACAGTAATTCTACCAAGAACTGTAAGATTCCGTTTAGACCATCTCGTTATCAGATTACGTAATAAATACATTATCTTACTATAATTAAGTAAAACCATGGATCTGTAGAAAACTCAATCCCAAGTATTTTAAAGGTCTCCAAAGGCTCCACCCAGTGGGCATTGATCTCCTCACATACTTTGTCCACACTACCTTTCTTTGAACCAATCCAAACCACATTCGTTTTATCAACATTAACTTTAAGTCCTGACATATTTGCAAACAAATCGAGAATGTTAAATGCAGCCTGCATAGATTTTTCAGAACCATCAAGAAATAAAACAGTGTCATCAGCATACTGAGATAATCGAAACTCTTTACCGGCTACCTTAATACCCTTTAAATCTTTGTCATTACATACCATCATTGCAAGAACCTCTACACACAAAAGAAATAAATACGGGCTAAGACCGTCACCTTGTCTACAACCCCTCTCTATTTTAAAGGATTCTGAGAGGAAACCGTTAACTAGGATCGAAGAAGAGGCCTGGTTGTAAAACATTTTGATCAATTTTTTTTTTATAGATGGACCAAAGTTAAATTTATCCAAGATATTAAGGATAAACTCATGTGAAACTGAGTCAAACGCTTTTTCAAAATCAATAGAAATTAATAGACCAGGAATGTTATCCGAATCAGTAATATCAAGTAAGTCATACATTAGACGAATATTTTCACCTATACAACGACCCGCCATAAATCCCTTTTGGCGCTCGTTAATAATATGAGGCAGACAAGATTTCAATCTTTCAGCGATACATGCAGACGCCAGTTTATAAGATGTGTTAAGGAGCGAGATAGGACGCCAATTTTTCAAAAAATATAAGGAAATATATTTTCAAAATAACGTGGATTCTCAACAACAACAAAATTATAATAAAATAAAAAATTTAAATGAAGGGAAATATTTCCCCTTTAAACTTAAACAAATTGCCAAATTTAGCCAATCCAAAAACATGGTCTACTCACAAGGTGGAAAAAGGTACACATATAGGCCTACAATTTACCAAATGCCGGTGGTAACAAGACAACTTTCAAACAAGTGTTGACCTGGCACCAAGTTGACTTCACACCGAGTTGACTTTACACCGAGTTGACTTTGGACGGAGTTGAGCTGGGACTGAGTTGGCCTGGGACCGAGTTGACCCATATTTGAGCAAGAGCTACCGGTCCTGTCTCATAATCATAATATCATATTTTTTCAAATTTGGATTAAAATTAGTAAATAGTCTGAAATCTGCATATTTTATGTGTACTGTCCAGCAACCTTCAAAAGGACTTTTGACTAGTTCAAGTCTGATGAGAGTTAGAAAGTACATGTATGTTTAAAGCATAGTACATGTACTTTAATATAAAACAGTGATGTGTAATGAAAACTACATCGCAGCTAATAGCGTTTATATTTTCGTGTCTACATTCAATATTACAATGGCCTGGTTCTCTAAAATCTCCGGAAGCCAAAACAAGCCATGTGGCAAAAAATATAAAATAATTTTTCCTTACTTTAATTGACATGGATGACTCTAAGTATAATTTTTAAGATGAGCTTTTTCGTTCAAGAAAGCAACTAATTGCCACCTCTGAAATGATAGTCACAATACTGGCTATTTTTTGTTTATTTATTTATCGTTTTTAAAGTAATCTTGTGTTATCAAGTTTGGCAGATTTAATTATGTTGCATATTGTGTGGTTTACTTTAATTTTTTGTTTTACCATTGTATGTTGTAGTTGGCTACGACTTAACTTGGACTCTAATCTAGGTACTTTGACTAGGCCCATATTTGGCACTAGATGTACATACTTGGATTCGGTACTTTGGCTAAATAGTCGATCACAGTGTACTGGTTCTGAGACTCGGCCTGGACTCAATTTGGGTTTGAAGATTTGACTCCAACAATGGCGTTAACAAGACACCAACTTTTTTATTTCTATTTTGTTGAAAAACAGATCATGCCAACAAAAGACAGAGTCAAGAAAGAAAAGAGAAGACTTAAACAGGTACATGTACATGTATGCAATGTACTACATGTAGCAAAGGTTAAAAAAGATGAACTAGATTTTAGTGTAACCATCAGAGACAAAAACAAGTTTTATATTAATTGAACATTTGGATGATACGGTGTTTATTAATATATAATAAATCCAAACAAAAAATACATGTAGGTGTGTTTCCTATTTTCGAGAAATATTGTTAGATGGTTAAACATTTATGCTATAGAATTTTGTTCTGGTTTTAAAGAACCACAGACCCCAAAAATTAGTGTAGGTAGATACTTTTTAAACGTTTTTTCATAAAGTGTTCTTCCACAACTTTTCTTGATATCAACATGAATGTGGATATTCATATAAATCGTTATTAACAAAAACAAATTTCAGTCTCTCCCTTCCTTCACTATTTCCTGTTTACTTTCTTTCTTTGTTTCTTACCTTTTTTCCTATTTACTTCCTTATTTTTCACACAATTTTCTTTCTGCAATGTACATCTTCTACATTATTTTGAATTGAATTGAATTGAATTGAATTTATTTCATTCATCTTGTGGCCAAAAAGCCAAATTGCAAGAATGTATAATAATAATAATAATAATAGTGGCTTCATGTATAGCACACAAATCCATCACGTAGTGAAGCTCATGGCGCTCAATGAACATTATTACCCCTGTCATCATGCCAGTTCATTCCTAGAACCATCTCAACTCCCTGGGGAGTATGCAGCCCATGCTGCTAAATGTGTTATGCAACGAGCTTTATGAAACACAATTACCATCTCTGCCCTCAAAGGTCCCCATTGATACTCCTGGGTAAAGAGAAGTGTCTTGCTCAGGGACACAAGCACCATGTTCACGGCCAGGATTCGAACCCACATTTTGACGAATCGGCCATCAGAACACAAGTCCGATGCACTTAACCGCTCAGCCATGGCACCCCATGCTACACGTCAGCTCATTGGTCGAATTTATCATAAGGTATTACTTTAAAGTATTCTTACAATCACCAAACCAAAAAATCTACACTTATTTCTTTGATGTTTCAGTTCTCATAAAGTGATTAACACAATCAATTATATATCTATTTATGTATTCTTTGACTGTTTCAGGATGAAGTTAAACGAACAGTGCATGTTGGTGGAGAAGATGTCGATGTCAGAAACATCACATTAAGTGACCATCATGGATCCGTGAAAATGGCACTATGGCAGGAACAAGCACATGCCGACATCCATCCAGGAGATTATGTTACTGCCACAAATGTCATTGTAAAAGTATACCAAGGAGAACGTCAACTAACCACAACATCATGCACCACTATCAAGGTAGATGTTTCTCCATCTTTATCACCTCACCATCTCTGTGAACTTTCCAATCTTTCAATTTACACCTCAAACTCCAACACAAAGACCACAACTTAAAACACACAGACACATGACACTTCGCAACAAAGACCAAGACATTGCAACTTTCAACCATATAATAACACTAACCCTCCTACCTTTAGTACCATTCACTTCCTGTTTCATGTAAATTGATGCACCATTACACCATTTACTACATACTATAGCAAAAATAGAGAAATTGTTGAATGAAGTACAAACCTTCAAGAAACTGATATTTGAAATTTTAAATAATATTGAATACTCACTCATAAAACAGATAACATACAAACTTGGACAGCAATTTGAAAAAAGGTTAATCTTTACACAAGTAAACATTAATGTTAATGCCATGTTTACCCATACTGGAATCAATAATGAAATATTTCTAAATATCTCCCACATTAAAAATGATCATGTATAATAAAACTGTACCTTATATAATATTCTAACATATACATTTGTATTACTTTTACTTACAGAAACATGAACAACCAGAAGAGACTCTTGCAATGACTATCAATGCATTCATATCACAAGACATCACTGTACAGGTGGCCATCGAGGATAACGATGACCTACATGTATACACCGTTGACAAGGAAATACTCACCAATTTCCTTGCTGTCACAGAACAAGAACTGGAAACGACACTGCAGGACTCAGTGCCTCTTGATGTAAAAGCAACACTACTAAACAAAACAATCACAGCTCTACACAAAACATAAAGCCACAAACAAACCAACATAACAATCCAAAAAAATTTGCAACATTCATACGGGTATCCTAAACACAAATTCCAATAACTTAACCTTATCATTTCCAAACCATTATTGTTGCATAATGAAAAGACAACTCCTTATTACAAGCTTATTCAGCTATTTTCTATACCATATTATGTCATTTTGTAATATTTAGGTGTTCGGGTATGTACCCGAAACACCTATTGTTTTTGTTCGGTTTTTTTTTTTAGGTGTTCGGGTATGCACCCGAAACACCTATTGTTTTTGTTCGGTTTTTTTAAGGTGTTCGGGTATGCACCCGAAACACCTATTGTTTTTGTTCGGTTTTTTTTTATTTTTATTTTTTTTTCTTCTTTTCCAGATAGATTGTCTACAAAAAATACATACTTGCAAACTTCACATGAACTTCAAACTTGGCATATACTTAGAACTTAACACGTAGATGAAACACGAGTTGTGACGTCATGATTAGGTCATCAGATATCGAATTACGATAAACCAAAATTTAATATTTAAAAAAATCATATCTCAACAACCACAAGAGGTAAATTCACAATTTTTGTACCATTGTACAGATCGTTAATTGTCAAAATATATTTACAAAAAGGTGACCCCAATTTGACCTTACTTCCTGTCCAAACCGGAAGTCAACATTAAATATTGAAAAAAATCATATCTCAACAACCACAAGAGGGAAATTCACAATTTTTATACCATTGTACAGATCGTTAATTGTCAAAAATATTTACAAAAAGGTGACCCCAATTTGACCTTACTTCCTGTCCAAACCGGAAGTCAAAGTTTAATATTTAAAAAAATCATATCTCAACAACCACAAGAGGTAAATTCACAATTTTTGTACCATTGTACAGATCGTTAATTGTCAAAATATATTTACAAAAAGGTGACCCCAATTTGACCTTACTTCCTATCCAAACCGGAAGTCAAATTTTAATATTAAAAAAAATCATATCTCAACAACTACAAGAGATAAATTGAAATTGTTTGCACCATTGTATAGATTGTTAATTGTCGAAAAATATTTACACAAAGGTGACCCCAATTTGACCTTACTTCCTGTCCAAACCGGAAGTCAAAGTTTAATATTGAAAAAAAATCATATCTCAACAACCACAAGAGGTAAATTGAAATTTGTTGCACCATTGTATAGATTGTTAATTGTCAAAAAATATTTACACAAAGGTGACCCCAATTTGACCTTACTTCCTGTCCAAACCGGAAGTCAAAGTTTAATATTAAAAAAAATCATATCTCAACAACCACAAGAGGTAAATTCAGTTTTTGCACCATTGTACAGATAGTTAATTGTCAAAAGTATTTACAAAAACATGACCCCAATTTGACCTTTACTTCCTGTCCAAACCGGAAGTCAAAGTTTAATATTAAAATAATGTCTAAATTCAGTATTGTATTGTATTCAAATAAACTTCTCGCGAGAACTTCAACAGACGTTAACATTTGACTTCTCCAACACTTCGAATTGATGACGTAACCATTTTAACTTCAACCGAACACCTTGTTTTTGTTGTGACAAAAACTTATATCTAGTTTTTTTTTTTCTTCTCCTTCTCCCCATCGATTGTCTACAAAAAAACACATACTTGCAAACTTCACATGAACTTGAAACTTGGCATATACTTAGAACTTAACACGTAGTGAAACAAAATTTGTGACGTCATGATTACGTCATCAGATATCGAATTGCAAATCAAAGATCTACACGGCTGTTTCAACGCTAAAAAAGTGTGTCCTCTGTTGGTGAATCTAAATCAGCTCTGGTCGTGCTCATTATGTATGCATGTTTAAGGAATTGAGCGTTTACCCTTCGGAAATGCAATTGACTCAGCTATCGTGACCCCTGAAAAAAATTGTGTTTCTGATCAATTCGTTTCGCAACATGTATTATGTGATTGACTAAAATCCTTTTTAGGTTCTTTTTATGTCAGTATAATCTATTTATTCTGAAAAAGGTCACTTAATAGCTCTTTTCGAGGTCGTTGAATCGATTAACTGCCACATGTTTCAACAGTTTGGTGCATGCAGACCTGCGGAGAAAACCTTCCACAAAAGCGAGTTTTTCACTATTTTTTGAATTTTTCCTATCACCAGTGGATGTTTCATCGTTGAAAACAGACATTATTATGCACACTTAATTAGAGGCGAGTCTGGGCAATGACAAATTTACGAGAATCTTTGATTTAAAAATGTCAGATGTGTTGTAACGCGTTGGTTGATGCATACAGCATGCAGATAGATTGATGACAGTGCAGTCAGTAATGTGTACGGTATGGGCGCCAGTGAATGGTACTAGTACTTTAAACGTTGGGACTAATTTAGCGGGTACCCGGTTTTATGTAAACAAAGTATGCTTACGTGGGTTTTTCCTCCATGACTCTTTTGAAATATACTACTATAGTGGTAAATAGTCTGTAACGTTAGGAGAGTGAAGCCTAGGTATGAGTACAATTAGTTGAATTTAAAAAAAATGTATGCTAACGTTAGATGAGTTATCAATAGGCTATAGGATGTACTCAGTGTAATTTCTAATGTTAGCTCTGTGAAATTAAATAATTGATTTTTAAAATTTAAACAAACAAATGGTCTGAACAGTGAACAACAATGTTTAAGGGCTGAAAACATTAAAAACATTAGTACAGCTGGACATGTCTACCAATGTCATACATGGAGGTACTTTGTAAATTATGTATGTCGCAATATTCTCCGTCAGAGTTTATTAGCAAACACTGGGGGAAAAAATGGCTCAAACGGAGCCATAAGTGGCTCATTTTGTTTAACTGAGCCACATTTGGCTCGGGTTGAGCCGTGAATTAGGCATAAGTTGGCTCATTTTCTTTATTGGCTCAAAACTTCGTTTTGAGCTGGCTCAGGTACATTTTTATTTAATTTGAGCCGGCTCAATTACATTGGGCTGGCTCTTTAGGTAATTTTGAGCCGGCTCATTGCTCAAGTTAATTTTGAGCCAGCTCAAGTCAAGTCAAAATAATTGTATTAATGGTGTTGAGCCCGCTCAAAGCTGGGATCGAATTTAGCCGCACCATGGAAATTGGCTATTAACAAATTACCTTAGGGTGCCTACTCATTGGCAACTGGTGCCCTGAAAATGTTCCTCACATTTTCTATTAACCAAGGCCACTTTTAAGTTTTATGACTTAGGCCCTTAAAAAAAGAAGTTATGCAGCATATGGGATGTTTGGCTTGGCCAACCTTAATTATTTTCACTTCAGTCATGCATCATCATGCTAATGCAGGCCGCCCATCCATACAGCTGCAGAATTATTTTTAAGCATCCAATATGAAAATGCAAATAAGAACTCAAACTCTCATCAATTACTGTACATAATTATTTTATTATAAAACATTAACCAAATTAACTCTGAATTAACAGGATTATAATTATTTTCAGTATAAAATCCCTTATAAGCTTGGTTTTGAACATCCACATGTAAACCCCTCAAAACAAGTTTGGAAATTTGTGTTTCGTTGATCATATCTCCGTTACTGTATTATTAGCATCATTGGAACAAAATACTTTGCCATGTAGTTGATAATCCTTTCATTTATGCACAAAAGGAATATCACGATTTTGTTTTTTTTTCTTCTGATTTTCGACCCATTTATCCCCTTAAGTAAAAACCAACAGATAACACGCTACATACAGGCATTACAATATTTTTCCTAGCAAATCTGCGGACTATTTTCTGGTAGCAGATCTTTGATAAGCTTTTTGGTCATCAGCAGTTGGACCCCAGCTGCTAAAATTCCATATCTGACTTGACTGTTCTTATAGTTGTCCGATTACAATTTTATACTCTCTGAAAATAAACTGGTGAAGTCGTATTTTATTGGGATATATTGTTTCTGTTCAAATCTATATGAGCACATTGGAAATGGAACAATAAGACTGTTCACATTGATGACTTCCAGTCCAACGGCAAGGTCAGGTTTGGTTATTTCGTATGCATTTAAGTCTTCACAAATTCCATTATTATCATGTGTTTCAAGTCTCAAAAAGTATTCACTCCCATCATACCAAATATCTTGAACTTGACTAAACACTGGCATTTCTTGTTCTGCCCTAGGTACAACATAGCATTTTGGTTTATAGCGGTTTCCGTTTATTTCTACCCACTTCATGCTGTAGATAATTGTGTCATTTTCCATGTTTCTATCTGGATAAAACCTATTAATTTCATTTGCATGATAAATCTGATTATCTAGTCGGGTGCTTGGTCCAGTCTTTAAAATGTTCTTGAAAAGAGGATGGCTACCTGAGTTTTCAATATCCAGTAATTCACGACATTGTCGATACTGATGTCTTTCTGCCAGATATTTCGGTAAATTTTTGAAACTTGCTACTTTGGCTAATCGTTTGAAGTATTTGTGTCGTGCTTCGAATCTCATGCACCAGTACCTTACAATTGGGCCTAGGTTGAGAATAGTGTGCGGAAGATGTACCATGTAATGTAGTTTTGGGGTTATATTCTTATCAGGAAAGGCACTTTTGAAACAGCTGAGGTAAAATGCTATAATTTGCTTCAGATGGTCAACCTGTTGCCTGCTCATGACTGGGGATAAAACAATACAGGTTATTTGAAGAAGTAAAGAAAAGCATTGCCACTGTTGTGATTCAAAATCTATCAGATTACCAATGTAGAATGGCAACAACCGCCCAAGCAGCCATGTCTGTGAAGAAGACTGATGCAACACCGCAGGCCCATCCAGATGTTGTTGTTTGATAGGGCTTGGTTTTGAAACAAAATCAATATAACTGTACGGAAAACTAGAAATCCACTCGTTTAACTGAGTTAACGTAAACCTGTTTTCAGTGTTGATGAAGTATTGCAGCATTATTTTCTGTGTGTATTTCATACTCCCCTCTAGAATAATATGCATAACGTCTTGTGGAATGCCTTGAAATATATCAAAATGTTCTACAGCAAGAATGGCAGCTTCTCGATTTACACCATATGTTGTTGAGTAATGATCCCGTAAAGGGTCATTTCGTAGGCCACCACAATGGGCAGTATGCGTTTCCATATTTCTTAGAACAAAATCCTCTTCAAACACATATTCTTGCATCTGCTCAAATGTTGCCATGCAGTGCCTACATTTTCTGAAAGAAAACCCAACACCTTCTTTAAAACCAGCTATTTCATGCGCTGCAGGGGTGTCAGCACAAACTGCAACCAGTGCTCCCTTAATATTCAGTTCTTGTCCATCTGGTATAGCTACATTTAAACCAACTTGGCTTAGTTCTGATAAATCGCGATAAAATGGTTCTAGCACAGCGTCAATACCGTATCTCTTTAAATCCTCAGATGCTGCAATAATCAAAAGATTTATACTCAACAGGCGAGACCGAAGCCGTGCTTCGATGTTTCCAAGTGTGAAATAAAAAAGGCCCACTTTGTGGGTAGTAGAGCTTAGTGGATTACACAATTCGACTTCATCATAGTATAGCAATATCTGAAGTGAATTTAATTGTCTCCTAAAAATGGGATTGTTTTGAAATACTAAACCGTCACAGAAGTCAGATAGCAGTCCATCCCTTCGCCTGTGGTCTTGAAGAATGTGTTCTCTGTATTGTTGTCTTTCTAGCAAAACTCGCAACATTTCCATGAATGGGACATAGTAACACACATGAGGAACATTTTCTGCATGGCGGTTTTGGTCTGTACCCAATACCTGGAGAGTGTGCCCTAGAACATGCTCCTCAGGCAACTGAAATTTGAAAAGAAATTATTATTTCAAAGAGATGAGATGTCAATAACCAATGTCGTAACTGTCCGGGGTGGGGTGGGGGTTTGGGTGCAGGTGGGGGCGAGGTATTTCCATGACCAAAAAGCTGAAAATAAGTTTCCGGTTTTTCTATATAGACAACAATAAAATCTTCCCTTTGGTTTCCTCCATGGGGCAAAATACTGGGGCAAAATATATCTCAGAATCCCAGATAAATTTACAGCAAATCTCAAAATATTTTCTTCTCAGTTACAACATGCCATAGGTATAACTTTAACATAACTTTCCTTGGAAGTCAAAGAAATAAGAGGGCCTCAAAGAATATAGAGTATGATTTTAACCGATATCATTTTAAAGAATGCAAAGTAAAACAGAAATACCTACCACTAGAGAAAAATGCCTCTGGTAAAATAACCGCTGGTGATACTGATTCTCGAGTCCACTGTAGTAGCCATTCATTGGTTGTAACAAACTTGTGATGCGACCTGTGATTCTTTCAGCCGTTCCTCTGTCGATTTCTGGGTCGTTTTCTATTACTTGTCTGATC
Organism: Zoroaster sp. YZ-2022; assembly: GCA_029582265.1. Classification (NCBI taxonomy): domain Eukaryota; kingdom Metazoa; phylum Echinodermata; class Asteroidea; order Forcipulatida; family Zoroasteridae; genus Zoroaster; species Zoroaster sp. YZ-2022. The sequence continues at coordinate 83,127,389 of CM055816.1, forward strand.
TTTGCATCCAGATCTTCTGCAATTGTACTCAAGAGCAGTTGATTTTGATTCACCATTTGGTCTGTTGCTGCCTGGTTAAAGAAAAACGTATCAGCTGAGTTTTACTGGCATACCTATTTTGTAATGAGGAACCTGCAAGGCTATGTGAGTGATCAGACCGGCCTCACGTCACACAATACGAGTGATGGACATTTTAACGTAACGTCGCCTTGGACGTAAACAATGCAAATCCAGACGTTATTGCACCAACAGCGCCAAATGGGGATGATTATAATGCAGGACCTTATTCTTCAATTTATCTTCTAGAAATTTTCGGTGGCACAGCATGATGGCAGGTGGATGTTTAGAAATAAACTATGCAACTGTACTGTGCCCCATGTTCCCCTACATTGAACCTTTTGATCAGACCTACCTGGGTAATTGCATTTTCTTCTTTAATGGACAGAATAAATGCTGCTGTTCTTAGTTTGTTTACATCTATAGGTCCATCAACTTCAATAACTTCAATGTCTGGTCGTCCTGGATCAATGTCCTCATCATTGTTCATGTCACCATCTTCATCAGACTCCGGCATGTCTACATTTTCATTATGATCTAGAACATGATCCTGAGGGGGATCTTCTCCCCATGCCGGGATGGCAAAGTGCTCGAGATGACTTCTTCGGCAGTGTCTATACAAAGCATGCCATGTTCGAAACGTTTGGGGGCAATTATCAACCCCACAAATGACATGGAAATTAGGGTCCCTCGCACGGTTGGTGAAGAGATGGCTAAGATATGCTGACAGGAGAACTGTTGTGAAGACTGCCTGGACATACAGCTGACAGGTAAAAACCATAATTTTGGATCTCCCTGGAAGAGAAAGGAATAATTGTTAAAGTTTAAATTGATTAAGCACACATTTCTCCTAAATATGACATACACATGTATTGTGTATAGCCTACATCACATTACAGTATTCTTTATTCTTTAGAGTCCCTTTAGTTAATGAGGTCCCAGCCTGCATTCTGATGATCCCACTAGGCTGTTGGGGACGTGACTTTTGCTGTGAACACTTCACGCCTCGTGACGTCGCATTCTCTGTACGTGCAATGACCTCATCATTTGAACTTTTTATATCAAACCCGGCCAAGCCAAGGTGACGTTATATGAAAAAGTCCAACACTCGCACCGCGTCAGGTAATTCCAGTTAGATCACTCGTATATAGCCACGTCGCGGCCTAGCGTTGGAGGTTCGTCGACATTGTCTTATAATTAATGAAGTGCAACCACAAGAGGGCAAAGCCTAATTAGAAGCTACAGAAAGCATGTAAAACTACCTAATTGTATTGTAACACACACATAATTGAAGTGTGGTCAGGTGCCCCTGTGGCCCTGGCTAAATAGTTCAAATTAAGTAAAAGATAGTCCCAGGCCCTATAGATTCACGTATCGCTAATATTGTAATTAACCAGGGTTATCTTATCTCAGAATTAATTTCCAATTAATATTCTGTGATAAGTCGAAGTTAATATTAATTCCGAGATAATAAGTTGAAGCTAATATTAATTTGGAGATATTAAGTTGAAGCAAATTTAATTATGTGATACAAAGTCGGAAATTTACTTAATTTTTATTGCAAATGACCCAAGAGCACCATATCTTTTCAGTAAAATAAATTGTGATAATAAGTCCAAGCTAATATTAATTATATGAATAAATCAAAGGTAATATTAATTCCGAGATAACTCAAAGTTAATAATAGGCTCATTCCGAAATAATAAGTCGAATTTAATATTAATTCCGAGATAAGTCTGAATTAATTAATCAATTTTTTTTTTATAAGTCATGACCTCACAGCCCCATATATGTACACATACTGTACAATACACATTGTACATGTGTACATACATATCATGCCCGGCGCCCGCAGCCCTGTACAATGGGGACATAATAATTATAAAAGAAAATTGAATTAATTTCGACTTAAAAGATATCAGAATTAATTAATTTAAAAATATTATACAAAACACTGTACACACATGGCTGTATACCCCCGCGCGTGCATGCAAGCATGAATATGCATGTTTTCTATGATTGGCTGAAATCCTTGGTGGTATGAGACAGCTACCGGCCAGTTAGGCTATATCTAGGCGGCTGCGCGCGGAAAACGATTTACTGGTTGGTTGGGGAATATGCCCCAACCAACCAGTAAATCGTTTTCCTCGCGCCGCCTGCGCCTAGCCTGTAGCTAGCTGTCTCATACCGAGGATTTCAGCCAATCATAATAGTCATAGAAAACATGCATGTTAAGCACGCGCGCACAGTACACATGTACGTACGTACGTACGTACATGTACTGCGTCTTAATTTCCACGATGATAGCAATGGCAGCAGAAGACAAGAAAGTAGCAGTGTACAAAGCCGAATTACAGCGAAATGGAGTTCCTTCTGAGGCTGTAGAGAATATATCAGGTACGATTCAATATTGAGGAACATATTTAAGTAGGCCTAGGCTATGTACATGTATTTACACTAGTGTTTTAACGATGATCACTGATCGCGTTAACACCGGTCGGCCCATGCACTCAGTGTACACGTATACAATACACGTACGGCATCGGCTGGCTGGTGGCGACAGTGTGATTTACAATCGACTGTCATCTGCTCTACTGTACAATAATACGATACATACTTACAATTATTCTTGCAGAGAAGATGCTGACGTTCTAATATGTGTGATTAGTTTTTAAAAATATCTTCGAATTACTCGTGAAATCTGTGATGACTTGATGTTGGTCATGTAGAAATTCTACATGTGCGGACAATTTTTGCTGCGAGTGGCGATGTGCATATGATACTAACGTTAGAAGAGTGAAAGAAATTATCAGTTGATTGTCCCCGCCCGCATACTTTTTTGAAGCCGCATTTATTATTTTTTAAAGTAAAATTCATGTGCACATTTGATAAGATTTCCCAATATTTTCGACTTATAGTTTTACCATGGTTTTACAGAGCCATCGAGTGCGTAGCCTTAACGACCGAAATGGACGACTGCGCATCCACTGTGCGCATGTTACGAAGCCGGCCGGCCGTGTACAAAAGTTTGGTTTACTGTACCGTGCGCTTTCGTCGTCCCGCATGTACTGTACATGTACACGTATGTACAATGCACCCTTTGCATGCATTGTGTAGTTGAAAAGCCACGCCAGCCATTGCCGAAAACCCCGATCAAAATCGTAAAATTTCCTGGATTTTGTGTAAATCTACAAATCGGTGATAATTTATTTTATTAAATTTATACATTTATTCATGATCTAACTGAAACTAAGGGTGAACAACATTCGGTAAAAGGTTAAAACTATCCAACAAAGTTACTGATGCAATCACCCACTCGCAAGCGGTTCGAACTCTGCGGAGCGATGCGTGTAACCCACTGCCGTAATAATTGGGTAATCCACGGCAGCTAGGCTCTCCACTCGGCGCGGCACACGCTGCAGTGCGTGCGACTTTTCCGGCGCGGCTTTTCTCAGTGACTCAGTATTGTCAAAATGTTCTAGTGATTAATTATTTGAGCTTGAGCTTTTAGTATCGCTAGTTGTTTTTACTGTGGGTGTTTTAATTGTTTAATTTAACAAAATTTAATAAAAACAAAATTGGTTTTAAAATAAATTTGCTGTCTTTTTCCAACTGATTTTAATTCTAGGATTTTAAACAATTTATTTTCAACTATTTTTTTCTTGCATGTGATGGGCCTCGTTTTGATTTTAAATCTTAAAATAAATATTAAAAATTTATTCTATATTTATTGACTAATGTTTGTAAATTATTTATTTTTTATAATTTGTAATTTTTAAATGTATTTTTTTTTTAATTGTTTGTATTTTAGAATGTCTGTTTCTGTTGATGTTAGGCTCTATAGAATAACTTCTTTCAGATAACGACCATTCTTAATTACTAAAAAAATATTAAGTTAAGCCTCTGGAATGTATATATTACATCAATATTGTGATTGTTTATACGTGATATTAGATTACTATGTTGTGTTTCATATAACCCTTAATTACCTGAAAAAATTAAGTGTACTATATTGGAAACATGAGATATGACTTTCAATTTGTTTATTACTTTTTTTGTTTACTTACGAAGCATGTTGTTCATAATAGGTAAACAAAAAGAAACATCAATAATTAGGTTAACTACTGTAATGTTACATGTATCTTGAAATGTTGGACTTGTAGATAAGTGCACAATGATGTATCAGGAGGTTTTGCCTTAATTAACCTAATTTCATGGCTGAAAGTTTGTTAATGTATACTTATTATTACCTTAGTTTCCATGACAACGCATTTGAATTTAATTAGTGTTAATTAGTTTTTGTAATTGTACTGTAATGATTTTATGTTTTGTTACAAACAACCATGACAAATTGGAAAGTTAAACATTTTCTGTGAAGCGCTATGCACAAAACAATTTGTTTACTACTTTGTTTACTTCATTTTTAAGCATAAAAAGTGTGTGTTGTCAAACTTTTTTATCATGGATGCCATAGACAAAATAACGGGATAAATTAATATTGTCACATTTTAAATGAGCATATACAATATATCTCCGGATCCCCTTGACTGATTTTCTTCATTCAAATATGAAATGACACAGAATTGACCAACTGTTAACAATACATCCCAAATAAACTGATGCAGACAGTTTGAAAAATCTCATTTCTGTCCCTATTTATATTTAGCATGCGCGATATGTGAAAAGGTGGTGGCGATTTTGAATTAAAAGCGAATGAATTTGGTTAAAAAAATCTAATAGATTTAAAACAAAATTGAATATTACTATACTAATTAAAACATGCCATCGTCCCGTTAGTTCCATTGGTGGCATTTTAATTGACGTATGAAAGGATAGGTAATGGTAGTAGCCCTGTTGGATGATGTCATGTCTCTAGGTCTACGCCCAGAAATGAACTTATTTATTTTTATGGCCACCACAATTTTAAAGGGGTAATGTACAATTGATTTCCAGGTGAAGGGATAACAGATGAAGATCTTCACACACTGACACAGGAGGACGTGGATCACTTATTCCGGGGATATAGCTTTTCAACAAAGAGAAAGGCCTGGGAGGTGTTAAAAAACCTCAGGAAGGATGACGAGGATGAGGTAACTATAGATGAGTTGACTTTGATGTCGCACCTAAACCAAAACAAGACTTTCTGCCCGGCAGTATGCGCGCACATTGTGTTTTGCATAAAATTTGTTTTAAGAGTGATGTCGCAGGTCAGATCGCCATTGAATCAAGTGACCTCTTACATCATTCACTGACCCATGTAATGCAAAACTGAAGAGCCCGCATACTGCCGGGCAGCCACCCCAAAAAATGTAAGCAAATGGCACATGGTTTATACCAAGCTGACATGATACTGATTGATCAAAAAATTGAGCAGGTAATACTGTAACACGGAATATTTTTGCGGCTGGTTATTTTTGCGGATTTGTGAAATTTACACAAATAATGTTAATTTTATGCTTGTTAATTTTGCCGATTTCATGCAGTCTCTTACGGTAACTCCTTTAAGAAATTATTTTTTTTGCAGATGGAGGGCGTCAGCAAAATCAGCAAAATTAAACAGCTAGCAAAAAATTCCAGGGTTGCAATAATAGAGCTTTGATTTTGAAATGGTGTCACTATTGATATGGTTCTTTCAATTCCTTTTTGATATTCATTCAGTTATACACTTTGATAATTACAGACTAAACAACTCTCCAAGAAACGATTGAGAAACAAGTCAGCTCATGAGCGTACCAAGAACGCAAGAATAACAATCTAAAAAATATGTGCAGCTCTGAAAAGAAAGTGAAAGTATTATCAGAAGCAGCGGTAAAATTGCAAGAAACCTTGGATATGTTCAAGCAGGAAAAAGACAAACTGAAAGTTTCACTTGAAATTGCCCTGGAGAATAAACGCATAGAGAGACAGCATAAGTCACTTGCAACTGTGAATATCATACATAGAGACTGTGTTCAGGATGTTCTAAATGAAAAGGGTGAAAGAGTCATTTTGGGTAAAGGTTCCTATGGAGTTGTGAACTTGGCAAGAATGAACGTTTTTGGGAAATAAAGAACACTTCATTGCGGTAAAGAACTATCGGCATGGGACAAACCAGGATGATGTAGTGAAAGAGTTGCGCATTCTGCAAACCATTTCCCATCCATGTGTTCTGTTTCCTATAGGAATTCTTGACACAGATATTGGTACATGTATTCCGAGCATGGTAACTGAGTTCATTGGATGCCAGGACTCACAATCATCAACTACTTTGTCAAATGCATTAAAAATGCACTTACTGGCAAACGATAATGCAATTTTGATTAGTCAGCAGATTGCAGAAGCTATGCAAGCAATTCATGATGCAGGGTGGTTACATTGTGATTTAAAAAGTAACAACATTCTGTTGAACTTGACTGATCCACAGCATGTCAGAGCAGTCATCATAGATTTTGGTCAGGCAATACAAAAAGGAAAAAAAATCTACTACTGGCGCCTATCAAATGATAAACTTGAGGAAACAAGGAAGAGAATATATTGGATTCCGGATGAAGTAATATCTAGAAAAGCTCCTTTTCATGCAAATCAGATGTTTATAGTTATGGAAAAATTATCTTAGAAATGTACAGAATTCTGGATGATTCATCAAGCCATGTTATTTGCCGAAGGGAATTGAAAAAACTTTCTTTAAGGTGTGTTGCCGACTTCAGGCTGAGAATTGGATCATTCACAGAAATTATCAAAACCCTAGAGGGGAATTCCATGATAACAGAATGACATTTCATACACATTTTGCTTCATTGTTCTTCCAGATGATTTCAATGTCTGAGACTGTTGGCACCACACCCTTAGTGAGTGCTCTACCTTCTACAAGTGATGTGCAGACAAATTATATGCCTTTCACAACACCTGTAAGTTCCCCTTCATGTAGTGATGTTTCGTGGAACCCTGCTAGTGATGATTTCACTCCTGCAGAGAAACGAAAATATGCAGATACAATACCCAACAATTCAACACCCTGTAGTAGTAAGGAATCAACTCCTCTCAGGAAACGAAGCTGCAACAGTAGTTTGTTTCAGAAATTTCTTGGTTCTCCGTGTGTTTCTCCAATCTGCAAGTCGCAGCCATTGATATATCCATGTGGAATAGAAGCGCCATTTCCATTAGCGAAAGAACACAGTACATACTTGTCTAAAACTGATAAGCAAACATTTTGTAAGAACTACAAAACGTACAAAATCTTAATCGATACAATTTATAATGTGATATTCTGTTGCATCAAAAGAAAACCAACCAAGACGGAGCGAGATTTGATTGCAATTAATCTTTGCAAGGAGTATCCTGTACTATCCTGTAATGATGACAATGCTCACAATGCGCTTAGTTATGCGATAAGGAAGAAGTGCAACAATCACCACAAGAGAAAAGTAGCGAAGCTGCAGGGGAAAGATGAGGAGTTGAGAGAGGAGGCTGTACTTTCCTGTGATGACAACGTTTCTCACAATGCGCCGAGTTCCATCAAGGAGACAAACCATCGCCATTCAAGAAAAGTAGCAGAGCTGCAGGAGAAAGATGATGAGGAGATGAGAGAAGAGGATGGGGATACATGTATTGATGACCAAGATATCGATGATACCCCAAGTCAAAAACGCCACAACAAAGCTCTACAAACCGAACTAAAGAAGAAAACTCCAAACAGCAAAAGTGTAGACGTGTTATTCCAGAAGGGGTCAAAAGAGAGGATCGAGTGGATTCACAAGCTGAATGGAGGAACACGTGCCAAAGATGTCCTGGTGGCTTACCCCTGTTATAGAAAGGCTAGTTTTGTAAGTAACTTGCAATAAAACAGTTGTTTTTATATCACCCAGGGTGACATAGTCACATAGTTTTTGATGTGCTGAAGATAATGTTGGAGATGCTTACTTATAAGGCCACACAATCATGAATTTAGTCAGTGGTTTGCTAAATAACGCTACTAGTGTATTATAAATCATCTCAATCTTCGCCTTCACACTCCACAGGGCATCTAAAACCAGCATAAAATGTGCCGCTCTGATTACAGCTGGGTGATGTATGCATCGCCCTGGCATTTCCTGGACGACACTCACCGATTGACATTGCATAGTATTTCCAAAGGAGGCGGGGGGGGGGATCGCTCTTGCAAGTTTGGCCATACGACAAAAAAAAATTAACAATCAAGTCTCTCCAATAGTCCAAATGGCTATGCATCGTTCAGTTAATTTTTCCCATTTGAGTAAAATTTCCTAATTTATTTTCAGTGCATTCTCCAGCTAGAATTGATGCTGAATAAACCAGGACTGGTGGATTTTGTCAATGGCAACTGGAAGCAGCTGAAAGAAAGAATTGGCCAAGCTGATTCAGGTAGGCATGGTAACTAAAGCGATCTCTGGCTGATCTAAAAGCTTAATGGCATTAACCATTCACACTCAGCTACCTTTAATGCGATCACGGACCGGCCTATCGAGTCCACCTGAAGTAAACTGAGGCCAATCCAGCCAGCGCACATTTGTGTTATGGCTATCCAGCGATGTGTGTGAATGCCTACCATGTGTACACCAGTCCAGCCAGTGCAATAGGCATGCATAAAACATGGCTTGGTTAAATTTTCTGTTTATGATCAACATGTAGAAAATGGTACATTTTGCTGTCTCTTTGTGGAGTGTCGTGGCCGAGCGGTCTAGCGCATTGGACTCAAGTTCTGAGGTTGTTGGAATGTGGGTTCGAATCCCGGCCTGGCTGGCCGTGACACTTGTGTCCTTGAGCAAGACACTTAACACCATAATTGCTTCATCCTTCGGATGGAATGTTAAGCCGTTGGTTCCGTGTGTTGTGTAATGCACGTACAAGAACCCAGGACACTCGTCGTGAAAGAGAAGGGGCTTGCCCCGGTGTTTCTGGTTTGGCTGCCAAATTTGTGCGCCACAGCGCCTAATAGGCAGAAACCGGCACTATATAAGACTCCACTGTTATTATTATTATTATTATTATTTTTAGATGATGGAAGTGTCCTCCAGATGTTGGTGACCTGTCTTGCTAATAGGAAGAATGCAAAGTACGTGATGCAATTTGACAACAGAGGCATGGATATGAGCAAGGCTGAGGGAAACCAGCCATTCCTTCTCATAGTGGGAACATTTGATAACCTCAAAGAGTATCTCTTATCATCGACAAACAAATATTCAGCCAGATAAAAGAGAACTTTACAGTGGTGAAAGTCCTACTATTGCTCTTTGCAGGATATTTTATACTTAATCTGGATTATCCAGTCACCGCTAAGACAATCTATCAGTGTCTGGAATATCATCTGCTTGAAATTTGTGCTAAACCCAAAGCAAAGGCATACATTGACTTGTTCAAGTAATTCGTAATGACTCCTTTCCCGTTCTAAGCGATTGTACTGCATGTATTAGTCAAATTATTGATTGTTATGAAACTTGGGTGTTGTGCTGTCGACTTACAAAATGCCCCGATGTTACATGTAGCTCCCAACTCCGCCTTAACTTAGGGTAGTGACATCAAGCTACCGAAGTTTCATAAAAATCAAGAGTTTGACAATCACTCAAGTATTGAGTCACAATTGTTCCAAGAAACTACATTTACTTTTTCATTCACAAGCAAACAGTGCCAAATGACAGTTTTATGCCAACAAAGGCCAAATGCATGCAATGGGTGCACGTAGCCAAGATGGCTGGTAACGGAGTAAAGTGACACAGTGATCCATTGCATGCATTTGCCCGATGCTGACACAGAACCACAATTTAAGAGGGTTTTTACGTGTGGATAAATAAAGTAAATGTAGTTTCTTCTCAACACTTATTTTATGGAATTTGATACAATTTAAGGCCATTAGATTATGCCTTTGGCAGTTGTAAAATTGCCTCATTGTTCGTTCAATTTTGATGTTATGTCACCAACCTAATTTGTTCGTGCTGCAACACAGTCTTGAATCTGGTATGCTATTACTTGCAGGGTGTATAAGAATTTGTGTTTTAAGGATACCAAACATCAGTGGTCAACTTGACCCTTCAGTGACTGTGACAGCCCTGTGTTCTGAATAAGCCACGTATGGCAGCCCGATTACATTTAAACTGGTGATGTATGTGCAGTAGCCGCCATGTTTTATGGCTGTGCTCTGCCTACATTTAGTGCCAGTAGCATGAAATTGTTTTGCTGTACACGTACAACCCATGGCCAAGCCCAACTGCATTTAAACTGGTGATGTATGTGCAGTAGCCGCCATGTTTTATGGCTGTGCTCTGCCTACATTTAGTGCCAGTGGAATGAAATTGTTTTGCTGTGTATGTACAACCCATCCTGTCCTTTCCATAATTTTTAGCACATTGCTGGCACAGTCATCGGGTGAAGTGTGTGTAGTAGCCCACATCAACACACCAGCTATTAATGAACATATAGTATTATTTCTTATCTATGTGGCAACATTGATAGATAGATAGATGTATTGGCAATCAATGTATTGGCAATCCCTATGCCAACAAACTTACTATTATTTGGTATTTGGCCAGGTGAATGATAAAAGTAGAGATATTTTACACCCGTTTTTACTGAAACTTAACACTTGTTTGGTACAAATCGGTAAACATTAAGGAATACAGACCACGAATCCTTCGGCCTAACTTTTAAAAAAAGGGCCTTTAGCGAAAACACTTAACAGTACACCCGTACACGTATGTGCAAACCTGAATGGTGAAGTGAATGATCGGAAAGCACTTCTTGAAAGTTGAACCTTGTTTACATGTGTTCTATTGTTAGATTTGATAATTAAGACTTTTTCACAAACATATATTATCCATTTTAATTACAATGCATGTAGACGAAGTGATCGGAAAGTATTTGTAGTTGTTGTTGTTTGCATGTGTTCTATTGTTAGATTTGATAATTAAATAAGACTTTTTCACAAACATTATTAGATAATATTTCAATTTTAATTGCAATGTAGCTTTCCAAGTTAGTCCGGTGCCTCAGTTTGATGCCTGTTCACACCAAACACAATTTACGTTTTATCACATAATTTTGACAGGCACAGAGCTATGGTTTTATGGTCAATGGTTTTATCCAGTATATTGCTAGTATGAATACATGAAATGCCTGTGAAATCGTATGTTGTGAACAGGCCATGCGTCATGATCTTCCTGGATCATTACCACTTAATAATATGCGTTATGGCCACAGCAAATGCATAGACTGGCCTAGATAGGTCTAAGGGACGTGACCAAGAGCTACGATTATCGCAGCTAAGACTGGCACTAACAGTGAAACATGGTTTGTGAGCTGGTACTAACCAGCGAATGTCAAAATATTTTATAAGTTTTTTATTACAACCCCTTACAAATTAAGAGTGTTGTATACTCACATTAACCACAAAATAAAATCTCCACCAAGTGATGTACAGCATCTAGTCATAAGCTGGCTCCAGTGTTTGAAATTGGCTCAACTGGAATTAAACCAATTTTGGCTCAACCATTACTTAGCCATCATTGGCTCAATCATGAGCCACCATTGGCTCATGATTGAGCCATCATTGGCTCATAATTGAGCCAGCAGTGGCTCAATCATGACTGAGCCAGTCTTGGCTCAGTCATCAGTATGTGAGCCAATCATGGCTCATAATTTGAGCCAATCTTGAGCCATTTTTGAACACAGGAGCCGGCATTTTTTTGGCTCAATCTGAGCCAATTTTATTTCCAGTGACGTTACACACTGGTCAAACTGCCATGACTGCTGCATCATCTTAGCTTACACATAGGTTAGGCTAAGCCTGCGTAACTCCAACTTTTCATGTTTCTGTTTGATCCATTTTGAAATATTTCAATACAGCCAGGGTTTATTGATTCATATTTTGTTGTAAATTTTATGAATACTGAGTTAATGAATAGGCGTTGATAATGTAGGCCAAATTGTATTTTAATATGCATATGGCTATGCAGTCTTTTGATAGGAGGACTAAAAATATGTCCAAACAAGTATGGATATTCAAGAATGAAATCTCATTAGTGCACTGTACTAGTGATTGAATCATGCTAATTTTAGTCATTTTAAGTTTTTGCAAATCTGATGCCAACATGTTTGTCACTAATGAAAGTAAATGTCGATTTTGTTCCCCAGCAAGTCCCTAGATCACTAAAGCAGACCTTAAAACAGGTAATCAATTATCTTAAGGGTAAAATCTAGGAGTAAAGAAGACTGTGATAACATTCATATCATATCATTTCTAATATTCCTTTCCTCCTTTACAGGCAAGAAGCAGCTCAAACATGACGACACAGAACTTATCAAAGGTAATAAAATGAAGTTTAAGTAGAGTTAATACATTATTGAGCTTATTAATGTACTTATTACTTATTAATGAAAGCACTTGTTTAATGCAGGTATATTTCATTTGCTTTTAATTTTGTCCTTGGATTTTGTATGATTATCGTCAGCAGGTGATAACAAAGTAGATTGTGGCATTATTTTATCTGTTTTTAAATGCTTAATTTAAGTTATTATCTTTCATATATTTACAGTGCCAGATGGACTGAATGATGTTCACATGCAGGTGTCTGATTCAGAGAGTAAGTTGATCTTCATAACAACGGCGCACCCAGGATTTTGCCTTTGGGGTGGGGGGGGGGAGGGCTCCACCCAGGATGTTGTCTTGTGGGGGCTCAACGAAAATTTTACTCTCACAAATCAACTAGGCCTAGTATGTATATGTACGTATATATGTAAAAAACAAATTCGGGGACCCTCTTGGGGGGCGGGGGCTCAAGCCCCCCGAGGCCCCCCCCCTGGGTGCCCCGGTGTTTCATAATTTTACAGTTCAGCAATGCCTCCAGGTATAGATAAACATTTAGTTGAAGATGTAGTTTCTACTGAGAATAATGGAAAATCTGAAACGCTTAATGTTATTCTCAATTGTATATATACAGTGCCAAACAATGATGAACTCAAGAATGATGTCCCCAAGAAAAGTTTGTCTGATCCAAAGGGTAAGTTGTTTTTCATAAGTTGTTTTACTACAGCAGACATTGCTCAATCATTCAGCAGTTCCTGCAGTATTAATGTACATTTTTGTAATAGATGAATATTTAGATAAAGATGCAGTTCCTGACTTATACAACATTCTAAAATGATTGATTAAAATTATTCTCTATTATATAATACAGAGCTAAACAGTGACGGACTAAATGATGTTCGCATAAAAACGTTGTCTGATCCAAAGGGTAAGTTATGTTTTGATAAATGTAAAGTAATTTAACTGCAGCAGACATTGCTCGTTCATTCAGCAGTAGCTGCAGTAAGTGTGTACAATTTGTGATAAATGAAGATTTAGATAAAGATGTAGTTTCTTGCTTATAATAAATTATAAAGTGCTTTATTTAAATTACTCTATCATTTTACAGAGCCAAACAATGATGGACTGAATGATGTTCACATGGAAAGTTTGTCTGATTCAGAGGGTATGTTGCTTTTCATAATTGGTTCTACAGACCTATTTCCTGAAGTGCTTGAAACATTTTCAACAAAGCACAATTTGGAGCTAGATTGTAGAAATTCTCCCATTTATTTCAACTGCAATAATATAACAGCTATACATCTGAGTGCCGTATGCAATTTGTTTGCAAATTCATATCATACCTTTTTGTCAGAAAGTGAGCAACATTTTTATGTTATCATTTTTACAGATTATTTTCAACAGGACATTGTGGTAATGTGCAGCTCTTCAACTGGAAATGCATTTAGTGAGATATTAGACTGCATTAGCGACTCTGATTTGAGTAAGTTATATATCCATAATTTCCTGAATATATTTAGTTGAGAAGTTTAAGTGAATGTTTCAAATACAAAATTTGTTAGATATAGGGCTTTACCAATAATTCATTCATTCACAGATAATCCCAAAAGCAATCTGAACAAAGACGACAGCCTGCAGTTGTCTGATATAGACATACTTCTGGGACAAGTGGCACCAGAAGAGGATAACCAAAAAGGTAATGCACTTCTCTTTTATTTACAGTTATGCATTATTTGTGTACAAAGCTATGGAGATACTTCTGTTCTGCCTTGAATGACATCACAATATGGCTCAGGAATGTGGACATTTTCATTAGCAAAAAGACCAAAATGTTTAAATTTCTCCCTTGTATTACTATACAGTAACACGTAAAGTAAGCTGTCCTACATGTATTCAAATCATAACAATTCTATTGCATGGCTCCTTTAAGTGTAATTAAGGTTGTGCTCAATATTAAATGCTAAATAAAATCTATCACAAAATGCACATCACTACGGCAGGTATTGCTGAAGAACCTGATGCAGTTCAACAAGAAGTTGTAGATCAACCTCCACCCAACAAAGATGGCAGCCTGCTATTGTCTGATATAGACCTACTTCTTGGACAAGTAGCACCAGAAGAGGATAGCCAAAAAGGTAATGTAATCATCTTTTATTTATAGGTATACACTTTTTTTATTTTAATGTTACAGCTATTTCTTTAATTGTAATTAAATAATACTCAAGACAAAATACAAAATAAAATCTTCATCTATCACAAATGCAGGTATTGCTGAACAACCTGAGGAAGTTCCACTAGATGCTGTAGATCAGCCTCCACCCAATCCAGAGGCTCTGCAAGAGAGAGGGTTAAATAAATCTAAAGGTGAGGTTGAATAATCCTTTTTGCTGTGGATGTTATGCAATTTTAAGGAGAGGACTTTATATTCATATTTCACACATAGCAGTTACTGTGGACACATAAAGATGTCGCTTGAATGCCCTGTTGTAAAATTCTCCTTCCACGCAAACACAAATTATTTAGTAATTCTTGACCATTAGTGATATAAATGAATCAATCTGAATTACTAGCAATTTGTTTTACTTTTTTCAGAAAACATTTTATTTCTTTGTATATATTTAAACAGATAAAAAACGGTGCAGATCAGTTGAACAAAAGAAAACCAGAGACCAGGAGAACCACCATATACTTCGTCCATGTACACAGAAATGCAGGAGAAAGTGTTCAGAGAAGTTTTCTGAGGAACAGAGACAAGAAATTTTCAAGAACTTTTTGGGACATGAGCTACGACCACAGACGTGACTGGCTCGTGCACAACGTGGATAAAAGAAAAGAAGAGGTCGTTCACAACACAAAACCGTGGGTCGCGCAGAGAATGTACTCTAAAGTGGCAGTTCGGATCAACACAAGTGTGCAAATGTTTTTCTTGCACACGATCGGGTATCATGGCGACCAGGTTGTTAAGTCTGCTCTGAAAAATGTCAGGAAGGATGGGGTGTTGTAGTCGGTGCGCATGGCGACAGGCGTGGTCAACATGTACCACAGAACAAATTTGATGAGGGTACCGCAAACATGTAATAGATCATATTGAATCCTTTCGACCGCAGGTCTCCACATTACAGGCGGGACCATGCTCCCAACAGGAGGTACCTTCCATCCGACCTATCAATATGTTCAATGCATCAGGTCTTCAATGAAAGTCAACAGGCATCTGGCCAAGACCAATGTTCCTTCCAATACTACTACAAGGTATTCAGCTCTATGAATATTTCATTCTCGTCTCCTGAAAATGACCTGTGTAAAACATGCCTCATCCACGAACAAGCACATCCACCACTACAAGCATCGGCGGATGACCTCCCCATAACTGCAGTACCTGTAACTGCCACGCTTGTTCTGGATATGTTGAACACAAAACCAGAGCTGCCCAAGCAAGGGCAGCTCTCAATGCAGACAGAGCGGATGAAGAATGATGACCAAGTCCTTGTAACAACTGTAGACATGCAAAGACAATTTGCATGCCAAATTACCACCAAGGACTATTACTTCAGCCGAAAACTTGTGCTTTTCAACGAGACTTTCGCTTCACCTGGCAAAGATGCACCAGCGGTGGCTGTTCTGTGGCACGAGGAGAAGCCGGGAGGAAAGCCTACAATGTTGCAAGTGCATATTTGACTTTTCTTCGGTTCAACAGAGATATCCAGGAGGTAATCCTCTTTGCTGATAACTGCAGTGCCCAAAACAAAAACTGGACGCTGTTTTCAGCATTTCCTCGCATGGTTAACAATCCTTCCATTGGCATCACCTGTATATCTCTGAAGTACTTAGAACCTGGCCATACATTCATGGCGGCAGATAGTGTACACGGGTCCATCACCACCAAGTTGAAAAGCAAGAGCAGAAGTTTATGATTTCCAAGACTATATCGAGCTCATAGAAAAGTCACGCAAGCAGCTAAAGTGTGCAACTATCGATCACAAACATGTTCTTATTTGAACACCAGGCCAAGAAGACATCAGTACTTCTCAAGGATATCAAGGTCGTGCAGTTTAGGCGTGGCTCCATACAAATGTTCTACAAGACATCTCATAATCAGGAAGACTTCTTGGAGCTAGGATTCCTAAAGAAGGTTTCTGCACGCGAATTGACATTGAAAATGGAGAATGGTGAAGACCCGCTAGCATCAGTTCCAGTGATGGAGAGACCTAGGGGCATATCTGCTTTGAAGAACACTGACTTGATGACACTTGCCAGCATGATCCCACGCTACAAGGCAGCTTTCTTTGAACAACTACTGGTAAATGACAAATCAGAGGACTTGGAAACTGTTGAAGACTATTAACAGACTTACAATTTCGTGCAGTGGCGTCCAGCGAATTTCAGTGTTATTACTTCCTGAATACAATCGCAGGCTATGGCAGACCTCGGTGAAAAAGTAGGAGAAAAGTAGGAATACTTGAATGCTTGCGATTGCTACTTTGACTTTTGGCAAAAGAACCTTGTTACTTGCAATGGAGCCTTCTCTACCAAAACAGTGGAATATGTTTGACACAATCTTTATTTAGTGCTTTAAAAAAAAGAAAATAATTATTTTCAATTTGTTTTATCTAGAAATTAAGTATTCTTAAATTTAAGCTTTAAAATTGAAGTTTGCCAGAAGCCGTTTAAATGTACACGCCTCATAGAAGTGAGTCACACTAACCAAGCTTGCTTTGGAATGCACTCTTCATATTCATTTCAAATCAATTCGCACATTTTAAGTGTCATTAGCCTTCTTGAGACACAATGGAAGGGCGAGATTTGGTTTGATTAAATTTGTATACAAAAAGGTTTGACCCGAACCAAATAGCTCCCTCAAACTGTGTCCACCGTATCTCATGAAGGCTGTCTTCACTATATTCCTGCCTATTTTCTGGCACAATATCGTTGCTGTAAAAGTTGCTGTTCAGTAAACTTGTAATACAACATGCACAATTCAAACCTCACACAGTTTATCTTAAGAAGAATTGTCTTTTTATGGACTAGCCAGTTGTTTGACTTGTAATTAATTGGTCCAACTTTAAGAAATGTGTAAAAATTTAACTTGAAAACTTACGATGAGTTACCATTTTCCCCCAGCTGTATGTGAGTATGAATTTAGCAAAACGGTTGTAGAAGCATGTCAACAGAGATGAATATAAGGGTCATGTGTGAGAATCCTTTGACGTTGAAGTTTTTATGTTGTTTGTTACATTGTGATGTTTATTTCACAAAAATTGTACCATCATCATCGACATCCCAGTCATCACCACCGTCACTGTCACCATCATATCATCGCCTACCACCACCACCACCACCAACATCCCCCATCAACATCCCCCATCACCACCATCATTATTGTCATCATCACCATCATCACCCGTCCATCCCACCATCCACAAAATCATCAACATCATTATACCTATCTCCTTAATGATGTATAAATGATATATTTTGAAATGATTTGTTACAATGATCATTCTCCTTTATGTAATATCATGAATTGTGTTAAGTAAACTACTACAATTGTTGTTTATTGTGTTGTTTCACAAAAGGAAATGTTTTAACTCAAACGTATTACAATAAAAATGTAGTTGAAATAAAATCCACAACTGGAGATACATCGTTTTGCCATAAATATGTAACGGAATTAAAATCATTAACTGAAGATACATCGTTTTACCATAACAATGTAGTGGTATAAAAACCTATAACTCAAGATACATCGTTTTGCCATAAATACCGTATAATGGAAATTAAATGTAACTTGAGATACACTGTTTTGCCATAAAAGTATTAGAAATATGATTTGGTTAAATATTCAGCAAAAGAATGTAAGTGCATGAAATTTATCATATTACAAAAACGATCCAAGGATTTGTGCCCAAAATTTGCAGGAATGTAGACTAAAATGATCTCCATGTTCATGCTTTATTCCAATTCCAACAGAGTCAAGTGTCCAAAAAGGCACGTGTTCAAACTTTAAACAAAATTTTCTCAAAATGTCATTTTTCGAGTTAGGCTGTTTTGCCATATAAGGGCCGTACAGTCCTCTCAGAAATGCACAATCCAGAAATCGCTCTCATTCAGGTTGACTTTTCTGAAAACTATACTTGTGTTTACCAGGACGAGGTGCAATCTGCCCACTGGCATCAGGTCACACTCTTCACAGTTGCCACCTACCATTCCGGAAAGCTCCATTCAAGTGTGATTGTGTCTGACAATTTATCACATACAAAAGAAACCCTAGTAGCCTACATTGATAAAGTACTTGAAGATCTTCCCCCTACAATTAAAGTTGTGTCAATCTGGTCGGATGGGCCCAGCACACAGTTTAAAAACAAATATATTCCAGCCACTATCCCAGGCCTGGAAGGCAAGCACAATGTGAAAATAAGGTGGAATTACTTTGCGACATCCCATGGCAAAGGACCTGTCGACGGAATCGGGGGGTCAACTAAGCGATTCGTATGGGAAAATGTGCGCTCCCGGAAACACATTGTGAAGAGTGCTGCAACCTTCGTAGCTGCTGCTTCAAAAATGCCAAAAGTGCGAGTTGACGAAATGGAGAGTTCAACTATCACCGCAAGAAACAACACCCTTGACTTAGACAATGTATTTGAGAAGGCTGTATCAGTCAAAGGCATTGCAAGCATGCATTACATAGAGATAATAGATGGCAAAGTAGTTGCATCCATCACCACAGAAGATGCTCTGGAAGCAGATGAAGATCATGAGGTGGATGATGATGTGGACATGGCAAGCATTGATGGAGTAGCACCTCTTGAAGTAGATGTACCAAGTGTCACATCAGCTGATGAGAGTAACAATCAAAGTGACATTAGTCATGGTCACACGCAAAGTGACAATAACAATTTGAAACAAAGTGACAACAATAGTGTGTGAATAATCACATTGAGATACATGTGGGGAATTGGTTTCTTGTGGTATATGATGGGGATTATTTCCCTGGTGAAGTAATGGAAGTAAGTGACGAAAATGACTTCCGTGTTTCAGTGATGCACCCTGCCGGAAAGAATTGGAAGTGGCCAAGTCCTAAAGATGACAAAACATTTTATTTTAGGAATCAGATTATTAGGAAACTTGGAGAACCAGTGATAGTAAACAATCGCATGCACTACAAATTTTGTGATCTGTAGAGCAACTAAAAAAATAAATAAATAAAAAGGTCTACTTACTGTTTTGATCTTCAGATATGATGTGCAACTGATATTGGTTGATAATTTTGAGAATTTGTAACTTAACAATTGAAATAACGTATCAACAATATAGCCGGACAAAGTGAAACGCGTGTTACCGTAACGCGTGTTACCGTAACGCGTGTTACCGTAACGCGTGTTACTGACTATTTTGCAGTTTACTAAAAAAGTATAACTTGAATTATTGTTATTATTCCAGTATAATAAACCTTAGCATAGTACTTGATTACAATAGAAACCAATTTGTTGTAGACTGGTTAGTTTTAGGACAAAGTTGAGATAAAGTTTGGTATTTTTTTGGCCTGTCCATCCAGCGAAACGCGTGTTACCGATTTTCGCAGAGCTCTCTCAGCTACACAAGTTGATCTTTCATTTTTGTGTGAACATGGGGATCTAGCCTTGAGTTTTAGGTTTTAAAATACAAAAGATGAACACTAAATTCAAATTAGTCTTGCAGCCAGAGAATGGAGAATAATGAAGGACACGCTAAAACGTAACGCGTGTTACCGCGGAATCGCCCTCGTATGTATCAAATTTCCTAACCTTTAGAGAGCATAGTTTCTTGTACCAAAAACGATAGTGGCCTCAAACGGCTGGTTTGACCTACTTCCACTCAAAGAAAAAGGCTGTACTTGTAGTAAAAGTTGTGTCCTAATTTGACAGCTTAAAATTTTCCCCATAATATTACAAATCTAATACAAAACCAAAAATCAGTTTTGAAGTACATGTATTTATCCAGGCATTTTTACTGAAAAAAATTCAGTCATAAAATCAACAATAGTAGCCATGTCTGGGCGTGATGATTATACAGAATTGAATTGTCTCCAAAGAGTTAACACAAATGTACATTTCTAAATCAATGTGGATATGTTTGCAATGCTTAATTTCAAACCCACTACTCTTAATCACTTTACTAGGGTCCAACGGCGTAGCGACCGGGGGGGGGGGGGGTGGCACCCCCCCAATAAATTTTTCAGTCGGCATTTCGAGCTTCAGTCGGCAAATGAAGCACCAAATGTAGTAAAATTTCAGAATAAAATGCCATTCGGCAAACCGGCCCGTGGAGCTTTGTGTTCAGAATTAAGGATTTGCCGAACGGAAATAAGTCGGCTTCAATTCAAAGCACTGTAAAGATTTGCCGAGCCGTTTCTTATCAGTTGTTTTTATTTTGTAATACATCTCGTTTATTCGCGGAAACAGCTCTAATTTCCGTTTCGGATATAACCCCTGTATGGAATTGAGATTTTTTTGCGGGAAGGGACGGTAATTTTGCTTTGCAGTCTGCAGTTTCACTATATTTTTCCACGAGACCAGACGTCAATACAAAACAGTTTTTGGTTGTCGCAAGTTTTGAGTTACTATTGATCAAAGGATGAGCTCTAAAAAGAGGAAGAGAATAAAACTCCAATGCATGGAATGCAATGCCGTGTTTGACGACGATTACCGCAAGCGTTACGAGCAGGCATGTCACGATGGGAAGCGGGTAAGAATCCAGCATGAAGGCGCACCAAATCCATTTGCCATCAAGAGAAGAGCACCAGAATCAGTTGCCACAGTGGACACTTCACAGCCCCAGACGCGCTCAGTTGTGGAAAATATAGGTAAATTGAATATTTATAATATTCTTTTGGAGAATACCGTGCGGGGTGGGGGGGGGGGGGATATCAAAGTCGGATTTTTGAATTTGTGTGACCAGCTTATCACTCAAAACGGATTCAATTTTATTTGTATAAAGTATTTGTACTCTATTTTCTGTAGGTCAAATACTCTTTAAAACATTCCTGTTGCTAATTTAGTGTATTCTATCTTTCGCAGCGTGATCTCTCTTTTACAGTTTTGGGTTTTGTTTGTGTTTTTTTGTTTCAGATGAGGCAGCTGAACCAACAAGCGGCCATGAATCTGCTGAAGCTACATATTCATCTACATCAACGGCCGTCCATACTGAGGAAAACAATCCACGTAGAGACTTGGCAAGTGACACTACGATGCCTCCCCATCAGACAGGCAAAGAAGATGTTTGGCGCGAAGAGAGTATGCCTTCTAATTGTGTAAGTAAATCAGACACAGTTGAATGGACTGAATCCGTTGCAGTTCTGTCGCGGATTGTGCAACTGACGGATGACTGCAAACGACTCATGAATGACATGAAAACAGCTGAATTGCCTCACATAGAGTCCTGGATGACTGAGGCCAGAGAAACCATAGCAGAAGTGCAAGAAAAAAGTTCACTTTTCCTCGAAACCAGCGGTAAAGTGCTGCAGTCAATCAAGGCAGCTAAACTTCAAGTTCATGACTCAGAGGATAGTGCCAACGTTTCCGTCGAACAGATCCGGCATTGCGCGGTGATGTAACCGAGGATAATCAGAGAGAATATTTGATCCACCTTGGTTCCTGTGAACCAAAACTGCACAGTTTTCCAGTTAACCCCCACACGCCACAGGGCAAACAATGTCGTTTTTCAGCAAAGTGGTACAATGAATATCCTCATTTAGAGTATAGCGTGAAAGAGGATGCGGCATTTTGTTTCGTATGCTGTTTATTTACTGATGCTCTATCAAAAGAAAAGGCAGAATCAGCGTGGGTGAAGACAGGTGTAAACAAATGGCATAAAATGAAAGGTGCCGGCAAAGACAAGCATGCTAAACTGGCTAAACACTTCACATCAGAAAGTCATAAAGCTTCCCTCTCCAGCTATTGCAGTTTTATCCAGAAGACAAGACACATCGACGTGCAGCTGGACAAAGCTAAGAGGATGGCGCAGCTCCAGGAGGCTGATGATCTTGCATACAATCGTGACGTTGCATCTATTTTGTTAGATGTTACTAAAACATTGGCTCGACAAGCACTCCCTTTCAGAGGGTCTGATGAAAAAGATGGCAACTTTTACCAGATAGTTCACCTTCTCAGCAGACATGTACCCATCCTCAAACGTTGGCTAAGTGACAAACGAATGAACTCGTATCATGTGACGTATTTGAGCCCACAGTCCCAGAATGAATTTATTTCATTACTGGAAACAGAAATACGCGAGAGAGTGGTTGGAGAGGTCCACAAAGCAGGACTTTTTTCTGTAATGGCAGATACAACACCAGATGAGTCACACACGGACAGGATATCGGTTGTTGTTAGGTATGTGAATAAGTCTGCTCAACCAGTCGAAAGACTTCTTGCATTGAAGAAATCTCTGGACAAAACTGGTAAAGGCCAAGCTAACGAAATTGTTACTACCATGGAAAAAGCAGGATTGGACACAGCTAAACTGTGTTTCCAGTCGTACGATTTTGCTGCCGCTATGTCCGGAAAGTTCAATGGTGCCCAGAAAATGTTATCTGACATTGTTGGCCGACAGATTCCGTACATACCATGCCAAGCCCACCGCTGCAATACCGTAGTTGAACACAGCTGTAATGCAAGCACATTGACTCGTGATATGTTTGACATCCTTCAGGAATTGTACGTCTTCTTCACTTCAAGCACAAAGCGATTCCAGCCACTGCAAGATGAGATAACCACAATCGAAAACTGTCTCATGCTCCGTAGTCTGTCAAAAACAAGATGGACGGCACGGGCGGAAAGCATCCAAGCAGTCTGGACGTCATTTGAGATAATTGTTGCTGTCCTTGGTGATATCGCCTCAAGTCCCAAGGCAGACAAACAAACCCAAACCAAGGCACTCGGTCTGAACAAAAGAATGCTTAACTTGGACTTCATAGCTGCCGTGATGTTCATGAAGAACACTATGTACAAATCTAAGCATCTTGTGGAACATCTCCAGCGGGTTGACCTTAACATTCTTGATGCAGCTGACCTTGTTGAGGCAACACTGAGCATCTTTGATAAAATAAGATCAGATGACAAACTGATGGAAGACCAGATTGAGGCAGCCTGCAAGTTTGCCAAACAGCTCGGAGTGGACCCAGAGGAGATTTTAACCGTCATCATCGTCGAAGAAAAGCACCAAGCCGACTTGATGAACATGCAGGTGTTCACCTCACTCTACAGCAATTCTATGGGCAACAGTTTAAGGAAGTGCTAGATGTCCACATCTCCAGAATGAGGGAACATTTAGTCCAGTTTCAAGATTCTGTTAAGCCCCTGTTCTCATGTCTCAAGCCCCCCTTCGATGCATCACAGGCGTCTGCAATTACCACTATTTCCTCCCACCGAAACCCCGACCCTTCAGCCCTTGAGGCAGAGCTTCAGGTTCTGGCAGAACTGTGCCCTCAAGATATAACTGACTTCAGCAAGATTAGAGAGGTAAATGAAGCCAATAAAGATGCCCTGCCATTAGCAAATCGAGCCATTCGTCTTATGATTACCGCACCCGTAACAGTGGCGTCCAATGAGCGCACCTTCAGCAGACTCAAGTTTGTCAAGAATAGTTTGCGGACAACAATGACGGATTCTAGATTGGAGGGACTCATGCTATTAGCCTGCGAGAAAGACCTCACAGATGAAATAGACATCCACAAAGTTGCCAAGAAATGGAGTTTACTGAAGAAACGACGGGTGTACTCACTAAGTTCCACAATTGGTAAGTTTAATTCCTCATATTTTACATTAATATTATTATTTTAAGTGTGTTGTTATTAGGACCCCGCGCTGACCATGCATGTACCATGTCCTGAGGTTATTGGAAACAAGATAAAAAGTTGATAATGTGCGGTCAGTGAGCTATTAGTTAATAAAATTAAAACAGACTTTTTAATTTGAGGAAAGAAAATTTGACTGAACCGGGTCTTGAACCCGAGACCTCTGAATTACCGTACCAGCGCTCTACCACCTGAGCTATCCAGCCCTATGATGGCGTCCTCCCAAATAGTCAACTATCTTTGCTCGGGTTGGGGTGCCAGTCAGAAGCCATAACCCATTAACTGCTTTATAGCCCAACCCGAGCAAAGATAGTTGACTATTTGGGAGGACGCCATCAGAGCTGCATGGTAATTCAGGAGGTCTCGGTTCAAGACCCGGTTCAAATTTTCTTTGCTCAAATTAAAAAGTCATTTATTTATTCCCAGTCAGTTTTCATTATTTCTCTATTTCAAACAAAATCAAAACAGGTGTGTAATTTGTCTTTGTGGCGATTTTACTTTTATTCGGTAATGTCAGTCGGCAAAATGGCCTTCACACCCCCCCAAAGAAAATGCCTTCGCTACGCCGTTGCTAGGGTCAGTAGATGGTGAATCAGATGATACAAGCAACTCAAGCAATCAAGGTACATATGTGTAATTTTTTGCTAAAACATGCTTTAATCATTTCATTATGTTGTTTTTACTGTTCATACTGCTATATGTTTGATATTGTAGTCTCCAGGATTAAATTTGTGTGTAATGTTTAAACAATTTTGTAAATGTTAATTTTGTTAACTTATTCAGAAAATTACTGAAATTCATGTTGGGTAAATGGCTGATTGGATGAGATTACATTTAAGAGATTTAATGTCCAAGAGCTGCTGCATGTACATAAAACAAAATGACAATTAAAACAAAAAATTGTTATGTTACTGTATGACTATGAGGAAAAACAAATATACAAAAATATATTCACAATAACGTGGTACATGTTGCTATTAGAAAATTGAGTAATTTGTGCTTGTTTCTTATAAAACGTTTGTTTTATTCGTATTCGTTTAATCAGATGATACGGACAGTGACATGGAGACTAACACCGAGGTGGTTGACAATTCAGGTAAACTGTATGATCATCATTATAACTATAAACACTACATCATTTAAAATGAAGGTGATGATATTAGGCTTTCTCAGTAGTTAGACCCATATGCTTGAACTCGCAACTCTGTAAATCAATTCAAATGTACAACTCAAATCACACCTGTTTTCATCTTGCAATTACTTCTCATTGCATTGTTCCTCTGGAATTGTTATTCCTCATCAGCGCAATCCCACCATTGGAAGATGTGCTTTACAAATGGTTTTATTATTGCTGTGGCTTACGCTGCTTGAATGACCCTCACAACATGTTAGTGCTCCTCTCCTCTACATGTATGTCTTGTCTGACACTCAGTGGTCTGATCGAGTCCCACTTTTAATTATTTTTTGTGGATGTAAATTGGTGCAAACAATTGGCCTAAGTTGGTCAGTTACAATTCATATAAACTATTTTAAGTATGATTGTCTGTGTGGTTACTTGAAAACAGAGCAACCGAAGGACATACAACAACCAGGGAACATTCAAAAACCAAAGGATACCCAGCTGCCAAATACAAGGGACTCCAGGCAGCAAAAAGACACCCGGCATATTAAGGACACGGAACAACCAGGGGACATCCGACATTCAAGGAACACCAAGCAGCCAAATACAAGGGACTTCAGGCAGCAAAAAGACACTGGACAACCAGGGAACATCCGACAACCAGAGGACACCCGGGGACACTCCAGGCAGCAAAAGGACACCCGGCATATTATTAAGGACACGGAACAACCAGGGGACATCCGACATTCAAGGAACACCAAGCAGCCAAATACAAGGGACTTCAGGCGGTCAAAAGACACCTGGCATCTTCAGGACATGGAACAACCAGGGGACATCCGACAACCAAGGGACACCCAGCGGCCAAATACAAGGGATTTCAGGCGGCCAAAAGACACCTGGCATCTTCAGGACATGGAACAACCAGGGGACATCCGACAACCAAGGGACACCCAGCGGCCAAATACACAGGTTGACAATTCAGGTAAACTGTATGGTCATCATTATAACTATAAACACTACATCATTTAAAATGAAGGTGATGATATAAGGCTTTCTCAGTAGCTTGAACTCGCTTTTGTACTTGCAACTCTGTAAATCAATTCAAATGTACAACTCAAATCACACCTGTTTTCATCTTGCAATTACTTCTCATTGCATTGTTCCTCTGGAATTGTTATTCCTCATCAGCGCAATCCCACCATTGGAAGATGTGCTTTACAAATGGTTTTATTATTGCTGTGGCGTATATGCTGCTTGAATGACCCTCAAAACATGTTAGTGCTCCTCTCCTCTATGGTCTCCTCTTCTGGACGAAGTCAGCTGGGTACAATGGTCAGATAAACTATTTTAAGCGTGATTGTCTGTGGTTATTTGGAAACAGAGCAATTGCAGGATCAAACCCACCATCCAGGAGAAACTCAAAGGCAGCGAAAGGACACCCGGCAGCTTAATGATACCCAGGAGAAATAGGGGGATGATCCTATGGTCCCCATTTACACCCATGCTGATTACTCATTATTAGATTTCTTAAACGCCAATTTCAGCCTTTTAGCACAGTCAGAAATCATGTTATTTCATATATTCTACAGGTTCTGTCTATGTCGTATCATATCTCCTCTGTATAATGTCACTTTGTTAATTAAATGCATTGCATTTCATTTGTCATCATCTCATCATCTCTTACCTTGGGTACTGTACATGTAATTCTCTGTTGTATGGCGTCATCAGTCAAGGTGAAGTCAAAAGGGTCCACAAATTACATTATATTTATGCACTGCAATTGGTCATTTTTATTTATTTATTTTTTTTTTTTGATCTTGTTAAAAGTGGTGTGGCCTAATTATCCTACATAGTACGCATTATTTTATAGATCATTATTTCAGCATGAGTTTTATGGTGCTGCTGCTTGCCATGAGCTCGGGACATTGTTGATATCTGCAAAGGCACAGAATGCTAACGAGCGGCACGTGCAAGACGTGCAGCTTGAAAGTAATGCATCAGTTGATTTCTACGGTTCATTTGCAATAAAAGGAAACTACTGCATGCTTGCTGTCACTCCCGTTTTGAACACAGCAACCATGCCAAGACTGACATCAGCACAGCGTGAACGAGCTATCGGGCGTTTGACAGCTGGTGACAACCCTCAGGCTGTTGCAGCAGCATTCAACGTTCACTTCACTACAGTCTACCGTCTGCAGCAGCGTTTCGCGGCCAGAGGAGTGACTGATGATCGACCAAGAAGCGGAAGACCTCGGGTCACTACCCCGAGGCAAGATCGGCACATTTTTCGCAATCATCAGAGAGACCGGTTCCTGACAGCCTCAGAAACTGCCCGAATCACCATTGGACCTCACCAGAGGCCAATCAGCAGTGACACAGTGCGTCGACGACTTCGTGAGCGAGACCTGCGGAACTGCCGTCCAGCTCGAGTGCCAGTCCTCACTCGTCGACACCGTCTGGCACGCCTTCAGTGGGCCAGAAACCACGCCAACTGGAACTGGAGGCAATGGCGTACTGTACTGTTCACAGATGAGAGTCGGTTTTGCATCAGCAATGCAGACGGTCGTGTCAGAGTGTGGCGGAGGAGAGGTGAACGTTTCCAGGACAACTGCGTCATGGAACACAACGCATGGGGAGGGCCGAACGTCATGATCTGGGGTAGCATTCTTCTAAGGTCTGGGTCCTGGTCAGGGGAACGGCGTTACTGCACAGCGTTACATTGATCAAATCCTTCGACCTCATGTGGCGCCATTTTTCCATGCCCACAACTTCATTTTTCAGCAGGATAATGCACGTGCACATTCAGCAAGGGTCACACAGGACTTCCTGCAACTTAAACCCCATTGAACACTTTTGGGATATGCTACAGAGAGAGCTGAATTCAGTCCGTCCCAGACCAATGACAGCCGCACAGCTTCAGCAAGTCATTACCCAGTCCTGGAACAACATCCCCAGAGCCTCAGTCAATCGTCTTGTCCACTCCATGAGACGAAGGTGCCAGGCCGTCATTGATGCCAATGGAGGTCACACACGGTATTGATCCACAGGAAGTGACTTGTTCGTTTTGTTGAACATTGGACTGTACAGTTTGAATGTCCAAAGAACATTTTGCCCGAATTTCGTTTCGATTCATTGAACGGTTATCATGAATGAATTTTTCGTCTAATTTGATTAAACTGGATCTGAACAAACATTTGCGTTTCTTTTGCTGTTCAGTATATCAAGTCTGACTAAATTTCTTTAAAATGTTTTCTAAGCATTACACATACGTACACATTAACCCATATAAAAAATTCGCTGGGATACGCCAATGATGTCAGGGCTTGTGGCACGATTCAGGTGAATCGGAAGGGCTTCCCGAAGGGATGGCAACAGCTAAATCTCTAGAGCGCGGCCAATTTGACCAACGTGCATCGGATCAGGATATAGTTTATTTCAAGTGGATAGACAATAGGGGGGTACATGTCAAATCAAATTTCCATGGGACAAACAAAGCTAACGTGCCTCACAAACAAAAGGATGGAACCACACAAGAATTTCCATGCCCCAAAGCGCTGAAAGACTATAATACATACCATGGGAGGGTTGATAAAGCAGATACTGTGCCGCACATGGATTGGGAAGGAAATCAAAGAAGTGGTGGCACAGATTTTTTTTTGGCATCTTAGACCGCACACTTTGCAATGCACAAATCGCTTACAACAAAAACTTGGGCCAAAAATTGAGCACATTAGACTTTCGAAGAAGCATTGCACAGACATTTGTAGTCCTTGCCCGTCCACCAAGAGTATTGGAAGGCCTCTTAGTGGTAGGTCTACACCTCCTGCAACAGTACATATGCGACATCGAACAGAGTACTCTGTTGATAGGGCAATGCGACTACACAATCGTAGTGTACACTAGGCTTGAGCGGTTCCACAATTTCTGGAACCGGTTCGGTTAAAAAAAAAAGACTCGGTTCCGAGTCGGAACCGGTTCCAGGAGATTCAAAGAAAAACATAAGGATTACAGAAAATAATAAAACATACGGTCTATTCAAAACTTTGTTGTGTCCCTAATAGTATACGAAACGAAGGAGTTTCAATTTTCAACCGCAAATGCAGTGATGATGTTGTTTAATTTAAAAAATGTTTCAGAAAAGTTTAAAGAAACTTTTTGGAAACGTTAAGCTAAGTTAGAGATTTGTTTACATTATCCTACCGTAAGCAAACAACGTTACACGCCGTGCGAGTACATGCCATGGCTTTGCATGCACATGCTTCAGGGGTTGAAGCAATTAAGCAATTATACCACCCCCTATGCACAAGGTACCGTACTAACGTCCATGCCTATTGAAATTACATTAAGAACACTAGCAACATGACTAACTTCGTCACAAGATTATCCATATTACGGGGCCACCTTGATCGTTCCACTTCACAAGACACGTGCTGTCAACATTTTTTAACAACATTTCCATAACCAAAGTATCCATGTTATGGGGCCAATTTATAAACAGGGGTTGGAGCAATGAAGCAATTGCACCACCCCCTACAGTGTACCGTACTACCGTCCATGTCGTATTGAAAGTACACAAAGAACACAAGCAACATGACTGTTAACTTTGTCACAAGTTTATCCATATTACGGGGCCCCCTTGATCACTCCACTTTTCAAGACACGTGCTGTCAACATTTTTAACAACTCAATTATAACCAAAGTATCCATGTTATGGGGCCAACTTTATATAAACAACTCAGTGACACATGCACACTGCATACTACCTATGATACTATTAATGCACAGACATTGCGGTTTGCATCAGTTGTGTGTGTGGCACCTTAACAAGTTTGCTGTAGTCTAGAGTTACATTTTGTCGGTCACTCATCAAAGAGAATTGGGTATTTTGACTGAAGCCGGTTCTCGGCTCTAGAGTTGGAGCTCAGAAAACTGCGTATTTCAATTGGAGCCGGGTTGGTCCTTAGAGTCGGGTATTTTGCTGGAGCCGGCTCTGACTGGGACTCGGCTCCCAGCCGGCTCTGACTGGGACTCGGCTCCCAGCCGGCTCTGGGAACCGGGTATTTGAAGGACTCGGTTCCGGAACCGACTCTTGCGAGTACCCGGTTCTTTAAAAGAGTGGAACCGCGGTTCCGATTCTCAATTTGGAATCGGGTAGAACCGGGTACCCGCCGGAACCGCCCAAGCCTAGTGTACACTGGGTTGTGTATGTAACACAACGTGGACGATGCGAAGTTTGCTCGTCAAAGAAGATTGAGTCGAGGCCCCACAGCAAGTGTGATACCTGTGGTATATTCCTGTGTAGTAATGAGAAGAAGAACTGTTTCTTGGAGTTCCATGGGGTATAGAAAACTCAATGTACTATCCACCCAGAACCTATATGACCCTAATGAATACTTTGCTACATGTAATGGTTTTATGTGTTTGTAAAAATAGATAGTTCCCACTTGACTATCACACATTGTAAAGTCGTCCAACTTTACGGGCAATGACAACTCATTTTTTACACACAACTATGCATTATGCGCAAGTACTGCATGCATCATGCAGGAGTTTTATATATTCCTTGTGAGACTGGTCGGTGAACCACTTGTTTTTTCTTAGAAAAATTAGAGCGCTTGACAAACCAAAAACCTAAATTGCATGTAAAGATGGCATCTACGGGAACTATCTAAAGGTTGTTGTTGAATGTGTACTGGAATAACCTGGTACATAAATTTCAAAAGAGAGAAGACCATCTGAAAGGCTTATATTTATGCCATTTTGACGGGGAAAAAATGCTTGGATGGGGCCCTCTTTACTTTCGTTCTTTTTCTGTCAGTAGGATTACACATAAGTATTATAATTCAACAAAGAAACATAATTTCTGAGTTGTAATTTGAAAGAAGATTTATAATGCTCGTAAGATCTTAATAAGTTGATTGATTGAACTGTAAAATGTCTAAAAGTTGGCTTTTTATGCTTCTTTATCTTGCTTACATTTGTCAAGATAATTTTAGCACCCCAACTATGCCCCGCCCCCCAAAATGCTAACTTATTTGTACTTCTGCAACCTCATTTTGTATAATTTACCATCAAATAATGTTCAATTGTACATGAAAGAAACTCAAAAGGACAATAAAGCAGTAAAAGACAGAATTTTAAACATGTATCGTGTATTGTGTATGTGCATTGTGTACCGTCATTTGAGTACCTGTATGTACTGTCGGGACTTAAAAGTCCCACAGCCTAGTTTCCATGGAAACGACAAACTTGGCAAGTGCATACCTTACTTAAGTAACCTGTTGAGGTAAAAAAAAAAAATGATCAAGAGCTTTAGTGATGGTAAACAAAGGGTTAACTGCAGTTAACGCTAGTTAACAATAGCACTAATGGAGATGGCTTGTGAGGATACAGAGGCAGTAACAGAAGCAGGACAGGACATTCGATCAGATCTTCCTGAAGTTGTAGAGAACTGGGACAAAGAGTTGCACAGATTTCTGCAGTTTCTTTTGTAAAATACATCCTTTGATTAACTTTGCAGAAGAGGTTACCTACCTCAGGTAGGCAAGGTACTCAAAACTTTTGAGGACATCTCAAAATCTGGTAAGATTGCACATATTTTGCAAACTTCCAAGGCCGGAGTGACAAGATTGGTTCGAACTGCAAGGGCATTTCACCATCGAGGATGCTGCAAGTCCGGGGTAGATGTTTTCACGGCCTACCTTGAGAACGCTTTCAATGTGGAAAATCACTTGATTTTATTAGTAACAGAGCCAATGTTCTTTTCGAAGGAGTTTGTTGGACAACATAAACAACATACTCCTTGCCGTAGAAGACGACACTAGTGAGAAGAAGAGGCAGAATTGTGAGCACTGGGGCTGTTTTATGGGTTTCCTTTGAAC
Source organism: Zoroaster sp. YZ-2022 (assembly GCA_029582265.1). Taxonomy (NCBI): domain Eukaryota; kingdom Metazoa; phylum Echinodermata; class Asteroidea; order Forcipulatida; family Zoroasteridae; genus Zoroaster; species Zoroaster sp. YZ-2022. The sequence goes on from CM055816.1 coordinate 83,159,569, forward strand.
AATCATCTCCATCAATTACAGTGCAAGCTGTCAGAATAGAAAGATGATGCAAGTGCCATGCTGTCTGGTGGAAGTCCATTTGCTGATGATGTTGATCCGTCTTCAGATGTTGTATGCAAGAAGCTACTTCCTACTGATGCCAAATCAGAGAGCATGACGATTCAAGCACTTCAGCTTACCTGATGTGCGGGACTTCTCATCCTAGAGCGCCAGTCTAAAAATAAAGACCATGCAGTTACCTGGCAGCAAGCACTGGAACCTATCAGACCAACTTCAGTCTTCATTTTCAAATGTGCCAAGTACCAACTTGATGGGTGAACAGGATTTTGACAAACTGGATTTGCTTGTGAGACAAACGCCTGCTGCAAGAGTGACCACTCTGGAAACAATCATCATGTGGACTAATGGGCCAAAGCCAAAAGTGGTCAACCTTAGATCCATGTAATAAAGTCTTTCAAATTGGTGAACTAATTATGTAATATTATAGAGTAATAACTAAAGTTTATGGAATAATTTGTTTTATTACACAAATGATGCGAAATGTGCTAATTATGGGGTGATTTTAACGAGAAATGAGTCTGCAGAGTGCGACGGGACGGAATTATCAAAATTATGTATAACTAGTTAATAAAGAGAGACTCTGACTTTTCTTTTGATTACTAACTTACTTATCCTGAATTAATATGTGAACCAAATATTTAAATCAGCCATTTAATTTATGCAAAAATGCAAATTAAGTCAGTTAAATTCCGTCCTGTCGCAGTTTTGCAGAAGCTGCATTGCCCAAAGATACCCCAAGAAAGGTAGCAGTCTTGTCAACACTGGTTGGTTCACTTACTAGAATCATTGACGATGAGAATTTGGGAAGACCTTCATTTACTGAAGACCAGAAGTATCTCCTACACATGCCCAGGACGAAAGGACAGTGTTTATCTTGGAAAAGATGCAGATGGTGAGTGTCAATACCATCCTAAACACTATTTGCGGTGGTTTCTTAAGGAAATCTACCCAATGATGAATGTGGAAATTCATGATAATTTCATTCCTGAAAAGCAGTTTAAGGTGTCTTATGGGTCCCTCCGTCGTTTGATCAAACCAGTCAAATACATCAGATTTAGAAGTGACATGCCGGAAACCAGCTGTACTTGCGATCATTGTGAAAACCTGGAGCTACTGCTGTCAGCAATAAAAGTGGCATACCCTGATATTCCAGTTGACGGAAGAGAACTGATGAAGAAAATTCTATGCGACCCAAAGTGTGAGAAGTGTGTTGATGGTGAATGTGAAGAATGCAGTGCTGGAACTGAATTCTATGTGGATGTAATGAAGGCAGTGGAGTCGAAAGAAGAATTTGTGTTCTACAAATGGGCACCTGGAGAGAAGTACCCAGAAAAGAAAATGAATGTTGGTAACGGCAAAGAGGTGGCTGAAGAATTGGCTTCACAATTTCAAACCTTCAAGCGACACAATTACAACAGGATCCGACAACACATGGAACTCCAACATCTCAAAAGTTCCCTTCCTGGGACTGATGACTGTGTCATCCAAGTTGACTTTAGTGAAAACTATAAAGCAACAAAAAAGAAATTCAGAGCGCTTATTTTGGCCATGAAAGTTTCACCATATACTGTACACTGTTTGTGTCTGGTACAGTGAAGGAGAGCAGGTAAAATGCAAACGTTTTTGCATTATAAGTGATTACATGTTTCATGACAAGCATGCAGCACTCCATTTTAACAAGTTGATTATCCAAAGAGTGCGTAAAATTCGTCCAAATGTGAAGGCAATTCACTTCTGGTCAGACGGTTGTGCGGCCCAATTTAAAAGCAAGTATTGCTTTTATCTCCTCTCCAGCATGTACCCCAAAGATTTAAACATAACATGGAGTTATTTTGAATCCCACCATGGCAAAGGGCCAGTCGATGATATTGGCGGTATGATCAAGTCCTCTGTTTACAGTGATGTGAAGGCAGGGAAAGTAGTAATAGCAAATGCTCAGCAGTTTGCAGAGTATGCGAATGTCAGGGTTGGTGCAATTGAAACAATTTTTGTACCACAGAGTGATGTTATCAAACAGAACTCCCTGATGAAGTACCTGAAGTGCCAGGTACACAAAGATTTCACTTTGTACTGCGCACAATTGGCAATGGTTTTGTAAAGTTAACCTTTTTTAATAATAGCCAATTTAGTGAGGCTTATGCATCCAGGGAAGCATGTCGTGAGCAACAGTATGACATAAGTTCTGAGCAGAATGTTGAAGATATTTCGGGTGCTAAGAGTGAGCCAACAATGGCTGAGAATGAGGATGAGCTGGATGATAATGGGGGGGGGGGGAGCATGGAGGAGGAGATGAAGCTACCATGGGAGGTTGGAGATTGGGTGAAAGTGGAATATGAAGGTATCATTTATCCTGGGGAGGTAGTGTCCATTGTAGGAACAAATACTGAAGTCAGTACGCTAACCAAGTCTGGGGGATACTGGAAGTGGCCAGATGAAAATAACAAGGATCTGCTGTGGTATTCTCTTGACAAAGTAAAGGAGAAAATAAATCCCATTGTTTCAGTTGGATCAAGAGGCCAGTTTAAATGCATTGACCTGTAAGTGAAGAGTATTTGCTATTTATGATCAATTAAATTATTTAAGTGACCTTAAAATATCAAGTTCTAATTTACCACAACCCCCACACCTTCTGGAATATACCCCAATGTGGCAGTATTAATTTCACTTTGAATGACAGCGTTCATGACATAGAAACCATAAACTGTAAATTTTCATTTGTGGGCCACAGTGCAGTCAGGGGAGAAAGCTACAATGTTATCTTTGACCTTTTAATTTTGGTGTGGGTGGAGGGGTCATAATTCAGTTAAATTTTTATGGAACCAACAATGTTCATGCACATCACACACATATATTTAATACTGTGGCACTATTAAATAACGAACATTTCAGATTTTGGGATTAGCCTGGGGACCCGTAGGGGGTGGGGGAGTGGGCAGTGATAGTAAATGGGGACAATATTACCCTATGTGGCACTACCACTGGTTATTGTAATTTCTATTGTCTTATCATAAATTAGCTTGATAAGGACTAAAAGCAATTATTTCAGTTTTGTATCAAAATGATCTACTCTGTAATTACATAAAACAATATGTGGACAAATTCCGTCCTGTCACAAGTCTTTAACAACGGGTGTTTTCCCCGATCAGTACATCCAATACGCCACATCAGTACGTATTTTAATGTTAAAGACGGGTCTTATGTTGGAGCATGGGAGGTTGTTGGCCTACCAGTGTTTAGTGCTGGGTATTTTCAATATGGCCTAAACAATAGACTGCTTCGAAAAACAATAGACTGCTTCGAAAAACAATATATTGCTTCGAAAAACAAAAGACTGCTTCGAAAGGGTACGTTCTCGCTCCTGAATAACTGTTAATTGAATCATTTATATGGTGGAATCAATTGCCTAAAAGAAAATTAAGGAGTAACTGAAAGTTTGACCTGAAATTGAGTCATTTTGTGTGCACTGGAAGCCTACATTTTGGATGAATAGCACTCAGTGATGTTGCAGCGTAAACTTCTTTTGTTTTAAGATAACAAAATGGCTGCCGCTATTTGTAATTTTTTGTTTAGTAAGATTTATAACCAATTTAATTTATATATTTTTTTATAATGTTGAAAAGGTTTATTTGAATGCAATTATGCTAAAATCCAACATGAAATATTTGGGCTCCTAAACTACCATTTTTCGGGGCTACTGGCCCGCCCTGGGCCACTAGCCAGTATTCCCTTATTATTTTACTTGCTGTATAAGAGTTTTAGTTGTTTACTAATGTTCATTCCAGCTATGATGAGGCTGCAGTATAACACTGATTAATTTTCGATGAGTAGAGATTCGATGAGTAGGGCCATTGCTGCGATCAAAAGTGCCGAGATAACCAGCCTTCGAGAATCATCAAAGCGATTCAATGTTCCTAAAACAACATTGAAAAGAAGGTGCAGGAACCTGGTAGATGAAGATGCACCAGCACACAAGCCAACAGCTCTCACCAAAGCTGAGGAAGACTAGCTGGTCCAATTGTGTTTGGGGTTACCCCACAGCTGGTGTGTGAGACTGCCTACGCCATTGCCGAGCATAATGAAAACTAGCGCGCATCTGCTCGCCCGGAAACGTCCACAGAGGCTTTAACACGTAAATCATCATGTTTTTCGTTTTTTCCCACTAAAACACATGTATCTTTAGAACGGGTAATCGCCGCAAAAAGGGGTGAACGGATTCTCAAAGTTCATTATTCTAGCTTCATGATCATGTATGTTTTACTAAGTAAAGCCACAAAACCAGTGATCATTTTTCTTTCAAACTTGGGCATTCGAAGGCAATTGTCTATGGAGAGAACAGAAATTTGATCCTAAATTTGCTACCCCGCGTTGTTTATCTGGACGTGACTGGATAAGATGACGTCATGTCGCAAAGGGGTGAACGGTTTTGGAAAGATCCATGGTGATTGGTCAGACATCCACTGATCATTTTTTCTTCAAAGTTTTCTTCCAATAAGCAGAATTGTTACAAAGGTCACCCGGTCAAACGCCGGTATGTGGCCACGTGACTAAAGCCCGCGTTGTGTTGTGCAACATTTGACCTTATTCTTGCTTGCTGGTGAATGTTGCGCTGTCCAAGCTGAACATCATCTGCTGATTTCTACCCTCTTTTTACCACCATATCGACTGTGATTGCTTCTCTGGTATCTTGTGTTCATTTGGAATAATGTAAACGTGACCAGAGTGATTTTGACAAAGGAGAAGAATCTATTTGAGAGAGTTTTTTAGATCGTCATCGCCTGAGTTCTGAGACATCGCGCGATTTTGGACTGTTCCACTAGCAACCAGGTATGTGAGTACGTAGTACTAGCACACTGTATATGCCAATGCTGATTGTGCTGCCAATGCATGAGAATGTGCATGCATAGAATTCAGGTTTTTGTTGTCAAAATGAACTCGGATATTAAAAAACCATGGCGTTTTAATTTACATACAGTCAACTGTCATGAAGTATATGTAAAAAGCCCTGTACAAATGTTGAATTAGGCCCTAGCCGGTTTAGTTTAGACTAAATTGAAATTGAGAATTTTGGCAAATAAATTTTAATTTGGCAGTCATGACAGTCCAGTCAGTGGGTATATTTAAAAAAAAAATGCTATTTAATAAATTAGGCCTACAGCCCAGCCACTCGCCATCTGTGTGACTAGGTGAGAACATTTGTGTGTACATTTTGTTGAGCACATTTGTCTATTTCAGATTTATAAAGTCATGTAATGAAGCCTAAGTCATTTTTCACAAGGAAGTCTCAACAGTTAAGTCGCATTTTTTCTCCAGTCGCAAGTAATTTTTTTTCAAAGTTGAAGTCATGTTTGCAGAATTGTGTTGATAACTAGTATATGATTTACAGAGTGCATGCATCTCAGTGCATATGGCGGTGTTTTCCATATTTTATTTCCACATTTTTTAACTTTAGTTTAAGGGCCCTTCTGGGCCTAAAAGAAAATAATTAAAATTATTTTAGTGTAACCAACATGTTTTCACTGAGTCAAGTCGAGTCGAGTGACCCACAGTCTTCATTTCCATACAAGCCCATGCAAGTCAAGACAAGTCGCAAATCAATTTTAAATAAAATCAGTTCAAGATTAATTTAGTCTATAGTCACCGACGGTCAACACTGGTAAATTTCCTACAGGTGTGATGATTTTGTTCATGATTTTTCCTATCTTTGTCTTTTTGTTTCAAGGTACTTGTACTTTGTAGTTGTATGGCAGACCGGCAAAAAGGTGCCAACGTAGAGTTGACTACAAGGCATTGGCAGAGGGACCAGCATTCCACCGGGAGCGACAAACGGCCACAAACTGGTCAACAACAAGCAGCCCTCTGAACATTTTGGTTCAAAACCGAACATGACACCGTGTGTGGCTTAGTACACTACATTGGCTGGGACAAGCGTTGATGATGAATGGCGGCCAGTGAATGAAATCGTTGATATTCCCAAGGAATTCATAGAAACAACAGAAGAAGCCACATCCTTCTTTTTATTTGCAACTGGCTACAAGAATCAAAGAGCGCTTCACATACAGCGGAAAACGGACAGCCTGTGGAGGTGCGTCTTCCAATGCCAAGGGATGCCTTCGAGCCATTGAAGTTGTATGGACAATTAAACAAAGCAGTGGTAAATATTCCCTATCCAAACTAACTGATTTGAATGAACTGTTGGGACAAAATTGGCACTTCAAGATCGTCAATGCGAACAAAAGATTTTGCTTTCATCATTGAAGGTACACTTAGCTTTCGCATGACAGAGAGACCCCGCTTGTAGAATTCAACGCCGATGGTGGAAGCGTCAGCACTCATCGAGGGTTTTGTGTTGGTTGTCAAATTTGTGAGAGACAGGGTAACGCTGGGGATTTGCAGGTCTTTTACAGGTTTGAACTAATGTACATCTGCTGCATTATCTTCTAACTGGTAAACAAAATATGAAAATTGGTTTCTCAGCCTGAAGTGACTGTTTTGGCTAGTCGATGCTCTGCTGACACACCCGACTTCCAGTTAAGCAGAAAAGCTTACATTACAAAATACTACATGTAGACAAAACAATATAGTAAATGTTGAATACAGAGAACATAATGCAGCGATGATCATCTGAACTGAAATCTGTTTTATCTTGTTTTGATACAATATGAAGTACGTGTACATAAAAAAATACATGTTGACGGCACTGGATGCATTGTTTATAGGTTAACTATTACTTTACATTGCCCTCTATAAACCAATCCAGGCCCACAATGGCGGTCAATACAATGATGGTGAATTCGTTTTTTACCTGTATCTTGTTTTGTTTAATGATCCAGTACTGTAGTGCCTTGCCTGAAGAACCTGTGAATCACGAGTTCAAACATGTTGTGTATTTACAGCTGAACAATTTAGTTCTGTACAAGTTGGCAGCTACCATGACAACCTGTTCACTAATGAGTTCTGAAAGTTTAGAACATGTCTTGCGATCTCTTCTGACACAATATCATTTGAAGAGAGATCAAATCAATGCAATATATGTCCTAACAAACTGAAGAACAAAATGAAATTCATGTTCCGCCAGTTAAAGATGTGAAGCGATCAGGCTTTAAACTACAAGCCTTGATGACAAAGTGGAAAACACCACTTTACTACTTGGAAGTACCACATCGCACTGGATCACCAACAAAACGAAAACTTGTAAACACTGAAGAAGAAGAATTGTCCAGGGTTACTGATGAGCTAACCACAACCTAAGCGAGTACTGGCAGACATTAATGGGAAAAACAAAGAACTCGAACGAAGTATTGATAGATTGAGGAATCCCAAAAACCAAAAAGTGGAGAAAGGGGGAAAGAAAAGGAAAGTTAACATACAGTAACTCACAGAAACGTCGAATAAAACGACCAAGTTGCAAACCGTTCAAACAGTTCTGCAGGATTTTTCTGCTGGGTCGTGGACACCCGTCACTGTATCTTTTTGGGGACGAATTTTTTGGGAGGAAATAAACCGAGATTTTGCCGATGAAATTAATTTGCTTAATAGGGGCTATCAAGAATGGGAGCATGGAAATAATAGACCCGAATATTCCGGGGGTATAACGATCCGAAAAACGACTCCGATTGGGGAAAATTTAGCCTCTACTATTTGAAACTAGACCCCAAAGTACAACAATTTCGGGGGGAGGAATAGGCCTTTGTTAACATGAACTTGTAGATGAAGAGGAACACAAAACTTCGTTACTTAGTCAAAAAAAAAAAGCAAAGCCAATATTAGACTCGTGATACAATCTCAATTAGTCAGAAAGGTAAAACGATCCAAATACTTGAAACGACTGGATTCCAGTACCATTCGTAGCGTGGGTGGGGGTTTACCTCACTTTCAATGACCTCACAAACTGTCAAAAAACTATCTCACAAAAAACAAAATTCTGATAAAATGGAAAACAGTTTTTCGAATTAAAATCAGGGGGATGGGACAGATTACATGTAAGCAATCGTTTGTTAACATGTCATACACACTTGTAGATGAAGAGAATTGCGTTGTCTGAACATGGAAACCATCTTGTTACATGCGAAGTCAAATGTGATGAAAAAAACTCGACTTTGAAAGCTGCACTATGATTCATTCAGAGTGTGAAGATTTATCATCTGTGTCTGTCAATGGACAATTAGTCAGGAGAAAAAATTCCATGGTGGTGACCTCAAATACTTGAATCAAATTATGGGCATAGTTGATCTGCAAGTAAGCATTCATGCTTGTGGTGTCACTGCCCAAAGGGAAATAAACGCTTTGACATGACGAAACATATCAATGACAAACGGAAACAGGGGCAAGAACTGTTGACGAAATAGTAGTTTCCGTGCTCACAAAAGCAAAAGATGTAACAAAATCTAATTGCAATGAAGAACCAGTTTTCTCTCAGTACCGGTCCATAGAGTTGTTCCCGACACTCTTCACCTTTGTCACGCATATGTGATCAAATGGTGGGTCAACTTGTTGCTTTTTCCGGGAAGATGGACAATGTCTCTAAAAGCAGCGTAATGAGAAATTGAAAATGCAAATAACATCAAGACATTCCAAAATTCCATACACAAGACAGCTGGCATATGCGACTGAAATTTTTCATCAATGATGGAAAACTTGAATATCGAGTCTTTCAGAGGTCCAGAACACCGTAAAATCTTGCAGACTATGGATCTGGACTTTGATTCCATCCCATCCCAAACTTAATGATTTAAAAATACTGTGGAGATTTCCCAGTGTTGTTGGCGGAAATGGAAAAAGACCTGACAGATGTTGAAATTGATAATTTCCAAAGGGCGGAGACAAGAGTGGGTTAATTTGTGTTACACTGTTAACTGCAGCACGGATATCACGCCATACATGCATGTTTTAGCATATCCGTTCCTGAATCGATGAGACTCATGGCAACATAAACCACTTCACCCAGCAAGGCTTGAGAAAATTGAATGATCTTGTTACTAAATGGTACCATCGCTCTACTAACTTCGGCTCAGCAGCTATGACACAGATAATGACTAAACAACATAGACTGCATCTTCTAGCTAGTAAGTTCAAACGCAAGCCAAATGGAGTGTCAGATGCAGTGTTGTAAAACAAATGGCCACAAATAAACGAACTTGTGAACAACAACTGTAAAATGTCTTACCATTGTAACATAACGGTAACAAACTTAGAAGCGGGTTATTTATATTATTAATGTTTGTGACATACATCATCATGTTTGATGTCTTGCCAAAGCCCATACCAACTTGTCAGTTTATTCACTTCAGTTTGTTGATACGAATGTACATGTGCTAAGTGCAAATGTAGACAGAATTAGACAGAAAATCAGGATGCTAAATGTTCCTCACTACCTCGTTTTTGAAGCCTCATGTCATTGCAGCTTTTCATCATATTTTTTACAGTAAACATTATTTTGTGCTACGGTTTATTTTATTTAAATAGGAAAAAACTATATCATTATCACCCAGCGCAACTCACATCTTGTATTTTATTGACATTTTGTATTTATATTATTAATCTTTGTGACATATATCATCTTGTTTCAGGTCTTGCCAAAGCCCATACCAACTTGTCAGTTTATTAACTTCAGTTTGTTGATACGAGTATAGTTCATTGATAGTACTCTGCTAAGTGCAAATGTAACATAATGAGACAGAAAATCAGGGTGCTAAATGTTCCTCACTACCTCGTTTCTGAAGCCTCATGTCATTGCAGCTTTTCATCATATTTTTTACAGTAAACATTATTTTGTGCTACGGTTTATTTTATTTAAATAGGAAAAAACTATATCATTATCACCCAGCGCAACTCACATCTTGTATTTTATTGACATTTTGTATTTATATTATTAATCTTTGTGACATATATCATCTTGTTTCAGGTCTTGCCAAAGCCCATACCAACTTGTCAGTTTATTAACTTCAGTTTGTTGATACGAGTATAGTTCATTGATAGTACTCTGCTAAGTGCAAATGTAACATAATGAGACAGAAAATCAGGGTGCTAAATGTTCCTCACTACCTCGTTTCTGAAGCCTCATGTCATTGCAGCTTTTCGTGGCTTTTATAATAAAAATGTGTTTTGTGCTACTGTTTATTTAAATATAAACGTTCCCATTTTTACAAAATAAATTTTCAAGTTTATTGTTTGTCAAAAACCTGACTTGTCTGTGTCATTTTAATTATAGTATTTCTTGCGTGTTATAAACTTGAAAAGTGTGCTGCACTTTCTGTGTGTGATGGAAAAACCTGGGTGCCCCTCAATTTAGAACCTCCTACCCCATAATCTGCAATGGACGGGTCCAACACAAGTCCACTTCCCCTCGCGGCCTGTGTTGTGTGTGGTATGCTAATTGTTAGGTCAATTGCCACCATTTCCGTGGCACGCGCACACACACACGGACCTTATGCACGTTTAGGGCCTAAAGTTTTCATTATGATATCTGGTTGACCACATCCCTTCAACAAGACGACCAAGAAGGCTGGCTACGACTGGCTTAAAAAATTCCAAAAGCGGCATCCACAACTGGCCACTAGAAAACCAGAAGCCCCCTCTGCTGCCCGTGCCAGAGTCATGAATGAGGTGGTTGTCGAGCACTACTTCCAGTTAATAGATACCACTCACAGTCCTGCAACTGACAGACAAACCTGCACAAATCTTCAACGCAGACGAAACTGGCCTTTCACAAACCACCCAAGAATATCGGGCAGAAAGGCAACAAGCAAGTACACTCAAAGATGAGTGCTGAACAGGGATTCAACATGTGCCAATGCTGTCGGTAGTTTTATCCCCTTTTGTCATTTTCAAAGGGTCACGATTGTCCCCGGCCTTAATGCACAACGCTCCACCAGAGACATTGTTTGGATGCTCGGACATGTCCTACATGAAGTCGAGGCTGTTCTTCCAGTGGATCCAGTTTTCATACAGCAGATCCCCCGGCCCATCCTGTACTCGGCCTCGATACAGTTGAGTTTGCGAAAACAAACCACATTGAGATGCTGTGCCTGCCACCCCATACAACCAAATGGTTGCAGCCACTTGACCGAACAGTTTTTGGCCCACTGAAGACAGCCTATGACAGAGAATGTGCTAACTACATGAGCCAACACCCAGGGAAGGTTGTAACACAATACAAGTTTTCAGAGCTCTTTTGCCAAGCCTACAATACAGCAGCCACCATTACAAATGCAGTTAGTGGTTTTTGGTGAAATGGGATCTACCCGTATAACCCCGCAAGTTGTACCAAAAGAGGCATTTGCACCATCAAAGGCATGGAAGTTGGCAGATGAGTCAGAAGAAGCCGAGGCAGAAACAGACGGACAGGCAGATGCTTATCTGAAACACGATGCCTCGGTGGAGCTGGATAATCCAACAAGCACCTCAGTACCCAGTCAGCCACGCTTGGTACCTCAACAGCACTCCAAGGTGGGAAATGAGTCGCTATCAGATTTGCTACCACTGCCGACAGCTGTTGTTAGCAGAACTAATAATACAAAGCGCAGGCAAGCAACATCTCGTGTAATGACAGCAGACGATTCAGGAAATGAGAACCAAACAGGCACAAGAGGAAAAGTGCACCCAGGAAAAACAACAGAAAAAAAGAGAACAGTAAAGAAAAGCAGCTGAGAAGATGGCAGAAGAAAAGAAAAAGTGCGAGTGGAGAAGAAACTACAAAAACAGGAGAAGGGACAACGCAAATGGATCGCCAAGAAACTGCACCCAGTTATTAGCTGCCCTCCTACACTCTCAGCTGAAGGCTCAAACAGTGAAGATGAGGACATGGATGAGGAGGATGATACTTTTTGTACAATGTGTAATGCGCCTTGGATGCCAGATGAGCCATGGGTGTCATGTAGAGGGTGCAGCGAGTGGTTTCATGGGGAATGTACACGATGGCAAGGTGATATGAACTTGTTCGTATGCACTGACTACAGTGACTCGTATAATTTGGAGAGTGGATCCGATTAAGGTAGTACACACCCAGGTAGCAAGCCAACGTTGGCCCAACGTTGGAAACTCGCAACTCGTTGGACGTTGGAAAAACTAGTTGGTCCAACGTTGGAGCAACGTCCAATATGTTGGCAACTTGCAACTCGTTGGACGTTGGAAACAAATGGTTGGGCCAACGTTGGAGCAACGTTAGATTTCACTTTGCTCATTCTGATTCTTGGTTGGTTTCACGTGTTTCCAATGTTGTCCTTTGAATTTTGGGAACAGTACGGTATGTGTACATATATTCAGATTCAAATATTTGCAAATTTGTTTGAAAGGTCATGCAAATCCGGTGATTTTTATGATTACATGTAAAGTTAACTTGCCTACCGGCCCATGTTATAGCCTGCCCACCCCCCCGGTGATCGATGTGATCGATCATAATTAAACAGCTATTTTTTCTCTCTCTCGCATAAATAGCGCCATATTCAAGTTCCAGAAATCAGATTGCTTTGGAAGAATGATTGATCGACTTATTAATTGCCACTGCGTGCGTGGCTTTTTGTCAGTAGCTGAATATATATTGTATTATAATTATACAAATCATCATAGTTTAATACGAATTAAGGCTGCACTGCAAATACTTGTTCATTAAGCAGTGCATTATGCAGCAGACTGGTTCCCCGTCCCAATGTGTGTGTATGTGGGGCCGCCGCGCCAGGGACCGTGTTTGTATTGTATAATGTACACGTACATGTACTTGCAATGCAAAACTAATGTAGGGACTGGTAACAGGACCGGTTGTTATGCTGGCTGCATGACTTGCACCGATGCTCAACTCAACGCTGAACAGCTCTCGATTATCGTCAGGCTTCATCTTCAACTTTCTACCAATTGATGATATCCTCACCTGGAAACTACTGGACATTTTTCTCTGTGTTCTGATGGATAGTATTCATGTTCTTAAGGAATTATTCTCTCTGATTTCTGCAACGTGAACATGAATTTTGAGCTGCAAACTGCCAAGCTGTTTATTCGACTGCATGACTCACCCTCATTTACATAAGCTCAACACCTCTTCCAAACAAACATGGCAAGCCTTTGTCCAGATTTGCCATGTGAAGATTGCATGGCCTGTGACGCAGCGAGGTCTCCTGCCAAACTACAAACTTCATCGAATGAAATATTCCAAAAACGCAGTACAGCCATAAAATCAATGACCCTTGAGGAAGTCAAATCTTTCAACGAACTTGGAGCAATGCAAGTTGTCCAGAAGGCTCTGGAATCTACTTTGCCAAAGGGATTTGATGCTACCAAAATTGCCAATGAGAGTTTCACGGTTGCCAGAAAGCTGAAAGAGGTAGTGGATAAGAAGGTGGACTCGCTCACTAAACGGAAACCAAGTCCAACAAGACCAGCAAATAACCCCGGCGACACCACACACACAAGGTAAACAACCTGAATGTCCAACGCCCAAAACTACAACAAGAGTGCCATCCCCCAAAGCCACGACAAAGATAACAGCCAGGAAGATTGAGTGTGATGAATCCTGCAAATTAAATCACGTAGAACAAGGAAAAACATTCAATTGTTCTTTCTGCGACAAATGTCTCCATCAAGAGTGCTTTGGCCTCAAAAAGAAACCCACAATATTCTTCTGCAATGACTGCAAATCAATGCCACATCTCATCAAGTCACAAGGAGAGACGATAAACAATCTACAGGGAACCCTCGACATGTATCACGTCCAAATACAAGAACTAGAAGGCAACGCAGTCAAATTAAACCGTGAGATGCACGACTTGATAGCCAATAAACAACCAGACTCACAGCTAACAAGGAATCTACTACATATACCGGCAACTCCCCACACAAAAACAACGGAAACGCCCAAAGAGAGAACCACCCCTGAGCCACACCAAGACACTGCAACGGAAACGCCCAAAATTGATCCACCCAAACCAAATACTTTAATTATTGGAGACTCAATAATTAAGGATATCAACGAAAACGGCCTCCAGAACTGCAAAGTCCAATGTATTCGAGGTGCAAATGTCCATAAAATATCATCAACCCTGAGGAACAATGATATAGAATCGTACCAAGACATCATTATCCATGTAGGTACAAACGACTGCACCACATGGAAGGATGTCCAGTCTGCAAAAGAATCGTATAAAGGCATGATTAACAACCTACAATCACAAGCCCCAAACGTCAGGAAAATAGTGTCAACGATATGCCCGCGAAATGACATAGACAACCAGAAAAGAGTGGACAACTTTAACACGTACATCAAGCAAGAATCATCTAAGGCTGGATACACGGTGGTGGATAATGACAACAACTTCAAGCTGAAAAACAACGACATCATGACAGAGAGCCTTAATCGCAGCGGACTTCATCTATCACGCCTAGGTACCCGGCAGCTTCTCAGAAACTTTGCCAAATTACACCAAGGCCTCGTCCGAAAACCAACAGATCATCCACAACGCCATCATCCAGCAAATCCACACAATCACGCACAGCAGGACCACATGACCCCCACAGCGCACACACCGGCATGGCGTACTGTACCACCACATCACAGTCAACATGCATACCGCAACCGAGGCTACCAAGTCAGACAAGAGATTCGAGAAAAGAGAGGATGCTACTTCTGTGGAGTGAGGAATCACGTAAAGCAAAACTGTAAATATGACCGGCCAGTTCAATGTTATGGTTGCGGCGGTTATGGCCATAAAGAGAACCAGAACGTTTGCCATTTGTTTTAGCATGCAGGCCAAGAAGACAGTGCCGACATCATCAGCTACACCCCGATATACAGCATGGAGAGTTTTAATTCATTTAATGTGCTCAATGACGAACTGAGCAACGATCATTCAAGTTATGCTACAAGTAAAATAGAACCCGGTATACAGGTTGGTGATACAAGTACATGTAATTTTAGTAACGGCTACAATGCTGAGGGAAATGCATGCAGACCTAAGTATAACAATACCCTTACAAAAAAGTTCTATAGAAGTCTATAGAATGCTCTATAGAGCTCTATAGAAATTACAAAAATCTATAGAAACTCAAAAATAATTCTATAGAGTTACTACTTTTTATAGAATTCTATAGAACCAGTTATCTATAGAGACCAATCTCTATAGAATTCCACTGACTCGGTAAGAATATAGAATTCTTAAGAAACATGTTTTTCTACAATAAGAATAGATGTGTGGGAATATTCTTTCCTGTTTAATTCCAAATTAGACCATTAATTAATATGACTTGTTCTCATCCTTTTAGTAATTTTAGTCCCAAAAGTGTGGGTACATACAAAGTACATAGCATGTATCGACCCACCCCACCCCTATCGTTACCCCCATCCTCCCTATCCCCCACCCCTATCCCCCAACCCCTATCCCCACCCCTATCCCTATCCCCCTCCCCTCCCCTCCCGATTTATGCCCGTGCTTTGTACAAATGTTACATAAGCCTATACATGTACATAGTAAAAGTGGCATCCTGTTTATAATTTGGTATATTAACCACCCCTTATAATTTTTGTTTAGACCCATTCCCTCATAATTGCACTTGCCTCTCCTGACAATGGAATATCCCAAAGATCAAATAAACACCTTGTGCAGGATCTTTGTCAGAAGGTCATTATATTCCACGTGATGACCAGTTACCACCAGCATGGATGGATTTATGCCACAAGTAAGAATAAAGCTTGGAGAAGTTCTCTTTTTCATCTCCTGATTGTTCATCTTTTATTCTTTCAGGTATGCTACTTTCATTATCATAACTTTGATAGTTTATACCACTGTTTTGATATGGAATAATTTAGTTATTACTTTGAATTGCTTTAGAATGTACTGTATATGGGATATATGAAGGAAAGGAAGTTTCAATTCCTTACAGTTTCTTTATACATGTACAGCTAGTATATACTTATTGTTATGAAGATCTAGGAGCATTGATATATACTATAGTGCTTTTATATCTAGTCAAAATAAGTTTTGTTGTTACCTACATCATGCTTACATGTATATAGGCCTGTTATTCAGTTTCCATGTATACTTTAAGCCATATAGCTGGAGTATCAGGCATGAAACAATAAGCCATTCATCATTCACTATACATGTATGTGGTCAGTGTGGCTCATTAGTATTCATGGTATATGCCTGTGTTGGCTATTGACTGTACAGCTTATACTGGGAACATGTGTGACCCCATGCTGAGCCAAGAGCCTTGATTCTGCTAGCCAAGTATGTTTATGGTCCAGTAGTTATGCACTAAAGTACATTGAGTGATACAGTTATGAGTTTGCATTATTTTACTACAAGAACAAGAACTTCAATGACAAAAGTACGTTAATCATGCATCTGTGATTGAAAGGAATGACATGTAGTAGAGTTAGCATTTACCTTTTAATGGTTTTTAATTTACAGTTTAGGTTTCCTAGAATGTCATTTCAATTGTTTTTGATCAAGATTTATTGTATATTCCATGTCACCATTAAGAATAAAGATCTGAGAAGTTATCTTATTCAACTCCTGACTGTTCATCTTTTATTCTTTCAGGGTCATCGGCTATTGAATCATTAATGTACCCCATGTAACTGCAGTTATTTGGCAGTCAGACTGAGTGTTCCTGTCCAACCAGATGACATACAATTACGCCCTACAGTGATGAGTACCCTCAGCCCACAAGAGTACAATGGAAGTGAAACCATGCAGAGGATGAGCCAGTATTACCGACGTCAGCTGAGGGATAAGAAGGCAGGACATGTAGCCAGAGGGTGAACCATCAGTGAGCACGCAGGATACAGGTTGAAGACATTAATAGTTCCATCCAGCTATATCTACCAGATGACATGAGAGACTTGAATACGGTCTTTGAGCACGACACAATGGTCTCACCACCACACAGCCTCTCCATGTATCTATCACATAGGAGTGAAGACAGGATAAGCAGCAGAGAAAACAAATGGTCGCAACCAACTTGCAGAAGGTACTGAACCATGTGAACAGTGACGAGTTGTAGGACAATTGAAGAATATAGGGCTGGAGATGTAACAGACACATTGGACTTTGCTCGAAGGAATGTCCCAGAAGGTGGAACCAGCAGAAATGACAATGATCAACCCCCGCCCCCCGAGTCTCTGTCACATTATTTCTGTGCAGTAAAGGGCAGTTTGCTTACTTACCTTCATCATAAAAACTTTCCCAGAAATTAACATTATTGATCAGCAGATCGAAAACAATTAAAGTGCTTTTCAATGTAATACAAAATAATTGACGAAAAGTGGAACTGCACGGTTAGAACAAACTGTTCATATGACATGATTGACTGAATTATCAGTGAAAAGGGTGTATTCTCTGTACCAAAATTTAATTGGATTTGTACATTTACATGTATCATGTGTACTTTAATTTTACTAACCAAAACATATCCATGCATGATACTACATTATGATGCTGTCATTGTTTTCAGGGTATGAGTAAAATTAAAATAAACATTTTCTCCCACTGAAAATTATATTTTGGAGACAAAAACTCCAAGTAGATTGTTTTTAACACCCAATCTATCAGTATTTTTCATTTTGAGTAAGTCTTTGATTTTGTTTGTTTGTTTGTTCTAGCTTATTGTTCTACTGTAGCATATTATTTAAAGTTTAAAGTACACACGTATTATTATCTGTCTATATTATTCTACTTTTGCAGAAAACCAATAGATAACAATAAATAAATATATATCAGTCTAAAAAAATATTTTCTTCAGCCTTGTTTTTTATTACAAAACTATTTGGAGACCACATGTTTTTCTAAAGAACAGTTTATTTGTAGTTGTTCTATAGAATTCTATAAATTGTTCTATAGAACTGTATAAATTGTTCTATAGAACTGTATAAATTGTTCTATAGAACTGTATAAATTGTTCTATAGAACTGTATAAATTGTTCTATAGAACTCTATAAACTATTCTATAGAACTGTATAAATTGTTCTATAGAACTCTATAAACTATTCTGTAGAACTCTATACACTATTCTATACAACTCTGTAAGCTATTGTATAAAAATACTATAAATTTTCTATAGAATTTATCAAGATTCTTTAGATTTCTATAGAAACGGTTCATTTTTGTATAGAAATTTTTTTAGAAAAGTGGCCCGTTTTTCTATAGAAATTCTATAACCTCTATAGAATTTGAATAGAAATTGTATAGAGAGATTCTATAGCACTCTCTATAGAAATCGGTATAGAAATTCTATAGAATTTTTTTTATAGAATTCTATAGAACTTTTTTGTAAGGGATATACACAGCAGTGTTCACACCAGTGTTGAACTAAATTTGGGGAAGGTTCGAAAGGGGAACAATAAACACAGAAGAGGTGGAAGGCAACCAAAGAGTAATAATAGTAAGAACTATAATGACATTAATATTGCATTCAATAACGTTAACGGTTACAAATCAAAGAAAATAGAGATTAAGCAATTTCTTCATAATGAGAAAATTCAGTTGTTTGCTCTTGCGGAAACATTCCTAACAAGTGATCAATCGATCAACATCAAGGGATATAAATGGGTGGGGAAAAATCGCACCAAAAAACACAAGGGTGGAATTGGTTTACTAATATCGGATGATATCGATATCCTTAATGATAATCTTTTTAATTCTTGTAAAGATGATGTTGAACGCATGTGGGTTAAACTTAAGCTTAATAATATTAACAAACCAATGTATATAGCCGTGGCATACTTTCCGGTTGAAGGTATGGACCATGAATTAACTGATGAATTATATAATCAACTACTATCGGAAATAATTCAAATTGAAAATATGGATGGTGATGGCGAACCTCACATACTAATTACTGGAGACATGAATGCCAGAATTGGTGACAGAATACCGTTTGGGGACCCCGTTAGAAACAGCAATGGTAATAGATTATTATCATTCTCAAATGACTCAGGGATGGCAATTAGTAATTGCAGCAAAATGTGCTATGGTAAAATTACTTGGACTAGAGGTCCTCACACTATGGGCGGCCATTGGGGCAAAAAAGACAAAACAAAAAAGACAAACAAAAATAACAAAGACAAAACAAAAACAAAAAAAAGACAAAACAAAAATTTTAAAAGACAAAAAATAAAAAAATAAATAAAAAAAAATAAAAAAGACGAAACAAAATAAAAACACACCCAAAAATAAAAAGACAAACAAAAATGAGAAAAGACAAAACAAAAATAAAAAAGACGAAACAAAACTAAAAAGACAAAACAAAAATAAAATAGATAAACAAAAATAAAGAAAGACAACAATTTGTTTTAAAAGACAAAAAAAATTCATAAAAAAAAATTTCCCTAAAATTATTATTTTACATAGAAACAAAAAATAAAAAATAAACAAGACAAAACAAATTGCGCCAAAATAAAAATATTACATAGAAACAAAATTTAAATACACGCAAAAACGAAAGTATAACGCAACGAAAAAAACGATACACCTACAATTACAAGTAGAAAGAAACGATACCGCGCGCGCCGTACATCGAACAACTCAGAAATAAATGAACAACTCGGAAATAAACGAACAACTCAGAAAAAGACAAACGGCGGAACTTACCGAGAAAATCCGAATACCCGAAACTGCACTGGATGCATGGCACCCTTCGCGGCCGCGCGCCCGACTACGGGGCATGGTGCAACGGTGTGGCATGGCGCCATGGATATGATGATAACAGGTCATGAGGTACTAGGCGCGCGGTAGCATGTGTGCATTAACGCAGCATACGCATGGGGAGTTGGCCTGGAGCTCGAGGGATATCGGGAACCACACGGCGAAGCGTGGTTTTCTTAATTTTGTACATGAACCTTGCATGCAGTACATCATGTACATGTAGTTTTATGAGACCCACGCAACACAGAGGAGTTGATCCGAGTTTTGACACTGTTCTTACAATCTTAGGTCCAAATCTTCAAAGGTTCGTATTGATTTTGTATCTCGTTTGTTAAAGAATTTAACCCATATTATACATGTAACTTGTAAGTAACTGTTATACTCCTTATCGCAATTGCGCGCATAAGGAATTGTGGCAAGTGATTTTTGGAAAAGATTTGTCAACAAACGCACATGTTTGTGCACAAAGTCAATGGAGGAGAAAAGTGGTCGGCCAGAAAATGGAAGTTTTTTTATGTATTTTATTATTTATACCAAAATTATTAAAAAATGATTAAGAAATAGTTAAATTACATACAGAACATTTGTATAATTAAGGGAATTTTTTTAAATTCCCAGATAGCACACAAACGGAGGAATTCTCACCTGATTTCTGGAGCTCGTCATGAATTGAAAATGATTGAGAGATTGGGGATCACTGAGAAATCAGCTGAAAATTCCTCCATTGTGGCGTTTTCAGATCCAGAGGAAAAAACCACTATTTTCGTATTTATAAAAAATTTCTGTTCATAATTTAACTGATTTATTTTTGGATAAATCGGATAGCCAATAGTTATATTGTAAATGTCAATTCAATGTCCTTTCCCACAGAACAAGCTATGTCAGCAGAGGGCAATCTAATACCTACTGCAGTAGAGTTACTGCAGAGAGCCAGTACGTTATTGTCACAAGCCATCAGTAACTCATCTGCGCCTCAACAAAGATCAGCACCACCACTACAATCATTTGCTTCTCGGCCACAGTCTGCACCACCCCAACAATCATCTGTTCCTCAGCAACATTTGGCACCACCCCAACAATCGTCTTTGCCTCAGCAACAGCACCCACTTATTTCAAGACATCGGTCTTTGTTTGCCCGGACTACACAGGCATATCCTTAGAATGTTAACAGCTTTATTTGCAATTGTCTGGTCCCAAACATCAGTGAATGCCAAAAAAGGTAATTTATTGTTCATGCCCTGATGCTAATCCCTGAAATAAATACCCTAACTTGGTTGACATAATATCACATTTTAATAAACTGGCAAAATACTGCTTTTATGTGAATTCTTTAAATGTTTTTGTGCTGTCTGACAAAATGATATAATTCAGGTATCTGTCACTGTATAACATAGTTTTTATGGATTTTTTTTTCTTTCAGCCTCGAGGGAGGTCCTCATCAACAGTGCCCTATGGCAGGCAATCAGCTGGTGGCCATCAACGTCAAAGTAAGTAGGCAATTCTAATGTATGTCAGTATTGTCACATTTGTAGCAAAATGAAACATTCCAAGGTGACATTACAATAAATATATTTGTTGCTACTGCCAAACAAACAAAAAAGATTTGACTTTTTACACACAATTAGAGTACTACTACTATTTATATTTTCAAATGTGGATGAAAACTGTAAACATTTCAAATGGGGTATCTCCATTCACAAGTTTTGTCTAATTAGTGGTGATATCCCTCATAAACTTTTTGAGGATGGTAAAATCAAGCAAGCCTTAAACATTATGATGATTATGCATTTGTTTTAGTTTGAGTTTGACTATGTATTTTGTGTAGATAATAAAGCTGCCTGCAATACAACCATAAAGTCTTACTGAACTACAATGGCATGGGGTCATTACTCAAAATCTAGTTTGATGCAAAACATCTTTGAAAATATAAACCATTTTTATAGTGTGTCAGAACATGAAACTGTGGTAAATGCACTGCACTTCCATCAGATATTCTTCAGTTTTCATACTCTGCCAAACAGTGGTATATAGTGTAAATGGAAATTTTGTGACATCGGAAGAAAAGAAATACAAGTTATGTAAAACCAAAAAATATATCTTCTGAAGTGGATGTTATTGTAATTCTTTCCCTTGTTAAAACATCCATCATTTACAATGGTAGACGAAGCTCTTTGTTCATTTGTGTATGTATTTTTTTTCCCCCGTTCTCACTTCTCATACATATGCAAACCAGGGCCTGTCATACGTGGAACTTTCACTCAGAAATGTTGTCTGCCTGGCAGACAGGGATGCTGATTTAGTGCCACCATTGGAGGAGAAGATGGTTTTGAAGTTACGCGGCCTTGGGAAAAAGGTGTTACAGTTTCAAAGATGGTAAAGTACAAGAAGTGCAAGATATCTTATATGAGGTACAATAGTTGACGGCTTTAACTGGAGTATATCATATCAGTCACAAGAAAAAGTCACAATAAGAAGTCACATACTGTATTGTTCTCCAAAAATTAACTCCAGGTTTGAGTACACTGTATGTTTTATAAAACTTGATAAATTTTTACCGGCACAATAATGATACACCTGTGAGTTAATTTCAACAGACCTGAAGTTACAAGTTGCTGCCAACTTGACTATTAAACTCAAGCCAACACAACCCAACCTATGTCACCCTATACTTTGTACATAAGTATATGGCACACAATTATTCAAGGCCACCCATAAACAATCCATCCACATGGCTCATTTCATGCTATGTGGATGGGTTCCAAATATTGACAAAGCAATTACATGTATATTCATGTTTTTGGTTAGGGGTGTATGGGCGTAGTGCCCCCAAAACACCATCTGTACACCCGTTCCTCCTTGGAGGGTTTTAAAAATGTGTCCAGACATGAATTTCTATGAGAAGTTCATTTGTCATTGACACAGAATGTCTTACAGTACCCGGATCCGATTCTGAAATATGGAAGCTAATTGAAATAGGATAACAAATTTAAAGGGCAAGAGAAAAATAAGTTTGTTATTTTGCTTCAACTCAAGCACTGGCATTGTATACTGTTATTAACAGAGCGTTTCCAAAGTTGAAGAATGGGGGAGGTATAGAGATTCTTCGAAATGAACAACGGTCACGCTCCATCTTAGCAGTGGTTCACATTGGTCCTTGTGTCGCAGATCCTCAAAACACTGTCAACATCAAGGTTGTATGTGAGGCCTATCCAGCAAAATATCCCATTGGAACAAGAGGCAAATGAAGAAACAACCACAGAGCAATGCAAGATTTGTCATCGACAACTTGATATAACTTTGCTAAGAGCTCATTTTGAGGAATGTAGCTCTACCATTGCAGGAAGTGACAGTGTAAGCACTTCATTAATACACAGTAATAATAGGCTACTCAGTTTTATATAGCGCTTTATCTCAAAGCGCTCATTATTTTTAATGATAGGTAAGTAAAGCTATGTTTGAATTATGAGACCCATTTATGATGATAGCACCTGTAAGTGGTTTACAAGGTGATGCGGCGCAATCTGCAGCCAACCAAGCCAGAAATACTGGGCCAAACCCCTCTCTTAACGATAAGTGTACTGGGTTCTTTTACATGCATTACACAACACACAGTGGACCCACAGCTTTACATCCCATCAAAAGGACGAAGCAATTACGGTTAAGTGTCTTGCTCAAGGACACAAGTGCTGCTACCAGGAATCGAACCCACATTCTGGTTTTCTGACAACACCAGAATTTGAGTTTGATGCACTAGACCGCTCGACCACGACACTCCATTGTTCTGTGTTGTAGTCTACATGTATGTTTGAAGGCTTTCACACACTCACTCAATGGCTACTGTATTTCTAGTACACAACAAGGACAATGTTAGTGGAAATAATAACTGTAATGAGCTAGGTACATAAACACACTGTAAGAGAGGAAGAATAGTGTGAAATGAACACAAAAGAGGAAGAAAAGCAGAGTTAGGAACTGGTCCTGGGCCCACACAAAGGAGATTAAGTATGAATAGAGGTACCTGGAGTTTATGCAGGATGAAGAGATTATGAGATTAGTTAAAGTAATGAGTCAGAGAGGGTTGTGAAACAAAACTGACAAATAAACTAGTTAGTTTATTTGCTAGGTTCCAAATGTAAGGCCATTAACATTTATTTTGCATTTATACTATAGGTCCTTTAGGTTGGTAAGCAGTTTGCAATCAGCTAATTCTCTAGGTAAACTTTGTAACTTTGCATGGTGGGATGATAAGTAAGACTAATTGCAGTGACACCATGTGGAATCTCAATTGAGTAGTAATTAGTTCTAAAAAGGACTGGGGTACACTCGACGTTTCGATCAGTAAAGCCCTGATCGTCCCGGGAGATTATAATAGCTAATTCTCTATTTAAAAATCTCTATTCAGTAGAACTTGAAAACATTTGAATTTCATTAAAGCACAGATTGTTTCTGCATTTTTATAGGGAATTCCAGCCTACCGGCAGTTGTACTTTCAAGTGAGGATCACGAGGCATGTTTAAAAATCACATTTTCATGTACTTAAGGTTAACCTATATTGTGTGATAGTTTGTGAGATCAACCATGAGAAGTTCTCCTCATTGAGCATGTAACCTCTTTATGCAAGAGGCCAAAGTAGTATGTTTAATTGATTATAATAATAATCAATTGCATTTAAAGTTCTATGCCCCGCCTCACAGATCAGGGTTTCATAGGAAATGGTAACCTAACTTATTGATAAGCTGTAAAGTACAACTAATGAACATATTTAAATTATTTCACAGGAACTATTAAAACATGTCTGTCCCTTCAGTCTCACTTCCAGCTCTATCTCAAATGCACAAACAGACTTTTAAATTTAAATTTGATAGCCAATTTAAATTTTGTAATATCTGAATAACTGCTTGCATGCATGCAGGTCATGCGCAAAGCAAAATAAAAATAATTAAATAAATATTGAAAAAAAGGAAGAAATAGCAGACTGTGTTTGCATGAATAATCATTCTCTGATTTATAAAATTTTTTCTTTTCACAGCAGTCGAGTCAAGCAGGAACTACATAAGCAAGCTCAACGTCGGTGACAGAAAAACGTAAACGTAAGATTCAATAATTAAAACCAGTAGCAAAGCAGACTGTGTCTTAGTGCATGAATTATTCTCTGCTTTTTAAAATTTGTTTTCTTTTTCACAGCAGTCGAGTCAAGCAGTAACTATACAACCAAGCTCAACGGTGACATGAAACATGCAATTTGTTTTGGTCTAAAACACGCATTCCGATTTTTGTGTGTTTTGCCGGAAGACTTGTCAACACTTGGCGTGCCATCGTTGCGGCTGACGTGTATACACGCAATCGTTTCTCGGAGTTCTCGGAGTCCATGGGGTCACGGTTGGGTGGCCCCGGACAAAAGGCACTGCAAACAATGAACGAGTTCACTCTGTTTGTTGATATTTGCCTAATCCCTTTATCAAAGACCTGTTCTTTTGACATACCAGCCAAGGATTTGTAAAGACGGATTTATATCCATTGTCACGAGGCCTTTGATCTATCTATGGTATGCCTTCTGTTCCACCGGCGCTGGTCAATAATAGGCCGCTGCATCAGAGCTTTGCTAACGGTCTAATTGTGCTGAAGAAAGACGACCGTAATAAAAAAACTAACATTTAATTCTCTAAATGAGAAAAGGCGTTTATTTGGGTGTCCGGACTTAGTTTTAATGACAAAAAATTATTAATATTCTCGACGTGAACTGGTTTTAACATAAGGCTTGTAAGTACATTTAAAACAAATTGAAAGTAGAATGTGTATGTGTAAGCTATTACATTGTCCTATGTGTGTGTGCATGAGTTTGTATACACATTCAAACGGGAGATATTTTGCAATAATGATTGTGTAAGCAAAACCAATGGGATGTCACTGAAAATCAAGTCCTTTGAGTCGTGAATATTGAGGCCAATATTGTTGTAAATATTCACGACCTGGGGCACAAGTCGTGAAATTTGATGAATACATATTGGCGTCAATATTTATGTTGGATGTCCTCCAGGGCCACCATACATATGCTATTGTTACCCCATCATAACATCTAGTGTTTTTTATTTTGTTATTGTTATTATAGGATAGAGAGAAACCGTAAGAGAAATAATCGCAACAATGTGTTCACTATGTATGTATCCTTTCCTCAAAATCATCCTTTTCACCGCGGATGTAACAATGCATGTAAACTTATTTAATGAAACATTTTTTTTTAATAACAAATTTAAAACCTTGCCTTCAGCACTTCGTGGCATTTTTCTGTATTTAAACCAAAAAAAAGTATGAGTCAGTGTTACCAATGATTGACTATTTATTTATTTATTTATTGTTGTTTTATTCAACAGGGATCAAGATGCTTCCTCAGTTATGTGCCTTACCACATACATAAACATGTTTATGAGAGGAAGAAAGCTTGACCCAGTAACGCCAGATGACATGGATGGGGAAACTGTCCACGTTTTCATCTCTAGATCATCCATTATGGATGATCTAGTTGCTGAATTGGTGGTGGATGTCTTCAGGCCAAACATCCCTCTAAGTGTGGAGTTTTTTGGAGAAGAGGCAAGCGACTGTGGTGGACCAAGGCGGGAATTATTAAGACTTTGCCTGAAGGAAGTTGTTACCAGAGTATTCAGTGAGGACAACGATGGAGGGTATGTTCTGCGCGACAATCCTGCATTCCTTGATTCAGTGTATAAGGCATCAGGCATTTTAATTGGTAAGTTAAAAATATGGGGGGTTTATATTGAAACAACTTAATGAGTTGGTGTTTTCTTATGTGATTTATGTTTAATCTGTTGCATTTCATCTTCACTTTTCAGGGAAATGTACAATATTAATTTTACTGAATTATGTACTGCAGCACTTAACGTAATTGTATCAATGTTTATGTGTACAGGTTTGTGTCTTCTCCAAGGAGGTCCACCTACCACTTTCTTAGCAACCAGCCTGGTTGAAGATTTGTTTGGGGCTGCAGCCATGACTGCTGGTAGTGCAATTGAGCAATTCATGGAAGGATTGAGCACAACGGGCATATTACAGGTATGATGATTAGCTTGCAAGTCTGTATGTTTAGTGCGCAGACATGAACAATCCAACACAGGCCTTGAACTTCGCTCTTGAAGGGGAACAGCAATTTTCACCTGGTAAGGGGCACTTCTATGAGGAAAATGTAACTCTGTACTTGAACTTTGCAAAGGGCATCACAGCAGAGGCAATTACCCGGCACCCACGGTAATCGCTGTGGGTGCCTCGGTTAATTCTGAGGCCTGACCCAACACACATCAGCAAGGTCAATGAACTTAATGATAAGGAAACAAACAATTTCCTTTTCTGCTTTTCAAATGGCTGTGATGGCAAGTCAAATGTTCACTGCTAATGGAAGTCAGTTGAACACGTTTGTTGGGTATGGTGGAATCTGGCATTTACAGTTTTCCAGAAAGTACTAGTAATCAAACCCCTTTTGAACATTTTGTATCATGCAGCTAATGACCGCTTTCCCACAATGTAAGTCACTCATACTGCAAAGTACACCCTGTGACTTGACAGTGCCATCATTCCTCAAGCTGTCTAAAAAAGAATTCTCTGAGGTTGGGTCTAATCTCAAGGCAGAAGGAAGAGGCTACGATGAGTACTTCATCAGGTACTTAAGACAACTGTCAGGTAACCATGCTTGCTTAATGAACTCCACAAATCATAACTTGATTTTTAATGTCTTGTAAGCCTGCTGCATAAGGGATCAACCCATACATTATGGAGGTAGATACATACATTTAGTGTGGGCGGCTGTACATGTGCTTTGAATTATTTACAGGTAGATTAATAGGTAGATTAATAGGTAGATAAATTATCTACTGTTTATAATGGGTGCTCACACTGAAATAAACGATTTGCGAAGGGGTCAGGTATGCATTTACCCCCACCCACTCCTCGATATTATTATGTATTAAATTTTTAACCCGATCAACGCAAACTTGGTGGCTTTTCCCAAACATCTACTCTAGGGTCATAATCGCTGAAAATATTTTTGTTGGGGTCTGCCTGTTGCCATGGCACAGAGTGGTAGAAGACAAACAATACAAAGCTTACACAGTATGCTTAAAAGTTATTATTCCCGGACCACTAAAATATGACATGACACTGACCGGACCGTTGTCACTACGAACAATAAAGGTACTCAAAGAATGGAGTACATCGGTGGAAAAAAAAGTGTTGGACAATTTTGGCAGCGTATACCGCCAAAAAATCTTTGAATATCGGGCGATACTCAGCTTGGGAGAACCCCAGCCTGTCTGTCCCATTTTCCCAGGCGTTAGCGCAATTAATTGAATAGTTAAAACCTGTGTAATGCAAGTACGATTAGCAACAACTATTCATGCGAATATACTTTGACGGCCCCTTATTGAATCTTACTAGTATGCTGGGGGAGATGGAGGGGAACATTCATCCTTCAATAGTTACACATTTTCTTTCTAAATATTTATTTGCTTCTTTTTATTTACAATGTATAGATGCCAGCACAATTGTGTCGCTTTCAGAAGTGTTGGAGTTCATCACAGGTCTACCTACACCACCACTAATTGGTTTGAACTGCATCCCAAATCATATTTGAACCATCTGCCTCCTATCTCCCAAGGCTCAAACTTGCACAAACACTCTATTCTCCTCATTCCTTTGCAAGCAAGGTAACACTGCTCCCAGTACAGATTTTGTTTACCGTATGTTTGATTATGGATTCAAAATTCATACTTTGGTTTAGTTTAGTATACTTATTCTGGAAATATTTTCCAACATGTATATTGAACTGATATTTTACAGATTGATTGGATGATTGTAAACAATGGCATATTTAAAGCAAACTTGGAACACGGGATCACCAAATTATTTTTAATTTTTAACAAGCTTGGATAGGTTTTAGATAAATTTTCTATACATCCTTAATATAAATCGGGAAAAAAATCTGGGAGTTGTTCAAATCTTTTACATTAACATTGTAAATGTATTTATTTTCATATATTTTGAACGAGAGCACAAAAAATTAATAACCAGAAGTGTACCAATGGACACCTTTTAGTTTATTAAAAATAAGTTTTTGCCATAAGAAATGTACAAAACATTGTTGCATGATGAGTTATTAACACATAAAATACTGTTTGTCCCAACTCAGAGGGATGATTTGTTACAGGCTTTGATTGTACGTTCGTGCATTTTCATTTATATGAGCAATATATTACGTCTATGTGCCTATTTTGACAGATTTTAATAACCCACCCAATTCGCATGTTTATGTTTTAAACTGAAATTGTACGAAATCTTAATAACAAATGAAGAGAGGGGTCAAGGTCAAAATTTTTGGACAATTATGCATTGATTTCTCTTGCATCTTTATTAACTGTTCCAATCACTTCATATCAAATGATTTCGAGGTATTATTCACCACCAATTACTATCTGTTGTAATTTCCGGTTTGTTAATTGTTGTATAAAGAATAGGAAGTACATCAAAAAATTTGTGCGGTCTAAATTTCAATCAATAAATTTATATTAAAATCTGTCATATAACACTATAACACTTGTTTTCATTATCATTTTACCTGGGCTAATACCCGAAGTGGGTAATAAAGTTGGTATAAGAAGCATCAGGGTGCTATTCATTGTCACTATAATAATATACAGACTGTATGATCGAGTTTTGTTGTATGAATTACAGAACCAGAGGTAAAACAAGTATCAGCCCTTCCTCAATCTAGTATTACATGGTACCAATACAAACAAAAACTATTTAAGTTTTCCAGCTCACAGACACTGGATATGCTGAGAAAGAAGACATGTAGAAAGATTTTCCTTTCTTGGGTTATTGTATTTTTATTTAATATTTATATTTACCTTTCTACTTTTTCTACTGTTCTTTTCAAAAGGTCCTAAAACCCTCATATGATTTGGTAATAAATGGAAATAATGCCAAAAATACCTATGTTGAGTTACTACATACATGTGTATACTGTGGTACTTTGATGGATTTGGGGGGTTCCTAAAAGACACTTGGGGTTAGTGTTACTGGGCTGGTTTATGTATGTATATAATATTTTGATTAATATATAAAGTAAATGCATATGCATTATTAAGAGACATCTTTAGTTAAGTGTATCTGAACATAATTTTTTAAAGTTAAAATTGCAAGTTTTTATAGACGAATTGTGATTGGTAATTATCGAAAATAAATCTGGTTGTTTTTAAAAACGATTCCCCGAAGTTGGTAAAATTTTAACCAGATTGGTAGTATGTTGTGTTTTTTAGTGAAAACCACAGGATGGATATGAATATACTCTTCCAAAACCAATTATGCAACTTTTTTGAGCACATTTTGGTCATCAGCTATTAATTATTTATGTGTTGGACTAACTCAGCATCGAATGTATGGTTGAAGTTCCATACATCTTCCTGCAGGTTTAAAATTCTGCTCAAGCGTGACCTTGATTGTTAAGATGCTTTCAGGTTGAAGGGAACACTTGAACAGGTGTTTTGTACAACAATATCACCCTCACTTGCACTGGAAAGTGGTGCTGATTGTCCACGTCACCATAGGTAGTATAGTCACTTGCAATCAAAATATACAAAATATAAAATACTGGCTACATTATATTCCTGTAGCACTGTAATTTGTTAAAACAAACTTTACGGCTACACTGTTTGTGGTTTTAGAGTATGTTTCATGCATCACTTGAAAGTGAGGGGTAGTTAGTAATATTCGATTCGGATGCATGGCTGTAAAGTGGCGGAAATATACCAGAGGTCAAAGCCTTCACTGAAATTTACAATTTCACCAAAGATACGGAACAGGATTTCCACCTTTGTGCTCAATTCTGATAAGTTGTTAGAAAAATAATAAGTCATTCAATATGTTCTTTTTCCTTATCCTGATATTTTCATTGATCATCATACATTCTTCTGGATCAGAATCGTTTGAGCAAAGGATGGCATGACTGGGACATACAGTTACTTGTGTAGATATATGTGATACCTACCTCTGTGCAATGAAAAGTATTCATTAGGGATGATCGAAGACTGGTTTGCAACTGCATGTGAATCCACTAATGAAGAGCTAGCGCGGTGGTGTTCTGTCCTCTGTTCGCACTCTGTAGTTGTTCCATTACATAGATACAAATTGTCTTAAAAGATAATTTATACGTGGGAGGAAAAACGAGGTGCAAGCTAAACAAAGTGGGTTTCATTATCCACCAAAGCAGAATGTCAGATATCTTCACATGGTGAAACAGAGCATAAAATGATGAAAGTATTGCTTCAAACATCCTCTGGCATCTCCACATTTGCCTCTCTTTGATTCTGCAAAGTGCACCTCTGCCAGAAATGAAATACTACCCCTGCCAGTTCCTCTTGAAGGATGGCTCAACATGAACTCTTTCACCATCACAGCATTTTCTCCTCCTCATGTCACCACGCACTCTGGGTGGTAAGCCCATGCAGCCACTGCTGGCCTTGAAACAACAGCACAGTATCAGCCCAATTGTACCCACCATGGTCACTTGCTTTCCAGGAATACAATGACTCGACTGAAGCCATCTATACCTCCATGGACAACAAAGCGCCATCTGCGTTTATAAGCAGATAAGTACACACATGTTATGTGTTCAAACAACGTTTATAACCTGAGTCCCCTGGCCTTCCCAGATCAGACAAAGCCAATCCTGTTCTATCTACATGTAATTCAAAACTTGTTATTCTCAACAGATGAAACATTTAATTTCAAAAGTATTAAAAGTACAGGGGTCTCTTATGTTAAAACAAAGAAGAGAAAACATTTAAACTGAACCACTCAAACTTACTTGATTGTGATGGATACACTTTAATTTATTTAAATATTGGGTGAACAAAGCAACATTGCTAGAGTGATTGATTGAACCTATGATTCTCTCTGGGGGTGCTAACATGCTGGCGCTCTACAGACTGAGCTCATATCCACAGCCCCTATGTTGGCGGTCTCACTATTTTGTAAAATAACTTTTGTTCAGGGGCGCCAGTCAGAAGTCATTTTAACAGCATACTGCCATATAACCAGGGGATCATCACGCCCAAGTGGGTTACGATACAACCTGGGAAGAGGCAGAGTAAAGGAGTCTACAAATCACTACAAAAAGGACACGACTTATTTACAATTTATTTCACTGACAATGTTTCTTCATAACAAATTAATATGTACTACCTATCAACTTATGATTCCCCCATATCTATATGCCACAATGCAAGTGGGGAAGAGACACTATATAGTGTTCTGCGTCATAGAAACACATTTGCCCTCAGTTTGCTTACTCAGTGGATTACATCTGTACAGACTATTTTATAAGCGATATCTCCTGAACTCGATGCCTCCTCTTGGTCTTGAACGTAGAACAACCTTTGCATCGTCTTCCAGCCCTGTCAAATGTTCCAAAAGTGTCCAACGATTTTTTTAATCAGATTAAGAGAAACACACGAACATGATTTATGCACACAATGAAAATGTATTACCCATGAAATATGCCCTTGCACTGTACATGTACATGTGTACATGTTACGTGGTCATGTTATTGTGGGTAATGCCATGTAATGTTAAAGACCAAAAGGATTGACAAGAAAAGGGGCGACCATTACCGAGTTTGATACTGTGACATGCTCTGCTGAATATTTCCTACATAACGTTTTTTCAGTGTAATTTTTTTTGGAATCTCTGGTTTAATTCTCAAACAGAAAATAATTACATTAACGTTACAAATTTATCATACCTGATTTTGGGAATGCTTGTTTAGAATGGGCCACAACATATGTCCAGCTCTGCTTGCTCGCTAATTTTCACCATATGAAGCAACGTAGGAAAATGCCATAATCCTGAAGGCGATATATTTGATTGTCCTTTGGCTCACACCTATCAGCTCAGATATATCTATCTTGTTGTAAAACCACACCTGAAAGAACAAAACAACATTAGTTATAGTAAGTATTGTTCATTGGCGCGTACGTGGTCTGCGCACTTCTCGCAACAAATTGTTGAATATTGTTAACAAGAAAGCTCTAGCGTTATTCATCGCAACATACATGCATATTATTTACCATTGTAGCCCCCAAAATAACATCTCATCAATTTTGCTAGCTGGCAACACACAATGCCTATATCATATTATTTCATTTATTTTACCATCTTCAGAAATGTTCAGACACATCTATGAAGGGCATGCCTGTACACACTGTACACATATTAATTTTATGCCTACATGCATGTACCTTTAAAAAACTCGAGCTGCTCACGATGAATTACAAATGGCAGGCGTCCCAAACCTCCAGTGTATTCCAATTCCGGTTTGTATACATCTTGATGTGCAGACCGAGTGTTAGTTTCTATAACACTTTTAATAAGCATGCAGGCTTGAAGAACTAAGTCAACAATGGCATCAGGAACAATGGCCTGATAGTTCGCCATCAAATCTCGGCATAAACTGTCTAGTTGATATGCAGATGCCTCTATATTAGATATCTTGACTAGTGTTCAATGCTGTTATTTCATGGTAAACCTGTATGGTTCCCTCCATTCGCCTCATCAAATTGGCTAACACTGTTTGGCGACACTGTCGTGCAAAATCCCTCTGCCATACTTTCATTCTAAATAGAGATAAATCGATAGAGATATTTATATGTTTGTTTTACCCTTTTGGGTAATCGCAATATTTATAAGATTGAGAAATTAGGAATTTTAAATTTCTAACTTTTAATAGAAAATATGGTTCATTACTCTTGACAGTTGATTTTGTATGCCATGCACCTATGAGTATGAGTATGAATAACAAATTTTTAACTCATACACTGTATCTCAGAAACAACATGGAGTATGACCAAGTTGTGTACGAAACAATAATATGTGGAAATTTATGGAAAAATATGCCATCAAAATGTGTGTTGGTTACCTGAAAACACACCTCTATGTAATTTTGCACAAATAGCCCTATTGAAACATAGCTAATATTCATAAAATTATTATTAATATTCATAAATTTAGACTGTTTAACCCAATTTTCTTTTTAATAGTAGGCCTACCAGTCAGAGAGTGGCAGATTCAGGAAAACACCAAATGAGCACCAAGCACGTTAGCCCCATTTTACAATACACTGGACTGCTTCCGTATCCTTGTCCCCAGCACCACATGTACAAAATTGAGCAAATTTTTTTTTTCAACTTTTGATCTGCTAATTAGGTAACATTACCCAAACAGACACTTTTGATTAACATTTTTGTCCTGTACACTTTGGGCATAAAAACCATTATTCAGGGATCTCACTTTGTGAAATATTTTAAACAATCTTTAAAGCCCTGGACAACATTGGTAAGACCGAAAAACTAAAATGTTCACAAATTTACACATAACTTACAATGGGATTGGTATAAAGATAACGATGATAGAAAGATTTCATTGAAATATTTATGCCTGATGTTAATATCGTTTTGAACAATTAGTGAAATAAGATTCCATTAATGAGTTTTCGTCTTATGAGACGAAAACCTCCGCTATTAGAATGAATACAAAAAATGCTGAATGCATTTTTACTGTTTTCGTAAAAGAAATAACGAAATGAGCTGAAATTTTCACAGGGTTGGTTTTATTATATCTCTTGATTCTTGTAAAGTATGGTAGCATTTACAGACACTTTACCTATGTTGGCATGGGCTTTAAATTAAAATAAATACAATAAAACTTAAAAGTAAAACTAAAATTTCTTAAAATTAACGATCTCACAAGTAAACTTTGTGCCAAAACCTGGCAAAGTGTCTGCTTGTGGGCAAGCTTACCGGCCACGGCACAGACCAGCAGTGCAGTGTTTAAAACTAAATAAAAGAACACTAATTTTGTTTGTGCTGTTTTGCAAATATCCTTCCTCCATCATGCACACACAAACTTTGATTGGAGTAATCGACGTGATGTGGCCAAACAGTACAAACGGTCCTTCATTACTTTTAGTGGACCATGGCTGCAGTGCTAACGTTATATTATGGCAGGAATTTTAGTTTTACTATCTCAATCATAGAGCAAGGACCAGTCTCATTTGTTATGTTTATTGTTATGTTGTTACTGGGGGTGTCGTGTTGAGGGTCTAGTGCGTTGCACCCAAGTTCTGATGTTGTCAGAATGTGGGTTCGAACTCGGCCTGGCCGGTTGCGGTGCTTGTGTCCTTGAGCAAAGACACTTAACCATAACTGCTTCGTCCTTCGGATGGGACGTGTGGAGGTCCCTGTGTTGTGTTGTGTAATGCACGTAAAAGAACCCAGGACACTTATCGTAAAAGAGAAGGTTGCCCCCTGTTTCTGGAATGGCAGCTAAATGCGCCGAAATTATATTGCGCCACGGAATAGGTTTCTAGATAGATGGCGCATTATAAATGCTACATAATAATAATAATACTGTGTTACTGGAGGTACTGTTAGTGTACTACTAGTACTACTAGTACTACAGCTAGTACTAGTATTACAGTACTAACGAAGTAGTGTACTGTTAGTGTTACTGTTAGCAATGGCCGGAGCAAATAAACATATTGCTCCATGGAAGTCCTCCATGTGGTTGTAGACCACCTTTTTAATTAATTTTATCAAATACACTCAGGATATTGCTCACCATAATGCATGCATATGCGTCTATTCACATCATCATAAACAACCCTCCTGGCCATCATTCCCTTCAGGTCGTCATCATGGTAAACTCACTCGGCGACGTCATCCCATCCCCAGACAGATGTGTGCGCTTTAATGCACACATGCACGCGCCTAGTACCTCGCGACCCATGCTAGCATCATATCCATGGCATGCCACCGTTGCACCATGCCCCATAGTCGGGCGCGGGCGAAGGGTGCCATGCATCCAGTGTTTCGGTATTCGGATTTTTTCGGTAAGTTCCGCCGTTTGTCTTTTTTTGAGTTGTTCGTTTATTTCCGCGAGTTGTTCATTTATTTCTGAGTTGTTCACGTACGGCGCGCGGTATCGTTTCTTCTACTTGTAATTGTAGGTGTATCGTTTTTCGTTGCGTTATACTTTCGTTTTTGCGTATTTAAATTTGTTTCTATGTAATATTTTTATTTTGGCGCAATTTGTTTTGTCTTGTTTATTTTTATTTGTTGTTTTATGTAAAATAATAATTTTGTGGAAAATTTTTTTATGAATTTTTTTTGTCTTTTAAACAAATTGTTGTCTTTCTTTATTTTTTTTTTATCTATTTTATTTTGTTTTGTCTTTAGTTTTGTTTCGTCTTTTTATTTTGTTTTGTCTTTTCTCATTTTTGTTTGTCTTTTTTATTTTTGGGTGTTTTTATTTTGTTTCTGTCTTTTAATTTTTTTTAATTTATTTATTTATTTTTTGTCTTTTAAAATTTTTGTTTTGTCTTTTTTTTGTTTTTGTTTTGTCTTTGTTATTTTTGTTTGTCTTTTTTGTTTTGTCTGTTTTGCCCCAATGGCCGCCCATACTCACACATCCACCATTGATTACATCCTATATTAAAAACTTTCAGGTCTAAATAAGCAGAAAAGATGTTCGCCTCAGATTTACACAGCACTGTGTAAGACACTGTACGGGGCACTGTGCAGTGAACGGGTCGCCCGTAGCAACGTCCATGTGGGCTCTACCATTGTGTATAAGTGGGGGTGTTTGGTAGCGTCCACCCGCTGGTGGATGCAGCTTGCATGTACGGAGTTTGTGCCAAACTTGTCAAAGGAGTTGCCTCAGAAATTCTTGTTTTTCTCAAATAAAAAACGAATTTACCACATCCAAAAGACACTATAATGTCAACTGAAGGTATCTGTACTATTCCATATTAAGTAAAAAAGGTAAAGTGATGATTAAATTGTCGAATTTGACGAAACCAACTGAAGACATGTGTGAAGCGATAGCGTGTAGAAGTAGAAACACATGCGTGCATGCTACATACGTGTACACAAAGGACCGGACACCGAGTCATTGACCGCGCCACAAAGCATTCTGAAAAGAAACGCGTCTTTCAATTGGTTTCAACATTTACAAGACCTTCCTCTACACCAATCAAAATAGACTTTACATGAACATTTACAGAATTTTATACAGAATAAACCTGCGGCCGAGACAGATGAGAAGGGCTGTTCGTTTATTTGCGCTGTTGAATTTAGTGAACCGACTCACCAAAAACGTCTTAAATTTGTGTGTGAATCGTGCGTGGAGGGCGAAAACTAGACAAACCGACAGTTTAATGATCTGTTTTCGACAGAATTTACAACGTTTTATGGGATAATATTGTCGATAAATTTTAGTTTACTCTAAAGAGGAACTTTTGAACATTAAAATCCAGAATCGAGACGGTGAAATGCTACCCAATCTCAAAATATAATGACATATTTAGCGCGGTGCATGACGCATGGGGTATTTCCGTGTGAAATGCCACAAAGTATCAGTGAACAAGCAAATGCGACAGAGTTTTAATAGTGGATCTCACTCAATTATGGGTAAAGTACGTAAAAATGGTTGTAGATGAGGAAGGTAATTACCATATGGGTTCTGACCACAATGTCTTAATTTTAATGTGAAAGGAGATACCAATACGCATGAAAGAGACTAACACATTTCCGAAGAATCATAAACGTATTGTTTGGGACATCAATCGTAACCAGAATTGGTCTAACTATCAACAGGAAATAAACAATAAATTTTCAGATTGGGATAATCACAAAAAACTAATTATTGCAGCAACTAACACAATTGGCGTTAAAGAACTTAAAAACAATAACAAATGTTGGCTCGACAAGGACATAAAAAAATCAATAGAAGAGAGGAAACGTGCTAGCAGAAATCATCGTCAATGGTTGAAATCCGAAAATAGAATTCCAGCAGAAGGTGATGATCTATAGAACACTTACAAAGAGAAAAAAGAATTTGCCAAAAAACTTGTTAAACGAAAGATCATGCAAAATAGAATTGACAAAAGTATCGAAATAACACAAAAGGGGACCTGATGCAAAGACTTTTTGGACAAATTTGAGAGGTAGTAAAAAATCTTCAGACAGACTCAATTCATTAAAACTCCTGATGTCAGATGAAATTACCACTGATAAACATGTCATGAAACAGACAATTATGCATTACTTCACACACTTGGCAAGATGAATCTAACCTTAATGACAAATACAATACGAACAAATCTAGAACAAATATCCTAAATAATGACGACATCACTGCTGGTGTTACATGTAATACTCAGATTAACGATATACAGTTCACTGTTGACGATGTGAGATTAGCGGTAAATGAAGCTAAGAACAACAAAGCACCCGGATTAGATGGTATTACCAATGAATTAATTAAAAATGGCGGGCATGGAATAGTTCAGTCATTATACTCAATCTTCACTGCATTTAGAAACTTTGAACAGATACCTGATGAATGGAACAAAGGTATTATAATACCTATTCATAAGAAAGGGCCAAAGAATGACTTAAGCAATTACCGGGGAATTACTTTGAATTCGTGTATATCAAAAATTTACAACAGACTGGTTGCAAAAACGTTATCGTCATACTTGGAAGACAATAATCTCTTAAGTGAAATTCAGGGTGGGTTTAGAACCGATCACAGATGCGAAGATCATATTTTCACATTAAAATGTTTCTTAACTTGCAGACAAGCGGAAGGAAAGAAAACCCATCTCGCTTTCCTTGACTTCAAGAAGGCGTTTGATACAATATGGCGGGATGGACTACATAAGGCATTGTGGGATATTGGAATTAGAGGGAGGATCTGGAGAATAATATCAAATCTTTATAACAATGTGCAGGGTCAAGTTAAATTCGGGAACATTATAACGGACTTTTTTGAAATTGAGGAAGGGGTGAAACAGGGCTGTGTTCTCTCGCCCGTTCTATTTTGTATTTTATAAATGAATTTGCCAAAATGATCAAAGAATCTGCAGTTGGGGTGCGCAATTTGTAATGTACAAACAGGGTGCTTGTTCTGGGCCGATGATGTGATTCTTATTGCAGACAACAATAAAGACTTACAAACAATGCTAAACATAGCAGCATCATTTTCAAATAAAATGGAAACTGAGTTTTAACCATGATAAATCTAATGTGGTTGTAGTAGGCCAACGTGGAATAAGTAATACTAGATGGTTACTGGGTTCTAAGCGTATTTCCGAGGTTAGTCAATACAGATATTTGGGCGTTGAAATTAATAACAACAATTCAGACCACAAACATATCGATAATGTCATACATAAAGGAAATAGAATAATTGCATATCAGATCCATAATCGATGGGCAAGATAACTTCAGAAGAATTTACTACGGGGACATATTATGGAAGTCTATTGGTATGCCAACCATAAACTATGCATGTTCGGTTTGGGTACCAAATAGTGCTACAGATAATAATAAAATTGAAAACTTGCAAGTACTGATGGCGAGAAACATTTTGAAAGCACCACGGAACATGACTAGGAAGCGATGTACGCCGAACTGGGCTGGTATCCTCTGACGTCAACTCAGGATAAATTTAGAATGGATTATTTTAATCGTCTTCATCTAATGAATAACGAGAGATGGCCAAAACTGTTATTTAACGCAACTTACCATATTTTCAAAGTAACAATACTATCAAATGGAAATGGTTCAATCACACACAGAACTGCCTAACACGATGTGGTCTCGATCACATATTTAGCAATGCTCCCTCAAACTCCCCAAGATGGTGAATGATTACAGGAAATTAACAAAACCTTGACTTAGAGGACTGGCTCACAAAGGCACAAACCAAATCATCATTAGAAATATACCTGACATTAAAGGACAACATTAAACAAGAAAATACCTCCTGAAAACTCAAATTTCACAGGGGTCTCTTTGAAACTAAGAGCGCGAACTAATACCCTGCAACTTGAAAGGTATATAAGATCCTGGTCATGTCAAATGATGGCATATGTAAATTATGTGACAGAAACCAAGAAGAAAACATCATTCATTTCTTATTCGAATGCACAGCACTCCAGCAAATTCGCGCCAAGGAATATATATCACTGGAGAATAATCTAATTAGCAATAATCTTAATGTACTTTGGGAAACATTCATAGCTAATAACAATGATGTCAAATTATATATGATGCTGGGGAACCTATTTGAACTGGATGAAAACCTTGGTTTTATTTTTGATCAAAGTTGTAAGAGATTGCTTAATAACCTATGGGAGGAACGTAAACGAATAATTAATAATACATAACGCCGTTTTTAAAACCATGTTGGAATTATTACTACATGTAGTTGTGTTTACTTTGATTACTATTAAATTATGCACAACTTTACCGGCTTTGGAATTTAATGATGTATAATAATGTATAATGCATAAAAACCATGCTACATGTATATAACCATTTATAATAAGGGGTTTCACTGAGATTGTACACATTGTACATAAATAGTAATCGGAGTCCAAAATTGAGTACCTGGTTATATGTGTACTTTGTTCACTATATTTTGATCATCTTTGCTTTACCACTTCCAATATTAATGTATAAAAATCATGATAGGCCTAACCAATCATAATAAGGGGTTTCACTGTGATCGTGCATATTAATTGTAATTAGAGTCCATATTGTTTACTAACATTATAATTTTTACCTTGTTCACTATTATTGATCAACTTTACTTTGGTACTAACACTTCCTAATATTAAAGTAAATGTAAAAAAAACATGCAATATGTAAGAATTAATGGGGTTTCAATGTGATTGTATAATGTACACAAATTGAAAACTAGACCCCAGTTGTGGGCTAGTAGTAAACTACACCGTTGACTCTCGAGAACACATGATCTTAATTTAATTTCCATTATACATACATGTACATTGTGATAGTGAAGGACGTATCCTGTGTCACGCGGCGTGGCTGGTGGGGGATAGGAGCGATGCGTGGTGCGTACCGACAAGACTGACAGTTGACAATACATAATAATACACGCCCCTTTCATTGTCTCATTAGCTTCATCGGGTGACATAGGATTGGTTTATAATTAATTAATACTGTTTATAACCATGATGAATAACCTTTATGATTTTAGTTTCGCTCTTAATTGTTTTCGCTTTTAACTATTTTACTATGTTTATATTGGATGCACCATCGATGTATGATGAGTGCCACTGTCATGAAAGTGTACATCCGAATAAATTTGATTTGATAACCAGTCTATAGTGCAGCTCTGCAGTTCCCTGGCTGGTTCCCACATCACTCCATTGCATGCTGCACACTGCACAGTGCAGGGAGCCAGTGGATGCAACTCGCCATTTTAGCTTGTCTCTCTGAGCTGCCAGCGTTGTTGCTGATCCTTGACCTTGTGCCAGCCGTCTCCCGGGCGGGAAAATTGATCGACTAAAGAGTAATTTCTTTCCACATTTTCATGATTTTGTTCCAACTAACGTTAAGTTATTATTTGTATGTTGCATTGGTTCTTTCAGTACATAAACATGAGTTTTTAAAGCCTTTGATTTGAGTTTGAACGTACTAACGTTACAGTACTACTCAGTAACGTGTTAGGGCCATGGAGGATTTCCTTCCTCCATGGTTTGGTAACTCACATGACTCAGTAGCATGAATACAGAGTACTATACTACTAGCTAACTAGGGCATAGAGTCAGTTTACTAATTAGAAAAACAAAAATAGCGTTTTCATTATATTTTATCTTTTTTCTTCTTGCTGTAGTACAGCAGTAGGCATAACCTGACATAGCTTAGTCTAGAACTATTTTTGGAAAGAATGTTGCACAGCACCGGCACTTTTTCATTAATTATAATCAATAATACTATCTTCCCTGAACATGTACTGAGAAGAAGAATATAGTTTTATTGGTTATTATGAGCTAAAATTGTGGCGGTGCTGTGCAACATTCTTTCCCTATTTTCGCACGTACTTAGATGCCAGTTTCACAGCAACTTTCTGAGATTCTGAGATGGCCTATCGACCTCTATGTATGAAATTCAAACCGACCTCAGTCTCGGCACGCAATAGACAAGCCCGGGCTAGAGTAATAAATTATCTTCAGTCAATTGAGATGGAGAGACCGTCTAACTCTGCAACTCAATTAGAAGTTGTTAGGATGACAGACCATTCTTTGGCAAGTGATATTGATGACATCTCAAGTCACAATAGTTCTCACCTGGGTAGTCCCGAGCATTCGTCAGTCAGTCATGTCAGTGGAGAATCTCAATATTCTGCAGCTGGCCATATTGAAAATGGCGTGTCTACACCTAGTGATGATAGTCACCAAAATGATATAGAGCCTCAAGAAATTGATTTCCAGACATACCCGCTGGATGAAACCGCTAGCAATTCTAGTTACAATTCAAATGTCAGTGCTCGTGAAGACAACTGTAATGATCAGTTAAAAGAGAGTCTAGCTCATTGGGCCATTAAATATAAAATTCCACAAGTTGCCATGTCAGGTTTGCTCTCTCTGCTTCAAGTTCACCATCCAAATCTTCCAAAAGATGCTCGAACATTACTCCAAACAGCTGTCTCTTACTCGCCAAAAGTGATTGGTGATGGGTTGTATTATCATTTTGGATTGCAGACCTCTATAACATCTAAACTCGACTTGTATAGTGAGTCTCAATTTCTGAACCAGTTGTCTTTGCAGATGAATATTGATGGGCTTCCCTTATTCAAGAGCTCAGCAGGTCAGTTCTGGCCAATATTGGGCCTCATCGAGCAGTTACCAAAGAAGGACCCCTTTATAATAGGGCTATTTTATGGCAACTCCAAACCTCAGATTACTGAATTCTTGGCAGATTTTGTTGACGATGTGCATGCAGTACAAGCTGCTGGGGGAATAAGATTTAAGGAGCATTTGCTTCCTCTTAAAATATCCACTGTTATCTGCGATACCCCTGCCCGGTCTTATGTGAAATGTGTGAAAGGTCACAACGGCTATCATGGTTGTGATAAATGCATCCAAGAAGGTGAATGGGAAGAGCGCATGGTCTTTCCTGAAACTGATTCTACTCTCAGAACTAGTGATAGGGACTTCAGTGCTAAGACTGATGATGGACACCACACAGGCACATCACCCTTTAATCTCGTAGGCATTGGAATGATTTCGCAATTCCCCCTAGATTACATGCACCTAGTTTGTCTAGGAGTAACAAGGAAGCTCATTTTGTTGTGGAAAAGTGGCCCACTGAAATGTAAACTGAGTTCGAGAGAATTCCTTGAAATGTCAAAATCTTTGGTTGCTCTCAAGTCGTTTACGCCGAGAGAATTTTCTCGCAAGCCACGGACACTAGTAGAAGTTGACAGGTGGAAAGCAACCGAATTCAGGCAATTTCTCTTATACACTGGTCCGGTTGTCCTCGCCCATGCTTTGCCTGATCCAATGTATCTTGCTGTTTTCAGTGGGAGTCCACATTCTGATCAGCCCATCCCTCTGTCACGCTATGTGTGATCTTGCCCACGAGCTGTTAGTTGCTTTTGTGCGGCATTTTGGTGACATGTATGGAAAGCAGAAACTGGTGTATAATGTTCATGGACTAGTTCATCTTGCTGATGAGGTTAAATTACATGGCAACTTAGACAACATATCGGCATTCCCATTTGAAAATTTCCTGGGCCAGTTGAAAAAAATGGTTCGTTCTCCCAATAACCCCCTTCAGCAGGTAATCAGAAGATTGTCGGAAAAATGTTCTGTGACTACAGACCAGAATGGTGGCATCAACGGAGTAAAGAAACGGCATTCTCAGGGTCCACTGCCTGTACACTTTGGGGCATGTCATCAGTACAAAGAGGCTAACCTTCCTGTCGGTTATGTATCTTCAGTGGCAGGTGATAACTGTGTGCTAGTCAACCAACAGATAGGCCTGGTTCGAAACTTGCTTGTGAAAAACGATGTTATCTACGTTGTCTTTGAACCATTTCTGCAGTGTCTTGACTTCTTTTCATATCCATTGAAATCATCACATGTAGGAATATACAAAGTGGCCAGGTTGAATGATGATCTCAAAGTTGTTCCTGCTCGTGATATTTCATGTAAGTATGTACTTCTTCCCAAAGTCAGTTGTAGGGTAAATGACACACCAGGTATTTACATTGCTTTACCACTTCTCCATACAGACATCCGCTAATGTTTTAATATTGCAATTA
The DNA here is from genome assembly GCA_029582265.1 of Zoroaster sp. YZ-2022. Lineage (NCBI taxonomy): Eukaryota > Metazoa > Echinodermata > Asteroidea > Forcipulatida > Zoroasteridae > Zoroaster > Zoroaster sp. YZ-2022. The sequence goes on from CM055816.1 coordinate 83,203,458, forward strand.
GAAATGATAATAGTGATTGTTTTGCATGTCACATACATGTATTGTACTGTTTGCAATCAATGCAACATCAGGTGTATCAAAACGAACATTTGGGGAGTCAAACATGGATCTGAAAACATACCTGGTAGTTGAGTTCAAATCCAAGGCAGAGGTCGCTGTGGTGCCCAAAAACTGGGTAGTTATTGGAGATGGCGAGACGAAATGCAAGTGGCCCCATCAGTCACCAGCTGCAATTCGTCTTCACCGGATGGTAGTGGGAGAGATGGAACCAGCAGCAGATTGGAACAGTCATGATGTTGAAATACTCTATCAGTCGGGTAAGTAGTTCATTAATAATATTTGGTTATGTGTATGTAAATGTACATGTGAAGAGGTTCTCCGCAAAGATGTCGCATGCCGCAGTTTGCCAAGAGACATTTTCCAGCAGCTCTTTTTGTGGGATATAACACGGTTTGCCAAAAAGTTATTTGACGAATAACTAGCACCTCTTATCGATAACGTACTAACATTACCTCCAATTTTTGTTTTTCTTATTTATTTATTTTATTTATTTATTTTTTTATTTGGGGGGGGGGGGGGTGTTTACTGCATTTTGCCGTGAAATTTTTAATGTATTGTGTGTACGCACATGGGTACATGAACTACGGTCATAAGCTAAAAACCTTGATTTTACCCCTGCTCTTGTGCTCTCTGACATGTGAAGAGCCCTGTACATGCCAATTTCTTTGTGCTATAATTGGACAAGCAATCTATCCATCACTGTTGAAGATGCTGCCAATAAAGAGAAATAGCATGCACCATGTGTGGTTTTCATGAACAATTACATCAAACTATGCTTGCATATACCAAGAATGTAGGCAGGGCATATTTAATTTATAGGGCCTTAACCATTCAAGAAGCACTGTTTGTGCACAAAACTAAGCAAAAGATCTTTATTATATATGCTGGTGCACAGAATGATTTCAATTTCAGTTTGTAACCTTTAAAGATGCATTGTCCATGCTCAAGCCGATTTTACCTTGAAAAATTAATCCAAATGTTGAATTGCTATTTTTGTAGGATGACCAAAGTTCTGAACTTTCAAATGAGATATCGAACAAAAAAACGAATAATGACAGAGTAACTAATTTATAAAAATGAATTTTGGTGGGTCCCACCAGAATTCAATCCGCACGATACCGGGGCCCACACTTGGCATGTCAATCGTTTTGTGTAAGGCATAAGTCTTGCATATATGAATACCAATTAGGTCTGCCCGTGTTGAACAAGTTTTCAACTCGCAAAAGCAAGCCGTTTCAAAAACAATATTTTTGTAGCCTTAATATGCTCTTTTTAAATTTCGTTCGATGGAATTAATTCATTTCCGAGCCCAAATCGCAGTAGCACGGATAAATGTATCTTTAAATGTTCACCATATACAAGGCATCCTTATAAAAAGTTTATACATGTACTTTGAAATGCTTGAAACAATTAGATGACTACCTCAAGTGCAAAGAGAAGATGAAACTTCTTCTTCAGGACAACGTATCCCTGTCAGGCCTGCAGACGCCCTCTGAAGACTCGACAGTCGAGGACATTAGAAAAAGCAAGCGAAAAAAGATGTAAGTAAAGGGGGGGGGGTGTGCTCTGTCCCTATTGGATTCAGAGGGACAGAATCATTTTGTCTATCAGAACTGTTGTCATTTGTATTTCATTTTTTTTACTAGCCATCTCTCTAAAAAAAAACTGGATCTGCCCACGAGTACCAATTGAAATAGTGCAGATATTTACTTGACTATAGCCTCTGTATTTGATTGTTATTGAACATTTCTCCCCAAAGTATTCTCTTTCAAATTATGGGTAAGGTGGTTAAGCTCCTGCACGGATCCGAAAGCTGCATACACAGTGAGAATATGTATGTAGGTTTATGACAACACAAGCCCATATACGCAGCAAAGTATTGTGTATTAAAATAGTTAAATTGATCTTAATTTCAAGGCCGAACCACCGATTCAGCCCATTGGAGTCGGACAGTGGTGACAGCGAGCATGGCGAAGAGGAAGATACACCACGTCACCCCAAAAAAGCAAGACGTTTCCCACCCCTACCATGCATCCAATCGCAAAGTTTTACAGAGGCACAACCACAGATGGAATCTACCAGACCACCATCATCATCCGCCAGGCAATCAACACCATCCTTCAGACCACCGACACCAAGATCACCGACACCTTCCCCCAGACCAGCAGCATCCCCAAGACCACCCACAGCATCCCCCAGATTACCAGCAGCATCCACCAGACCAGCAGCAGCATCCACCAGACCAGCAGCAGCATCTCCCAAACCACCCACAGCATCCCCAAGACCACCCACAGCATCCCCAAGATCACCAGCAGCATCCCCAAGATCACCAGCAGCATCCCCAAGATCACCAGCAGCATCCACCAGACCAGCAACAGCATCCCCCAGACCAGCAGCAGCATCCACCAGACCAGCAACATCCCCCAGACAAGCAGCAGCATCCACCAGCAGCATCATCCCATGGAAATTCAAATTTAACTGCAGAGAAGGCTGCCAGCCTGGGAATTTCAGGTAAGTTACTGGTAGATACCCTTCCATATCACAACCTTGGGATGAGTGCTGAAAAATTATCTCAACTGGAATTTAGACAGTAATCTTTTACCCACTTTTCTGCTGGTTTCTTCTATATTCGGCACAACAATGCCAATATTCTACACAGACTGAAAATTGTTTGTGGTACATGTAGATATCAATTTCTGGAATTTTCGTACAGGTATAGCTTTGAGAACTTGTGATGCAAACTGATCAGATGACATATGTCACATCATCACAGTATCCATGTTTTTTGGTTGTGGCATCCATTACCCGATGTGTCTGCAAATGTACTAATGATGTTCTGCACAGGAAAATCACTGGTTACCAATAATGGTAACACAAACGGGAAATTTGGCATATTTAAAGGAAACAGCCACTGATATTTGCATGTGTTTGTATTTTCACTGTAGCAACTGATGCCAAAATCCTGCAAACACTTGAAGCAATTTTGCTTCAGGTTGACAAGAACTCAAAGATGCTGGCCATGCTTGTTTCTAACAAGCAAGCTGTGGAAGAGGAGCAAGTACTGACAGAGGACGTCAACCTTCCCTTGCCCAACTACGACACTGCAAAACAGTTCGATCAGCAGCTTGCTGATAGCCAGACCCTGAAAAAAATCATTGGTAGGTGTACTTAATGAAACGGCATAATTATACCGTAATGTACATAGATCATGGAATATAAGATATGTTTCATGTCATACAATTTGTGAAATTCATGCAGGAAAAAATTTTGCAACCTGATGCCACTATATCATGGCAATAAGGGTCAGTCATTGCAAACATGAATTTGGGACTGAGAAATATTTATATTTTTGTCAGGAAATACTTAGAAAATGTTCCTGACTCTCCATAGATTTTGTACACAGCCACTGAAGTGGTGTCAGGATGCAACATTCTTTCCTTAATATTGTCCAACATTGGTCCAACGTTGGTCCAATGTTGTCTTGCTACCTGGGCATGCACTGTAAAACAAACAGGTTGCCATTCTAATCAGTTAAATAGTTGGATGTCAGATACAGTATATGATTTATCTATCCTAATGTCACATCACTTGTGTTCCTTTATTAAAAGGTCCATAAAGTGTTGAAAATTATAGTTAGCATTTAAGCAGAATAAATGTTTGCAGTTACTCAAGTTGCTTAAGAATTTTCTCAAAAGCCAAGGCAAGTGTTGACGGGTCATCAAGAGAGAAAGATCTCCATATTCTGGAAGTGCTATGGACAAGTTGGGGAATTGCGTTCCATCTTGAAAACAACCTATTTGGTCTGGCGAGCCTCTTATTTACCATATATGGTACATAAGCATTGTATAACTCATTGTAGCAAAATTTTATATTTTTTTACAAAGCTAGGGGGTTTCAAGCATTCACTGGTACCCTTATAACTGGTAACAGAGCATACAGCCTGCAGAATTCATTCACATTGACCCTCTAAGCCAGTTTTGAAAAGTCATGCATGGTTGCATTGCATTGTCTGATCGGCGGCCATTTTATTACCGAAGTCAATCGATGTGCACAAAGATCGCTCCTTTTCCATGCTAAATCCTTGCAATATGGACGAAATAATGCAATCAGATGAAGAATCAGCTCTTGATGAAAGCATGCAAGAGTCTGATTTATCAGATGGGTCGCCTTTGAGTGAGATGGAGGTGGATTGTTCGGACTGGTCTTGGACCAGCCGCGACGAAAGTGACAGTTGTGATGGCAGCCCAGCGCACAAAGATCGTTCTGTTTATTTTGATCCAAATAAACCAGGAACAAGGTAAGTTTACCCATAAAAATTGTAGATTAGTATTGAAGGATAAATAATATAAAGTTTTGGTATGATTTTACTTTTCAAAAAGCTGTAAATTAGCGGAAAACACTCCCTAGCAACCGTCGCTATGGGGGGTGAATTTTAAAAATGGCCGCCGGAAAAGATCTTCGCAGGATATGCTGAAGTGTAATTTTAATTCAATGCAAACTACATGCATTTTGAAATGATTTTGACAACTTATTTGTATGTTTAACATCTGCAAGAATAGTTTTAGTATGATAATATACTCATCAAACAAAGTTAAGGACCACTTTTTATTTTTAACATATTTTCTTTATAGCACATATTAAGGACCAGAAAATGCCTACATATGAATGTCCTGTATGACCTCCAAGACACAGTAATCGATTTCACATGTGGTTTGTTTAAATTGTTGCATAACTTATTTCTAAACTTGTCACAACCTGAAAATGGGTGTTTTTGTTGTGTCAGCTGACCACATAAAGTGGTACAAAAGTCCATGCAAGTGCTTTTCCTTGCATTTCCCACCAAGCTCAGGCAGTATTCTGACAAGAGAGATGCCTAGACGCCACTTGAGTGAAGTAGAGGTTGCACGAGCCATAGGGATGCTGGACGCTGGCTTCAGCCAGCGACGAGTAGCTGAGATGATGGGTGTGTCTCACCCCTTACCAAACATGAATGGTATTATAGCCTTCGAATACTCTTCAAACAACATTCAAAGGGTATTATGCTGGTTTTATACCATTCAACAGCATTCAAGCTAATATAGCCTTCAATTTCAGTGAACCCGAATGGTGTTGAATGGTGATAGCCTTCAAATGTTGAATGCTGTGGGCTGTATAGCATTCATTTTTGGATTTTTTGAATGGTGTTTGTGTTGACACCATTCAAGCCATGATTGAATTTGAATGCTGGACTTTGAATACAAATTTACCATTCAAACTGGTTTACAACCTTCAGAAGCTTGAATGCTATGCATGTTGTACTTACATGTAGAACATTTTTGAGTAAAAATATACCATTCAAACTGGTTTTTAACATTCAGGAGCTTGAATGCTATAATACTTAGAAAACATTTTGAGTAAAACTCTATATATACACGATTCAAGCTGGTTTACATTTTTCTTTAACGCAAGCACTCCCCAATAATAAAACAAATTGTAACTACATGTATGTGATGTATGATACACAACAGCTGATGAGAGCATGGATCATTTTCTATTTTTCCTGATTAACTTTTTAAGGCATTTGCCATTTATGTGCACGTACATGTACATGATGCATGTAAATGGACTTGTCTGTTGAAGCGATGGCATGTAACATATTGTACATGTACACGTTTACAAGTACGTGTACATGCTCACCTTAAAGGCTTACCTTACAACTACTCAGTCAGCAGTGTGATGTACAATGTGAATGTACATTGTACTTAACCAATGTACATTGTTCGCGTCGGAGGCCGTGTATAGACGCAAATATTTTCCGGGACTCAAATCGGATGACGAATAAGCACGCCACGAGCAACTGGGAACGAGTCCGGAAATATGTCAGCGACCGTCTCTCAGCTGGCAAGGCCGGGTGTGCTTACCCACAGATGCCAGCCTGAACCGCCTGGTATCGATGTTCAGAAAAAATAAACCCGCTACAGGGCCCAGTCAATGTTAAAATAATCCCGACGTGAACTGGTTAAAGTACATGACGCTAAGCTTACGTTACTAGGGCTAGGTGATTGCAATGCACAGGCCTGGATACATTTTACATGTACATGTACATCATGTTTCGTTTATACAGTTATAGTAGGGACGGAGGGGAACAGGGTTAAAATTGTTGATTACATTTCTCCTTCATGTAGACCTTAAACTTGTTATTTCGACCAAGTTAAAGTTTTGTTTACCAAATGGGGAAGGAAGGGGTCTGCTATGAAACAAAACTAGATAAATGTTTATAGAACATTGAATTGGGTTAGACTTAAAAATAGAAAAACATGGACTTCAAATTCTGTTAGTGTACTGTTATACTGTACATTGAAGTTGTTTATGAATTTCCAGAATTGAAATATACATACAATTTTCAGTGCAACATTAATTATGAGACACAATCCAATTCATTTTAATAAACAAGGAAACTGCCTGGGTACAATTTTAAATCATTGTTTAGTGTGAACAAAGAAATTGACAATCCAATTCACTCGATTGGGCAATTAAAAAAAGTCAGTTTACTAGTTCATTTACTATACATGTAATATTACTGTTAGTGAAAACCCTATAGTATCTCTACATATACTTACAGGTATGTACGGTACACACACCACAGTAATACCGGTACTTCATGAATTTTCAAAGAGCATATTTTCTATTACAGTCAGGTACAGTATGTCATTAATCCCAAAATTTGCAAATTACATGGAGGCAAGTTTTGGACAAATTTTGGTATTTTTGTCACCCCCCAAAAAAAAACAAAAAAAAAACTTGAGGCCCCCCCAGACATTCTGAAGAAATGGGCAAATTTGGTAAGTTTTGGACAAATACACATATTTGTATTTTTGTGTCCCCCCCCACAAAAAAAATTGACGACTAGTCTTGTTCATACCTATTTGGAAATTCACAGATAAAGTCATCGGTGCCTACTTTAACATACAAACATGAAGCCAAAATATTCTTCAAATCAACAACATCAACCTTGTCCAACTGTGGCTTAAAAGAATGTATATGATCTTTGGGATTATATTCACCAATACATGGAAATGGATTCACCAAAGCTACATTGATTGGTATTGACAAGTGCGTAATTTCTGCAAAGTACTTCACTGAACCAAATTTGCATACATCTCCATCCATATATTTGACTACACTTTGATTGCGCCTGATTAATTTCTGGTATGATATAGCATATATATAGGAAGAATTAGTTTTCATATAGATCCTTTTCCAGCATTTGACAACACTTGATACAACAGTATACTTTTGGTTAATGGAAACAAAATCATCACTAGAAACTACTCTTTCCTTGGTCAAATCAATTTGATAAATGCCATCATCTATCACTTTCCACGACTTGCGCGAGATCCCCGACATTTTTTCTATGTAAGCTAACGATTCATCGTCTTGTATCGCATATTGTTCATGTAATATTGGTATGGCCTGAATTATATTTATTGTATGTATAACTTGAGTATCAACTCCCCGAGTTCCGTGTATATGAGACACGATGAATCCGTTAATGTCCTCAAACACAAAACTATTGTTAACAAATAAGGGTCCAGTTGCTTTCACCACATCCACAAGATGCACAATCTGATGGATGTTCATAGTCATGAATTGGAGCGAGTACAAATTTTGAAAATGTTTCACAAACTCATCTAAGCAGATGTGTGCTGTATTCAAGTCATCTTCAGTGATGCTTGCCTTTGACAACAGGTATATACTCTTCACAAGTAAAATATAATGAAGCAAATACATTTCATCTAAAATATTTCGTAGAACTGGAACACCCCAGTACAGCAAACAATTTCGAAATTCTGAAGCTTTCCAAAAAGCCAAGTCATCTAAACCTCGAGGAACACGTGTAATGTTGATGGTTGGTTTTATATTTGTTAACAAATCACTAACCTTTCGTCTCTGGTTAAAGAATGAATATTTTTCTCTTCTGTGCGTGCTTGTGAACCATAGCTTAAGGAGGTGTTTGGTAACGCCTTCACAAATGCCATGCATATAATCAATAACAAACCCATTGGCAAAGTGGAACCAGCTTAAGTACATGAGCCAAGAAGGCCCTTTGATACCATTTGTTACATAATCCTTTCGACCTTGGTTCATTTTGTCAACAACTTGATCAACGTCCCGTTCTATGTCATCTACAGTGCGTTTCGGTCCTGATGGGTCTCCTGCATTGTATGGGTATACGTGACAGTTTCCCCCAGATGTTGTCCGGTAATTTTCACCCTCCTGTAGACAATGCCAACAGCCAAATTTCCCATTAAATTGCATGCTGTTTGCAACGAGGGCCTTTGCTGGAAGGTCGCACGTACAAGTTAACAGAGCTGCTTGGCATTGGAATTCTTCTCCATTATGGTCCACAAAATTCACACCATTCTCAAGTTGTTTCAACTCATGAAACATTGGTTTAAGAAAACTCCACATCATTGGCTTCCGTGGTGATATCCATATGCCGTAAAATAGGATGTTCTCTCTTGCTTTTCGCTCAGCAAGTGGTAATTCGTTAATCAGCATATATACTGGCCACATTGAGATTTTCGAACTTTTAAAAATTGCAACGCCATCTGTACTCATGGCAAATGACAAGTTGTTGGGATTGTTCAAAATGCCTTTGCTGTAGAAATCTTGGTACAGTATGCCATCATACACATCATTTAATGTACCAGCAGATTTAGACCGGAAATGAGAAAAACGATGCTCGCGAATTTGTTCAGTAAAACGTTTGCGTTTAAACAGTACTTGAAGTTGAGAAATTATACTGTGTAAAACAAAGTATGCCACAGCGCCTGACACTGTTAAGTCTTTCATGCAGCGTTCATTTGTGCATCTTGTTGCTTCCTTTCCAACATGGGTGTAGCAATGGGCACAGTAGTATTGTAGTATGGGTGCACATATTAATTTCCCCAAATATTTCTTGAAGCTATGTAGCGATCGCACTAGACAGTTGTTTTCAGGTAACAATAACTGCAACAGTATCAGCAAATATTGCATCGTTTCGTCGGACAATCTGAAACGAATCATGAAACAACTGAGCAGTAACATTACAACTCCTAAATGTCGCCTTGACCCATCATACAAAAGAGGATCTTCATGTTTGTCTTCATCTACATTGAGCATTTCTTCAGTTTCATGTTCGGCAGCCTGAAGAACATCATCGGCTATTGTGGCTAATTGTTCAGGAATATTATCATCAACAAGATCTTCACGACACTCTGCTTGAACTACCGAGTGTAAATCTGAAAGAAGCAAATCAAGTTGTTCATCTTCATGGTCATTGATTGGCTGAATATAGTCGCTATATTTCACATCATCGTAACCTGATGGATCAGGCATACAGGTGTCCGAAGGTACGTCATGTACATGTATATCAACAGCTGAACCACACCTTGGGATTTTTGGAGGTACAACCTGCAAGTAAAAAGTAAATACAAAAGTATTCTGTAGGATTTTTAGATGATACAGATCACATCTATGATAGTCTGTAGTGAGCAATTTTTCTTTTCAAAATACTTAGTCAAATTTTTACATTTTGAGTGCAATGCTGCCCAATTCGGAAATATTGTTTTTCTTTCACACACAAACCACTATACAGTATGTCTGCTATAAGTGCTAATCTTGTTAACCCTAATCCCCAGAGCATTGTTTCTGAACAATAAAAATCCAACACCTAGCTAGGTTGCTTTGTTGTCCAGGGGAGACATCTTGCTTGGACCCCACATTGCCAGAAAATGTCTAAATGTTAAAAAAGGCCAATGTGGGTCCAAGTTACTCGGACTACTAACTTAGGTCCACACATCACATGAGGGCAATTTGACTATTGACATCAATATCTCTATTTTCGTACATACCACTTCCCCCATGTGTGTGCTAGTCATAGTCATAAGCATAACCATCGTTTACATTATTAGGACAGGTAAAATTCGCCCTCTCAAAATGTATAAAAAAAGTTAAAAGCAAAAGGCTTTCTCTGACATGATCTGCCTTCGCCCTTGGCTTTGGTTTAATTAAAGTCCGCCATGTTGTTTGAATCACAACAGTTATTGGTGACAACGTAAAAAATATATATTTATTATTATTATACTAGCTTACATGTACTGTGTCTTGACTGTCTTCTGCTTCGACGTGAAGTTCTGGTACAGCTCCAGATTGAATTTGTACTGGTTCCGACATCCATGACACCCATTTAGTATACGGGCCACGTCGTCGTCCACTTCTCTGACTCTGAGTCTTAGTCTTATCTCCGTTCACATCGCTTCCAACACCGGAGGCACTTCGGCCTAGGCCTACTTCTTCTGCCATAATAATCTTTGGAATCAATACTAACAGAACGGGTAACTAACTAACGTTAGAAACTACAATTACAAATGTAACGTTAGGCCTATACTAGTATTCTATTGAGAATTGTTTTAGACTGCTAAGTGCTAGAGCGCAAGGAATTTGCAACCCACACGTAGGCCTACTACATGTGTAACGCTTTCGAGTCATTTCGTACCTTCGCATCCACCAACTTAACCACGTTCACATAATTATATTCTAGACAGCCGAAACTTTACATTACAAAAATTGGTTTTTTTTAGAAGATGCTTCCAATATAATTTTTATATGATATTAAATATTAGATTTTTAGCTATCGATAATTGTATCAATTTACTGAATTTGAAACTTAAAAAAAATCTTTTACGAAATTCTATCCGTGTACGAAAAAAAAGGAAAACCTTCATGACCTTCAACCTCTAACCAACCACGCTCCCGGCGCGCGGCCCGTGTTATTTGACTTAGGCAATAATCAGCGGTCTAGGGAGCGGTCAGCGTACCAACCAATCGCTTGCAACCATTGATCCCCATTAGAGAGAATTGGGATCAATGCTTGCAACGCAGCAGTGCCCTCTAGACCGCTGATTATTGCTGAGTAAATGACATCATATCGGGAGACGCGCTATTCGCGGCAGTGATTGGTCAATACGTGGGCTGTATGCCTAAAAGGTCAATCAGAAAAACATTCGCGCCCTTTTGAAATTTATTGCGACGGCTAGAGAAGTATTTATTGGAGACCGTGTCGCAAAATTAGAGTTTTGAAACATTTCCTTCACAATACATGTACCAGTAAACGTAGCTTTCACATTGTGAAGTACAGTTATAAACCTGACAATGCCACCTCAACCAAACCAGAAGAATGTCATGTATTTGGTGGTATACTATCCTCTCGAGCGCGAGTCGTATATTCACAAGAGCTCTGAAGTGGTAATGACTGGCAGTGGCACTGATCGTGATGATGTGGAAATCGGCAGTACCGTTACCTGCCAATGGCCGACAATAGTCGACAATGGCGATGGCTTGTACAAAGAACAGCTCGTGGAGTACAACGGCATTGTTCTGTTTAAGGCACCAGGTAAGCTAAAAAATATGACACGAGTGACAACAAGTACTACTAACAGTTGTGTTAGTAACGTTACTTGTAAGTTGTAGTAACGTTCGTTAGTCTTTTCTTTTTTTACTTAGTACCCAACTCGCGACGTAGTACGCCTACGTACAGTGTACGTACCCAGGCTAGGCCAAGTCAACTCGTACCCAAATCAACTCGTACCCAAATCAACTCGTACCCAAGTTGGATTGTGTGTGCGTGCGCGTACACGCTATTGCTTGTGGGGTAACTACAAGTACAACATGTACTTGCAACAAAGGGAATACTGAATTGAGTAGGCCTAACGACGTGTGTCTGTTAGGCCTAGGCCCCTATACATTTTTCAAGATACATGTATGCATGGGCCTATGACAAAACTAACAATTGTAACAATGACTAAGATTTGGAAAATTAAGCCAAATTCCTACACAATTAAAAAAAATGAAGCCCCAGTTTTAGCTCATTTCCTGATGAAAAACAGGATTTTTTTTTCATATTCGAGTAATTTTTTTAATCGGCCTATACATGTACGTCATCAGGGCTGTACAAAACCCTCAAACAATTGTGTTTTTTGCCTAACGGCAATGTTGATTTAACTTGTCTGATGAAAAGTTGTTTAAGTATAGGCCTAGCCTACACCTGTTTTAAATGATCGTGCACATCTTCGTCTGGAACAGCATGTACACTGTTGCCATACATGTAGTTATTGTACATTTTTTGTACATGTATGTCGTGCACTGCCGAAATGCATTGCTGCGTGATACGCTTGTGCGCATACAGTATGTGCTGAGTCTAAACAATTATTCAGCCAACTATGCTCTAAAATTCACAGTGTTGTTTTCTTTTTGTATTGTATTTTGGGCCTATCATTGAGTATCAATCATGTATATTTTGTTTTTACAGCTAAAAAGGCATGTAGTGACCGGCTGCCAAAATTCAGTAAAGCAGTTACCATGAGCAAGGGTGATGACAGTGTATCACAGATGCTAACCGAGATGGGCAATTCTGAAATGGACTTATTAAATAAAAGTGGAAATCGGGGGGCTGCAGGAAAGTTCCACCAAACAATAGGTGAGTATAATTATAGTGCCTATCGGGGTTTTATCTATGGGGACCGTTTTATCTATGGGGACCCCCCATCCTGCAAAAATTTGGCCACTTCCTGAAAATATTTTAAAATGTTTTTTAAGTCTGTGGTGTATTTTTATGTAAAGGAGTTAAACATATTTAAAATCGCACCAAAAGGAGAAGCACTCGGAAGAAGCCATGCTTTTGCACGTTGCTTGGTTTGTTTACATTGTATACCCACTATGAGTCACGTGACTCCGTTCGCCGATTGTGTCTATTGTTTTTGCAAATTTGTTTTGTTTGTATTTTCACTTGATCCTTTTGCAGTATTTTAATTTTTTTATTAACAATTATTGTTGTAATTTTCTGAAGCCGAACTGACAAAGGATATCGAGTGCGAGAAAAAGAAGGGCATCAAAGTACCTGAGAAGGATGGTAGCACAGACAATAAACGATTACACAGCAATGGAACGTGTGAGTACATACATGTACATGTACATGTAAATATGCAAGTGTTCGTTTCTTACTCCCATCTTTGGATTAATTATGTTACTGGAGAATATAGTTGGCTGTTTTAACAATTTGTTATATCAAATAATTTATATTCACTATAGAACCTCCATCGTTTACTTCATTTATATAATTTGATTCAATTCATTTTCACTTTTTGATTAATTTGTCGTCGTTTTTACGAAACGGCAAAACTATAAGGCACTTTTTTTTTTAACTAGAAAATTTTGTGTAACGATGTGAAATTTTTGGTCATCATAAAGCACTACTGTGGGCGCCATTCAGAATGAATGTAATTCTAACCAAAAAGAGCAATTTTAAATCTGCAACGGTTTCTGAAATATCTCAGTACAGTGGTTATCCCTATTTTGAAACTGGCCCTACTTCAGACCCCACCCCAAATGATGTTGTTTTAATCGATCAGCAGCTAAGTGCTTTCTTGGTTTTTTTAACCTCCCAGGTGATGCAGGAGTACCCCAAAAAAGGAAATCAGAACATAAAAAGGATTCGAAGAAAGGCAAAACATGCTCAGGTAATTAATTTTTTTAGTATATTATAATTTTCTTCTTAAAAGAAATAGTAAACAACTTTTCACAACCCATGCACAAAAGGGTGTGTTAAGTGTAGTGGACTTCCTGCAATATCAAATTCCACAGCTTCAGCACACTCTGAATCTCTTCGATCTACATGTAGTGAGGATAATTGATAATCTATGTCATATTAGATTCTTAACCTGTGTGCAGAGTATGAAAATAGGATTCCCAGTACCGGGATATGGCATAATACATATGGCCAAGTATGTTCAACTTGTATAAATATCAATGTTTATTGTTTCTTAAAAACATTATCGGTTTGTTTTCTTTTAAACTTACAGATGCAAAAAGTACAGCCAGCAACGTACCATCGAAGAAAAATGACAATGCAAAGGCAACAGCAAGTACATCAGAAGCAAGTAAGTGCAGCAATTAAACTATAATAACTATAATCACTGCATTGATCAAAGCAAAAAAGAACCAAAATTCACTGCGAAAGGCACACTTGGCTTCCTTATTGCCGGAAGTTCATTATTACGTGGTCTAAATGTAGCTAACCCGGAAGTCGTTTCCGATATAAGCAATGTAAGTCGATTATTTCTCGCGAGACATAATTTGGCAATTATAAAATCCCAGCCGATGAGGGCCAAGTGTCACGATACCATGTGACGTTAAGCTTTTTGAAGAAAAAGATGTGTATAAACTATTGAAAACCAGCAAAACGGCTACACTCAAATCCATTATTAAACTCGTTAAACAGCTATTTTTAGGTCATGATACTTTGGTTTTGCCAGAAAAATAGTTTTTGTTATGTTCTTTTTGTGCTGCAGAAAATTTTGCAGGTATGGCGATGCTGGCTGGATTTCATTCAGTGATTGGAAACACTTCACAGCGAGAACAGGCCAACTCGCCCAAACATCAGGACAACTCGCCCAAACATCGGGACAACTCGCCCAAACATCGGGACAACTCGCCCAAACATCGGGACAACCCGCCCAAACATCGGGACAACCCGCCCAAACATCGGGACAACTCGCCCAAACATCGGACAACTCGCCCAAACATCGGGACAACTCGCCCAAACATCGGGACAACTCGCCCAAACATCGGGACAACTCGCCAAAACATCGGGACAACTCGCCCAAACATCGGGACAACTCGCCCAAACATCGGGACAACTCGCCCAAACATCGGGACAACTCGCCCAAACATCGGGACAACCCGCCCAAACATCGGGACAACCCGCCCAAACATCGGGACAACCCGCCCAAACATCGGGACAACCCGCCCAAACATCGGGACAACCCGCCCAAACATCGGGACAACTCGCCAAAACATCGGGACAATAAACCAGCACAAGACACCTTTGACGACAGCACCAGCTGGCAGTGTGACAATATCATCCATAATTTTGCACAAGAAAACACACATATCAATTTGGAAACGCAATTAGAAAAAATAGAACGACTAGAGTTACAGCTTGGTGTGGCCAACTCAAGGATGTATTCTTTACAGACACAGCTTCAGCAAGCTCAGGAGGAAAGTGATGCTCTTAGGAAAGAGCTATATGCAGGTACCATATGCTTCTATTTTCTTAATATTAAAACAAAAAACTCAACTACTCAATCATGACATTTAACCAATTGGGTTTTATTTGCTTATTTACATCTATAGGTGGATTTGAAGAGAAGACGAGATATCATATGAGAGCCTTGTCAGATCTCCTGTTGAGAGTTGCAAACCCTCAACCAATCGCCGTCCCATCTACACCAACTGCCGTCCCATCTACACCAACTGCCACACCCATCAACTCCTCTACATTCAACGCACCAGGATCATCGCCCCTCAACCCACTAAGATCCCTCAACCCACCAAGCTCCCTCAACCCACCAAGCTCATCACAAATCACCATACCAAGCACCATTTCTTCCATGCCAGTGCAGCAGGAAACTTCTGATGCTAACAGGAACATGGTAAGTAATATTGTTCCAACACATACAGCTGCACTCTGTTGTGTCTATATGCTTTGAAATCAATGTCAAGCATGTGTTTTTAATAAATAAGTCAGAAATGACGAGTTTAGTCATAGCGTCCGACGTATCTGTAATTTTTATGCACGAATGTGGTTTATTCTTAAAATATATATTTTACAGAAGCAGCTGATTATAGATCCCAAGGATCCAGAAAGATTCTGCAATGTGAAAGTGGGCAGTGTACGGCTATACACCCTTGAGCAATCTGCACTGAAGAAGAAAGCGTCGAATGCTACAGGTTACCTCCTGAATGGACTTATCACAAGTCTGTTCACACAGGCGCAGTTAGCGTCTTCCTGCGGTCAAGGGATCAAGACAAAGGAGAAAACATGCGACCCCCACTTGATCAGACAAAGATAGCTGCAGTCAGAGGTTAGTTTTGTCGGGCAATTACAAGAAAATTAGACATTTGAAGCAATTTATTGCAAGTCTTAAAGGTGAAAGTTGAAAATAAATAGTATACTACATGTGGGGTGTCGTGGCCGAGCGGTCTAGTGCGTTGGACTCGAGTTCTGGTGTTGTCAGAATGTGGGTTCGAATCCCGGCCTGGCCTGTCGCGGCGCTTGTGTCCTTCAGCAAGACACTTAATCGTAATTGCTTCGTCCTTCGGATGGGACGTAAAGCTGTAGGTCCCGTGTGTTGTGTAATGCACGTAAAAGAACCCAGGACACTTATCGTAAAAGAGAAGGGGCTTGCCCCGGTGTTTCTGGAATGGCATGGCAGCTAAATGCGCCAAAATTATTTGCGCCTCGGAATAGGTTTCTCTAGATAGATGGCGCATTATAAATGCTTTATTACATTACATTACATATTATTGCTCCAGTCAAATCTGGGACAAATTGTGACTATTCAGTGCGTTGGTAACCAAATGCATAGTGCAATTTACTGCATTCTACACTCGGTGGGAACACTGACCACGATCAATGCGTCCCAGATTTGACCGGAGAGATAATAATAAACATTTTGTTGTCGTCCATTTTGTTGTTATCCCTGATGCAATTATTACATCTATTGAATTGTTTGCGGTACCGGCTGCAAATTACAGGATTCGAACTGGCTTCTCGTCACCGAGCACGCTCAGTGGTCTAGACATCTGCTCTAGAATGCAGGGGTTGTGGGTTTGAAACCCACTCGAGTAACCTGTGGAGTTTTTTCCACAGGACTCGGAAAGCACTTAATATACAGTGCTTATCACACATCAGTGTAAGGGTAAAACAAAAAAATTGTATTCTTTATCCCTGATGCAATTATTACATCTATTAAATCCTTAAACTTGTTACTTTTCTCTTCAGAATATATTCGCACCATGGCCACCAAACACAAATGGGATCAACTGGATCAGCAGACATTTAATGCCAAAATTAACCAAAAATGTGCCAACGCAAGAAGGGACGACAAAGCAATCAAGATATAAACAAGATAAGCAACACAGTATAACAGTCAGCGCGCAGCCTGCTATAATGAGGCGAGGCAATACATGAGATTTTATTTGCAGGAAAAAACACTATCGTGCATTTTGGAAATTCGTGAGAGAAAAAAACAAGAGTTCAGTAGTAGCCCTGGAAAAACTCCTGGGCCGATATAGTTTCGTATGTGCATTCTAAACTATATAATTCATGAAATTGTTTATTTTTGTTCAAAAACATTTTCATAATTGTCATATTTTTGAAAATTCATCTTGATATTTAAATGATTTTCGAAAATGGGACGTCTATAGCTCATTACGTATGCATTTTTAACCGAACGATCTATGCGTGCGTAGCGAATACACGGAACAACTTTTGAACATGCTGCGCGCTGACTAATAAAGGCAATAGACACAATCGGCAACGTACAACATGTGGATAAGTTGGATGAAAATCAAATCTCCTGAGGTGCAACAAAATTGCACCCCTGGATGCTTTGATTGATTGAATTCAGTTAGGGTATGACACGTACATTTTAATTGATCAGGTGTGTGTTTCAATGAACTTAGGCTAGCGTATACATATAACGTTTATTTGATGTGTTTGTTTAAATCACTATTACTTATAATTGTAGTGGAATTTGGGACATATCACAACTTGTAACGGATTTTGAGATACATGACTCCGTTCGTATGAAGTACTGTATAAAAAATTGATGATCATTGCAGTAATTGGAAAAACCTTGAGCACTCCTCAACACTAGACTGGTTTATGTATATGCCGGGGACCCTCCACAGATACAGGTACACTAAAATTCATATTTGGCATTTTTGGAACCATGCAGCTAGCAAGGTGCTAAATTCCCAGCATATGATCAGTAGTAAAGGCAAAGTAGTTTGTATAGAAATTCTTTAATAATCCTTTAATAATTTAATGTAAGAGGAGTAATTGCTTTTAGCTCCTTGGTGATTCAGATTCTCAGCTCGAGACCATTTTACAGCTCTATTTAAAAGGACTGTCCCTGACAAAAAGTTTTTGAGATGTGGTTTTAATTCAGCTAAAAATTGACAATTCTATATATCTCTGACACATGATAACATTATACATTTTTGCTGATCAGGGATACGTTTCACTAATATTTTCATTCATCGTAGCATATATTACAATCGTAGCGGAAGTTACGGCACAATGTAACTTGGGATGGATTTTGAGATTTATGACAGATTGTTAATTTTAGTGAAGCGGACCTCAGATCCCACAATTTGGATTTAATCAAGTTGCCCGAAGGACATCACTCGGACGAAGCTATATATAGGTACAGTACTTCTTGAATGCATGATGTACTTTTTTCATGGTTAAGTTTTAAGTGAGGAATAAATTTTGCCAAGAACAAGAATTTTAATTTACAGAGTGTAATGTTTATTCACTTGGCTGCATAGTACATTCTTAATCTCGGATCTACAAAGGTAAATTTTAATGGATTCCTGCATGGGGTATATCATACCTCAAAATTGTATTTCTTCAAATGCACAACCTTTGAAATAGCCTTCGATTGTTATTGTATACCCTTCAATTATAGCCTTCCAAGGGTTATTGTATACCCTTCAATTATAGCCTTCCAAGGGTTATTGTATACCCTTCAATTATAGCCTTCGGATAGTATTGTATACCATTCAATTAATAGCCTTCGTACCTCATTTAAATATTTCGGCTCTGAGGAAGGGTATCTGAAGGGTATGCGAAGACTATACAGCCTTCGAAGGCTGTATACAGCCTTCGAAGGCCGATCTACAGCATTCAACCCTATATGTATAATAAACTGAAGGCTATTTGTAAATAGCATTCAAATAGTACTCGAATGCTATGTTTTGAATGCTGTGCGAAGAGTGTTTGAAGACTGTGTATTTCGATAAGGGACAGTGTCATCAGTCGCGCTAACCAACGACACCGGGAGACAGGGCGATACTCAGAGAGACCCCGTACTGGCCGCCCATCAGCAACAACTGCGAGGAATGACCGCTACTTAGTGACTCTTTGTCGTCGCAACCGCTTCAGTAGTGCTCGCAGACTCAATCACCAATTCGCTGCTGCAACTGGGGTGACTGTTTCGAATCAAACCATCCGTAACCGACTTCACAGAGCCGACATGCATGCCAGGAGGCCACTGCAATGCATCCCATTAACCCCTGCTCACAGAAGAATCCGTCTCAACTGGGCTCGTGACCATGTGGGATGGACCCAACAGCAATGGCGCCGTGTTCTGTTCTCAGATGAGAGCAGATTCAGCGCGGACCACAATGATGGACGTGTTAGAGTCTGGAGACAACAGGGAGAGAGATTTGCAGATGCCTGTATCGCTGAACATGACCGCTATGGTGGAGGCAGCATCATGGTGTGGGCGGAATCAGCTACGGTCACCGCACTCGTCTCTACGTGGTCCCAAGGGGAGCAATTACAGGTGTGAGGTACAGAGATGAAATCGTGGAACCTTTTGTGGTTCCGTTTGCAGAAAACGCTGGGGAAAATTTCATTTTCATGGACGATAACGCCCGTCCCCACACAGCAAGGGTGGTGACACAGTACCTGGCGGATCATGGAATTGAGCGTATGGACTGGCCAGCGAAATCCCCGGACTTGAATCCGATAGAACATGTCTGGGACATGATGGGGAGGAGTATTGAAGCGCTTGAAGTGCAGCCAAATGGGTTGCAGCAGCTTGGTGTGGCCTTGGAGGCTGCATGGGATGCGATTGATGTCAGGGATGTTAATCGTCTGATAAACTCAATGAGACAGCGGTGTCAGGCTGTTATTGCAGCTGGGGGAGGCCATACTCGCTACTGACATTGATGACAAGACATTCAGGCTAAAATTGTGAAAATTGTGAAAAAGTTGACACACCAAAAACACCCAATTTCAGGTTGTGACAAGTTTAGAAAGAAGTTATGCAACAATTTAAACAAACCACATGTGAAATCGATTACAGTGTCTTGGAGGTCATACAGGACATTCATATGTAGGCATTTTCTGGTCCTTAATATGTGCTATAAATAAAATATGTTAAAAATAAAAAGTGGTCCTTAACTTTGTTTGATGAGTGTAGTAGTAATAAGTATGATAATATAGCTTTCAATCCATGTCCCAATTTTTTTTTGTACAGTCGTGATTGCCAAAGTCAAGATGCATCTAATGGTAACACACGCCGTGGACAGACACGAGGATGCGTTAGTGGCAGAAGTGTTGGAAGAGGAAGAGGACGAGGCAGCGTCAGGACACGGGGTGGTGGGAGATCACGAGGAAATGCCAGAGGAAGAACAAGAAGACCTGGATCTGAACAACCACGAGTTGGAGCACAACAGCAGACTACTGGGTAATTATAGCCATTTTCATAGCCGTGATCTTTAGCTAAATTTGTGTTTGTTTTTTGGAGATGCAAGATTCGTGTCCTAAAGAAATGTCCGGAACTTTTTGGTTCAGAGGTGAATAAAACATTCTTGTTTGCTACGTTATTGTAATCTATATTTCATTAGATGTGTATCATTATTTTTAGTATTATTTTCAACTTTCAGACATTTCAACTCCTATGATGATGAAGACGCTACTGGTCCTGATGACAAGAAGCGCAACTGGTTTAGTCCAAGCCGTCAACCGGGACTTCATTTTGACCATCTAACAAGGCAGCAGAAGCAACAACTGAAGCATCCCATCGACTTCTTCAAGTTGTTCTTTACACTTGAGTTTGTGACAAAGATTTGTCAATTCACAAATTCATACGCAGAAGCCAACATTCATCAGTTCGTATCATATGGCAGCAATGATGGATTTTGGTCAGACGAGCACCATGTGACACCCACAGAGTTCTATAGCTTCATGGGCCTCTTGATCTACATGGGTCTTCACACCTTGCCAACCATAAAACTATATTGGAACAGTTCCTGGGTGTACTTCAACCCTGTCCATCGCGTTTTTGGGTCACAATTGCGTTTTGAAAGCATTCTGCAGTTTCTTCATGTTGTGGACCCCATGACCGAGAATAGGGCCACTGAGGGTAGGCTGACCAAACTTAAATTCTTCCTTGACCACATCAAACAACGATGCATGGAACTGTATCAGCCAAGAAGGAAGATTTCCATTGATGAAAGGATGGTGAGAAGTAAGGGAAGATCTGGTATGCGGCAATACATCAAGGACAAACCTACCAAGTGGGGATTCAAGCTATGGGTTCTTGCCGACTCTTCAAACGGATATACGTGGAATTTTGACGTATACACTGGTAAGGATGAGACCCAGGACAAAAGTCATGGACTTGGGTACCGAGTTGTAATGAAATTGATGCATCGGCTCCTGAATCAAGGCTACCATGTATTTTTTGACAATTTTTACACTGGACTTGATCTATTCAACAAGCTTTTCCTTGAGGCTACATTAGCTACAGGAACAATTCTGCAGACACGCAAAAACTTTCCACTGGAGCTGAAAGCCACAAGTTTTCAGTGGAATAGAGAGGCAGATAGAGGCGACATGAGGTGGACAAGAATCGATGATATTCTGTGCATGCAGTGGAAGGACAAAAAATTGGTAACGATGATGACTACTGCCCATAAGCATGCCCCAGATCACTTCCAAAATGTGGACCGCATGATAAAGAATAAGGATGGGAAGTGGGAGAAGAAAGCCGTACGTCGGCCAACTGTAATCGGGGACTATAATGAGGGCATGGGGGGAGTCGATCTGTCGGACCAACTCATTGGTAAATATAACTTGCTCAAGAAAACCGACAAGTGGTGGAAAACTCTTTTCTTTCACATGATTGATATTGCAGTGGTGAACTCACATATCCTCTACAAGGCTTGGGTTATGGATAATCCAGACATTGTGCCTGTAGTTTGGCCAGGAGTAAAAGATCACAAAGAATTTGCAAGGAACATTGGTGTGCGCTATCCTCAAGCAGATTTTAGGGCTGATCTAATCTCACAACTGATGGACTTGAACTCTACAGACTTGAAAGAGTGGTTGGCTGATGTTGAAATCCGAAAACCAAGAAAACATACAAAAAAGCAAAACCGTCCCGCCAAAAAGCCAAAGAAAACCCCTGAAACGGTGTGTAAAATAGTAGACATAGAAGTGCGGAAACTAAGTAAATGTGTCCTGTGCTGGAACACAAGTGATAAGCCTGCAGATAAGCGAAGCAACATAAGGACGCCATTCTTCTGCAAAGGATGTAAGCGTTTCTACTGTCTGTCGGCCAAAAAGCAGTGTATGCTCGAGGTTCACGCTGAAACTCCTGAGGGTCAACAGCTACGTCAGCTTGTCATGGAGAAGTCGAGAGATCGTTGAAAAGGAACATCACTTGTGTTCTAGCACAGACTGTGCACCCCCCCCCCCCACTTTTAGATTGTGCTGTACAGATGCAATGTGCACACACTTGTGATGAATTGTTGTGTTCTTAGATTTCAGTTTTGCAGTTTCATAATTTTAAAGTTTCTAATAAAGCAACTCATTATGACAATTTATACATTCATAGAGCAACCTCAATAATTTGTTGCATACTGAATTGTATTATGTTCATGTGAAGGAACAGTATACATTTGTACATGTACTTCCTTGCATCGTGATAGATCATGCAAATGAAAAATATTTCCGGTTGATTTTTTTTTTGTAAAATAAAGAAGTTTCAAAATTGACCTTTGACCTTCACAATATTTATTTTTTAATTCACTTTTATCCCCAAAAGATCTCAAAACCAGCTTACAGCATACTATCAAGTCATATTTGCATCAGTGGATAACAAAATTAACATTACTTGGTGATAAATACCAAAATTCTGTTAAAAATTATGTTTGAACACATTTTAAACTAATTTTTTTACATTTGTTTTGTTGCAGAAGGGTTCTGCTACTATATTTTCACTCTTTTTTAGAACTCAGTACTTATCATATGTAAATATACAATGTTGTTGCAAATTCTTGATTTTTTTCACATTTTATGTAAATTAGTTCCAGCTTGACCTTTGACCTACATGATGAACTTGACACATGTAATATAAAAAATGAAAAGCCTGATATCTAAGCTTTCATTTGATGTATAACTTGACTTGTTTTGTTGAATAAATCTGGTTTTATTGATGCAAATACATTTGCTGAGTCATGTACTTTCGTATAATACAGTTTACTGCACAGACCAAATAGGGTTAAAGCCCCCGTCAGACCGGTGTGCGATCCCACGGCGACCTTACTGAGATGCAATTTTCATCAAAAACGCAGTGGGGTCGCCGAAAACTGTCAAAAAATCCTGAAATCTATGAGGCAGGTAGCTCACAGTACGCTCTTGACTCGCTCACTACGCTTTCACTGCGACCTATGCGTTCCCAGTTTGATCATCGCCGCGCTCTCACAGCGCTCCCAGCACGCTCTACGCGATCTCGCTGCGACCAAGGCGACCTCGCTACGACCTTACTACGCTCTCACTACGTCCCCACTACGTTCTGTGCGTTTGTACCACGTTCGCGCTGCGACTATAAATACAGCGAGCTCGACTGCAGGAGATCAGTACACCCAGGGGCGCAGCAGCAGCAGTATCTCTCTGTACATCTTCATCTTCATCACACGGGAGCGCAGTTATTATCTCTCATCATCATCTTCATACCACACAGGAGAACGCACATTATCTCTTCATCACCATGCCAAAGAAAGTCCAGAGAGGCCGAGGCAGGGGCCGAGGGTCTGCTAGGCCACAGCAGTCTGTTGTACCATCCCCCACACCTTCTTCCAGGTCAGGTAGCCCTGCCAGCACCGTCCCACAATCAGGTGGTGAGCCTTCACGAACCCCTTCTCCGCAGAGTCCCCCAGAAGCCGGTCCCCCGCACAGAAGGCAAAGAGGGTCAAGAAGACGGCCAGTCTGTCCTTGCAGGAGGAGCAGAGTCTTGCAGAGTGGCTGGCGGAGAATGAGCTTATGTACAATAAGAAGCTCACCACGTACAAAGACAAGGGCAGGAAGGACAAGATGTGGGCAGACAAGGCCACGGAAATGGGGAAAACAGTGGAGACCCTCCAGGTCTGGTATCGCTCCCTCCGCACCAGATATGGTCGCCTGACGAAGAAAAAGTCTGGGGCAGGCTCAGCAGAGTTGACCGAGCGGGACCACTGGATCCTGGCCCATTTCGACTTTCTGAAGGGGCACATATATGAGGTCACACCCAGGACTGTTGTCAGTGTAAGTAAAAAATTAAATATCATTTTGATGCACTTTGTGAAATAATTGTCTATGAATGTATATGAAATTGTATTCACATTTTACTTACCTTCTTCTTTGCTTTTGTCTTTGCAGATCAAGGCCAAGTTGGGTGCAGCTACTGCTTGGTGCAGAAGAGACAGGTGACGAGGAGGTGCAGGCCCTGACAGACTCTGCCACCCAGCCCACCATCCTTGATGTCAGACCGTAGAGGGCAGCCAGCGAGCAGAAAGTAGTAGCTGAAGAGGAGAGGGTACTGGCTGGCCTGGAGGAGCGTGGTGTGCAGTCAGTGAAGCTCCAGGAGAAATTGCTGGACATGTTAAAGCCCCCTGTCCGGGTAACAGAGAGATCAGCGTACAGTGACTGGGCTAAATCTGTCATGCAGGAGCTGGACCCGTACTTGTGGCGACAGTTCCAACAGGAACATTCACAGCTCCTCTACAGATACCTGGACAGAAATGACAAGGTCAGGGCCCAAGGTCCTCAGCAGCTGCAGCAGCCATCCACCACACAGCAGCAGTACACACAGCAGCAGTACCCATCCAGCACACAGCAGCAGTACCAGCAGCAGTACCCATCTGCCACACAGTCAGCCTCATCATCTCAGTACCAGTGGCAGCCACCACCACAGTCGTGGCCATCCACTGTGCAGCCAGGGACTTAAGTGTGGGCCTCCCAGTCATCCGATTTGGTGAACACCCACATGCAGCCCCCTCAGCCCCAGCTGACAACACTGCAGCCTGTGATACCATCTCTGGTGCTTCCTGCTCTCTCCTCATCGGCTGCCACCGCCTCAACCAGCACTCCTGCCTCCACATCGGCATCATCGTTTCTGAACGTCAGTTTGGGACAGTCTACTGAGGGATTTCCGTCCACCTCCTTCCTATGCGCAATGGGAGGTGATGGTGACAAGTCAGCTGACAACAATAACAACAGCAAGCAGGGTGATGTGTGAAGAGTGCCAAAGTTTCATGAACAGTGCCTTCCATGAACAGTTTCAAAGGATATAATTTAGTGCCTTCCATGAACAGTTTCAAAGGATATAATTTAGTGCCAAATATAATCAGTTTCAAAGGATATAATCAGTTTCAAAGGATATAATTCTCATATCATTTACAAGGATATACACAGTATTGTATTTCACAAATAAATCTGTTTTCATTTCATGTATATGAAATATATCTTGTGTTCTATTATTATGCAAATTGAATAGCTTAAACTTCTTATTTAACTTAAAATAATCCCAAGTCCCAAACTCCCAGGTCCCAAACTTGTATTAAAGGGGCAAATGTTTAGTTTAATTGTATGAAAGTAATATAGGACATGTATTTGTAGTTTGCATACAATAATAAATTGCAGCCTTTATTTTGTAAAAGTAATAATAGTATCCATCAAACATGACAAATTACAACTAGACTGTTTGTGACCCTCACAAACATTTAAACCGTCCGACCTGTTTAAATCCCCTTCCCCTTTAGACTATGAAGCAACTGTCTATGGTAATTGAATAATACACTGTCTCTGAATATGACACACTGACAAACACACTTTGGTCTTTCTATATCATCCTGTCCTGCCATGGTACAGACCCTGCAGCTGAGTTGAAGTACAGCTTTAGGTATTCACGTTGTTTCTTGGCGGCAGTGCTGTCACGGTTGGGCCCTCTCATTTCGTCCACCTCTTGCATGTTGGCAACAGCCCTCCAGGCACCTGGGATGATATTATGGTTGGCATCCTCCTGATCCAAACCAGCATTCTGAAGGGCTGTATAGCGCATTCGCATCAAGTTATGAAGGCAGACACATGCCTCCACAATGAGCCGTACGGTGTCAGGTTCCTGCTGCATGGTGCCCAGGATAACTTGCCAATGCTGGGCCAGGATTCTCCACTATGCGACGCCCTCTGGATATCCTGTAGTTGAAGATACTCTGCTCCTTGGTCATGTGGCGCACAGAGTAGGGCTTCATCAGGTATGTCCGCAGCCCAAAGGCATCATCTCCGAGGATGAAATATTTTGTGTTTCTGTTGTCATTTGGTAGGGGGGCTGGGGCAGGAAGACCTATGGACCCATCATGTAGGCACTCCTTCAGCTCAGATTCATTGTAGATCTGTGCATCAGACATGTGTCCATGGCCTCCAACATCTATCCACAGGAACTTATAGTCTGCGTCTACCAGGCCCATCAGAACAATGGAATAGAAGCCTTTATAGTTGTGATAAATGCTTCCACTGTTCACTGGCTTTCTGCAGGCAACATGCTTCCCATCAAGGGCTCCACAGGCATGAGGGACGTTCCATCTACGTTCGAACTGGTCAGCAATGGGAGCCCATTCTGCAGGGGTGGTTGGACAGTTGACGACTTCATCCTTGTACTCCTCTACGATGGCCTGGCAGACTTCTCGTACTATGATAGACATGGTATTATGAGGAATTCTGAAGTCAAACTTCATGCTGGAATACTTCTCACCAGATGCCAGATGGCACAAAGTCATTGCAATCTTCATCCCTGGTTCGATAGCCTTCCTATAGTTGGTATCTTGCTTGGTGCATCTTGGACCAAGTCTGGCAAGGAGCTCATCAAACATTTCTGGTGCTACTCTAAGGAAGTTGAAGTAGGATGCAGGATCTTCATGCCTTAACTCAGGCATCAGGCGGTCATAGTGGCCAAACTGACTTCTTCTGTCCTCACCTAGCCATGGTCGGACCCAGCATCTCCTCGGCCTTGCCCTCCTCCTTCTCCGCCTTCTTCTGATGATGTTCAGAGCAACCAGATCATTACCTGCCTGTTGTTGCTGGATATTTGCTATCTGTTGTACAATTATTATGTTCTGCCTCTCTACAGCCATGGTGAAGAGGAGATGCACATTATGATGTTGTGTGGAGGATAGGCTGTATTTATACCATTTGTGGCCAGATCGCATGTCAAAGTCAGAACGTACTATACACGCAGTATAATCGCAGTATAATCGCACTGTCAACGTACATGAAACTCCGTAACATCGCCATGGATGCATTAGGAGCGCCATAGTCGTACTGACAGCCCCGTGTGGACGCAGTATGAGCGTGAACAAGCCCTATAACACTTAGTAGAAGCGCAGTAGGAGCACGGTAAGAGCGTAGTGGGAGCGTGACAAGCGTACAGCGGTCGTACTTCAGACGTACTTCAGTCGCAGATTGGGCAGACGGCGATACCAACTCGCTCTTGCTACGATCATGACACGCTCAGGTAGACTTCACTACGTCCCCAGTACGTTCTTGGAGATCCCACTACGCTCTCACTGCGCTCCCACTGCGTTTTGGACCAGGTCACCGACCCTCCGCGATTGTTTTGAGCAGGCTCAAAACAATCGCCAAGGTTTGGCGACCATGAAGACCCTCCCACGACCTAGGTAGACTCCACTATGTTCCCACTACGCTCTTGGCGATCCTACTGCGCTTCTACTGCGTTTTGCAACTTTTTTGGTCGCCGTGGGAGCGCAACGGCAGCGTAGCTCCGGTGTGACAGGGGTATAACAGCCACCGCAAGAACCTCAGTGAGGAGGGCAATTGTTGAAAGCTTGGGCCTGAGGAACTATTGACAGAACAGAGTCCCAAACGCTCTAACATCAAGTATGTTGTTATCAAGGCGGCTGAAAAAAATTTTTTTAAGGCATCTTTAAATGGATTGCCCAGGAGATTGAGAAGGGTCGTTTAACAGATATTAATTTTGTACTGTCAATCTTTGTTACAATTGCATTTGACCTTGGTATCGATGTGCGTGGTCTCCATAGTGTGATGCTGGTAGGTCAACCAACAGAGTTAGATGACCAAATGCAGCTGAGCGGGACGGCAGGCCGGGATAGAATCCAAAGTGTGACACTCATTATTAACTATTCTGGCTGGAACTGGTTTGAAAACTTGTAATGGAATGAAAGCTTTCATGAAGAGAGATGAATGCAGACGACTGGTCATCAATTGCAGTTTTACATCAATAAGTGACAGTGACACAGTGATACAAAAATATATCAGCTGTGACATTTGTGCCCAAACGTGTGATTGTAAAGGAAGTACATGCTCTACTAAGCCATCATATGCCGAACAGCAGACACAGCATACATTGCTGCATGAACCGTCTACAGAACTTAGCCCTACACCCTATTGAGCAAGGATGGGTGCGACTAACCAAGATACTTATGTCTGGCTTCGTAGCTGCCTTGAAGATGAAATAGAACCTCCAGCAACACATCCAATACAATCGACAGGATCAAGGTGAGGCTTTGCTATCCACCATTAGCACAAACGAGGAATTGACACTAAGAAGTTCACTTCCAAGAATTGTACTTTCTTTATGGTACATCCGGTGGGAGGCCATACAAGTGATAGGTTATACAAGTGGGAGGTCATGAAGGAGATACTGACTAACACGGGACTGCTCCTGCTGCTGACACCATCACTACAGTTTCCCACCTAAAACTATGCGCATAATCAACATGGCTAGGGGATGACATGCCCTTCTTCATTTCTAAAGGCTTGGACCCTGGCAAATGTGCTACATGTACACTTACATTTTAAAGGCAGACAAAATGTGGCATCTGAGCATCATCCCCCTCACTAGTCATCGCCTGTTAGGACCTCTGTGACTGACCAAAAATACAAAGTATTTCAAATACAGGCATATATGTATCCAGTTTTGTTTTTCTTCTGTTCTGCAATTAGCAACAGACTAATCAAGAATTCAAAGTAGACATTACCTACAGTAATGGGGATTTTTTGTGTATGGGGGCTGATGTGCATGTTCATGGAGTTCCTGAAGATGAAGCAATAATTAAGCAGACAATGAAAGCACCACTGAGGTAAAGCGGGGTCCATCAACAATTCCTCCACCTCTAACAAGATTCACACCTTACAATGGAAGATGTGAAGATATTGTACACAGTTAACTACTCTCTCTGAAGTTCAAATAATCAGATAGCCGAAGAGGAGACAATCTACTTATTTTATGTAAACTTACTGGAAACAAAATCCCTGTAAGCTACCATAAATTACCAAATGTTACGGTGAATGAGTATTTACATATATCTTGTCACAACATACAATGCATACTAAGACACACTTAAAGTGCGGTTATAGCGAGCTATTCCCATTTAATCTGCTTGTGAAATCTAGTAGCTGACATATCAAATGTAACATGCCAGTATTTACGGTTAATTTTACAAACTTACAAAACCAAAAATAAATCAATTTTTTTAAAAGCCCGCGCGTCGCGAATCTGAAAAGGCAGAGGTCACGAAGTTTGTTGATTTTGTCTACGTGACGTCATAAAAAGGAAAACAGTACGACTGACTAAGCCTAGTACCCAGAATCACATGTTCTGCCATTCCAAACTCACGTACGCCACGCTGGCATTGAACACGCACACGCATTGTCCGCTGATTATTCGTTGATCAAGCCAGCAAGCATGTCCGACTCCGAAAACTCCCGTGACGAAAATTGGGAGGAAATCAGCATAGATTCTAATGGGTTTAGTGATATATCAGGAAATTCATCAGGTGAAGACAGCGACAATGTTGAGCCTGACGATGAAGTAGAGGTGATTCGCGGAGCTGAGCCTTACAGGTTCGAGCCACTAGCGAGACCACGGCGCGTGCAACAGGATGACGAGGCTGCTGGCGACGAGGACGGAGAACAGGACGCGAATGTACGACCAGCTGCCAACGATCGTTTAAATAATACTGACTGGTAATTTTAATTTCTTAATCATTATAAATACATATAACTGTGAGAAAGAAATGACCAAAGTAAAATTGAAACCAATACTAATCAATATCACTGCTAGTGCTATATGTGTGAGTAATATTTAGTCATAATAACAACAGATGGTCCAAACTAAATATTTTACAGCTGTTGATATAAATATCAATATGCCAACCTTGGGGGACCGACCGAAACATCTGGCAAAGAGGAAAGTGGTATCCCAGCATTTGATTGAGATTTGTTTGTTCCTGTGACTCAGAGGTTTGGGTTGGTGACATGGCTGGTATAGAAAAAACTATAAGCAAAGAGGATGTGAAATCATGGTCGTCCAGAAATTTATGTTGTTATATTTCCAGAGATTCATTATAGAAGGTGGAGGTAATTATCAAAATGACAGCACATTCAAAATGCATCATCAAATTGTCAATTGTATAACCTCGTCATGCCAAGTATCATTAAATCTAAGGAGGGAACAGACACATCTTGTGCACAACATACAAAATGAGATATATGCATTGCTGATGCAGCACCCCGTAAAACGGGGTGAATAGGAACACAGAGGTGAATAGGGACAAAAAGCAAAAAAGTTTTTTGAAATTATATATTTTCTAAGTAATAATGCAGATCCTTTTCATTTCTTCACTTTATGTTCCACAGGCCTCCAGCTGTCTAACCATGACCCACATGACGGGAAACAGCTAACATCTACACCTGCATGCACGAAAATATTATGTCTTCCAAAACGTCTCAAATCACGATGTCGTCAAAACTTTGCATCTATCTTTGGATCTACTGGAGAGAACCATCTGATTTTACATCAAGACCTCACATATATGGTCTTGTATGTAAAGCTTGAGAAAGAAATCATTTGGATTTGTGATAATATTTTTTGTAGATTTTCTTTTTTATTTTCAGATTTTTGCTGAACGACCGGGGTGAAAAGGGACAGGATGCCACGCGACTACAAACCGAAGCCTGGGGCCAAAACATATGCCAAGCACAGTAAAGATGACATCAAATCGGCAATTACAGCTGTAAATCGAGGGATGAGCTACAGGAAAGCCTCGGAACAGTATGGTATCCCCAAAACAGTCATTTTCAGGCACCTCAAGAACCCTGACACCCTTCCCATAGGTGGACAGACGATTTTTGACAAGGCCTTCGAGGGTCATCTCCTTACGAGAATCCAGACATGTGCCGAATGGGGCTATCCATTAGATACTTTGGAGTTGAGGCATCTCGTCAAAGGCTACTTGGACAAACGTGGCCTCACAGTGAATATGTTCAAGGAGAACCTGCCTGGTATTGAATGGGCGAATTCATTCCTGAAGCGAAATAAAGACAGTGTGGCACAACGCATCTGCCAGAACATAAAACGGTCACAAGCTGCTGTGTCAAGGAAGATCATCAATGCATACTTCGACAACCTGGCCAAGACTTTGAAAGATGTACCTCCCAGTAACATTGTCAATTATGACGAAACCAATCTGTCAGACGACCCTGGCCGTAAAATGGTTCTGATGAAGAGAGGAACCAAATACCCAGAACGGATAATGAACCATTCAAAATCTGCCACATCGCTGATGTTCTCTGGAGCTGCAGATGGAACATTACAACCACCGTACGTGGTGTATAAAGCTACCAACATGTATGACACCTGGACCATTGGGGGACCACGGGGAGCTCGCTACAACCGCAGCAAGTCAGGGTGGTTTGACACCAGTTGTTTTACCGATTGGTTCATCACACTTGCATTGCCCTACCTGAAGAAGCTGCCTGGGAGGAAAGTCTTGATTGGGGATAACCTGAGTTCCCATTTAACTGCAGAGGTTATTAAACTTTGTGAGGACCACAACATCAGTTTCGTCTTCTTTCCTGCAAATTCAACACATCTGTGCCAACCACTTGATGTTTGCTTCTTCCGGCCGATGAAAATGGCATGGCGTCCAATCCTTGCCAAGTGGAAAAAAGGTCAAGGAAGGAAGCAGTCCTCTGTTCCGAAGGACATTTTCCCACACCTGTTAAGAGAACTGATGGATACCCTTGGGGTAAATGGTGAGAGGAATCTCATCTCGGGCTTTGACAAGTGCGGGATCGTGCCGGTAAACAGAGATAAGGTTCTTGTACGTCTTCCAGAAGAGCCATCAGATAACCCAACATCAAGTAGTGTCACAGGCAATGAAGGTGACCAAGTCAACTCGCCCGGACCCAGCACCAGTGCTGGTAGTCACACCTTGGATGATTGTGTTGTGGCCATGTTGACAGAAATGAGATATGGTGATGAGGAAACAAAGAGGAAGAGGAAGAAGAAGGTAGATGTTGTGCCAGGCAAAAGTGTGAGAGCGTCTGACATGTCACAAGATGAGGACGATGACCAAGAATCCGAAAGCAGTAAGGAAAGTGAAACTATGAGTGACCATGAAGAGGACAGTGAAAGTGAAAGCAGTGAACCTGGAGACAGCGAGGATGATGAATCAACACCGGCATCGCTCCGCGGTGTCACATCGGTTCTACCAAATCAAATCCAAGTTGGATCCTGGGTTCTTGTCAATTTTGTACAAGGTCAGCGGAAACATAGCAAGCAGCGGAAACTGTACCTGGGCCGTATTGAGAAGCTATTCAGTGAGGGGGGGTTTGAAGGACTGTTTCTTCGACCGAGCCAAAAGAGCACAGGCTTTTCATTCATCTTCCCAGAGAGAGAGGACCGTTGTGTGTTCAGTTTTGCGCAGGTACTTGGCATGGTAAAACATCCCCAAGAAAAGCGTAGAGGGATCCTCAGGTTTGAGGTTAACTCCAACCAGTGGTGAAATCTGTTAATTGTTTCCATTATGAAGGCATGAATGTACACATGCGTTACAGTATTCTTTATTTCGTAATCATGCCCGATACCAGTTATAACATTATTCGCTGTTACAACGTGAATGTATCACTGAAATACCAAGATTTTTATCCTTAATATAAAGATGATCTCTGTTTTTTACAACCACTGTGCCAAAATACCAAAGCCATTTGTAAACTTTAAAACCATTGTGCCAAATTACCAAAGCCACAAAAAACATTCCAGTTTTACTAAAGTACAAAGAAGTTTGTTATATCTTTACAAATGTATAAAGATGGATCTTTGTCATTAAAAGTTCTGATAAATAGTTAAAATGCTTCTGCAAACATTGTGTTGTTTTTTAAAAACCCCTTTTATGGCCCTATACCCCTATACCCCCCAGCTGAGGGTAGACTAAGAACAGCTAACAGTATTTCATAACTGTTCCAATTCACCCCAAATTCGGGGTGAATAGGAACGGTCACATAAAATTTAAAAAAAAATTCAATCCAACGTTGGTTGGATTTTTTTTTGCTGTCAATGCAAAGTCAACATGGGTGGACATTAAATAGCACCAGAATCTCTGCCATTGGCTATGTGGTAAAAAATCTACAATGCTTTAACTGTCAAAAATGTCCCTATTCACCCCGTTTTACGGCATCTAAAGAAAGGTGTGATGTGTGCACCACTCAAAACAGCAGATAAAATCACAACTTCAACGCACAACCTGGAATGACAGGATTAAGTCACAAACTGTTGCGCGATGGCTTATTGTAAAAGCTGCTGGCATGCTACTCACATATGCCCACATCCAATTCTGGTGATCACCAAGCAATCACACGTGGTGTAATAACAGCAACTGCACAAGGTCTACAACCACCCCTAAAGGAAATTCATGCCTTTAATTATTAAAGGTTTACAAACTACTTAACACTCTCAATACAGAATTATTTGCACAGGATGTTCATGTGACAGCCCAGCTATGCATATTATTGCACAAAAAGCATGTACATTGTACTGTACATTTATTGCACTTTTTCTAAAATTCCTCTTCACCACGAAGAAAAATGTTTTAGAAAGATTTAAAGAAATTAATTTTTAATGAAATTCCCTTACATATGATTCTAATATCGATATTACTTCCCACGCATTGTTCCACAACAGGGTAAATGCGTCTACACCATTAGAACAATCTAAAAAAAACACTCTTTGCAAGTGTTTAGCTTGAGTATGGACTACAAAACAAATTAATGATATATACTTTTTGAAAAACAGGTTATGGTTTTTCCGATCAAGTGTGTGGAGACCCATGTTGACTGGAGATGGCGATGGTAATAAAGGGGTAAACAATATAAAAAAATTACAGTATTTATCTAAGCTAAAAAAAAATAACTCATATGATGAAAACTAATCTAATGCAACTTGTGTATAAAAAGCCCTTGGAAACGTCTGTATTGCGCTATATAAATGTGATAAATGTGTATTATTATTATTATTAGACCATTTGTTTTGAAAAAAAACAAAACAAGGCTCTTCATCACTCATTCGTACAATGTCAGCTTCCACATAACTCTCTGTGACACAACCCACAGCATCTTTACAAGCCTACCTACATGTATACCCATCACCTGGTCTCCATTATAGGTGTGTAATCTTGGCGTGATACATTGCTGTGTTTCTGTTTCATATGGCGCCGATATGAATTCAAGGCGGTAAAGCTGATGCCACAAACCTCACACTGACATGCCTCTACAAATTGGTGAACTTTCCTGATGTGGTTTGTTAAGAAATGCTGCGTTGAAAACTTCTTGCTGCAAGACTGACAAGAGAACTCGTACACTTTGTGGACCCGCATGTGGCGGCGAAGATTCTCAGAAAATTTGAACACTTTATTGCAGACGTCACAAGCTAACGTTTTCTACAAGCAGAGAGCAAATAAAACTATGTATTATATGGCATGGAAGACTTTAAGCTGCCATCATTATTAAATGAATGCCCTAATGATATGCGACTGCAAATTTACTTTATTTCACCTTATGAAACTCTGTATTAAAAAAACTCTCAGGAAATGTAGGAGAGTCTCAAACATTGGTGTCCTTTCACACAAAGCTCATTTTGTAATTTCTCAAACATTGAGAGAATCTCTCACACTGTGTTCGTTTTTTTCGTCGTGTGAAAAGACTTTTATCAATCTTTAATAGAAGATTGTAAATGAAGATTTGTGCTGAGAAGCAGCTTTTCTCAAGACCTTGTCATTATTTTAGTTCTGAGTTTGCAAGCCTAGCTACAGTGCATTTCTAAGACTGCAAGTGCTGTGGTTATAACACACTTGCAAGAAATGTAAAGACTATATCAACTTTAAGTATGTACATGTACAACCTACCTCAAGATCATGACCCATAACATGTCTGTTGAAGTTACCTCGTTGGACGAAGCTATGCTCACAATGAGGGCATTGATAATCGCGCTGATTAGTGTGTGATAGGATGTGCAGACGTAGGCTGGATGTTCCCATGAAAGATTTGTTGCATATCTAGGCAATCATGAAAAGATGCAATATGAGCATGAAAGTTCATCTGTGTTGGTTAAAGGGAAGGTAACAACATTGGTAATTACCAGATTATCAAATTAACAAAATATTATTTAATCAGTGCCAAGTTGGTACAAGTATTAATCATCCTGAGAAATGATTCCATCTTAAGTGTTTTCATCTTAGAGAAAAAACATTTCAAATTTACACTAAACTGGCCATCCAGCAACTTGTAGTTCAACATAAAAAAATAACAAAAATTTAACCAAAAAATCAGAGACTTCCATTTGTGCTGCTTAACCCTCCTATAGGCTTAACAATCAAAGACACTCAAAATTTGTATGTAACTCCCAACCCATTGACTTTGTGCACTGCACTCAAATAAATGCAAGGACATGTGGCTATGGTAGGAGGTCAAACCAAAACCACTCGACTAACTTATGCAGTACATACACAGCTCTGTGTGACTCTGCATATAACTTGTAAGACATACACAAGTGTGTTTGACTTTGCCACTATCTCCAGCACTCTTATACACATGTGTGAACAATTGGCAATGCAACCAAAAATACTCAAGTGACTGTCTGTGGGTGCGGTGCTTACTGGGCCAAATTTCAGCCTGGGCATAGGAGGGTTAATGTTCAGTCCAAATTTCAAAAGTCGTTTACAGGTAATTGGAAGCCTTTATGTTGCACTTATTATTTGTATAATAACATTTGAATTTGCTTCAAATGAACTTACTAAACATGTGTTTGTCTTCATTTCAGACGATTCTACATGTTCCCGATGGCAGAATGTAAGGTGACGTTTCAGACTGTCTGCCCGACGAAATGTGCTGCCACAAACCTCACAGACATGGTTCTTTTTTTCATCATGCATTCCTATATGAGACCTGAGATTTTTAGCTGATATGAAGACCTTACAACATGTAGGACAACTATGAAGGTTATCTAGAGTGAGGCCATCTGGTAGAGTGATACGGATATGTTGCGCTTGGTGGGTAGACAGATCCTCTTGGCTTAAAAATAACCTTTGACACGCTACGCAAATGTGATGAGGTGATGTCAGGCTGTGATGGTTCTGCGAAGTAATAGAAAACATACCAAAGTGAAAGAAGGGAAGTGTGAGCCATGTGACACTAGAACCAAGGGGTTAATTTGACAAAAGTAAAACATCCTGTAAAATGGGTAGCGGCCCTGGGTATCCCTTTGGTCTAGAAGACAAAGCCCCCTTGAACCTCATGTATGTTTAATTTTGGAGGATTTACATACTCTCCACATCCCCACAAATAAGAAAATAGGTTTGGACACAATACATGCCCCTTCATTCTTTCCTACTTCTCTTCTTTCAAGACAAATTTTAGGCAAAGGGAAATCCAGAAAAATCCTGAAAAATCACAGGCTTGAAGAACCTTTTCTAAATGTTTTTTTTTTTTTTTTTTTTTTATCAGAGGAAGGGTTGTATAAAAAGTCAAACCTGTCATTCTTCCACTTGTTTGGAGCTTATTGGTTTCAGAAATTATAGGTTATTAACTTGTCCAGACTTTGCTTTCAAGTGGACACTACTGATTTTTTTTCTGGTGGCCTAACGTCTCCGATAAAAGGCATCTAATGGAATTCTGGTCATGAGATAAGCAGCATCCGACTCTTTTTGGAAGGATTAGAATTACATGTATTACATGTACATTTTTATTTTTTTTATTTTTTTTTATGCAATTCGCCCCACACAAGGCCAATGGCCACTCCAAGGTAGGGGCTACTCAGTCATTGAGTTGTTACAACGACTCCACACTGAAGAAACCAGCCCCTCGCACCGAAACAAGACAAGTTAATAACCAGCCTCTTCACGGTGCGAATAGGACTGGGAGGGGTAACTAGTCCAGAACAAGGCAGTTGTTAAACTGCCTCTGCCCCTATAAGCAATTATGGTTAAGTGTCTTGCTCAAGGACACAAGTGTCACGGCCGGGCTTCGAACACACATTCCGCTGCACCACCAGAACTTGAGTCCGGCAAGCTAGACCGCTCGGCCACGACACTCCACATTGTGTTCATACAATGTACAAGTGTGTTTTAACTATTGCAGTTGAAATTTCAAACCACTGCAATAGAAAAGCAACTTCAGAAATAAAAAGCAAATCCTTTAAAATTTTAGGTTTAATGTTTTTAGTTAAATGTATTATGGTTATACAGTGAAATTGCATCACTGTAAACATTCTTTTGGGGGTAAATTTACATGTACATGTATCAATACAAATCTCAATTCAGAAATAAACAAATCTGTGAATTTACTGACACACTATTTTGCCAATAAGTGGAGGGTGCCCACCTTTAGCTACGCCACTGCCGCAAGGTAACAATGAATTTTCAAAACAAGGACATCAATATATTGAGAGCCAAAATTACTGCTCATAATTTTGTTAATGTCCGACAGGGAACAACTGGAGCAATGGCAAATATTTGTGGAATTTATGATTGAGGATATTCTAGAAGGGAGAGATCATAGATGTACAAATGGTGAATGGCTACAGCTCTAGCTGTAAAGTGCCAGTACATGACATACTGTTGAAGTTGGCTAGGCTATGGCTATTTACCACATCTGACAATACTTCTAGCAACACTGGCAGAGACAAAGCCACTCAATTTGGACACAACCTTTAAGTAATACCCTACCTCCAAATGATTGATAAGGGGCTGCATCCTAGTGAATTGGCAATGACATAAATGACATGAGCGCTTCTCACTGGAACTGTCATCAACCTGTATCAGTTCCTGAATGCCGTCTCTATTAGTGGTCACTCTTAGATGATGATACTTGTGACTGTCAAAATTGAATCGCTTGTGAAACTCTTTGTTGCAAATGTCACATGTGTAGTGTTTCTCATTGTGTGTTTGAGCATGGTGCCTCATACTAGCCCTGCTGGAGAACACTTTCAAGCATATTTGGCATTCATACACATTTGCTGTATTATGGTCGGTCACCGTATCAACTGTAATGGTACGTCGACGTGATGTCAGGCAGTTATGATTTTTAAGGCTATCTTTCCTGCGGTACACATTGTCACATTTGGCACATTTGTATTCCACCTTTTTGTGATTCAGTTGATGCCGGTTTAACGTCCCCTGCCGCAAGAAGACCCCATTACATTTATCACAATGCAATTTCTGTGAATCCGGTATTCTTAAATCATTGTCAGGATGGTTTGTTAGAATGTGTTCATGTAGCGTCAATTCTGTCCATGTGCTATAATCACAGTATGAACAAGAAAACACTTTTTCTGTATGAACAGAAGATTGGTGGACACTCAATCCTTTTGATGAAGTGAATTCCTTACCACACTTATTGCATGAAAACATTGTGTCAGTCGGGGTGTGCACACCTTGTATGTTGTGTTCCCTAATGTGTACAAGGTACTTTGTCTTATCCCAAAAGCTTCCGTGACACGTAGAGCACTTAAAATTCTCATTGTGAAAAATCTGGAGGTGGAGACGAAATGTACGAGTTGTGGACAAGTATCTGTCACATAAGGGACACCCAAGGTTTATAGTAGTATCGACATTATCATTCCTGTTGTCATTATGAATGCTCTGCATGTGTTGTGACAGGTGATCATTTGTTACAAAGATCTTGGTACAGTGTGAACACTGCAAAGGTTCCTGCTGATGTTCATTCTGGATATGTTTCTTCAGTTGGTCAGTATTATTAAGAATCAGTGAACACTCATGGCAAGATCTTAAACTTTCATCCAAGATGCGTTCTTGTAATAATCTGTACTGCTCGTCTGTAAGATGCTCAACTTTCCGTGAGACACAATTTTTCCAAGGGTCGATTTGTTTTGGAGAGCTGTTGGTTAAATCTTTAACTGACTTTGTTTGACTGCTTCCCAGCGATTTAACTAATTTATTTTTTTCTTTCACTCTCTGCTTTTTAGACTGTTTTCCCTCCGATTTTTTATCTTTGTATTGTTTTTTACTAGTCTTGTTTAATGTAAATTCATCATAAGTGATGATGTCTTCTGCATGTGGTCTCACTACACTGGATAAGAGCTCTATTGGTTTTGTATGGTAAGATTTCATACAATCAAATTTCTTTTTAGTTGTTTTACTTGTACATGTTAACAGTGTCCCAATTGGTCTGGTTAGTTCTGTACCACTTTTTGCGTTGTCTTTGGCAGGTTGTGCACTATTTCTAGATGTTCTCATCAGCAACCTATCATCCTTGCGAGTATTTTTTCTAGGCACTTTCAGTGAGTTATTACCCTTTACAGTATAGGCGCTTGGTGCTTTCTGTGAGCTTTCTAAGGTGACATTACCAACTGAAGACTCAGGGGAGGACTTTTTAGCACCTTGCCTTGTGTTATAACTAGTCTTCTGTACAAAGGAGGGACTTGCTGATGGCTGCATAGAAGATGCTTTGAGGAGTTTGGATTCACTTGATAGGTCATCTCTGTTGTTAGTTATTAATGTACTTGATCTGTTCCTGATAGTTGATCGTGTTAATATACCATGTGCTTCAGTATTCTTGGGGGTTGAGCTTGTTGATCCACTGGACTTACTTTCTACTGTTACAGTTTTTCTTTTTGATGATGCAACTGATCTACCTGATCTAACTGATCCATGTTTGTTTTCCCAAGGGGTGCTTGGTGAGATGATGGCATATGAAGCATTTGATTTTGCCGTCGTGGACTCAACATTTTCAGATTTTAAAGTTTCTGTAAAAAGAGAATAAATAGAGAATTAGCTGTTGCAAACTGCTTAACAACCTAAAGGACCTGTAGTATAATGCAAACTAGTAGTTATTGGCCTTATGTTTCGAACCTAGCAAGTTCTATCTAAACGGCAAAATACATTTTGCCTTAGAGAAAGTAAGGCTAATAACTGTTATAATGTAGTTAAAAGGTCTTAAACAACCATTTCAGACATACCCACATGATCAGCTCTCAACCTGTCAGAATGTCTAAACTCAGTGTCTTGGGGATTTACTGCTGATCAGTACTACATAGGAAATGTTTTTTCAAGGGAATGCCAGAAGTTAAGTTAGTTGAACGAAACTTTAACAATTTAGTTTTGCTGTGCTACAATTTATAACTGCCAAAACTGACACCAATTGTCAGGCTGCTTATTTTGAGCAATCAATGGTTGGAGCAGCAGAGAAAGAGGTGGCTAAAATCAGCAAGGAGAAAATGGCAATGATGCAGATGCCTTCATGTCCTCCTAGAAGTGACCAGAGTTCACTGAATAATTAATTGGAGTTTGTCAGTCGCAGAGGGGACTATTTATATGCCACATAAACTTTGTTTGGAGTTTAAGAGTCTAAAAGAACTGAACTTTAGAAGACTAGTGTGGAGTTTCACCGACGTCAGGATGAGGTTTTAATCAAGCTCATGCTTAGGTGGAGATAACTGTTAACGATGGAGTCGTTCAATTCCTAATTTCATCATATTTCTTTTTTAATGTTCACTCAGTTAGAGTTTGGGGGTACTACCTGTACACATTTGTATTTTTTAATGTATAGTGTTGGCAAAGGCTGGGCACAATACCATACAAACATTTAAGAGTTTAATAATGCCTTAATAACACCCTTTAACCCTCTAATGGTTTCGGCTAAGGACCATTCCTGAATCCACCAAAATCCAACACTACCACCCAACTGTTGGACTTATAGATGGAAGTGGGACACCCGGCCCCATGTAAAGTATCCCTGGCTGGGCTATACAGTATCGAATCCATCAAAGTACAACACAACGAGCTGTTGGAGTTTTGATGGGTTTGGGGTTGTTAGGGTTAATTCACCCATACAAGCTGTATATTTATTGGTCATAGTACAGCACAGCATTTTTGTGAATTAGTATTTATACTCAAGTTTATTGTAATTTCTATTTTATATCAATTGAGATGACAATTAAAATTGTGAACAGAAACTCACTTGTGAGCTGCAGCCATTCAATAATCAAAACCTATCAAACAGATTAAGAATTGGTTGTAAATATAAAGGGCAATTCCATGGTCACTCACGTTACATTTTTTTGGGACCACTCTAAATGACATAACGAGAAAAAGCAACATTTTTTCTCTCATATAACATGAGTGAAATATATAAGTAAGGACATTCTGGCATTAAGAGTGGGCCCAATACCTCAAATATGTAACGTAACCATGGAATTGCCCTAAACTGAGAAGAGTTGTAAATTAAATCTAGAAATAAATTGTAAATATGAATCTTTGAGTCTGTGTGTAATTATTCCAAGTTTGTGTTCTAGTTGTTCATTCACACAGGGTAACTGTGTCAAAGGTTTCTTACCATTCAAAAGTGGTTGTCCTAATGTATCTGCATAGTGTGGTGCATACCACAACCTCAATATCTCACCAGCAGGGATGTCCTTTGTGACAGTAAAATACAGGCCGCCTTTGTACTGGTAAACAATCACATTCTGATGGGCCTCTCTGGTTGCTATGGTAACAAGGGACATCCAGTTACAGCGCATTTCATCTGATGTATCCAGACGGACAACTTTGCCATCTTTCTTGAAGATCTACAAAAATATCAAGCACTGAAATACTTTAATGATGATGCTCTTGAAAAACAAAATTAAGTTGGGTCTCAGGATCCCCTGACCAACAATCTTAATTTCGCAAAAGTACTCCCTCAAAAATTCCAGAGTTCGCAAAAATTTGTGTTGCTTTTGGAAACGTCAACACCTGCCTCAATTTGGTTTTTAAAAAGTACACAAGTCCATACCCAGAGCAGGTAATAACACCTGATTTCATGTTAAACATCCTCTGATAATCATTAATGACAAAGCAAGAGCTGTACAATAAATTACAAAATCCAAAGTTTGTAAATGTAAACAGGGGGATCTGGAGAATAACTGTTCTAAAGTGCAGAACATGCAGCTACTGAAAAACATTGCTGTAGTGACATTCGACAGTAACAAATCCGACATTAAGTGTTCGTCGTGACAATACAATGTCACACATTTATTTCCATGTTGGCAACAACTTAATCCATAATGGGTACAATAGTACA
Organism: Zoroaster sp. YZ-2022; assembly: GCA_029582265.1. Classification (NCBI taxonomy): domain Eukaryota; kingdom Metazoa; phylum Echinodermata; class Asteroidea; order Forcipulatida; family Zoroasteridae; genus Zoroaster; species Zoroaster sp. YZ-2022. The sequence goes on from CM055816.1 coordinate 83,245,828, forward strand.
TTACAGATTATTAATATTAAGCACAGTTGACAATATGTTAAGTGTAAATTACAGGATTTATACATAGGAACTTGGCAGTATACATAGGAACTTGGCAGTATTACCAACATGTAGGGGAAAATGAAGCATAATGCTTTTAAATCTTCCCCTATGACAGACAAAGACTTAGACATGACAAGGACATGTAACAGGCATGTGAGACCTGACTACTAAATAATTAATAACAATAATAACATTTTGATATTAATTTGAATCAGGTTTGTTTTTTACTGCATATACATATTTAAAAAGTATTGTTTAAGTTTTTTTTGAGAATGAACCAAGTGTAAGAGGTTCTTTTAGATCCGGTTTGAGATGATTCCAAAATATAATACCACGAGAAAATACACTGTTTTTAGATAATGACGTTCTGTTATAATTAATGTAAAGATTACCCTTCGATGCACCACGGGTGCCATATGTATGTACCGATGAAGATAGCGTGCACAAATCTTTGAAATCAGTAGGAAGGAGGTCATTTTTATACTTAAACATGAATTTGCCTAGATTTAAATTGTATAGGTCGTTGAATTTAAGAACGTTTAACTCTGCAAACAAAGCAGCGGTATGTTCTAAGTACCAACTTTTTGTAATAATTCGAACAGCTTTCTTCTGTAGAAGAAAAAGTTTATTAGATTGTGAAGTTGAGCTACCCCAATTTAATATGGCATAATTTATATATGGAAGAATGAGGGAATTATATAACGTTAGAAGAATATGTTGAGGTAGAAAAAATTTCAATCTGTTCATGACACCAATGTTTTTGGAGATTTTGCTGGTCAACATATCTATATGTTTATTCCAAGAAAGATTCTCATCAATAACAATTCCTAAGAATTTTGTACTCTTTACTTGGTTCAATGTAGTACCATTTAAGCGTATATTAGCATTGCGGTTGTATTTGTTCTGTCGAGTACTAAAAACTATATAATTGGTCTTAAGTAGATTTACAGATAGTTTATTGGATGAGAGCCATTTGCTTATCTTAACAAGTTCAATATTCAAATTATTAATAGCAATGTCTACATTGTCATGGTTATATAATAGATTTGTATCATCTGCAAATAAACAGAATGAAACCATATTAGTCGAATTACATATATCATTAACATAAATAATGAACAATAAAGGTCCCAATACAGAACCTTGAGGAACTCCACAGGAAATTGAGTTATGTAATGAATTTGATGAATTATATGAGACAAATTGTTTTCTTTGTGATAAGTAACTCTTGAACCAGTCCAAGGCTATTCCGCGAACACCAATATGTTCCAATTTATGAAGAAGTATATCATGATTAACAGTATCAAAAGCCTTGGACAGGTCCAGGAAAATACCGATTGATATTTGCTTGTTTTCAATGGCATTAATAATTTTATTAAGTACACTCGTAATTGCTAACTCAGTGGAGCGTTGTGCTCTGAATCCATATTGCGATTCTGATAACAACCCATACTTATTTATGAAGCAAATTAAACGAGTATAAACAATTTTTTCAAATACTTTAGATAGCACAGGTAATATCGAAATAGGCCTGAATGACCTTAGTCTTTGCAATGTTAGACATGATGTTCGACGTGAGTTCTACCTTATGAAATAGGCAGAGCTGGTAAATGGTGGTGTTGTCACCCAAAGGTTTCAATATTGGGGGTCCATTTGTATCCTTTTTGGGAATGACCAGTGTTGTATATCTTCCCCTCAAAGGAAAGATACATAGCACTGGTAATTGAAAAATAATTCGGATATTAGTGTAGGATTCTGCATTCTTCCCCTTTTTTTATTAGACTAGGTCCAATCTTGCCACCAATCCAACTGACCTGGTATCTCAGGGATGTTTGTGCCCCTGCAAGCCTTCTTAAAAAAGACTTTACAACACTATGTGAACACAACATTTATCAGGAAACACATCAATGGTGGATTAATTAATCCCCACTCGAGTGCAATATTAGTTGCAAGCAAAACTGTGAGTCATCATTATTTAAATTATTTTTTTAACAAAACTAAATTGCTTTTACCTCTTTAATAATTAATTTACGGTCATCTGTGATTCTCTCTTGAAAGGTTAATCTTATTTTTTATGTTTAATGGAAGATCCTTGGAGGATCAGTGATTTCATGTCAAATTAATTGTATAGCATACAACTGTGTTAAACCTTGGATCAAGTGAGACACCCCCCCCCCCCCTCTGCAGCTGGGACAATGTGTTGAAATTTCAAAAACAAACCTACTGATCCGTACCCATCATCGCTGCAGCACAGTGCCAAATAGGATATAACTAATGTGCTCTGCTTCATTCTAACCCTAACTATCCCAAATCCTCCAAAATCCTCTTTGCCAAAGTGAAGGATTTTGAACGATTGAGGTTATGAACTTTGCAGCGGTGAATGATTTTGAAGGATTCAGGGCGGTTGTGATTATTTGCTTGGTGGATTATGGAGGATTGAGGTTATCAGGCTATTTTTGACACTGTATGAAAATGGAGGATTGAGGTTATGTGAACTTTGCAGCGGTGAATGATTTTGAAGGATTCAGGGCAGTTGTGATTATTTGCTTGGTGGATAATGGAGGATTGAGGTTACATGCTGGTCATTCCATAAAAGGATTCTGGAGGATTGAGATTATTGCTTATTTTAGTATGCACATACATGTACAGGTTTATTTTACATGTAGGTATTGCAAGGTACGTGCTTGAATCAGTGGAGACTGTTCATTGCTCCATGAAGGGACAGTCCCTGGCACAGGCCATGTACATAATGACAGATTAGAAACACCTGTGCATTCATAGTCTGTATTCTGTATTCTTATGGTAGTGGCACTTTATTATCTGCATATCAATGGTAGTGGTCATTTGTTTACTGTGCAGCGACTTGCATTTATTTCAGGGTACTTTTGTAAAGGTATGAAGGAACAGTTATATTATAATAAAGCTAAATTCAAATAAGTTACACATGTCAATGAATACCAAGCCCATGGAAAGCTCAGTTGATTTTAATAAGAATGCATACTTATGTAATACCATAGTAGCTTTTTGAGTGCAGATTGCTACTCATCCTCAGTATATTGTTGACCAGCCATGCACTGAAGATGTCTTCACACGAGGTGAGAAAACTACAGCACTCCATGTCCAAAGAAGAGTCAGTTTTATTCAAACATAAAATGATGGGTAAAACTCAACAAAGAAAATCAGTCATAAAGCAGAGAGAGAATGGAAAGGATGGACAGAAACCAAGGACAAGCAAGGGAAAGGCCCCCCCTAAGTAAGACCAAAGATGCTGCCTTTCAGCGCCGCCAGGTTAAGGCAAAAGAAGAACTCCGACAGGCAGTTCAACTGAGTGCCAAGGATGCTGGAATTAGAATGGGAAAGGAGTACAGAGCATTAGCCAGTAGCTCGGATAGTGATGAGTTTGTCAGCAGAGTAGTATCAGAGATAATGGAAGAAGACCCAATATGCAGTCCCCACTCAGAAGAGACGGACCCATCAGCAGAGTGTAGTGGGAGTGAAGACAGTGACAGCGATGGTGGTGGTGACGAGGGGGATGTATATGGTGATGATGAGAAGGATGGTGATGATGAGGATGGAGAGGATGGAGATGAGGAAGACGAGGAGGAAGACGAGGAGGAAGACGAGGAGGAAGACGATGACAGTGACATACCAACACAAAAGAGAAAAAGACCACCACTGGCTCCCAAAGAGAGGAAGAAAGAGACTCTTGGATCCAGAATCAGATAATGACCCAGACCCTCCATCTGTTTATCAGCCAAATTTCCCACCAGATGAACTTGGATGGACACGGTCTTTGGAAGATGTGTTGGTGAGACCCTTCAAAGGAAAGAAACCGTCTGGCCCTACTTTTAGACGATCTAACTCTGCCCTCCAATATTTCCTTCATTTTTTTCCGATGTCTCTCATGCTCTCCATTGTCAAGTGGACAAACATGAAGTTGAGGGAGGCCAGTGTAAAGACGACTACAATCCATGAGGTCAGGGCCTGGTTTGGAATACATATTCTCATGGGGTTGAACACGATGGCCAACTACAGAAACTACTGGTCAACCCATCCAGCACTTTGAAATAGTATGATATCATCTACAATGTCACGAAACCGGTTTGACATCCTGAACACTTACCTGGCTTGCAATGATCCTGACAAGGACCCTGCTTTCATCAGCGACAAGTCCCATCAGTACAGATTCAAAATGAAACATCCCCTTTATCCACTTGAACCTGTGTGGGATAAAGTAAGACAGAGCTGCCTTCATCGATACAATGCCCTCAGAGAACTTACCAGTGATGAAGCCATGATAAAATATAGGGGCTTCAAATCCAGTGTTAAGAAATTCTTCATGCCCCTTAAACCCATTCGAGCTGGTTTTAAGATATATGTCCTAGCCGAATCAACCACCGGAGCTATACTTAACTTTATCATACATCCATGGAGCAAGAAACCTACGAAAATTACAACAATTGCGAAAAACGTACCAAGACACCATCTGGGACGCTATCACAACATACAGACAAGCTGTATACGTCAGTGAGACTTGCAAATATGTTGCTCTCAAAGAAAACCTATCTCACAGGCGCCGTGAAGAGCACCAGTAGAGGTCTCCCTCGTGAACTCCTGAACACCGCAAAGAACCCCAGTAGGGATCGTGCAAAAAATATGAACCGAGTTCCACGAGGAACATTTTATAGCAGACAAAGTGGCCAGATTGTTGTCACTGCATGGAAAGACAGCCGGGTAATGCTTACGTTGTCTACTGCCCATCCAGGTTGGAGGGATCCATATGTGCACAGTGTAACAAGAAAAATTCCTGATGATGACAGCGGCCGCTGAGTATCTCAAGTCATTCCTGCCCCTCCACAGGTGTGTGATTATACAAAGTTCAAGGGCGGCGTGGACAGGGGTGATCAACTTCGTGCCTATCATACCTGTTCCAGGAAAGCACAGTTTTGGTGGAAAAAGATTTTGCATTTCTTGGTGGACATTGCTCAAGTCAACGGATACATTGCATACATGCAACACCACTGCGATGCCGCTCCAACTGAAGACAGCGATGTCAGCGATGTCCCATCGTCAAACATACTCACCCACAGCCAGTTTGTGTTGTCTTTAGGTACAGAGTTAATTGATGGATACGCTGGCAGCTCCACCTATCCACAAAACAAATCATCCAGATCCATTCCCAGCCACATCACCGGTCACTGCTCCACAAAGGTGCCAGGTGTTTACCCGAAGCGATGCAGATGGTGTCATCACCATGAGGGTGTCACTAAATCAGGCTGCATAAAAACTACCAGGAACGGATGCCAGGTCTGTATGATCAACCTGTATCCTGGACGATGCTTTATAAAGTTCCATGAAGTTGCAAGGAGACAGGACACAACCAGCGACACCTCAACAGCAGAAACCACCACACCAGTTCCCAAACAGCCCCGAAAGAAGCAGAAGAAGACGCAAAAGAAGTAGACAGAGAAAGAGACACAGAAGAAGCAGATGAAGGAAAAGAAGCAGAGGGAGAAGGGGAGGGATTAGAAAAAAGCCAAGGGAAAAAAAATCGCTCAACCAAAGAAAAAGTTAACAAATAAAAAAATTGTTAAAAATAAAAATTAAAATTAAAGAAAATCCCAAAAGAAGTCAACGAAAAAAGAAAAAAGTTGAATAACAAAAATGTATCATGATGAATAACCAAAGGAAGCCAAGAAAAAAAGAAAAAAGAAGAAAGTAATACCAACAAGAAAATTGTTTCATACTGAAAAGAAAAGAAAAGATGAAATAAAAATAAATAAAAGGACAGTGATGATGGAAAACTACCACATATAAAGACCTCCATGGCAATGATGGTAAATGTACATCAGAGTCCACCAAAAAAAATTGTTGTAAACATCAACACATAGGCAGACCCCCCCCCCCAGCAACTAAGTATTGCACACAATACATTGGCAGTCCCACCCCCCCCCCCCCCCCCAGTATTTAAGTATTGTCCCTCCAGCAACTAAGTGTTGTACACAACACTATACGCAGTCCCTCCAGCATAAGTATTGTACACAACACATACAATGTATAGGCAGTCCCTCCAGCAACTAAGTGTTGTACACAACACTATACGCAGTCCCTCCAGCATAAGTATTGTACACAACACATAGGCAGTCCCCCCAGCAACTAAGTATTGTACACATAATAGGCAGTCCACCCCCCAGCAAGTGAGTATTGTACACAACACATATAGGCAGTCCCCCCCAGCAACTACATGTAAGTATTGTACACACCACATATATGTAGGCAGTCCCGCCAGTAATAAAGTATTGTACACAAACATATAGGAAAACACTGGTATATATGTTTTCATATGCATATATTTACAGTGGTTAAAGGGTCAAGGGTTAGATTTAGCGGTTGGGAGTGGCCTCCAAAACATAAGCTTCCAGTAAAAATAATTTCTTCCACCAGCACCATACCCAAAAATTCCATTACCTAAACCTGTCACTGGAGGATTTTGGAGGATTCAGGGCCTTTCAAGTTTTAACACTGTACAATTGAAGGATTTTGGAGGATTCAGGTTATGTCTAAGCAAATGGGCCTAGGGAGTTAGGGTTACATTTTTTCACTTGCAAAAAATCCTTACCATTTCAATACTTATTGAATATTATGGGATATGTAAATGTAAATCCAATTATTTCCATCACATATTGTGATGAAATTTTCACAAGTTAGCTTTACAACATATTTCTTGAAAATTTGAGGGTTGAAATCATGGGCGGATCTAGGGTCGCAGGCAAGAGGGGGTATATGATGATAAAGAGGGCACCACAGCCAAAGGGGATGTTGGGGGGGGCACAAGACCCACAAATTTGGAAATAGATGGTAAATTGTGTTTTTTGCACTGTTGGAAATGTGCATTGTACTTTACCAAATACCTTTGTTGTAATGTCCCTTTTAAAGGGAAACTATCGTCATGATCAACAGAGCATGGAATCGGAGTGCTAGTTTCAGATAAACTCAGTGACTGTAAATAATATCCCACACGATAAGGTCGTATTACCTTTGCTGCTGCATAAATGAGCCAGTAAGTTTCAGTCACTGTGTTTATCTTAAACTAGTACACCGATTCCATGCCCTGTTGAAAGTCTCTGATTGTGATAATATTGCCCCTTTAAACAAATTCTAAAATGCTGACCTTCAGGACAAATCCATTATTCTCCTCTTCATCATTAACCTCAGTTGCCTCCAATGGTCCAAACACAGTCCTTCTGGCAATAATATCTCTCGCAATAACTTGCCTCTGTCCATGAACGGTTTCAAGATGGAGGCTGTTTGGGAGTGAAGCTACAGCATGGGATACAGTTGGTGTATCTTTGATTAGGACAAGTCCTCCGTGATCTGGGCAGTCTGGACCATGGCATCTTAGACAATCAATACACCCTTGTGTTCAAACAAAATCAAAACCATCATGTTAGGTCAAACACCAATCTGGACCCATTGTCATACAGCTAGGCAGAACATTTTACTTGATATGTAGACAGTACAGTCTTGTCCTTTCTTTTTGGCTGTTTAAAAAAAAAAATTCCCCCTTCTTTTGAGGCCCCCAAAAGTCTCTGGTTTCTGGTCTCCACGCATGTCACCTCGGACCTGTCAGCATTTTTAGTATTCCTTTTTTGATAGGAAACAATGTCTAATTGCAGCAAAAATTGCTGCCAGATTGATTGGAATTCTGACAAGCTGTTTTAACTCTTTTTACCAGGAATTATTTCACGTGTATGGACGTAATTTTTTACATTATTGTAATTTGATAGTGTCAACAATCAAGATTAAGTGTGGACATTATTTGTTTATATTTTTGGGGGTCATCTTGGTATTTCCCATGCCTTGTAGCCATTCAAATATAAACTTATGTTTATCGTTCCTCAGATTAAATATCAATAAATCTGCAAGTTATTGCTTGGAAATCTGCAAATATGCAAAAAATTGTATGATAAATAAAAGTAGTTTATGTCAGAATGTCAGGGCATAATAATATTACCCATAATGCTTTGTAAAATCATAATTTACAACCTTGATATATTATACTGTATATTGTTTCCGTTATGCAATAACTCCCAGTGCTCTCTTGTATTTATACAAGACTGCCATTCGACCACTTATTGAGTACTGTTTCCACATTTGGGCAGGTGCCCCAGATCGTTATCTTCGGATGTTCAGAAGAGATTATGTTATCTAGTTGGAGAGGATTTGGCTGTGACTCTTGACACTCTTGGTCACCATAGAGCAGTTGGTACTGCCTGTCTGTTTTACAGATATGTCTTTGGATTCTGCTCCTCGGGTATTTCCAAGCTCGTTCCGCCTTTTTAAGATATCAATCGGCATCAGCCCATCGTTACACCCTACGCAGTACACTCAAATTCTTATTGGTTAGTTGTGCGTTCTGTTGTCAAAACAAGACCCGTCATCAGGTACGTCAGGTCGAGCCGATAAATCGGCGCGCCGTCCAAATACGCTGCGCGCGTGAGCCAATAAAACAGCTTGTCATCAGAAAAGAGTGAATCCACTTTTTCACATAGGGGTATAAATGTTTGCCCAATTTGTGCGGCCTCTCTCAGCCACCATAGTTTGTGTATGGGGAATTTGGTCTGGTTCCAATAACCACGTACATACATGTATCACGTATTTCACTGTTTGGCAAAAAAAAAATAAAAAAAAAAAGATTACAAAAAATAAATAAATAAATAAAATAAAAAAATAACAAAATAAATTTAAAAAAATTAAAAAACACATTACTGCACTGATTTTGAAGCCGACCTATTACCAGAAACCGGAGACTTTTTTGTCATAAAGCTTCCTTGAACAGTCACTGGGAAATTTTTAACAAAGCGACAAAAAAGAAAAAACAGTTTGCAGTCCTGGAATGTCATTCTTGTAGGGACAGTGTAGATGTTGTACTGATTTCACATGAAATGTTTGCATGTGCAGAAATGAATCAAACTCACAGAGTAATTCCTGATCGTCACTGTCATCAGCTTCCATATCTTCTGAATTCTATAATTCAGTACAATTGAACCATGTACATTGTATGTTTAGGAAATGACCATGTTGACTGATGAAAACAATGAATCCTGCAGATTGGTAGAAAAAAGCGTGACAAGTTAATTAACCCTCCTATAGGTTTAACAATCAAAGACACTCAAAATTTGTGTGTCACTCCCAACCCATTGACTTTGTGCAGTGCACTCAAATAAATGCAAGGACATGTGGCTATGGTAGGAGGTCAAACCAAAACCACTCAACTGTATAATTATGAGTCTGCAGTACATACACAGCTCTGTGTGACTCTGCATATAACTTATGTAGGACATACACAGTCACAAGTTATGTGTTTGACTTTGCCACTAACTCCAGCACTCTTAGAGAAAAAATACACATGTGTGAACAATTGGCAATGCAACCAAAAATACTCAAGTGACTGTCTGTGGGTGCGGTGCTTACTGGGCCAAATTTCAGCCTGGGCATAGGAGGGTTTAACATTAGTAATCTATTCCAATGGATGTGTGCAAGAAAAATATGCAAACTAATTGGTAACAATACAGTCGGATAAAAAGACAACACAAAATAATTAACAGCATGGGGCACATGCGGGGTGATAATACCCTACCCTACCACACCCCCCCCCCTTGTTGTTGTTTTTTATGCATTTCACGCTATTGAGACGGGATTAAAATAAGAGTAAATAAAACATAATAAATACAGAACATATTATACTTTAATCAATTTCCTGCTATTGAGACTGATTTAATAGAAGAGAGCAAATCAAACACACAAATAACTTCATAGGCGTTTTATTTCACGAAAATAATTACATGAGATAATTCAACAGTTACAGTTACATTACATTTTAAATATCTTTACTTTGGTTTATTATGGTTACTTACCTATTTCATGATTAATATCCACACATTTTGTATGACTATTACAACGTAGTTATTTTTTATTGTTTTTTTTATTGTATTCATGTTGCTCAGTATTTTCTTTTGATAGTTTTCTATTTATTCTATTTTATTTGTAACTGTTGAATTATTTCATGTATTTATTTATAAATGAGTTTTATGTTTGATTTACTCTCTTATATTAAATCACAGTCCTAATAGCACCAATGAGTTTACCACAAAGTTATAAAACTAAAATAATAATTGGATTCATTAAAATAGTTCCCTGTACATCCCGACTTGATAATGATTTCATTACTCTTATATTAAACCAGTCTCAATAGTGAGAAATGCATCAAACAATTACAGGGGCAAGTTTGTCTGGGGAAGGGGGGGGGGGGTGACTTTGTCAGGGGCGAGTTTGTACCAACAGGGGTAAGTTTGTCAGGGGGGAGTTTGCCAGGGGACGAGTTGGTGACGAATTGACTGGCATTTGTAGGGATGTAAAACAATTCACCAATGCATCAATTATCGCGATACAAAAATGCCGGGAAAAAATGTATAATACAATGACCACTTTTCTGTCCAAATATGACAAAAAATATCACAGATTTTTCTTTAAACACAATAGAGGACACGGAAAGAATGTCATATCCGACCATCACATTTTAAGGGTTTTTAGAACTTTTTTGCAACCACTAACCAGTTAAAACATTCTATCGATTTTATGATGGTTTTCGGACTTTATTTCCCTTCTAAAAAAATCTTCCCCTTCAGAAAATATTAGGATCCTGTTATAGTTGCTGCTGCACAGACTTGCATGACTCATGACTCGGACTCGAGTCTGACACGAGTCACGTTTTTAGTGACTCTGACTCGGACTGGAGTCACCATGTACAATGACTCTGACTCGGACTGACTCGGACTGACTCGACCCTTCGGACTCGGACGCGATGGCAAAATGGCCAATATTCACTATTTAAAACATTGACAAAATAAATAATGTTCTTGTTACTTAATTTAAATAATACAAAGATTTGTTTGTTAAATTGATACCGTGCGTCCTATTCCGTTGTAACGTAGTGATTTTTCTCTATATTTGTAGTAATGCAATCGGAATCGCTTACGCAGCGGCCGCATGAAAAAAGCACGTCTTCCAGAAATCAATTACAATGAATGATGTACCCAAGCTTCAACGTACAACATCGTGGGAATAAAAGCACGATAGTGATGGGTACCAGACTTATTACACTGTCCCAATCAATGGTCTATTTTCATGGCATTTACTCGTCCATTCTAGAGAAATGGAATGAACATACCGTCTTTCTACAAATCAATTCAGTGTTCTGGCTTCCCTTTTATTTACTGATATGACATCTTGTGTGGACAATTTGTACATTAAACATTTTCCTTCTTTTTTTGAAGTTTGAGAACTGAAAAAATATTACTTAAATTTCATGACTCAAGTTAATTAAAATAAGAAAAGTAAGACTAATTGTGGTGCCACCATGTGAAATTCTCTCTTGAGTGGTAATTAGTTCTGAAAAGAACTAGAGGTTACTGTTACAACTCAAAAGTAAATTAAATAATGTTGATTTTGGAAATAAATCTTTGGTTTAGTAGAACTGATGAGATACTAGCCTACATGTCAAGTATTTTTTCACTGAACTTTGAACCTTGACATGTTTTTTTAAGTGACTCGTGACTTGGACTCGACCCACATAAGGTTTATCGCAAATAGCGGCTGCAAGGAATCATGGGATGTCTGTGGGCGCAACAGCGCCACTGCGTGCCGCGCAAACAAACAAAATATTGTTGACGTCACACGAGCCGCTCCAAACAGATGCCCCAAATTGTATCCCAGTATGCTTTGCGGCAGTTGCTTTAGCGCTATTTGCAATAAACCTTATGACTCGGGACTCGGACTCAACACTGGGGACTCAGACTCGAGGTTTGAGGACTCGAATACAAGTCTGGCGCTGCACATGTACATTGACCGTGTTGGTCACTAATAGGAAGAGTTGACAAGATCAGACTGACATGACTGAGGAAATCATCGTATACATGTACCAAAAATGCCTGATTTTTCATGAAATAAAAATCCTGGAATAATTTGAAGTCTATGGCCATCATCATACATACATGTATGTACATGTACAGTGTATGTTGTCCACCTTACTGGGTAGGTAAGATTACATTATTGGTTATATTGAATGAGAAAAAGTGGCAGTCGGATTTGCCCTGATAGGACCCTATCTACAGTGTACACTTCCGATAGGGTGCTGACCAAGAATTGTTCCCATTCGTATACATGTACCTGTAAGGTTTGCACTGAATTTTCTCCTTTTTTTAACCTGTCTTCGTTGGCTGAACCGAGGAAATGCAAGCACTGTAACTTCTTAACTGCCTCTTGGAGAAACGATTTTTGCTGAAAGATGTCCAAAAAAAAGAGGATTTCCCCAACATTGCTCAGGGCAACGGCCAATCTGTGTACAAACTTTTCATGCCGTTCATGCTGAATAATGCGCATGAGCGATGACCTTGGGGTCACAACATCGATTGCGCTGCAGACGGCTCTTTAAAATGCCCGCACTGTAAGTAAAGTCCTGTCGTCCTGTCGCCCTTGCGCAATTGATGTTCTGCCGCACAATCCATGTTCTGGCCGCTCGATGAACAGCATGAAAAGTTTGTACGTACACTGTAACGTTAGATAGGGTCCTATCAGGGCTAGCGGTCGGAATTAGCTCTATGAACTTCTTCCTTCGTATACACTGCATCAGAGTTCTACTTGTTTTTGCTTCGGTGGCTAACGTTCATGCACACATACATACAATGTACAGGTAGCTGTCAGACATGTGCGAAGATTGCGCACATGCGCATATCAGTATTCATATGTGCAAACCAGCGGCTGCGGCCGCCATGTTTTCCCTGAGATGCAACTTTGACCTTGGTTGGTAGCTAGCGTGTGAGCCTGGAAACGTGACGTCAGATTTTCAGCACAACGTATCCAATGAAATCTCTTGAATGGTGCACCTGGAGCCTGTCTATATCCTTGATAGGATAGGGGACCAGTCTAATTCACACACATACTACAGATGGAAATACGCTTGCATGCAAACTTTGTACATGTCTGACAGCTGCCAGTACGTTAGCCACCGAAGCAAAGTTGGAAATATCACCATTTTCAGGTAAAATTTTACATTTAATCAAGAGCCCGGCGACCATCATGAGATTACATAGAAACAGAAAATGTACTTTAACGAGTGAAAACGGGAAGGTAAATGGTGGAAACATGCATCATTTTATTCAACATACTGCATGTACGGGGGAAAATGAGATTTAATCGGGAGGATCCCGACACAGTATGTGAAATAGTACGAGGGGGAGGGCTAGCGGTCGGATATGACATTCTACCCGAGGACACACTTAAGGAGAGGAAAGTGGAGGATTGGAAACAATATTTTAGAAGATTTTGAGGAATAAATGTATGCACACACAACCAGTGAGATGTTGGCCATTTTGTCGTCTGCAAGTGCAATAATTCACATGCTTCGACATTGCGCACTAACACAGTTAGTGACGGCTGGGTTCGACATTCTTTCCAAATGCCGCGATACAGCATCACCATGATCACGATACAAAACCTTAACCGGGTATCGCGATAGGGATGACAAAAATGGGTTTAAAGAAACAAAAAAACAAAAAAACAATAGGCCTACTGAATTTTATCCAAACCAAATTTTGTTTTAAAAATATTACATTAGCACTTCATACCTGACAACCAGCCCACAAAAGTCAGTCACGTTTTCCCTGAACAAAACGCCTAATCGAGCGCCGTCTAACAAATGCCGACCACATTGTCTGTATTGCATGTGACATGTCACCATTCGTCAGAACGACTTTCGCTCCGTCCACTCACGTCCCCAGACCAGCTGGGTGAATGCTGTCGTTCCTCCTCCTTCATCGCTAGCGCTAAACCGGAGACGTATCCGAAGAAAATTAATATTCCTCTGTGCCACATGAGGGCGCTGCTCATATTACGACTTCACCAAGTCCTTCCTGTATTACTACGTTACAAAGCATTAAATGCTTTGTAACGTAGTAATTTTACTGAACGTACTTTATGACACCATGACAGCGTATACTTACTATCGGAGAACTATTTTATCGTTTGTACTCCACCCCTCCCCCACCCCGTTGTGCGTAACTAAAAAGAATATGTGAACGACTGTACTGGATTTGGTGGGTTTTTCTTAGGGACGTTTGGTTTTGTTTGAGATTAGTGGTGGGTTGTAAATTGCATTTGTTTTTTTGTTTTGCTGATTGTTTATTATATATAGTTTGTTGCCGTTGTTGTCGGATTTGTTTGTTGTTGGGGGGGATAAACTGAATGTTTCCAATTCCAGTGAGCACGCCTCTCCTCCTAGCGACACCTCCTCCTAACTCACACCCTGTAACCCTCTACCCTACCCCGAGTTTCATTTTTTGGGGTTAAATAGGTCTAAAATTTACTGTTGGAAATATTTTACAAATGTTTTCATTTTTTTCTTCAATAAGTGGACACCTTGCGAGAAATCGATTGAATGTTTTTTTAAAAGTTTTTTTAAATTTATTATTTTGGTCATTTAATAAATTACAAATCAAACGTTTGGGAACCAATTGTGTCCTTTAAAAAACCCTTAAATAATGAAGTCTAATTACGGAGAAGTTTATAGGTTAATTAAACAAATTTTGTCGATTTCTGTCCTTTAATAAGTAAATTAGTATGTCAAAAGTTCTGACAAACTAATTAAAGATTTCTTGAGATTTCATTTAACAAAATACATTTTGTCTATTTCCGCCTTAGCTAGGGTATGTAGACTTTAAAATGATTATTAATTATGATAAATTATTCAACTCTGAGAATATTATTAATGGGTATGAAAACTTTAATTTAAAAATCTATTTTGTTTATATAACTACTCTAATTAGTAGTTTAAACGTGATTAGTTCATCTCAAACGTTTTTGAGGACCAAACCCTATGCATTTGTGCACAAAAACAAATCAAACGTTTCGGGACCATCGAAATATCTACCCATAAAATTATTATTAATTATAATAAATTATTCAACTCGTGGAATATTATGTAGACTTTAATTTAAAACTTTATTTGTTTTATATATCTGCTCTAATTAGTTATTAAAAAGTGATAAGTTCATCTCTAACGTTTTTGAGGACCAAAACCCTATGCATTTGTGCACAAAAACAAATCAAACGTTTAGAGACCATTGACTAAATATCAGTTTTTAAAAATATTAATAATTATGATAAAGTATTCAACTCTTGGAATATTATTTAGGGGTATGTAGACTTTAATTTTAAAAATCTATTTCATTTATATAACTAACCTTATTAGTAGTTAAAAAGTGATTAGTTCATCTCAAACGCTTCAGGACCAATAACCCTATGCATTTGTGCACAAAAAACGAATCAAACGTTTGGGGACCATCGAATTATCTACCCATAAAATTATTTTTACTTATGATAAATTATTCAACTCTTGGAATATTATTTAGGGGTATGTAGACTTTAATTCAATTTTTTTAAACCAATTTGGAGAAGATAAATTATTTTTAGGCACGTCCATCTCAGACAAGATCCAACCAGCAACTGACGTCCGCGCGCTCGTGCGCACAGTACATTGCATGCCCACGGCACCAAATACTCTACCGCCCTCCTTAGTTCGCGGGCAGGGTGGGCAGGGGGAGGGAGGCCGAGGGGGGTAAGGAGGATCTTAAATACCAGTTTATTATTCCTAGATCATTTCCCAGATACTCAATCCATCATGGAGAGCCGAACTACACACATATGTGATGTGTGTTGGGGGTATTTTGGGGGTAATTTGACCCCGCCCCCAATCCTTAACCCACCAGTATTTTTTTTGTAGACAAGCAGATATTGCAATGGCATACAATAGGCTGCCCAAAAAAGTAGTCTCCAAAAATCCCCTGAGTATAACTGCGGTCAGTCATCACGAACGGACGGCCACTTATCTGTGCCGTTTGAAGGTTGCGATGGACTCTTCATCAGAAAACGAGTGCATTCAGTATCTTACTGAATGTAGTTCGCAGTTTTCAGCTGGTGCGACAGTCTTGAATCTTGTATGAAAGTCATATCTACTTTTGAGTTAGTTACAAAACCGCATTTAAATTAAGCCTATATAATTTAATTGGTAAAATAGATTTTTAAATTAAAGTCTACATTAGGCCTGGGCGATATCGATTTTTTTTTCATCCACGATATATCGTCAAACATATATCGCGATTTTCGATAATATCGCGATTATTATTTTTTCACGCATGAGTGCTTTAGAGCCGATAATAACAGGGATGTACCCATCTACAAGCGTCATAATAAATTACCAGTGCTTACCTGAGAGACACGTGAAATCGCGCCGTTCACGAGTGCACCATGGCCATTGGCAAATTCGTTTGCATATCAAGTTAATTATGTGGGACGGTTACTGCGTCGTGCGTCCCAATCAAATCATCAGCCCAAGGTCACGTGATTCGTGTTCCACGTGACTGGGTCATAGTATAAACACGTGACTAGGTTCATTCCTGCATAGTACCGTGAAGAATAAAACCATGTGATTGTGACACGTGGTTTATCAAGAATACGTGTATATGCGTTTTGTCACTAGACAAGAGTCCCAGTATGGTATAATCATGGAGGTAAAAATAGATGGTATAATATAATAGTGTCCTAATCCCCAACTTTGATTGAGCTGCTGCCGATCCATGCTTTGATTTAATACATGACTAATGTGAGCACAGAGCACCTGCAATTACTGAAAATGTTATTTTATTTTTAAGGTAACGCCCATATTCTGCATATATTTAAATATGCATGATATAATGGGCTCCCACGTCGTGCACCAGCCAGAGTCACAGACCACCATGGCTAGACAGTGAGACTAAACATTGTCTACGCATTGTTGGATCAAAACCCCATTCAATCCCAACACTTAATCCGTCTAAATAGATTTCTTTGAGTGGCGGTGGATTATTAAACGACGTCCCGTCAGGCGGCTCCTTTGTGATCTGACAGTTGGCTTACCACAGAAGTAGTTCTATTTTGTTTCTCACTTCCGAAAGCTGACAAGACTTCCCTAAGTTTCTCCCATGGAATTTCTGACCCGACTGCCAATCGATGATTTTTTTTAATCCCAATATTTGTTTTCTTCGCGATATATATTTTTTCATTGCGAATTGCTGATATCTTGATAATTTGAAAAGTTCTCGATATCATAATCGAATAAAAAAAAATCATCTTAATAATATTCCAAGAGTTGAATAATTTATCAAAATTTAATTTAAAAAAAAATATGGGTACATATTTCGATGGTCCCCAAACGTTTGATTTGTTTTTGTGCACAAATGCACAGGGTTATTGGTCCTGAAAAGTTTGAGATGAACTGATCACTTTTAACTACTAATCTTTAACGAGGGTAACCCAGCTACTAATGAGGTTAGTAGGCTAGTCATACCTTATTATTTCCCAACAAAGTAATGAAACCAGGGGTGTAGCGAAGGTATTTTCTTTGGGGGTGTTGAAGCAAATTTGCCGACTGACATCAGTGGCGTAGCCATGATTTTCAGAGTGGGGGTGTCACCAACCCCCCCCCCCGCTCTCTATGGCCCTAGCTTAAACATTCACAATTTTCTTTGACGGGATCCACCATTATTCAATAAAGTTGGCCTGTCGTCGGCACATGTAAGTCTGTAAATTAAATTTTTGAGACTTTCTTATGGAATATAACTACCATACAGCGTATACCCGATCTTTGTACAAATTGTACGTAGGCCTATACTCCATCAATCTATGTATAAATTAATAAAGGAAGGACTTGAGGAAGTTTTGCCACCCTCTTAGACAGCGCCCTCATGCGGCATAGAGGAATATTTTCTTCAGATACGTTTACGGCTTAGCGATGAGCTCCAAATGTTTGAGAATTAGCATTCACCCCGTCCACCGTGCGTTATAACATATTTAGCGCCATCTATTGGCTGAATTTATTAAGTTGTAAATGATTTTTCACTTTGTAGTCAATTGAGGGCGCTGTACTATTTTTTGATGAAATATATACAGGAAATTTTGGGACTTGATTCGCGGTCCACGCGACTGGGTCATAGTATAAAATTGTGACTAGGTTTATTCCTGCATAATATCGTGGAGAGTAAAACCATGTGATTGTGACCCGTCATTTGCACTTCGGAAAATGTGACCAAGTTTGGATTGTACTCGCACTATTTTAAATAAACGTCACGTGGTTTATGAAGAGTACGTGTATGTGTTTAGTTTACGCGCGTTTGCGCGTCAGTTGCCTATCTTGCGCCTTGCGGAGCTATACGATCTTTGATATCAAAGATCGTATAGCGCCGCAAGGCGCAAGATAGGCAACTGACGCGCAAACGCGCGTAAATTATTGAAGTACGCACTGGAGTGGAACGGCCGCCATTTTAGGAAGCACAATCAGTTTTGCGCGCGCAATAATGTTCATGATGTACGATGCATGCAATGCTCAACTCGAATTTTAACGGTACTACCTTTTTAACTTAAAAAGCACACTAACGTATAAATCTTCTGAAAGTTGTTGGATGCATTATAAATGCCAGATTTAGGACAATAGCCTGAATTCAGGCTTTTCCGTGTAAACGTAAAAACATAATTTTGAGGGGGGGGGGGGGTGTCGGGGTTAATATTAATTAGAATTTTCAATTCTAATAAAACGTAATCCGCAGTGTACTAGCTGATGCTGGGCCCAGCCTGTTTTTTTGATAAGATGACTGAGGTCAATTTCTATAAAATGTTAATTTCAACAAATTTCTTGTTCAACAATTTCTTGAGAAATTCTGTCCATTTATAGAAATTTTCCTCATTCATCCTAGCCAAGAAAAACATTCCACGGGACTATGACAGTGAACCTATTGAAACTACAAGTTAAAAAAATAAAATGAGAGAACACATAGACTTCAATCATTAATTGTTGGCGTATATCTTGACATAAAATTCTTGTCTTGAAAATCGGAATTATCAAAATTTTTCTTTCATATTTGGTCAGGGAACTTTATCCTGTCTTACACCCCCCCCCCCCACACCACCACCCTGAGCAAAGTTTTTACTCTGAAATATTATGCCTAATTAACTGAAAATTCTTCAGGGAAAAGTTAAAGTATTTTTGAACATTGGGAAACAATATTATTATTATTAGCATTATTGGTTTATTAAAAACACTTTGCACAGCCAAAAGGCTGAATTGCACAGTACTTTTAAATTTAATATTCAATAAAATACAGAAATTACAGGTATGTATAAGCTTTGAACAATAAAAAGGGCCTCAAATAAAAATACTTAGCAAAAACCACAATGAGACATATACTTTAGCAAATCAACATTTATATGACAAATCAACAAATAAACATTTTCCAATTAAATTAAAATATTTTTTTTTCTAATGAAGTAATGGGAATGTGTCTGTAAATGCAACTATAATTCAAAGTTGTCATGTCATTCTAATGATGAATTCTGATTTTCTTGAGATGACAAATCATCTGGTAAACAGTTTTTTTACGTAAATGATTACACCTCAGACAGACACATGTGAAACTGTGATCACATGTTTCTACCATCAGACTTGCAATTTAACGGTTATTTTTGTAACCATTTTTTAAATGGTAGGTTACACGGTTAACTGACAGTAAATCTATTTTTAAAAATACGTTGGAAACATACATGTTTCTTCTGCTCCCTGGCAACAGTGTACAGGTTTTGAGAGGTGTTGTAGCCTTAAAATATGGAAACTTTATTTTATAAACCAAAATTGCATTTAATGTTTACATTATGTTCATTGTCACTGTGCCAAAACAAATACAAATTTTGAAATTAAACTCACCACTTTTATTTTGAACAAAAACACCATTACCCCAATTATTTACGGTTATTATATTTGAAAATCGCAAATATTTGCAATGTCTGATGTCCGTTCAGGGCCCCCATACTATTCTCCAGTTAAAGTCACATTGACTGATCTCAGTGTACAGCTTAACAACTTTATTTATGTCGCACTTTCTGAGCTTTCCTACATTTCCTCTTGAGAGTGACATCATGTAGTTCTCTGTTTTTAAACTTCAGTGCATAATGTATTCGAACATTTGCAAATATAGCTACAATTTTGGCTTTTATTCTCTCACTGCACACATGCATCTCCTTGTACAAATCTAGATCCTGCATCGCTTGATTGAGCAGGTGGGAGATGTTGCTCCTTGTCATCTTTATGTCATTAAATTCAGTGCGAAACAACTTCTCACATTCAGCACAGAAAGCTATAGGAAGCACTCTGAGGGGACCACTAACGATCCAAAGTCAGATATGGATGTGTCATAGGCTTTGTTATGTATGAATAGTAGCGCTGGGTTGTCTAATTCTGCATTGCCTTTCAGCAGAGCTTCTCTGCAGGTCTGGCATGATGAGAGTACTTCGTGTCCGGTGATAACTTTGCGACACAGATACCCAGCGATGTATGCAAGCGTGTTCTGTTCAGGGAGGTCAATTGGAATATTGTTGATTGCGATGGCTTTTCGTGCATTGTTGATACGTGTGACACGTTGAGATTGTTTTATTCTTCCTGCATTGCATGTTAGAGAGCGCAGTGTCAGGACAAATTTGTCCGAGTCAGGTAAGCAGTTGGAACCAGCAACTGGCTTGATAAGTGCAGCTACCATTACCATCCTGAAGGCGCAACGAAATTCCTTAGCCGATGGATTATCTCTAAAGCCACCTTTTCGTCGAATGGTAGAAAACATATTTTCTACAATATCCTGGTTAAGACGAGATGTTAGCAGAAATCGGACATAAGTGGTTTCCTTCAAGTGCTGCCATAGCTGAGAAATACATGAAATAGCCAGACGCCATCCCTTGATAAACAGAACATTCTTAGCTCCAACTACCTTCAAGCTCTTGAGTATTGGCTTGCATGACCCAAAGAATGATTTGTGTTCAGAGTTTTCGGACAAAGGCCTTCTCAATTTTTGTGGATCCTTGAAACATCTACTGTTAAATGCATCAAACAAGTTGTTTGAAATCAGCTGTGTATGCAGCTTCTGCAGGTAATTTACCAAATGCTATTATGTGTACAGGCCCACAGACACTGAATGACTAAGCACCTGTGCTGCCTTATTTACTCTCATTTTGGAAAAGCTTGAGAGCTCAAAGTGCCCTTTTGTGAGTTTGTGCGCTTTTCTGATTCCCAATTGTGAATAAATTCATAGAAATTACGAATATGTGTCCACCTGATGTGTTTGCAACCATCTTTTCCATTGATCTGGAAGACATATTTCTCCAAGTTAGATCTTGTGTTTTTTAACAAGTGTGGCGGGTCTTGCAAACAGAAGATTTTGTCCTCCCCATGGATGAAGAAAGGCTGCTTTTCTGTTACTGAAAGGAGTTTATAGAGTCGAACATTGCTGGACCCTTGGTCACATACAACAGCCTTAGGTTGCAGTCCAGTGCCTTTTACATTCTGAATGCATTCGGTGAGCAATTTCTTCAGGTTTTCAGCACGTGTGGCGTCTCTTGACAAAAAATAGCCAATGGGCTGTTTCCACTTGCCAATCAAACCCCTAAGCATGAACACAAGAGCATGATTTGCAGGCTTTGATGTTTTACCCAATGAGCCAAAGTCTTCAAATCCCTCCACCGCATCTTCTGTGATGTTGTATGACAGGCCTGCACGTAGACTCATTTCGTCAAATGTGATGACACATAACTTATTCTTTTCCGTCATGCCAGCTACTTTGCCTCTCAACAGTTCAAATACCTTGGAAGGAAAGCCAGGCCTTACTTCCACATTACTCAACCATTTTCGGAGGGATGACACAGATGGAAGTGTGAAAATACGTAGACAGAATTGGTATGCACGAGGACTCTGGTGATAAAGGGACAGTGCTATTACTTTGTCTTTGTAAGTCCATCTCCTGCCTTTAGCCTTGCAACGCTGTGATGAATTCCGCAATTGAGATGCAAAGAAGGTCAATGCTGGCTCTTCTAAAAAAGCACTTGCTCCTTTGATTAAATCACTCATCGATTGCGACTCTCTGCTCACCTTGTCCAGTGATCTTTTCAGCTGTTGCACCATTTTCTTCAGTCTAAATGTTCGAAGGCGCTCTTTCTTGAGCAGTTTGCTGTTCTTTCCTTTGGATGCATGATCATCGATGGCACAAGATGATTCATATGATAACAATCTCCTGGAACCATATTTGTGATTGTTTTCAGGAACTTTAAAATATGTATGGTCAGTCACATTATCAGCCACTGCAAAGAAAAAAGAGAGGCAAATGTCTCAATGTTACAAAATATAAAGAAAGAACAGCGGTATAGAATAAGCAGACACCGGAGAGTGTCGTGTGCAAAATGGAAGCCATGAGGTCTGACTAATTTCTTGTACCCGAATCCCCAAAATATGTCACAAATTGGCGACGAGGATGGGATTGAGGAGGTACCAGAGTCATTAAATAGATGAGTTAAAGTCCTAGATTCAGATCGTTAGGATGGCGGCGATCATCGGGAAGGTGGATGAGTTTGATGAAGGAAAGGAAACCTTCACGTGTTACTTCTATGCACATATCTGTTCTTGCCATGTTTATACACATGAGCAATGTATGTGCGTGGTCCACAGACTTTCACTACTTTCCCGGGCAGCCACTTAACCAGATTGTTTTTATGACTTTTGATCCTTACTTTCTGATCTACCTGGAGAGTTCGCTCCTTTACTCGACCTTGGTCATGATACATTCTTTGTTTTTCTTGTTTGCTCTCAACTTTTTGTGCCAAGTTGGGTTTCAAAAGAGAAATTCTAGTTCTAGGTTGCCTCTTTAGGAATAACTCTGCTGGAGTTCTACCTGTAGTAGTCTGTGGCGTATTCCTATACATTATGAGAAAATTTGCTAGTTTGTGATGTATTGACAGATGTTGCTTCTTTGGGTTTGGATCCAACAATTGTTTGATCAGTGCTCGTTTGACAATCTGAACAGTCCGCTCTGCTGCTCCGTTTGAAGCAGGGTGATACGGTGCCACACGAGTATGTTTAATTGATACCGTTTCTGTCCATACACTCTTTGAATCCATTGGAAGTAAACTGCGGCCCGTTGTCTGAGACAATTTCTTCTGGAAGTCCGTATGAGGAAAACAACCTCCTTAAGACATCCAGAGTTTTTGCGGTAGTGATAGTTTTCATAGGGTACACTTTTACCCATTTTGAGTGACTATCGATCAAAATCAACGACTGCTGTCCTTTTAGGTCCGCAAAATCAATGTGCACCCGCTGCCAAACATATAGGAGTGCCATGGTCAAGCGGTTTAGTGCATCGGATTTGTGTTCTGCACTGTTAAAAAAATTCCTGTACATTTACAGTGTTTTCTTATGTCAATTGGTACCACAATGGTTACTTTTACGTACAGTAGATTTACCGTACTTTTCGTTGTACATCAACATAGTTTTCCGTTGTAAAACAACAGCGGCGTCTACTTATTAATCAAGTAGATTCTACTGTAAGTCTGTCAGTTTGTCAACAGTGGGCGCTTGTAAATGTACAATTCGCTGTTACACAACAATCACTGTATCGAGTCTCTACAGTGTGGCAACTGTGAGTGTACAATTTGATAAATGTAGGCTTATGGATTATACATATTGAAACCATTCAAAATATAATTTTCTCAACACTTTTATTTAATATTCGGCAATGGCAAGCAAATGCAATAAGCAATAAAAAAAAATTCAATTTAACATCAGCAGAAATCAAATTAATTCAAGTAGCTACTAAAAATTCAGTGTATTTACATATTATTAAAATAATGTAAATGTAAGGGTCACATAATAAATAATTTCAAATTTAAATAAATAAAGCAATGTTCATATTACATAGTACAATAATTGACAAAATGTTAAAGATTTTGTTTAAAAAAAATAAACCCAGTGGAAAATAAAGGTTATGCATCCAAAATCAGTAGGCCTTACTGAAGAAATGATTCTTTCAACAAGGCAGCCTTTCCTGTTTTTATAATTGTATACATTATTATTTGTTTTCATTCTTAAATTTGTTTACTGAGGAATTTATATGGGCAGATGTAGTTTACATCCAGTTTTCGTGTTCTATCTTTGGCAATTGGTTAACTAAAGGGCACAAGAACGAACCTTACATTGAAATTAAACTAAAAATATATAAGTGTATTTTCTCCTCCGAAAAATCTATTGTGACTGAGTCTTTACCGCTTGTTTTATAAAATAGATGTTTTTCTTGAAATCCAGAGGGTCAGAGGAGTACTATTTGGTACCTTTTTAAATGACAATTAAATAATAACAAAATGAAAAAATGGAAAAACATTATATAAAATGTTTGTATAAATCTAAGTGAATTTTCATCTGCTTATGATTTTAAAGCATGAATAAATCATGGAATTCCGCATGCAAATTATACTGCCTCGAAAGGGAAGCTTCACTTTTACTAAGTTTTAGTATCTAAAATAGTTGGTTCAGTAATATCGAGTCCTTATTACAGTTGTATCAATTTCATAAAATTGGTTTCCATATTTTGAACAGCCTGGTAAATTGAGTTTGTTGGTTATCTTCGCCAATGTATTTGTTTGGCCAAGATAAACAAGAATTTTGTTAGGAAAATACTTATCTCTGGTATTTGACGTTTATTTTTTAGATTTAAAACCCTTTTAATTATTACGTATATGAAATTGCAAATAAGGACCTTATAGCACTGAGCAAAATAAAAGTCTAGTTTTACATAAAAAGTAAATTCTTAATTTCAAAACTCTTTTATAATCAGGGGTGTGATTGTATAAGGAAATGAAAAATCCTGAAAAATGCTTCAAGCAGTACCCTCTTCTTGGTCAGGAGATGATCAGCCCCTAAATATACAGGATGTTACATTTTACAGGTTTACAGACTCTCCACATCCCCACAAATAGTAATTTAGAGGTCTGGTCATAATCTTTCTTCCCTGTGATGGCAACTTCACCTCTTACAAGAAAATCTGGAAGTTAAGGGTGTTCAATGAAAAATCCTGATAAATAACAGGCCTGTATAATACATAAAGTCTTCGTTTATGGTTAAATATGTACAATGACATGTTTATCAAAACATCATGAGATCATTTACATGAACATACATCTTAAAAACGTCTTTAATAACACCCTTAAAAAACGGTTTTAACAAGTCTTAAAAACTTCTCAGAAAGTAACCTTTGAATATGATGTGATCTTCCAAGATTAGGACAACTACTTAGTTCAAAATGCAAAATAAATTAAAAAAAATTAAACAAAACACCCAAACCAAAAAATGTTGCTTAAAATATTTCAAAACTATACGTCCAAAGGGATTGTATTGCTTTCACTTATGTGACCAAATTTTCCAACAGACTTTTTTTCTTTTTTTTGTAGATTACTTCAAAAGGAAGGTGCAAGATAGGTTTTAAAATATCTTTTATGTAAAAGAGGATGCAAAAGTGATCCCATACGTTGAAACCCGAGAAAACTATACAGTAAACCTGAGGTGAAATAAAGGCATAAAGACGTTTCAAAACGGTTTCAGTTGAAAACAAAAATTAATATGTGCTTTTAGGTAGGTGTTTTTTCCTTTATTTTTGTTTCTTTTAAAGTTCTTATTTCATAAAATAATCTAGAAGTCGCAGGTTCAAGTCTTGATTCAGTCTAATATTTGAAAAGATTATTTATGTCAATATTCCTTTGTGGACTATTTGAAATAAATAAACCAAAACATTACGATAATATCCGATTTGACAGTAACATAATGTCAGCCTACACCTTTGATACTTACCTGATTACAAAATTACTGAACTATAATCTAAAAACTAACTTAATGTTAAGCTGGTGATGGTTCACAATATCCTGATAAATTATTTTGTCTGACATGTTAATGTCATATTCGAGAACGTATTACATTACAACTGTGATCCATTTTCCACATTAGATTACATACAAACAAAATCTTAATGCATTTACACTGGAATAAGCTGAAACGTTCACACGCTCACTCTTAAAGGGGTATATTGTCACGATCAGAGCAGGAGCTTACGGCTTGACATTGAATCCCGAACTAAGTAATGACGGAGCCTGTGGATCATTCGATGCAAAAGCAGTCGCGGTATTGGGATCTGGCGCACCCTGTGTTATCTAGGCCAGAGCGTGCTCGTGGGCTATTATTTTCAGTCACTGGGTTCATCTGAGTTCATCTAAAACTATCAGTTCTGGATTCAATGTCAAGCCGCAAGCCTGCTCTGATCGTGACGATATATCCCGTTAAAACTAAATTGTTGAATCAACATTTTAAAGAGTTCGGTCAGTGGCAACACTTTATAAAGTTGGATATAACTTTTAAAAGTGTTGAATTAACATTGATAAAAATAGACTTAACTTGACTCCGTGTTAATTCAAAACTTTCTTTGAGATGAATTTAACGTTAGAAAGTTAAAAGGTTGATTCAACACTTTAGTTTTAAGAGTGTTGGTTGTTATACATAGGCCTATATCTACATTCATGTAAAGTATGGATGTAATTACAGAAATGTGTCCAATGGTTTACAATCCCTTCAAAAAAAAGTCTGAGAAATTCGGACCATAGAAGCAGTTTTGCCGAGTTTACACGACCCACTTCTGCTCGTGGTCTTTGAGTTTTGTACAAAGGCTGATCACCTTGTTGTTGGGTCCTCCTGCGGTATTTCTTTCTCGTTTGGATCCCCGTTCTGGTCTTATCTCAAAATATAACCTGGATAAATTAACACAAAAGATAAAGAAGAAAATATATCACTACCTCTCATCTCTTTTGTATTTGAACCAAATATATGTAATGAGAACTGATCAATACAATAATTTCCTTCAATATACACACAGTGTAAGGAAGCAGGTCTATGCATACACATTCAATACAAATGGACTGTCTTTTGTATTAAAAACACAGATCAGGGTTTAATGATTAATTCTAATGATGCAAATGAACCATACAGTGAAATTTGATCGGTCAAGAATATGCTTAAGTGTTGGTTCCAGTAATGCTACAGAGCATAATAGAAAAGGAATGGGATGCAAATGATAACTATACTCGACCCTTCCCTTCTGTAATTAAATGACAAGTTATAAGAATTGTTTTTATGATTTACCTCTGCAAGAATTCCAGAGTGGCAGCAATCTCTGCAGGGTACTGTATGTTGAAAACATAAAAAGACATGAACCAAAGCTCAATACCCTGCAGAAATGAGGTAGCTTTTATCTGTGGAGCTCCATCAATGCAGACTGCAAGCTTTGTTGCAATAAATGGATTAGGACCTGTAAAAACATACAAAGTACAAAGTAAGTACATCAATAGAAAACAGGGATAAGATTCAGATTCTAATATAAACTCCAATCATCAACTTGTCTTGTCCTTTCCTGAAATTTGATTTCAAAAGTGTTATGTATCCACACTAAATCCAGTTCATACTTCTTGTAAAGTGACATCATATTCGCAGCGAATAATTTGCCCTAGTTTAATGTGCTCAACTCTTGCGAAGTATAAACCAGGCTCTAGTAATGCTTACATACATGTAAATGAAACATTTAACAGAGGTGTCCTCAATCTGAATCCAAATACATTAAACATGACTTATTCTAGATCTAAAAACGAAGTGTTTCAGTGTAGGTAGGTAGAGTTTGATCTTATTTAGCAATTTTTATGTATAACTTATTTTATTTTGTTTTACATGTTAAATGTGATAACAGATTCCATGCAATCCCTAGTGGGGGGGGGGGGGGGGCTAGGGGTTTTAAATAATTTGTGCCCCCAACGCTTACAGCTGCCTTGTTCAGAAACACCAATGACAGTAGTATACTTCATCCTACTAACATTCATGTGACAATGGATGAGAGAAGGAGCCTCTTGTGCTTGTCATTATTCTATCATGTGCAACAGATGAATAACGAAGTACATCAAAAATATATATGCTTAATTCTTACATAGGCACATGAACATTCATACTTTTTCTGGATTAGGAAAAGGGATTAAAAAAAAGAGATTTCACATAATCTTTAACAATTTTTAAACAATGTATTTTAGAGGCATTTGTTTATCATTTTCTTTTTTATATTTTTGTTTGTTTTTAACTCTGAACATTATTATGTAAGCATTACATAAAAACAGCAAAATTGACTTTCAATATCTGTCTTCAACACACAAAAACAAAATCTGTCCGCAAAAAATATTATTTCTACTCAGAAAATAAAGAAAGAAATAATACAAACTACATTATTTTTCATAAATATTACCTGCAAATGCCAAGACTGGGCTCTCTGTTGAAACCTCCGCGAGTTCATTGGAAGATGCAGTTTCCTTTAGGTCTGCTTTTTTGGGGGAGGGGGGGGGGGATGAATTTCTATTGCATACTTTACGGGAAAAAATAGTCTTTTAAATTGTTTTGATACACTTCCATAAAAGCAACACTCGCAATCTTTATTGAAAAAAAAAATCCAAATTTTTTTCTAAAATTTGAATCAAAATGTCTATTGCATACTTTAGGGGAAAAATAGTCTTTTGAAATTTTTTGATACAAATCTTTATTAAAAAATCCTAATTTGTTTCTAAAATTTAAATCAAAATTTTTGAAAATTAGTAAACTAATTCGAAAGTAGACTTTTTATACGATTTACCAACAGTCTACAATGTCTTTTAATCAAACATTAATTCATTGCATTTGGATATTTTGAGGTAACTGTAATTATTGTTAACTATTTGAATGTAACTGCCAGAATAATGTTACATGTAAACCAACATTGTCAGCATTCAGTCAAACCAGTGTGACCTAAATAAAAGCTTTGTGTAATTAAAGTACCTTAAATTCCTTCAAGAAAAACTCCTCCTTCTCACCAAAATAACCTGGCAGAGTACATATTGCTGCACAAAACGATGCAGTTTCTTGTGAGAGTGACTCGTCTTGAGCTGTTTGGAGCAGTGTTTGCCATCTTTCACTAACTTTCTTTTTCTCTGTCATGAAACGCAGAATTGAACTGCCCTTTGAAGCCAAATTGGTTGTGAACACCGTATTTGTCTCATGTCCAACAAGACACTGGAAATGATCTAACAAATGGCGAGGTTCAAATAGGAAAGGCCACGATTGCTTTACAGCGTGCAGAGAGGCTGGCTGCTTGTTGATACAATATCGTTGGTTGATATATGTACATTTCATATGCTCTACAACTTTTGAGATGTCTTTGTCTCTCTTCTGATACTCTAGCTGAAGCCATGTTTTCTTTTCATCAAGTGACTCCTGGTCCTCTCCATCAGGAAACACTGTAGGTTGCCACTGAGAACAGCCATACGAGTCTTTCACATGGGTTTTTCTGGGGCGTTTACTTGTACTGTTATTCAAATCACGCTGCTTCCTTTTTTCAGGAATTGAGTGATGGTTATAGTATGTTGTTTCTAGTGATCTGGCAAACCCTTCAACACCCGTTCCAGAATCATTCTCAAATGATGCTGGAGACATGGCAACAACAGTGTTTGGAATTGATTTGAAAATCGACCTACTAGGTCTCTCTCCACAATGGATAAATTCATCCACGATGATTTTTTGTGTTAACAGTCTATCTTTAGGTGGTGGCCTACGGTTCTCGTTCAATGCAGCCTTAAATGTATGGGGCCATCGGTCTGACCTCATGGAGAAGCTCTTCTTTGCAATACTAGTACCTATGTATATAAATGGAACCAGGAAAGCATTTCTGTCACAATAATTAAAATGCAAATGAACCAAGATGTTATGTTCAGGTCTTCGTTTATTTAAAGTGGTGATTATCTTACAAGTTAGTGCCAATCCACACTGGCAGAAACACAGTTATTTCTTTATTTGTTTTGTATAGATTTTCAAAAAATTGTTAGTCAAAATTATATAATTGATGTAATAATTGCATCAGGGATAAAGAATATGATTTTGGTTTTACCCTTACACCAATGTATGAAAAGCACTGTATACTCTGAGTCCTGCAGGAAAAAAAATCCACAGGCTATACTTGGGAGGGATTCGAACCCACGACCCCCACATACTGAGTATACAGTGCTTATCATACATCAGTGTAAGGGTAAAACCAAACTAATATCCAAAAAATTTTGTAAATTATCGGCACACTCCCATGTGTATACGTGTACACACCAGTGTTACAATTGAGACCACCATATCTGTACCCAATTTAGTTTGGAAAGTCCCCATAAAAGCATAACATTTGAATTGATATAAACCTTCACTATATGGATCAATAGTATGAGTGTGCTGGATACTGTCTTTTGAAGCAGCATTGACCTGTCGCAGGAGATTACTGATGTCATCATCAAAGTCTGTGTCAACATCATCTGCATTAAAAAAATAAAGAGAAAAATAAATTTATCTCTCAACTAATGTCAAATACAACATGGATAGTGGTGACAAAAGTACCACAATTTGTATCATATTTTCCAACTGAAATAGGACCACAAAATTTTCCTTCTCATCAAAGCTCAATAGACCCATTGCATATGACGTCACAAGCTCAAGCAGCGCCCTCACTGAGTTAAAAGGAAGACCTATCATTGCCTGAGAGTTTTGCGTGATGGCCGCGTGTACCTATGCAAGAGGTCTATATCTATAAGTATAAGTATAGTATAAGTAAAGAAAAATAAAACAATACAATTAGATATTAGTTAACTAAAGAAGGGAAAAAGCGCCCTCACTGAGGTAAAACGAAGACCTATCATTTCAACTTTTCATCCAACATAAATCAGCTTTTTCTTTTCAACTTGAACACTACATAACAATTTTCAGTGTGTTGTTTTAATTTCATTAATTTCTGTATTTACTTAAATTTTTGGGACAGTTTATTGGGAGAGTGCAAACTCTCTTCATAGGCCTGTCATTTTACCTACCATTACTAGACTGGGTCACCACATAGAGAACATCTCCATGAGAAACCATTCCCAAAGCTATGTCATCATCTACATCTGTTTCATCTTTTAACTGGAGTTTAAAGCCTGGTTCGATGCCCATCTTGAAACCAACTGTATTTAAAGAAAATGGGATGAGAGCAAAAATCTTTGTGAAAAAAACAATGGCATTGATAATATTTTACATCCTCTTTGCATTCTAAACAAGGAGTTATAACAAAGGGGAACATTATGCACTTTTGCCTGCATGGCACTGGGTGAGTTATAATTATTTTCAAATTAAAACTGGCAAAGTTATAATCACAAAATTCTCACCATTGTCTTTAAGGTCCTCCAGGTCCTTCCCTGCTACTATATTTTTCTTCTTTCCATCAAGGGTCCAGATTTTGTATGGTGTTGAGGCAGCCATGTTGCGTATTAGAGACAAGACTCGTAGAGACACACATCAAAAATGAATGCTGAAATTTGGGAAGATATGCCAAGTTCAAGTAACTATAGGGTAAAGATGATTTCAGTCAAAGAAGGAACTCTTTGGCACCACATATTTGCACCCAAACTTATGGTACACAGCAAGGGGATAAACATATGGAAGGTCATCAGCAAACACACAGAACAAAGTGGACTGGTCATCAGCATCGGTCTTCTCAAACAAATTGAGTGCAGCATCCCTTTCAAATTCTTGAGTTTTAACAACAAAATACAGTGACTGCTCACACAAAAGTGCACATTGGATAAATCCCATTTGAACTCTTTGACAATTGATCACACGAGTGACAATGATTTGTTCTTTCTTGTAGTCAGTCCCCTTATATCTTACATCATGTGCTATGGACACGGTATTTTGATTCTCTGCACAAAACTTTGGACAGGCAAACAGACAGGATGTGAATTGCTGATTGTAATATTCTATTGCAAATTCTGTGGCATGCTTCACTTGTAGTTTGGGAGGATACAGTCTGCAAGTGCTGTATGAAGCTTGCAGCATCTGATGTCGTGTAGACAGTGTTTTAGAAACATTAATGAAATTCTGAGAGGATGATATAACGTATTTGAAGTATTTATGTTTGCTTTCAAATCTCATAGTCCATACCCAGATTAGGGGTCCAAACCTAAGTGTAAGTTCTGAATAATGAAGAAGAAAGTGGTGCTTAGGGCGCAAAGCCGTGTCAGGAAACAATCTAGCACGATCTATTAGGTATTCTTCTGTACAGAATTGTAGGTGCTCAACTTGTCCAATGGATAGTTTAGGTGCTGTGACCAAACCTATGATTTCCTGAAGTTTTAATAATACTCTCCAAACATCATCATCAGAATCTACTTTATCCCAGATGAGCAGAGGAAGAAATCGAATAAATGTCCAATTTTGAACAGCATGACCGATAAGTCTTTTGCTAGTGATGTATAATGTGTGCTGGTATATCACCTTTATCAGTACCATGGAAGTTAAATTCATTTATGCGTTTATTTATCAAGTGAACATCAAACCATTTTTTGGTGTCTATCATGTATTTTAAATAGAGCATTACATCATAGCACACGACTCCTTCAAACAGGTCATGCCCCAGACATGGTGGAAGTCCATCACATACATGGAAATACCTCAACTGATTGAATTGGGAATTGCCTTTGATACCCATTACTGAAACACCATATGGATAAAGATGCAATCTGTTTACACATCCCTGGTTGTTATGTTTTGTGCGTGGCTCTCCAACTGCAACTGGGTCTTCTTGGAATTGTTCTTGGAAACTTTCCAGGAAACCACCAATGCCGTGAGAGCCCAAGTTGTCGCCGCATATCATGCACAGAAAACAGTGTATTGTATTCCCCTGTGGACCAATAAAACCATTTTCCTCTAAATCCAAAAGGTCAGTGATGATTGGCTGGAACACTTCTTTTGGAAACTGTTTATAGTCCGACTCCTTACAGAGCAGAATAAGTTGCATTTGATCAATTTTTGACCTGTTAAATGTGTGAATATTACCTAATGTCATATAAACACCAAGTAGCTTGTGTTTTTTTCTTGCAGACCCTAATGGGTTTACAACTTCGAACGCATCTTGATACAGTATGAGACGTAATGCTGTTTCATCTTCTGCGAAGGAAGACTTCTTGTAACACGAACCACTTGTCCAGTCTGAAAACACACCATCCTCTGGATGACAGTGATTTGTATATTGTTCATATACTGAAGGGTCAGAGAGAAGATTTTTCAATGTCTCCTTGATAGGAATATAATGCATGTAGCAGTTTTTATTAGTATTTTCATTTTGACCAAGTAAAAGTTCAACAGGTTCAACATAATTGAAAAGTGTTTATATAAGTCCCATTCTGCAATGTTCTGATCGCAAACTTCCTTCATGAACATCTTTAAATATGTTACTTTTTCTGAGCGAGTCAACAATTTTGTCGATATTATCACTTTCAAATCCATCTTCAAGAAGCAGCTCTCTAATTTGTTTGATCCTGTGTTCATCAGCAAATCCATGGAGTTCACTCACATTGTCAATCAAAAACTGTATTGTCTTATTTGGTAAATGATACTTGGCCTGTAGTTGGATGTATAATAGTGCTGCCTTTTTTAAAAGTTGACATTCAAATTCTTCATCATGATCTGGAATGTCATCTTCAATTTGATCATCATCAATTTCTTCAACAGATTCATTGTTGAAATTAGTTCCTCTTGCATTAAAATATTCCACAGCAATACCCAAGTCACTTTTGTGATATCTGGAGATGTGGCTTCGAAAGGAGTTGACACTATTAAAAGAACTACTACAATTCACAAATGGACACGCGACTGCAAAGCCGCTCTCAATGTGATGCACAAGGTGCTTTTTTAGTTTCTGCAAATCATCAAACTGCTGCTGACATACTGCAATGTTACACTTGTATAATGCTCCCTGTTGAAGTTGAGCGGCTGCACCTTGAACGCTTTGAGTAGTGTGGAATTTGATGATGTGAGTACGTAAGGATTTCAAGTTTGCAAAAGTATTTGACTTGAGAGAACAGCTGATGACAGGGCAATTGTATTGGAAATTTGGTTCATTTTGATGCACAAAACTACAATGTGTTATGTATGCATCAGCCCTCGGACCACGAAAACCACAGCTGCAGGCATTCATCTGTTACAACATACCCATGCCACCATGAATATGCTAGGGATACAAAGGAAATACAAGCTGTGTGCTCCTCATCTCTTACATTAGTAGTCTTTTTGATTGTTGCCAGTTCCTGATGAAGGATTCAAACTAATATGCCCACCACTTCCAGCACAGTTTCAGATACACTGTTTGAAAAAGAAAAAACATCATACTAATAAGTTTCAAACATTTGCAAGTTAGATACACAATCTACTAGGGTTAAAATCTCAGTGTAACTGACTCTGAATAGGCAACTCAACTACACAAAAGTAAATTTAAAAAAATTAGACAAATGTCCAAGTAAGCATATTTTGGGGAATAGGCGATTATCCTCAAGGCTCAAGTTTGGTTTTGATCAAATGTTCAAATTTTGAAATAACTTCAACGACACTTGAAAATCTGTAATCTGTCATGTCTGTAGAACCAACTTAACTAGTAGAAGGGTTTAGGGATGAATAGGGCCTACTAACTTAATAAGAATTGAACCTCTAATTCATGCCTAGACTATGTCGAAAAAGAGTTCAGGCTAGTGTTAGCCTAACGGTGAACGTGTTTGTTGTTTGTGAAGTGCAGTGAGCACACAATGCATGCACTAGTAGTAGTAGTAGTATGACTATGACCAGATACGTATACACGTACATGTATGGCTGATGACCGACTGCGACACACACTCAGTAGGCCTAGGCCTAGCCTATATAACATGACGAATACTAGGTCTTGGTCAGTTCAGAAAATAAACAGAGCCATGAAAGGTGGTCTGATATTGAAAATGTTTAACCCACAGTTTGTATCTCAAACCAAATTCTTTAAATAAAACAATATACTTACAACAAAGTAAAGAGCAAACATTTGTGAACAGACGACTTTTGAGCCCGCCAATTGACAGTCGCTGGTCCCACGGCAGCACACAAACTTTATTTAAGCAGACGTGACAAGGTACCAGTGAAGTAGTTTTGGCGCGCACGCACGTAGCACAAAGTTTTTCGAACACAACTAGGCATGTGCATAAGCTGACGTTATCTCGTAGCTAGAAACACAACGGCAACTTACGTTTAGTAATCCTTGGATTTTCATTTTGAATGGCCACATCTTTCATTCTATATTTCTGAGCCTATATCTGGGGCAAGTAAGGGACAAGGCTTTCGGGAAAATTCCGTAAACGTACCCCTAAACCGTAGTCTGCACAAATTGAAAGACATGTCTGGTTATGGTCTGGAGAGTGTGGAGACTGTACGTTATAATATTGGGCTACTAGCCTAAATAAAATTACTTCGCTGGATGGGCTAACTCTCGTTTAAGTGCCATTTTAAGAACGTTGTACTCTTACTTACTGTGTTAAATTTAAAAAATAATAATAATAAATAGGAGACTGAATGGAAGATGCTATCGGACTGCTTGTAGTCGGTCTGCATTGTAATGATAATAATTAATGCAGGACACTCTTAACATGTAACACGTCTCTTAGACTATAGCTTCGTCTACACGCGTTTTTACTACACGAACATCGTCGGCCATTTTCGTCTGTTTTCACCCGAACTAAACTTGTGACGTCGTAGAACGGGCGAATCTTATTGGCCAGTACGCGTGGGCAGTGATAAGTCATACTGCATTGTTCACATACAGCGCACAAAAGACGAACGGTGTGTTACTACAGTTATTAGGTGTTCGGGTATGTGCAGAAACACCTATTGTTTTATTCGTTTTTTCTTCGTTTTTTTCTTTTTTTTTTGTTCTTCTTTTCCGGATAGATTGTCTACCAAAAATGCATACATGCAAACTTCACATGAACTTCAAACTTGGCATATACTTAGAACTTAACACGTAGATGAAACACAATTTGTGACGTCATGATTAGGTCATCAGATATCGAATTACGATAAATCAAAGTTTAATATTTAAAAAAATCATATCTCAACAACCACAAGAGGTCAATTCAAAATTGTTGTACCATTGTACATATCCTTAATTGTCAAAAAATATTTACAAAAAGGTGACTTCAATTTGACCTTACTTCCTGTCCAAACCGGAAGTCAAAGTTTAATATTTAAAAAAAATCATATCTCAACAACCACAAGAGGGAAATTCACAATTTTTAAACCATTGTACAGATCGTTAATTGTCAAAAGATATTTACAAAAAGGTGACCCCATTTTGACCTTACTTCCTGTCTAAAAGCGTTACATCCAATGGCAATCTTGCCTCCCTACCATAAAGTAGAAAGAACGGACTAAAACCGACTGAATTATTTGCTGGAGTGGAACGATAAGCAAATTGTATAGCTGGTATATATTTATCCCAATTACTCTGAAACATCATTCACATAGTGGGAAATTGTGTGAAGGATTACTGAATTGAATCGCTCTTGCACTGCGTTACATTGAGGATGATAACTAGAAGTATTTAATATCTTAATCTTCATTATTCGACAAAGTTCATGAATAATATTAATTAATTAAAAGATGTACACCTCTATCGCTTAATAACGTAACTGGGCAACCATACTAAAATAGGCCACCTTGTGCAGTGATCGATAACCATTACCAGAGTTAGTTATTGGTAAGGAGCCAAAAATATCCATACTGACTCTTTAAAAGGCGTCAGGAACAGTCATGGTAACAAGTGGGGCCAGAACTTTGTGTAGATGAGTTTTTCGTTGTGAACAAGACTGGCAAGACCCAATTATCTATGTCACGATACATGCCTTTCCAAAAATATCGCTCACGAATTTTGTGATATGTTTTCTGTAAACCAATATGTGCCGCTAACACGTGATCATGACAGTTCTGTTGTAATACAATAGAGGTTTCGCAAGTATACGGATACGGATACGTCAACACTTTGTGTGTTCACGTGACGTGTAACCGTGGCGTCCATGTTTTGCATGGACGTTAACAACGGATACGGAAGTTCACACACGTAAGTTGAAAAACGGATACTGTTTTGCAGAATTTTAGTTGTATTTTTGTCCTAGATTAAAAACATCTCCCACAGTATTGCTTTTAATGGTATCATCCATGATATAGATAGAAATGTGTTAGTCATTTGTAAGCAAAAAAATGAGAAAAATGTAGTGTAGACAGGGTCTCCAGTTTTCGTCATGCTTGTTGGAAACTTTCTTTACACGCGTTTAACTTTAGCGCCCTCAAGTGACACATAGCTCTCTGATTGCGAAACAAAATCTGACGCGCGTCCAACGTGAACGGATACGGTTATCATAGCTGTATCTGTATCCGTACGCTTGCGAAACCTCTCTAATGTCAATATAACATACCGGTATATACAGCTGAACAACAACTTGATCTGCAGTAGTGTGTTTCCCATACATACGCCACTCTTTATGCAAGAGCCCTTCATGCACAAAATATTGATCAGCCTGGAATAACAATTCTTTAGTCAGTTTAGCATTATCTGGCAACTGATTATTTGTCAAATAGTTAACCATGGGACCCATACAGTTGTCATTCAATAAAGCTCTTTTAAAATCAGCAAGTTTAAGCTCGCCTGGAAACATAGGAATATTTGGCTTGGTAACCTCAGTATTACTTATAAGTGGTTTCCCTCTTTGGTAACGACTACTTCTGACAACATTTACTGTTGGTTCATGTTGTCAGTAGTTATTTGTTTTCTACTGGAATGTAGGCCCTGTTTTGTACTATACATCAACTTGTACTATACATGTAGTGTAGTGTGTATTGGTTGCTGTTTGTAACTAAACGGATCTGTTGGCAAGGAAGAAGATATTAACAACAACAAATCATCAGCATATAACTAAGTCAAATTAATGAAACATTTTATTTCGAAATCTCGCGAGAGATTCCGTGAGAGTCCGGCTACGCGCATGCGCAATCATTATCGCTACAGCGCATGAAAAGCGGTAACCGCTTTCGTTTATCTACGGTTTTTTCATCAACCGTCATCGGGGTGAAATCCACCCTTATACACTTTTAATTGTCTAAGAACAATTACTTGATTATCATGGATACGGCTGAAACAGCCGATGTTGTAGACAACAGGATGAAAAGTGCAAAAAATACCAGATCTACACGAACAAACACAACCGCATGTAAGCCTAATGCAGCAGTCGGTACTAACGTAACCGCCATGGCCGCAGGCAGAAACAACGAACAGTGTACAGAAACTGTACCAGGGAGTTCCAAGGAAACACCCACAATAACAAAACGACCTCCTCCCGTTAACTTAAAGAAAAGGAGGATAATGGCCGTCTGCAAGATCGAAAAACTGGAAGCAATGTTGCAACTACAGGCGACGAACGCACAGAATTTCCAGAACATGGTTATGGGGTCAATGAATGCAGGCATGGGCCTGTGTGATGATCACGCGGACGATAGTTTTTCGTCAAGCTACGGCGGCTACGCTGACAGCGTTGAGTCGCTGGACACCGGTACCGGTAACGTCAATAGTCATCACCTCGGCTCTCAATCTCATGGACTAATGGCCAATGCAGATACACCAGATGGTACCACGGCCACGGGGGACAAAGAGCAAGGATTTGCTAAAAAAATTACTGTCCCGTCCAGTGTGGGTAATCCAATTAATGACGATGTAGCAAATAGCTTATCCTTTCTCATGAAGGAGAAACTTGACGACAAACACATGTCCCATACTGCCAACAAGTATCAATGCCCAAGCAACTGTGAGGCTTTGGTGATACCGAAAGTCAACCCACAAATATGGGACAACATCACGGCAAAAACCCGTTCAAGGCACTTGAAGTTACAGAGAATTCAGAACCCCCTTATTAAAGGCATCACAGCTTTGGCTCAAGCGTGTGGGTCAGTGGAGTAGTATGTTAGATGGGGGTTCTAGGACAAGTACCGTTTTTTGTAGGCGTGGTTGATGATATATTTAGAGTGGGTGGGTGGGTTGTTGACGTCATCAAAAAATGATGACGTCATGAAAGGTTGGGTATAGGTATAGGTAGGTTGTTTATAAAAAAAACTGTTCAAAAATGCCCCTGGAAAAAAATATCACCAAAAAAATTGCTTAAAAAAATATAAAATAAAAAATTATCTAGGGTTAATAATGAGAAGCGAGTATGGAAGAAAGAAGAAGATATTTATCGAAATGGACATTGCGAGAATTAAAAGAGTTTGCGCAAGAACACAGACCAATCATATTAGTACAAAATCAAAAGGGTAAAATTTTAAAACGATCTTATTACGAAGCGGTACAAAAATATATAAAACGGCATAAACCAAGGCCATAAAGTGGACGTTAGCAGAACTTA
The DNA here is from genome assembly GCA_029582265.1 of Zoroaster sp. YZ-2022. NCBI lineage: Eukaryota > Metazoa > Echinodermata > Asteroidea > Forcipulatida > Zoroasteridae > Zoroaster > Zoroaster sp. YZ-2022. Next base: position 83,285,176 of record CM055816.1, read on the forward strand.
GCGAGTACGTAAGAATAAACAATATTGAGCCAAAAAGGCAGGGGGAGAAGAGAGCGGTTGTTAAAACAAGACACCATCGATGCTATTAAAAGGTTTAACGGGCAGGAAGAAGAGTTGAGATTTGACAAATCGGCAATTGACGGCGGAAGATATTTACGTCAACGAAGAATGATTGTTCCGCTCAATCACAGCAAAGAAGATTTAATCATTTTTTGGGAAGCGGCAAAACCAAAGATCAGAGCCAAGTTTGTTTTAGACTTGCAAGAATTTACGTCATTTAAGTTTATGATGTATATATATATATATATATATATATATATATATATATATATATATATACGTATTAATTTACGTAAACAAAAACTAGACAGTACGATCGATTATGCCGAACCAAATTTTCATAATAATAGGCAAATTGTTTTATTGAATTTGGATAGTATCGAAAATGTATTTAATACCGTTTTTTCACAAATTCAAGAGGCTTTAGAAAAATGGACGCAAAAGGGTTCCAGATGGGAGATTGATCGTATTGTAGATATGAGTATTACTATCGCGAGATATCAACCTTTGAGAGGTGGTTCTTATATCGAGCTACCGGACTATATAAAAAATAAAAAAGCGTGCATCAACGTAAAAAACAAAGACGACGATTGTTTACGATGGGCGCTGCGTAGCGCTCTTTTACCCGTGAAAATTCATCCGGAAAGAACGTCCAATTATCCGACGGAAGACGGTTTAAATTTTAATAGCATCGACGCTCCAACTCCGATTAATCAAATTAAGCGAGTAGAGAAACAAAATTGTATCGCGATAAACGTTTTTGGTTACGAATCAAAATCAATACTAGTTTACAAACTCAGCGATCAACCCGCGGATATAGATCGTATTAATTTATTATTAATTCATAAAGAAGAAAAAGGAACTAAATCTCACTACGTTTGTATTAAAGATATAAATAAATTAATTACTTTACGACCGAAACAAAGAACGTCAACATTTTTGTTTGAGATGTTTACAGGGTTACTCGACAGAAGCGTATCTTGAAAATCACGTAAAAATGTGTAAGGGAATTAACGACAGACCGACGACGGTTGTTATGCCGGAAAAGGGTAAAAACGATACGCTCAAATTTATAAATTTTCATAAAAAGATGAAAGTTCCTTTCGTTATATACGCCGACTTTGAAAGTATTATTAAAAAGATTGACGATGTAAATACGACTAATACTAAAAAACTTCAAGAACACGTTGTTTGCGGTTATTCGTACGTTATTGTTCGGTGCGATGCTGAAACTTTACCTCCCGTTGTATACCGAGGAGAAGATGCCGCGGAGCATTTTTTAAACGAATTAGAAAAAGACGTAAAAAACATCAACGAGATATTTAAAAATCCTAAAAAATGTACATGACCGAAGAAGATTTTAACTCTGCTAAAAAGTGTTGGATATGTGAAAAGGGATTTTTTGGAGGTGATGACAAGTTTAAACAAGTACGCGATCATTGCCACGTTACCGGTAAATATAGAGGCGCCGCGCACAATTGTTGTAATTTAAAACTAAGTTTAAAACCAGACAAAACTTTTATTCCAGTTGTATTTCATAATTTGCGAGGATACGACTATCATCTCATTATGCAGGCCGTGAGTCAAACGCGAGGAAATCTAACGTGTATTCCAAACAATATAGAAAAGTATATTTCTTTTTCGATCGGGCAACTACGATTTATCGACAGCGCTCAATTTTTACTAGCTTCATTAGATAAACTCCTAAAATCAAACAATTTTTTTCCAATTACTAAAAAGTTTGAATCAGATTTAGAAAAATTTAATCATGTAAAACAAAAGGGTATTTATCCTTACGAATACATAGATAGTTTTGAAAGATTTGAAGAAAAACAACTTCCTGACAAAAGTTGTTTTTTATAGTAGTTTAAACGACCAACACATTACTAAAGAACAATACGAGCACGCAAATAATGTTTATAACAAGTTTGATTGTAAAACTCTAGGAGATTATCACGATTTGTACGTGCGTACGGATACTTGCTTACTGGCGGACGTGTTTGAACATTTTCGCACTACTTGTATACGAGAGTATGGTTTGGATCCAGGTAATTATTACACGAGCCCAGGATTGAGCTGGGACGCTTTGCTTAAACATTCAAAAGTTTGTCTAGAATTGTTTACGGATGTTGACATGCATTTATTTATAGAAAAAGGTACTAGAGGAGGAACGTGTATGGTAAGTAAACGATACGCAAAAGCAAACAACCGCCATTTATCCGATTACGATAAAACAAAACCATGTAGTTTTATACAATATTTAGACACGAATAATTTATACGGGTATGCGATGAGTCAACCATTACCAACGGGTAATTTTAAATGGATGACTAAAAAACAAATTGACAGACTCTTGGACAAAGGATTAATACGTGGAAAAGGATGCATTTTAGAAGTTGATTTAGAATACCCTAAAGAATTACACGATTCTCACAATGCATATCCACTCGCGCCAGAGTCGTTGGTGGTACCGAAAGAATGGATGTCTGACTATCAACGCGGGCTATTAAAAGACAAACCCGCTCCAAACCGTTCAAAAATTAGTTCCAAATTTATACGATAAATCAAACTACGTGCTTCATTATCGTAATTTACAATTGTATTTACAACTCGGTATGAAACTAACAAAAATTCATCGCGTTTTAGAATTTGATGAATCGCCTTGGATGAAATCATACATCGATTTAAACACCCAACTCAGAAAAGACGCAACGTCTGATTTTGAAAAAGATTTGTATAAACTCATGAACAATTCAGTTTTTGGAAAAACTATGGAAAATGTACGAAATCGCGTCAACGTGAATTTGAAGAGATTAAACGATGAAAAAGCAGAAAATCAAATTCGTACACTCATTGCGAAACCAAATTTTGCCGAGGTTAGGATTTTTGATAACGATTTAGCGGCGATTCACATGCATAAAATAAAACTCGTACTCAACCGCCCAGTCTACGTAGGAATGAGCATACTGGATTTATCTAAACATTTAATGTACGATTTTTATTACAATCATTTAAAAAAGAAATACGACAACGAGTGTAATTTACTTTACACGGATACGGATAGCTTGTTACTAGAGATTCAAACGGAAGATGTTTATAAAGATATGGAAAAAGACAAAGATTTGTACGACTTTAGTAATTATTAACAAGAACATTTTTTACATTCTGAAGAGAATAAAAAAGTGATTGGAAAATTTAAAGACGAGACTGCAGGAACTCTAATCTCCGAAATTGTCGGTTTAAGACCAAAAATGTATTCGATACTTTTATCAAATGAAAAAGAAATAAGAAAAGCCAAGGGCGTTAAAAAACAAGTTTTAGACCAGGAAATTAAACACTCGCGATATAAACAAGTTTTATCTCAAAATAATACGCTTTATCACCCTATGAATTTTATTAGAAATGAAAAACACAGATTATATACAACGCGAGTAAATAAAATATCACTATCTCCTTTAGACACAAAGAGATATATTTTAGAGGACGGAATACATACTCGAGCTTACGGTCATTATAAGATAACCTAAAGAATTATACTTTTTTAATCGGTGGATTTTCTGTATCTGGCGGTACAATTTGTAATTCTTCTTTTACAAAACTACGATCGGGACCCACTTCTAAATAATACAAGATGGGTTGATTCGGAGCTTTTATCGTTTTAGCTAATCTATAAATTGTTATACTCCATATAGGATCGGTAGCGCGACGTCTCATATCTTTTTCAGCTTCACCGGGTGCGTATAAATACCGAACTAAACTGCTAGTTGGGATTCTTTTTTCTTTTTTTATAATAGCTGGTGAGGCTGGATTTTGCTCGACGACGGGTAATTTAATCGCGTCTTTAGGTTTTAAATTGATGAGTCTGGTTGTTTCGTTGTTTAATGCTTTTATGACCAACGGTAATCTTTTCTTAATAATTTCTTTCTCCCGATGCTATTTCTTTAGCGTATTGATGAGAAAATAATCTTTCACCCAAAGTTCTATTAAATCGCTCTACTATACCTTGCGCTCTATGTTGACTCGCATTGCTTCTTTGGATTTTTACGCCGTGTTGACTCATGATTTTAGCGACTAGTAGTAGTAGTAGTATGACTATGACCAGATACGTATACACGTACATGTATGGCTGATGACCGACTGCGACACACACTCAGTAGGCCTAGGCCTAGCCTATATAACATGACGAATACTAGGTCTTGGTCAGTTCAGAAAATAAACAGAGCCATGAAAGGTGGTCTGATATTGAAAATGTTTAACCCACAGTTTGTATCTCAAACCAAATTCTTTAAATAAAACAATATACTTACAACAAAGTAAAGAGCAAACATTTGTGAACAGACGACTTTTGAGCCCGCCAATTGACAGTCGCTGGTCCCACGGCAGCACACAAACTTTATTTAAGCAGACGTGACAAGGTACCAGTGAAGTAGTTTTGGCGCGCACGCACGTAGCACAAAGTTTTTCGAACACAACTAGGCATGTGCATAAGCTGACGTTATCTCGTAGCTAGAAACACAACGGCAACTTACGTTTAGTAATCCTTGGATTTTCATTTTGAATGGCCACATCTTTCATTCTATATTTCTGAGCCTATATCTGGGGCAAGTAAGGGACAAGGCTTTCGGGAAAATTCCGTAAACGTACCCCTAAACCGTAGTCTGCACAAATTGAAAGACATGTCTGGTTATGGTCTGGAGAGTGTGGAGACTGTATGTTATAATATTGGGCTACTAGCCTAAATAAAATTACTTCGCTGGATGGGCTAACTCTCGTTTAAGTGCCATTTTAAGAACGTTGTACTCTTACTTACTGTGTTAAATTTAAAAAATAATAATAATAAATAGGAGACTGAATGGAAGATGCTATCGGACTGCTTGTAGTCGGTCTGCATTGTAATGATAATAATTAATGCAGGACACTCTTAACATGTAACACGTCTCTTAGACTATAGCTTCGTCTACACGCGTTTTTACTACACGAACATCGTCGGCCATTTTCGTCTGTTTTCACCCGAACTAAACTTGTGACGTCGTAGAACGGGCGAATCTTATTGGCCAGTACGCGTGGGCAGTGATAAGTCATACTGCATTGTTCACATACAGCGCACAAAAGACGAACGGTGTGTTACTACAGTTATTAGGTGTTCGGGTATGTACCCGAAACACCTATTGTTTTTGTTCGTTTTTTTTCTTCGTTTTTTTCTTTTTTTTTTCTTCTTCTTTTCCGGATAGATTGTCTACAAAAAATACATACTTGCAAACTTCACATGAACTTCAAACTTGGCATATACTTAGAACTTAACACGTAGATGAAACACGAGTTGTGACGTCATGATTAGGTCATCAGATATCGAATTACGATAAACCAAAATTTAATATTTAAAAAAATCATATCTCAACAACCACAAGAGGTAAATTCACAATTTTTGTACCATTGTACAGATCGTTAATTGTCAAAATATATTTACAAAAAGGTGACCCCAATTTGACCTTACTTCCTGTCCAAACCGGAAGTCAAAATTTAATACTGAAAAAAATCATATCTCAACAACCACAAGAGGGAAATTCACAATTTTTATACCATTGTACAGATCGTTAATTGTCAAAAAATATTTACAAAAAGGTGACCCCAATTTGACCTTACTTCCTGTCCAAACCGGAAGTCAAAGTTTAATATTAAAAAAAATCATATCTCAACAACCACAAGAGGTAAATTCACAATTTTTGTACCATTGTACAGATCGTTAATTGTCAAAATATATTTACAAAAAGGTGACCCCAATTTGACCTTACTTCCTGTCCAAACCGGAAGTCAAAGTTTAATATTTAAAAAAATCATATCTCAACAACCACAAGAGGGAAATTCACAATTTTTATACCATTGTACAGATCGTTAATTGTCCAAAAATATTTACAAAAAGGTGACCCCAATTTGACCTTACTTCCTGTCCAAACCGGAAGTCAAAGTTTAATATTTAAAAAAATCATATCTCAACAACCACAAGAGGGAAATTCACAATTTTTATACCATTGTACAGATCGTTAATTGTCCAAAAATATTTACAAAAAGGTGACCCCAATTTGACCTTACTTCCTGTCCAAACCGGAAGTCAAAGTTTAATATTTAAAAAAATCATATCTCAACAACCACAAGAGGTAAATTCACAATTTTTATACCATTGTACAGATCGTTAATTGTCAAAATATATTTACAAAAAGGTGACCCCAATTTGACCTTACTTCCTGTCCAAACCGGAAGTCAAAGTTTAGTATTTAAAAAAATCATATCTCAACAACCACAAGAGATAAATTGACATTTTTTGCACCATTGTATAGATTGTTAATTGTCGAAAAATATTTACACAAAGGTGACCCCAATTTGACCTTACTTCCTGTCCAAACCGGAAGTCAAATTTTAATATTGAAAAAAAATCATATCTCAACAACCACAAGAGGGAAATTCACAATTTTTATACCATTGTACAGATCGTTAATTGTCAAAAAATATTTACAAAAAGGTGACCCCAATTTGACCTTACTCCCTGTCCAAACCGGAAGTCAAAGTTTAATATTAAAAACAATCATATCTCAACAACAACAAGAGGGAAATTCACAATTTTTATACCATTGTACAGATCGTTAATTGTCAAAAATATTTAGATAAAGTTGCCCCCAATTTGACCTTTACTTCCTCCCGAACACCTAGTGTTTGTTCAAACAAACACTTAAGCTCTAGTTTTCTTTGATTTTTGTCCTCAAAAAACTGGTTGTTCTTATACGGTATTATTTCTTGTAAATCTACAACATTCTTTAATACATAGGTTTCTGCTGTGGATTTTTTACAGAAATCTACCGTAATCCACTGTAAACGTACGACATTTTTAACAGTGTGATGGCTGAGTCGTCAGAATGTGGGTTCGAATCCCGACCGCGACCATGGTGCTTGTGTCCTTGAGCAAGACACTTTACCATAATTGCTTCTCTCCACCCAGGGGTAAATGGGTACCTGTGAGGGCAGAGTTGGTTGTTGTGTTTGATTAGCCCTATATGCGCTGTAATGGCAGCAATTGAGCTGAGCTGAGATGGTTTCAGGAATGATTTATGTCCCTGATGAGCAGGGGTAATAATATAATGCGCCTTGAGCACCAGTTTGGTGGATACGTGCGCTATATAAGTCATCATCATCACCACCATCACCATCATCACCACCATCACCATCATCATCATCATCATCATCATCATCATAGTACATGTGCATTCAGCAGTGTATCAGTATGTTTACTTTGTACTGTAGGCCTTATTATTGACAGAGCTAATTCGGGTAGTAAAACTTATTTAGTGTAAAAATATGTAATGATGTAAAAGCTCTTTAAAAAAAAAGCCACATAACTGCAAATTATTTTCAAGCTATAGAACTCAGTCTGCCAGTTTCTGGTCTCAGCACACATGGCCAATGAACCGCATGTCGTATGTGCACTGCACGCAAACTGTTCTAGTTACCTAGCATTTGATGTACAACCCAGATTTGAACCAATCACGGATTTGTGTAACTTGAAAGTATTTTGTGAGTCCCCAAAACACGAATTGCCCATTTCTTCAGCTCAGTCCATTACAGCCCGAGACCACACACAAAACCGGTAACTATTCTGTGGTAAATGCGCTGCAACAAACTTGCATTCCCTTTTTAAATCAACATATAATTTGTGAAGTCTTACTTGTGTAGCAACAATCAATCCTGATGTTAGTATTGTGGCTTGATTTATATGTTATGTCTGGAATGACAAATACCATTTTCTGCTGTCACTAATAGAAATTGTACATAGCCAAAGACACTGTTTCAGACACACAGCCTTAGCTTTTGATTGTATTTCCCTGCTCACTGAATACAGTTAAGAAAATTGTCAAGTGTTGTTTTTCAACATGGGCAGTAAGTGTCAATTTCACATTAATCTTTCTTTGATGAGAAGCCAACTTCATAAGAGATGCGGAGTATTCTTCGCCTCATTGTTGTACCATCCGTAAGCGTATCTTGAAAACGATGACCCTGCATGATGATAAACAAAAGCTATTTGTTAATGTCATCATATTGATTTTTTAGATCTGTATGCTGAGATTGTCACAACCAAGAAGCTATTGATTTAATTTTGCCCTACACCGACGTGTGTATAGCACTGCATACTCAGTGCTTTCCGAGTGTCTGTGAAAAACTACACAGGCGACTCGGGCGGGATTCGAACCCACGACCTCCAGCTTACTAGTGCCGACGTCTTAACCTCTCGACCACCGAGCTTGCCACTCCCTGGCTCTGCCATGGGCCTCTTGCAGAATGCGCCTCAACCTCTCTGCGAAACTTTTTCCTCGACTGCAGGACATTCTATTACCAAATCCACCGGCAACCTCAACTGTCTCCCCAACATCATCATGTTCGGAGACTCGCCGGTCGACTCCTGTGGAGTGCACCTGTATGCAAAGGATGCATAAGGTAAACAGTCATCCCAGTCACTCTGGTGTCTTTTTGGCTCAATCATCATGGCCACAATGTTTACCAACGTTTTGTTGAAACGTTCCACCATCCCATCGGACTTCGGGTTGTATGCCGTTGTCCGAGTCTTCAAAATGCACAGGACACGACACATCTCAGCAAAAACTGCTGACTCAAGTTTGTCGCTTGGTCGGAATGCAATTCCAACGGCCGGCCGAACCATTGCCTCGCAAGAACTTACAGCGGCGCCTGGCACTACAGCCTCACAACCAGATGTAATTTCGGTGGTCTCGGCCACCAACACTCTCCCAATGAACGGTTCTCCTGCAGAATTGGTGCACTTTATTCGTTCCCCATTCAACCTCAACTCTACCACTCCTGACACCATTTGTGGCGGTGTTCGACGCCGGGGAAAACCCAAGGGACTGATCTTATTGAACCAAGGACACCAACCAGCGCCTATTATCCAACAAAATTATTTATTAAACTTGCGCACGGGTGAGCGGCTGCCCGAACACAAGGGGGGATAATTAACTAAGCCAAGGGGAAGTTCACCACCGCCTAGGGAATGATTATACCTCAGTAGGATTAGAGCAATTACCAGTAACCTCAATAAACCTCACAAGGATACAGTGTTTCCAAAGACAGCAATTAAATGGTTTATTCTGATCAATAATTCTTTTATAAAGTCTTGTATTAAATTACAATGGCTAAACGTCGCCTCGTTGCCTTCTTTAAATACAATTCAATAACTTTATATACACAATCCTCACAATATACCTCAGTGAGAATGACTCGTGGTAAACCTCACCATGTATCTTAAAACCAGTATACCTCAACTAGGCTAGCTCACTGCCAGCTTAGCCCTGCAACAGGTATACCTCACACTAGGTTACAATAACCACAATACAGATCAAGTGAAATGTCGGTAACAGATCATCTAACGGGGTTGATTACACCTGAGGATTACCATAACCCTCACAGGAACCCAGATCGCTACAACCAATGAACCTTACCGGGCCAGCAAGCATAAAAGTAATAGGACCACAATCCAGCCGTCAATCCCAGAGGTGTACAACAAACAGCATGTAATCCCCCCCCCCCCTATGCCTCTCAGCCTTCCCAATAATAGGTCCAAAACTCACGCTCACTCACGTTCCCACAACAATCCTACCCCAAAACAGTCCTAAAATCTGCCTAATTGTAACGAGCCTCACTGATCACGCCAGCAGTAGCTTCCTGCCTCCGTTACGCTGTACAAAACAATCGCCTTGCTGCGTCCACGCACGTATCGGCCTTCAAATCCGCTATACCTTAGCAACAACACAACTCAGCAACAGGACAGCTTACGTTGCGACCATTCAGCATCAAGCGCTCAGCAACAAGACAGCTTACGTTGCGACCATTCAGCATCAGCGCTCAGCAACAAGTGCCCGCGAAACATGATCACGCGACTATCTAACAGGACCCCCCGCAATGCGTGCTGCGCGCTGCCAGCGCATACGTGATCAGAGCCCTAACTTACATATCAGTCTACCACTGTTTCGTCACAGTATTTTGTAGTAAGATTAATTCAATTAAAATTTCAGTTACTTTAAATGAATGTTAAATTATTGAAATGGAATTCTCTTTGTACACTAAGTATGTAATATTTAAACTCGAGAATGGAAAATCCTGAAACTTTTCAGTTATTGCACTTTCAATATTGGCACCAGCAAATGGTACATGTAATGTTGCATGTTTTATTTCAAAATTAATAGCAGAAATATCTGTCCAAATCTGAAAGTCAATTTCTTAAAGTGAATTTTTTTCTTGTGAGTATACCGGAGGGACAGCTAGATGCAGATGTGGCTGAACAACAGTGCTACCCACCACCACCACCACCACCACCACCACCACCACCACCACCACCACCACAACAACAACAAATCACATTTATAAAGCGCCTTCCGTCTATGACAAGACCGCAAAGTGCTGTACATGCATTATTACACAATATGTAAAAAAAATATCAATCTGGATACAGTATTAATCGGATTTATGGAGCGCGAGTCGTTTACTTACGCAGGCAAATTCCGTCCAAAATTCCCTCGCTTTTCAGATGGCACTTTTGCAGTTGCAATTATTTGATTACATAACAAGCTTTTGTGAAACACGCACTAGGCAAAATGTGCCTTTGTCATGGGTTTTGCAGTCCACTGAGTCTAACAATGCTGGCGTAAGGCTTAAAAGGGTCGGTGAAACATGAACTTCACTTTAGTCCTGACTGCTCTCGTAGACGGAGGTCACGGCGAAACGACACATCCATTTTTCAGCAAAGCAGTGAGTCAAGGGAAACTGTTTACTGATATTTACCCCAGCGGTTAAAGTGTTGGAAGACAGACAATGAATGGAAAAGTAGCATTTGTTGGTAATTCATTTATTAGGCGTCTTCGTGATGATATAAATCGCAAGTCCCATCCAACATTCCAGCACAAGTTGGGAATTGAAGGGATTGATATCCGTTATGTTTGCAAAGGTGGCTGGTGCGCAGAGCACATTTCTGCAAATATACCGAAAATTGTTGCGCATGCCCCGCAAATAATTATCTTGCAATGTGGCACAAATGATTTGTGTAAAACGGATGAACCCATTTCTATTAGTTTTAAGCTGCTCGATACCGCCATTAAGGCCAAGGAATTAACGGGTTTTTCTATGTCAAATCCTGCATAGGAGCAGGGGGCGATATTGTCCAGAAAACCTCGATGAGTTTAATGCTGGGGTTGATGTAGCTAATGATTTTCTGAAAGTTAATTGCAAGGAACACAAAGGGATAACATTTTGGAAGCATAGAGGCTTGACACATCCTAACGTGGCAGAGTTCGGAGCAGCTACATGCCATGATGGGGTTCACTTGTCTCCTAGGGGGCAATACAAATTCCACAAGTCCCTTCGTGGAGCTGTGTTATTTGGCCTATAAAACAAGCCAATGTCGGTGTGAAAACCGATCGAGTTGGGCAACAGTAAGTCGTTCGGCAACCTTTTACTGGTACAGCAGGGTTAAAATATAAAATAAATAAATTTAAAAAAATTAAATAAAAAAGTGCATTTTAAGGCTTGTTGTATTATAGACATACAATCGATTTCACGTTACAAAGATACCCAAGGCTGTTACACCTTTCAAGTGCGTAAAAAAGATGTCAGTCTTCATTTCCATACAAGGGAACATTTCCAAGAGCAGCCGCCGGTAAATGCGCTGCCGTCTTCCCAAATAGGGGCGTGTTTACACAACCTAAAGGCAGACCAGGAAAGGGACATACCTCCTTTAGCCCATGACAAACCAACAGCGCCAGTAAATAAAGATGTACTTAGAATTATGTTGAGGGGCTATGATACCGAAAAGTATAAATTCTTAATTGATGGTTTTACATTCGGTTTTCACTTAGGTTTTACGGGCACACAGGAAATTAGGTCATCCAATAATTTAAAATCGGCTCTTGAAAATCCGATGGTGATTTCCGAAAAACTAGCGCTTGAACTTGAACAAGGCAGAATTGCAGGGCCCTTCCAAGACTTGCCCATAAAGAAATTTTGTGCAAGTCCAATTGGATTAGTTCCTAAAAAAAAAAAAACCTGGGGCATTTCGAATTATTCAGCATTTGTCGTATCCAGAAAACGGCTCGGTTAATAATGGTATACCAGATTGCTATGCAACAGTCAAGTACGCATCAACAGATAACGCAATTTAAAAAAAGTCAGCGGGCCCAGGGGGTGTGCTCTCTAAACTTGACATAAAGTCTGCTTTCAAAATTATCCCAGTTCATCCAAGTGACTACAACCTGCTAGCGTTTTCTTGGGAAAACCAACAGGTTTATGATAAAACTCTACCAATGGGATGCCGCTCAAGTTGTGCTATATTCGAAGAATTTAGCACAATGATTGAATGGATAGCACAGAAAGAGTTAAAGCCTGCCGGCTTGGTTCATATTCTTGACGATTTTTTATTATTTCGACAAGTTATCAACACGGTATAAAAAATTGGTAGGATTTCAAACATTATGTTATAAACTGGGTATTCCTCTAGCACAAGAGAAAACTGAAGGACCAACAACCTGCCTTACTTTTGCTGGGATCGAGCTTGATACAATAGCAATGACTGCTCGGTTACCGGCAGACAAATTGCAGAAAGCCACTGATGTAATAAGTTGGGCATTAGACAAGAAAAAAGTTACTTTACAGGAACTGCAATCAATTATCGGTTTTCTTAATTTTACCTGTAAGGTAGTAGTTCCTGGTCGAGCATTTTTTGAGGCGATTAATAAACTTAACCACAGGTATCAAGTCCCCAAGGCACTTGATCACGTTAACAGCTCAAGCAAAATTAGATTTACAGGCGTGGTTATTGTTTCTAAGGCAATTTAATGGAAAAGCATTTTTTGTCAGACCAGTGGCTAACAGACCAAACCCTTCACTTATACACAGATGCCGCGGGTTCATTAGGATACGGCGCAGTTTTTGGAACCCAATGGTTTTATGGGAAATGGCCAGCATTATGGGCCGATGAAAATATAACACTAAGAGTGTTATCCAATTGTAGCCGCGGTGTGTCTCTGGGGACATCACTGGTCTAATCAAAGAATTATCCTCCACACAGACAATGAGGCTTTAGTGAACATTATTAACTCAAATACAACTAAAGAATTGAAGGTTATGAATTGATACGTAAGCTAGTAGTTAAAAGCATGCTGTTTAATACTCAATTTAAAGCTGTACATATCCCTGGATGTATAAATACGCTAACTGATAAACATTCTCGTCTACAGGTAGAGGCGTTCAAAAAAAAAAAAAACAACAACAGCCCCACGCATGACAGAGCAAACCATTGTCACTACCAGTAGCAATACACCCCAAGAGCTGGATCCAGGGCTTATAAGCTTACTTTCAAAATCAATGGCAGTTTCAACATGGAAAACGTACCAAAGAGCGCAGACCATTTTGATTCAATTTATCAAGAAACACTGGTTCAGCGCTTCATTGCCACTGCCACCAATCCTAGTAGCTCTATTTGTCACTTACTTATTTAAAGCTAACTATGCATCCAGTACCATTTGTACGTTTATGTCAGCTATCAATTTCATTCACAGACTATATAACATGGCAGAACCTGGTCAAGCGTTTATCGTACAAAAAGCTGTACAAGGGGTACAACGAGCCAAACCGAAGTTTGATGTTAGATTGCCTATAACTATTCACATACTACATAAGATGGTAGATGCATTAGAACATTGTTCACAATCAGTTTACCAAAAGTCGTTGTACAAAAGCATGTTTTTGTTGGCGTTCGCAGCGTTTCTACGCGTGGGAGAAATTACGGAATCCAATAAGAATACAGAAAGTGTTGAAACTAGACTGTGTCCATTTTGGATCGGATGGCCCAAGTTAAAGATCAAGTTTCGTTATTTTAAGCACTCGAAAGGTAGACATGCAAACATGCATTAATATTACAAGTACAAACGGTGTTTACTGTCCAGTGAAAGCCCTAACTCACTACTTTTACCACAGGAGAGCTTTTGAATCGCCTTTTTTGTACTGTTGGTCAAGTGGTGAGCCAATTAAGAGAGAGTAGTTTGCTAAAATGCTACAATCAACTGTTAGATTTATTGGGTTAGATGACAATGTTTACACTGGGCATAGTTTCCGTATAGCGGTGGCGTGTCATACGCTCTAGCAGGGTTATTCTGATGGCAAATTAGATAAATGGGCAGATGGCGGTCTGACGCATTTAAAAGCTATATTAGGTTGTAAGGCCAGTTGTCAGTTTAAATGTAGAGAATAGTGCTGGAGATTACAGAATTACCAATCTTTTGGGGTTTGAGTGTGTCTTGTTTTCATGGGGAGCTGCCCTATGCAGACGAGAAGTCGGCTGCATCGGTCGACTGATGGCAGATTTGCCCCACGAAAAATGCACGAAGAATAATAAATTATCTTTCAGTTGATCACACGACATTTAGAAAGAAATTTAGAAAGAAAATTAGCAAAGAAAAATTTTAAAAGCAAAGAAAATTAGAAACTTTTGGTGAGCAATTGAATAAACTTGCTCAATCGCGAGTAAAGTAAGCTCGTTGTTTTTCTAAATTACTAAATTAATTTCATGGGCAATTTATGAGTTATTACTTATTTCAACAATATGTGCAATGTTAAAATGAAAGTTACAAGTTAATTATTATTACCATATAGAAACTGAATCAGTTGGTCAGCGCACATAGTGCAGGTGTGATGAGTTTAGATTACTGGCTGACCAACTGATTTCAAACACAAATGGATTTTAATGTTTCTTCGTTAAATCAAATATGCGAAAATTAAATCAGTGGACTCGCAAACCCAAAATGTTGAAGGACAACAACAGCGTCTTATTTCAGTCTGAGACTCGTAAATCCATAAATACAATTATAAGGCATGAAAAATACATAATAGTGTTGCATTCCCACTATTGTGAGTCAACAAAATAATAGGGCGGCCACAAACTTTGTTGTGACAATATGAAATGGGGTTGATTTATTATCTTCTCTGCATTCAACAACAATAAAATGCATTAATGACATAAACAGAGTGGTAGCGTAGTTCAATAATTAGACTTAATAGTTAGACATAATACGAGTTCCGAATGTATGGTGTGTACGAGTAATACCAACTACAAAGGGATCGGATACAGCCAGGACCATCATTCGTTCATGCGGCTTGTCACTCGGTATACGGTACGGGCACTGCTACACCGAGAAACGGACGGCTGGTCAGTCTCGCCGACGGGGACCACCAGGGTTGGAATACACGGGGTGTCTGGACGGAGCCAGAGTGTGTATTAGACCGCATTAAGCTTGGCGAACCAATGGTCGATCGACGCACTGCACCATTGGTTCAACGAACGAGGATCCGACTGTAATAGTTCGGTATATCGCCCTGTCATGGATCGGATCGAGTCGCACAGATATCATTCGGAACCGCACTTCGCCGAGATCAGGAAACCTCTGGGTTTATATAGAAATCTGGGGGATAGGAATGAATAAAACATTAGCCTAGTTTAGCGTCTCAGCCAATGAGAAGCTTGCCTTCCGCGTCTAAGGGTAGAAACGTGTGCAAAATCATGGTATACAACAGGTCCTTGTTCCATTATAAGGAAAGGTATTTGACGAAGTAAAGTGAGTGACAACTAGGGGTAATACTTACTGGGGATGCTAAGCTATTGCATGAGGGGAGCAGCGGTAGCGCATGGGAGCACGGCACACGGACCAAGGCCTATGACTGAGTAGGCCAGTCACGGTGACTGTTTAGCCGTGCTACACCCACGAACTGTGTTCAGCGTGTAGGGTGGACTCCGAGGAAAGTAGGAGAAAAATAGACTAAGTCCAAAGGACGGCTCCAAGCCACGTGGCGGGAGGGTGTGGCATGCGCGCAAGGCTCTCGCTGGTGTTGCATTATGCATTGCGTTAGCGCTGGATATGCTTGAGCAAAAGTGGTGGCCTTGTATGGATTGCATATTCATAGCGGACAATCGAGGGTCCGGGGAAACAAACCCTGGGACTTAGACTGCTTGAAATTGCATCGTAAGCAAAATATTGGAAGTGGAAGAAGTGAAATATACATTTATCAAATTGTACACTCACAGTTGCCACACTGTAGAGACACAATACAGTGATTGTTGTGTAACAGCGAATTGTACATTTACAAGCGCCCACTGTTGACAAACAGACAGACTTACAGTAAAATCTACTTGATTAATAAGTAGACGCTGCTGTTGTTTTACAACGGAAAACTATGTTGATGTACAACCAAAAGTACGGTAAATCTACTGTACGTAAAAGTAACCATTGTGGTACCAATTGACATAAGAAAACACTGTAAATGTACAGGAATTTTTTAACAGTGTAGAGGGTGCTAATATTTGTCAAAATCAAAGGTTAAGATTCGTAACAATATGATGAGAAACTCGGATAGCAACTAAAACGCCTGCTCGTGCCTGGCAAACCGAACAACAAGCCGACCAACGCTGGCAAGCGTGCAGTTGTCATCTGGTAACTGACAAAAGAAAATATAAAAAGTTACAAGCTGAAGAGATGAGTATTGAGGGAATTCTTGAATTGATCCAGAGAATTTGAATTTCTAATGTGTTGGAAGCCGATTCCAGAGTTCTGGAGCAGCATAAGAAAAAGATCTCTGGCCGTAAGTGACGGTGTTCACAGTTTTACGTTTAATTAAGAGTAATGGCAGCATTTGATCTTAGAGTACGCGAAGGTTCATTGATGCAAATTAGTTCACGTAGGTAGTTTGGTGCTTGGCCGTTGAGAGCTTTGAATGTTAAAAGCACGAGTTTGTAAGCGATGCGCTTCTTTAGTCAGCCAATGAAGGTCTTGTAAAATGGGTGTTATATGATCCCGCTTCTTGCTCAAGGTAACCAACCGGGCTGCAGCATTTTGAATACGCTGTAGTTTGTTAATTTGAAAGCCCGGAATGCCGGGCAAAACACTGTTACATGTGTCCAGCTTTGATGAAACAAAAGCATGTACTAATTTCTCGGTACTGTTTCTGTCCAGGTATTTACGAATACGGCCGATGTTTCTAATTGCGAGTGAAGCCAGACGACAGATGTTATTGACATGAGGTATCATGGAGAGGTTCTGATCAACGATGGCACCAAGATCTTTTGCTTGAACAACAGTGTCCACAACAGAATCACCTACAATGATATATTTTATAGGTGTGGTATTCGAGTAGCTGGATGATATATGGATAACCTCCGTCTTGCTGTCGTTCAAAGATAGCTTGTTCTCAGCATTCCATTTCTTGATCTCTTTGATACATCTCTCAAGCCCACCGACGGAAGGGTTGATGTCATTCCAGTCCACACTGACATACAGCTAAGAGTCATCAGCATAGAACATGCCACTGACCTCGTGGCGCTTAACAATGTCTTCCACAGAAGAGTACAATGTAAAAATCTGTGGACCAGCGACTAAGCCCTGAGGAACCCCATACAGTAACACATGAGGTTTGGATTTAACATCGCCGATCTTAACCGTTTGTTTGCGACCACGATTGTAGGTATGAAACCACTCAAGTGCTGTTCCTGTGACACCAAATCTGTTTTTTAGCCGATGGATGAGAATGTCATGATCTATATAGTATCAAATGCGACACTTAGGTCAAGCAAGACAAGTACCGCATCCTTTCTATCATCAACAGACAACAGGTTATTGAACACTCTTAGTAAAGCAGTTTCGCAGCTATGATCTTTACGATATGCACTTTGGAAATTTGGATACAATTCATGGATCAAACTCAAACATCTGAAACAATACACAAATACAGGAGATACAGTATTTATACAAACAACAAAACAAATCTTTATACAACAATTTGCTTTGTTTCACATAGTGTTGTTTACTAGGTTTATATACTGATGCATTTTGTGTTAATACATTTAGAACGGGCTTTGCAGTATACATGTCTACTGTACAGAGTCCAACTACAAACGCTTCCATGCTAAACTATTACTCAGTTTTCTCTCCTATGCTTTTTGTATCCAAATAATTTGCATATTTACCCTATTCATTGTACACAAAGTTCTTATTTTTCTGTTTTCAAGCAGTGCCAACAGTCACGGCAATTACTCCCTGTAGAAACACTTTGTGTCTATATACTGGACTGTACTACCCGCGGTCCAGGAAAGTACTAGTCGAATTTTTTATTTTTATTTACAAAGTGAGTATAAATTTATCACATTAAATTTTGTATGATTTTCTTATTTAAATTTATACTCGTGTGTCGTTGAGGTATCAGCTTTCTGATAAAATGAGATATTAGAAACACCTTCTAAAACTTCATCAACAATTA
Organism: Zoroaster sp. YZ-2022; assembly: GCA_029582265.1. Lineage (NCBI taxonomy): Eukaryota > Metazoa > Echinodermata > Asteroidea > Forcipulatida > Zoroasteridae > Zoroaster > Zoroaster sp. YZ-2022. The sequence goes on from CM055816.1 coordinate 83,303,584, forward strand.
TATCGAAACACAACTTTGCCAGTACACTGGCTGTAAAGGTATTATCAAATGTACGTACAATTTTTAAAAATACTTTAATTGTAATGCTGCCATTTTAAATTTAAAGTTTTTAATTCTTGAAACTACTTTTTTAATGTGTAACCCATCTGCTTAATTAATTGCAAGGCTACACTGTCTTGTTTCTTAATCTATGGAACCTTGCAGTTGACTTGTGTAGCTGTTGAAACACTGCTTCTTGAATAAAACCTTGCAGGGAATCGACAATTATGTTCCTGCAATGAAACAAACATCACAGAGTCCGAGTCTGGACAAATTATTAAATTGAAATTCATATAAATATTCATATGTGTGCACTGTAACACACACATGAATTTGACATGATGAACTTATGGAAGTACTAAAATGGAAGCATTAATGTTTTTGTTAGTAATGTTTCTTAGTAGGGACTAGGGAAGGACATATGCCTTTCAAATACTAAACTGATATACAGCCAGGGAAGGGCAAACATCACATCTAATAATAAACCCTTATGAAAATTCCATCAAATATGACACATTTTATTACTTGTTGATAGTGGAAGATGGATACTTACATGGAGTTATTTATGTCTATTATCAGACCAATCCAGTGGTTTCTGAAAAAAAAGTTTACAACAAAAATTATTATACTCCAAAAGAATTCAGATATAAGGGTTCAAATTTAAATGATGTTTTGTTGGCTTAACAACAGTTACTAACTGTACAACTGTTACATTGTTCATGCATCAGTCAAAAATAATGTCGCTAATTATGACAGATCATTTTGATAAACTTGAAATCAAGTAACAACCAAATGTATGCTATGAATTTGGTAGTACATACACACTGGCAATACAATGATTTCCATACCAATCAAAGTATCTGGGGGTCATCTTTAAGTTGCGCAGGTGTTCCTTCTTGCGTCTGTTAATCTTCGATCCTGTAAGCTGGTGCATCCAACTGTTAGGTTTAAGAACTTGCCAAACAAAATATAGCAGTGCGCATGAACCAGTTGGATATTTGATGTCTGAAGCGAAATGAAAAATGTTTGAAACAAAATGAATATTTGCAATTAATTAAATTTTGACACTCTATGAATGGAAATCTAAGCTTACCATCTAGTGCATCTTGCCATCTAGCTTTCTTTCATTGTATAGCCAGTCAGCTGTGTTTACAAATGTTCCTTAACAACTTTTCCCTCATTGTAGTTATTGAAAGTGATTTTGTGAACATTTATTGGTCAATCAAAGCAGCTTAAATTTATCTGCATTATTTACAGATCACTGATTGTAACTGCAGATACTATGATATTTCTCCGATACCTCTATATAATAGCTAAAAATTAACATAATTACTTCATACTACTTATTTGTGACTACTACTAATGTGTGAATATGTTAATGGTGATAAAAAAATCTCTGTACTAAATTAATTAAATAAGTATATATCTGTCACTTACCTAAAAAAGAAATCCAGGCATTCTCCAGACAAATCTTTGATGTCTCTAAGCCGGTTCACGTCACCAACAGTCAAAGCAATTTTATCTAGCACCGATGCTCTGAAATGGTAAAGTAAAGTTTTACAACATTTTTACTTGCAAGCTCTTTAATATTTGCTTGATTGCATAATCAACTTTATTTTTACACTACGATTTTGGAAATAAATCACTTTCATATAATTTAAATTGCAGAGGAATAATAAATTGAAACCAAAAACTAGTTAAATTTTTCACGTTGTGTTATAATTGAATTGACATTAAAAGTAAAATATGTTAACTGATTTGGCAAAATATCTTGAAAACATTTTCAAATTATTGTTAATACTGTGCATCTGTTTGAAGGAATTTGGAGGATTTTTATTTATTTATTTATTTAAGGTTTAAAACATATACATCACAAAAGCAGCACTTGGCTGAAATATTGCAATTTACAATACAAAAAATTCAATGTCTGACAAATTACAGAGCATAAAAATAATCAAAAAATTACAAATTGTACAAAGCGACCACCAGCAAAATTAGCAGCATGAAATGTTCTGGTTTAAAATATTAACAATAGTGGGTATGGGGGAATTCCTGAATCTCTTAGTCCTAGCCTTGGGAACATCAAAAAAATTATTGGTACGCAGAGCCACACTAGGTGAAACATTAGAGGGAGGTAAGAAATCCCGGTATAATGCTGATTTTTAAATTTTTAAATTTTTAAATTTCTTAACCCTGGGGGAAACGAAGGTACTCACGCCGTAGGCAATAATTAATATTTTTGTTAATTACAACAACATTTTTTATTAAATTTCGCTGAAATTATTTTTCATCCAACCCTGAACAGTCCTTAAAAGAGTGGCTGAACCGATTTTGCCCTAGGGGCTCATTCACTGGGTAGGCTAATTGTTACAAATGTGGGTCTCAGCCAAGCACCATTGAATTGTGCACAAAAAGCTAATCCCCTTGTAGCAAACTTGCCGCCTCTGTATCAACAAACTGTCTGCCATCTTGAATGGAAACCACAGCTGTTTGTTTACAATCCTTACCCAGAAATACCCTCAGGGTCATTATAGGTGACCTGGTTTCTGTTTATTTTTTACCCTGTGGCTGTTTCATGTGTCAGTGCTTGTATTGCAGTGCAATACCAATTTCAATATTTACATGGTTGCAATGCTGTACATGTACATGTACTTCAAAAGAAAACCTGTCTGTCTATGGCTGTTTGGTGTATGGATTGTATTGGATGTGGGTGTGGGTGTGGTGGTTTGGGGGGTGGGGGTGGGGGTGGCTGATAGTGTTGTAAACAGCTGTGTGCAGTAATCAAACAGTAAATAGATACCTGCTGAGTGGTTTGGGGATGGCAGTTGCCATAGGGCTGGGGGCGCGGATTTCGACATGTACTATTTTTGGCAAATCAGTGGTGAACCAATGTGTCAATTGCCAGAATGTTAAAATCTTTGGTGTGTGTGTCCAGTGAACTTAGATTCATCTGTTCAGACCATTAGAAAAAGATTTGTGCCCCCAAACACAGTTATTTACACCCCAACATAAAACGCCTACCGCGTGAGCACCTTCGTGCAACCGCGTAAATATTTTAAATCGGTGGCTCGCAAAGTTAAAAGAAGACTTTTACCAAAATTAAGAATGAGATTTTCCCTACGTGAATGCAGTGAAGACAGGTTGGCAATCAACAGGGCATTTTCATAACATAATCATCATGTAGAATAATTCTTAGTGCCCATTTCTGAACTCTTTCTATAGAATTACATTGTTTGGTAGTTATAGACCCATGCCAAACAGGAGCAGCATACTCAATAGTAGGTCGGATGTATGATAAATATCAGGCCTTCGTAAATAAATGCCTAAAATATTTTAAAATTGTTTTCATCTGCTGGGAAGTTTAACACAGCCACGCTTTTCAGGCCATTGAACAATTCCTTTCCGATTACCGCGATAACATGAAAAACACCCCCAGATTTTTCACTGCACGCATGCACATTTTTGGACATCGGGGACAACGTAGATGAATTTAATCAAACCACTGGTGGGAATTTCGTTTTAGGTCAAAGTGAAAATTAATACTTCATCAACAATAATTACAGGGCATTCCACAAAAGTTGGTTGAACACCGTTTATTCTGATCGAGAAACGTACTAAGAACCGCTATGGGGAACCCATTCGATTTTGATTGAGTTTACTCTGATACAAAAACGTCAAGAAACATGGCACATTATAGAGAAAATAAGTTAACAAAATTCCAAAAGAACATTCACAATAATATCCAAGGATAGGCCTAACCCAAGAAAGCCAATAACTTGGTTTTTTTTCCCCATTGGGATCCTTACAGAAAACAGCAAAAACAAGTTGCATACATTTACAAAAACATAAGCAATTTAATACAAAGACAATCATTAAAAAATAAACCTAAACTTAAGTGTTTGATGAAAAGATGCAAATTATAAAGTTTGATCACTCACTGAGCTCGCACTTGGTCTCCCTACATTAAAAACGAAATAAAAGGCAAAAAATGTTTCCCTCGACTTGGCCTGTGTTGAGATTTGGCATTTAACTGTTGTCTACTGCACAGGTTCGTAAGACAACTTGGATTTGGCACCACTATTTAGCGAATGTTTGCACGCAAATGGTGATGCAAAATTCATTACCACTAACGTTAGTTTTTACTACCGGTACCACTGCACTACGACTCAGCGTGGTACGACTTCCCAGTACAGTCAGTAGTAGTTACGTACTAGTACAGTAGTAAATACACAGTACACATTACTGCGGACGACTCGGCATGGATCGATAAAGCGGTCTGGGAAATCGGTGTTTTGTACTTTTAAACTTAGTTTTCATACTTTCTGGAGCAGGCGGGGCGGGAGGGGAAGCGTATTTATATGCCAAGCTGATGTGTCATTCATCATGGTTAATCAATGCATACATTTACAAGAGTGAAACCATTTTGGGCTGACGTACAGTGATCCAGGCGCATGTGTGCGTAAACGGTCCGTCCGCCTAGCCAATGACACCAAATAAAAGTACTACTTATTACTACACTATACTGTTGTGCCCTCTGCCTCTGACAGACAGCGCAAGCATGTGTGGGCAGGCCGTGCCCGACTCCGAATATTGAATGAAGCCGATTGTGGCTACGGCCGGCTTGAAATTTTGCCATATCACTTCTGCGCCGGAACTCTGCATACTTACTTATACAAAAAAACACCCAATTGGGACACGGCCTCAGCTGGCGTGCCCGCCTTGCAAGCTCGTAACCTGTTGATCAAAACGACGTCGGCTGATCAGTGTAACGTCGCAGCGCCATTGCTTCCAAACATGAAACAGCAAAAGAGTACTAAATGTTGCCAGGCCAGGCTAATCGCTTCTAATTCTCTCGACCGGACCGCGTTACATATTCAAAATGAAGTTGACAGTGAAACCTCGTTTGGTTTAAATAGCGCCGGGTAGAAAGGGGTGGGGGTGGGGGGAAACTGCCCCCAGTTCCGCCGCCGAGAAAGTGGGGAGGGGGAAAATAGCTACCTTTTCAAAAGTGGGGGGGCAACGCCCCCCCCCCCCGGTTCCGCCGCTGGTGATAAATATACAGTTATGAGATCATTAATGGCAACCTTTGCCTTTTTAAGAATACATAAAGAGAACAGCCTTCGAGAGGCTTCAGACACAATATCCTTGGTGTTAAGGTCCCACTTCAAGTCATTCTGAATAACACCAAGCAACCTCATACGATTCACAACATCTAAAATAGTACCATTAAGATTAAATTGGATATACATTTCAGGCGTTCTTTTCTTTAAAAAGTTAATAGGCATAACATGGCATTTTGAAGGTTTAGGTACCATATTGTTCAGCTTACACCAAATATTGAGTTCATCCAGTAAGTTTTGCAAAATAGGTCTGTCATTTCTAGCCACGACTTCTCCGAGGGTGAGGTCATCGACATACTTCCAACGCCTACAACACTCGACAAGCGCATCATTAATAAGAACCAAGAACAGGATGGGACCGAGAAGTGTTCACTGGGGAACACCACAGGTAATCAGAAGATAATCAGAAACACATCCTGAGAACTTGGTGCACATGTTGCGGCCCGTCAAAAAGCTGCAGATGGGAATAATAGATGACCTGACCCCCAGATCAATTAGTTTCTTAGTTTCACATGGTGTCACCGTCTTTACTTTATAAAGTATTTTCATTTAACTTTGTGAGTGATTTCAAAAAGCATGCTGATATTTAAAACTACAAAGATCTACCTAGTGCTATGGTTCAGGTGACAGCATTGGAAGTTCTTAATGTCTTTGGCTATCTGTAGAGCAACTCTAGTGCACAGGCAGTGGTACCAAGAACCACATACCTCACACTGGATCCATTCATTGTACCTTCCTTGACACATGCCTGTTGACACGGCCATACATATCGTCACCGTTTTCACGAAGTGACAAATCCGTAAAAAATCTCTTTTTTTGTCAAATTCAGTTTTGTAGATATTTGAGATGTATTCATTGTTGCCAACATTTCTGCTAAGTTTCAAGTGTTGAAACGTCATAGTTTCGTAATTACGCTATTAATATACCCGGTGAATCACTCAGCTAAGCTGTTTTCCGGTTTCACGAAGTGACGAATCGCCATTCGCCGTTTTATACATTGAAATACATAGCGATTGGCAAAATGCCAAAGCGGGTATTGTTGGTTTTGCGTTTTCACGAAGTGACGAATCGTGTGACCTACTTACATTTAGCGTTTTCACGAAGTGACAAATCGCTCAATACGTTGTTTAATATACAGCGCTCTGCACGCGCGGTCTTGTTTTTGCGTTTTCACGAAGTGACAAATATGTTTGGAAAGTAATTCCCCATTAATTACAATCTCTTTGATAAAGATACCGACATTTCTTTGTAATTAAAGTTATTAGCTTTAAGTAGGAAGCAAAATCTAAAATAATTAATGCTGAAAAGTCTTTGAAATTGCGATTTCAAAAACAGTTCAACTTCATGTGCGATTATCTCAATACATGGATTTGCAGCTGTGTGGGCTGTTTCGTCACTTCGTGAAAACGGTGACGATATATCATCCAAATCACCCTTCTTCAACTTGGATCCAAGTGGACGGGTGTGTCTAGTTTTTCGGCCTCCATGTAAATATATATTTAAAAAAGGGCACAAATTCTAAAATAATTATAGCTAGTGGTAGCATTTAATGGAGGTGTACAGATCTAGACAGGGTTGTGCACACAAACTTGTTCTGTCTTTTATTTTCTTTAAAGAACGTCTTTTGGTAGGGTTATCTTAAAAAATAATGTGAATACCATAGAATCATTTGGTAAAAGTGCTTTCAATCTCGATGCACCATTAACACTAGTCTGTTTCAATGTGAATGCGGCGTACTGAGTCTGCATGAATGTGTATGTTAATGAGACAAATCAGTCCTGCCCCATCAGCCAACAGGGCTTAATATGCTGGGGTGGGGAGCAAATGACACCTGCATGAACATAATAAAACCAACTAAATTTCCAAATGAAATATCATGGCATTTTGTAACCGAGTGACAAAAAAAACAATTTTTAACTTACGCCTAGGAACCAAGGCCACAAAATGGTTCATTGGTTGGGAAACTCCCGTCTTGACCCACATGAAGTTGGCTACAGGTTATTCAAGTTCTCACATGGGCATGGGTGTAGCAGAGTGCTATACCCAGGTGCCTCCTCTTCTGCATGCTGCTGGATTAATTTTTTTAAATATCCAGCAGCAAATAGTACTTGAAAAATGCCTGAAACGAGTGATTTGATAGAATTATAATTACAGCCCACACACACAAAATTTAACAATAAAGGTTCAGTATCAAACGGCGACAGGACACCCCACAAAATGTTATTTTATTAATAACATTAGTCTGCCTTGGTATATCACAATGAAGCATTGTGTAAAAGAATGTTGCATAATATTGATTTCTACCATGAGTAAGAATGTTTAATTAAATTTTAAAAATGACATTGGACCTGTACCTGTTAGAGAACTTACCAGAATACGATCTAATCTACTGGTAGCTGCTGCCTCCGTTTCGATGGTGAAGCGGATTATCTCTTGAGGTGAGCATCCCGGCTTACGACCACTTCCACCACCAGTCATCATATGCATAAATGCACATGACTGCACATCATCAAATTCTTGATAATACTTTATAAAGAAGTAAAGAACAATCAAATATATTTTAAGATAAGATGACTAGATGAGCATGTAGTATAATAATTTCATGAATCTTATTCTTATATTTATTATTAAATTTTCTATAATTTTTTACAGTTGAATATGGAACTACATGTATCAACTTGTCACAAAAGTCCAACTTCTGAAGGGTGAGTCTCAACATAAAACAAATATCATGACTTGAGTTTGAATATGTGTCACAAGTCATATAAGACGGCAGAAACCGAGATATGTGTTGTTTGTTTATGTACATTACCTTTGTAATAATTCAACAAGGAACAAATTCTGATAAATTTTTGAAATACCTGGGATAATAATACTACGAAAGGTTAACTTACCATCGATGTGAAATGTGGTGCATGGCACACAGCATAAACAGTTGATGCAAGTCTCAGAAACAGAGCTGCCTCTTCTGTGCCCTTCGTTAGGAGACTCGGTGAATTGAAAAGACAATCACCATCTCCGGTGGTACGAAGCGCAACCAAATTGGCAGGTGTTCAGGCAGGTGTATAGTCTGGAACATCTGATAACCAAATTTAGATTTTTAATTGTTTTATTGCCAAAACTCAACTCAAAAAGTACACCGCAATGCACTTTTATATTGGTGGCCTGTCCTGTTGCGGTGGGGGTATCCTGGTGTTGTGGGCTGATCCTGGTGTGGTGGGGTGCCCTGTTGTGGTGGGGCATCGTATTGTGTGTATGCTCTGTATGCATCATAGATACGAGCAAGATCGGTGACCTTAAGTCTGTGGACTCCACCTATGCAAGTATGACAAACTAATTTGAAACACAGGTAAAACTTGTAGCTTTGCATGGTGAGGATGATAAGTAGGACTAATTGCGGTGACACCATGTGGAATCTCAATTGAGTAGTAATTAGTTCTGAAAAGAACTGGTGGTACAACTCGACGTTTCGATCAGTATGCTCTGATCGTCCTCAGGAGAATGCCGGACTCTGGAAAATGCTGCTGCTTAAGTAGACTGCTGGAGGATCATCCCATGAATGGATGCTGGAGGATTAGTTCGTTGAGGCGCGCAGGCGGGAAACTGAGACTATGAGACTAGGATCCTAGGGGTTGGGGGAGATTTGAAACATAATAAATATAAATTTCCTTTTGAAAGGGCTTTTTACTAAATGCATTATAGCCAATGTGTGAAAATGCTTTAGTGGAAAACAAAAGAAAATTACATGGAAAATTAACTCTAAGTTGCCCATACACTTATTAAATTGATATCATGATTGTCTGAGTGACATCGTTTCAATATGTCAACATTTAAAAATGCATTCTGTACTGAATAAATATGCTAGCTGCCAAATATTATCAATCAATCCAAAAGGATATGAACATATTAAATATAAAACACCGAACAAAATACATGCCAAAATATGGTACAAACCTGGCACCCAATTAGGTGACTGGAATTGTATGCCCTCTGGCCACCAGCATGGCTTGTTTGTCTGGTCTGTCCAATATCCATATGTACCTGGTAATACAAATAAAAAGGCAATATAAGGCAACTAAACAAAATTGTGATATATACAGAAAAACAAAAAAAACAAATGTGGCATACAATGTGACGCAACACCCCTAGGGAGGGATTGTTGCAAGGACGGCCTCTGACCGGAAAAGTCCCTGAGCGGTTAGGAACGTATCCGTTGGGATAGTACTTAGTAGTATACCGTCCCGATGAATGAATACAATTGCTCTGAGATCACCCCATGAAAAAGGTCACTAGGATGCAAGTTGTTCTGTATTTATATAACAAATAATACTGGTTTATTCGCAAACAATAAGGCACCTCACCTGGAGGTGACCAAGTCCTTAAATCAGAAGAACAATCATCAATACCGGAAATCCGTATAACTACATGAAAATCTATGGCACCTCGATGAGGGGTCACTGGCACACCACTAATGCACCTCACGATGGAGGGGAACTTAACACCACATGTGCACCTATGGCACCTCTCACCTGGGGGGGGGGGGTCACCACAAGTACCCAATTATAATCATGGGCGGATCCAGAACATTTTTTAGGGGGGCTGAGAATCAAAAACAATTATTTTTCAGTACTACAAAAATTACAATGAAATAATCAAAGGGAGAGAAAAACAAAGCACAGTGAGGGAATGGGAGTGCGTTCTCCCCTCCCCTCCCCCCTCTCTCTCTCTCTTTTTCTCTTTATTTTATTTTATTATTATTATTATTATTTATTTTTCTTAACGATTTTAGGGGGGGGGGGGGGCTACAGCCCCCTTAGCCCCCCCCCCCGGATCCGCCAGTGAATAATCCCTATATCTTTAAGCTAAGTGCTAGTCCAGATGCATCAAGTTAAAGGATCCGTGACATACCAAGTTATGATGGCGTTATTTTATAGGTGATGATTAAAAAGCACTAAATCAAAAAGAAAAAACGAGTTTATGACCCCGTGTCTATTTTTTAATTATTTTTTTTCATTTAAAAATATTACCCCTTCGGAACGCCCACAAAAATTCCCGCTGGCTCATGAATATATGACGTCATGCGCGTGACGTAAACGGGGTAAGGAAAGCGAAGAACGCTTCTCACGGTCCTGGCCTGGCAACGCAGTTAGTATTCACGTTTGCTCAAATGGATTCATTAGATTCATCCGATAGTGAAATTTTGTCCAAACCACCTTCAAACGTTGATCATGACGACATAAATATAGATCACGGTGGAGAACAGGCTGAGCTTGGAAGTTCCGATTCCGACCAGGCTGGACGAGATGCCGCCTGGGGCACGGAATGACGAAGAAGACCGAGAGAACCGACTGCAAAATTCGGCCTGGTACGTTTTTTGGCAATTATTTCAATTACAAATAAACATGTACTGGTTGTACAAACTTCCGATATAGTGAGATCTCAGAAACATCGAGACGAAAACGTGGATTACAAATTTAATATCGTAACTGGTTAAGGCCATTTATATACAATACTCAATAGGGAAGTACGACCTCCACGTTCGGACCGGGAAGTCTCTAAATATTGTTGAACTGCCGTGCTTATTTTTTCGATGCAAGTCTGTGCCATTTCCATTGATTTAACACTTTCTTTTAAATTTAATTCAAAAACAAACAGGTGCTCCTGTGGGTGTTGCGTTGCAATGCCGACAGTAAGAGAGTCCATTTGCTGCAAAGACTAGACGTCTACGGTGGTGCAGAAAATGGACGAGTTCATTCTGGATCTGGACTGCATCACAGAACACCCGGGATGGATGAAGCCAAATAAATCGTTTGATTTAAAAAAAAATAATCCATTACCAAATTTAACATTTCAGTAAAACTCAATATAGTGCAATAGTGCTTGGAAGTATTTCACTGGTTTTTGTATAAAAATGTTTTACTATTTATGCACAGGTACACTGGGAACGGAGAATCTAACTGCTATTTTGTCCAAAACAACCCTTGTGGATGACATCAAGATGATGTCAACTACCAAGCAGACATCATCGGTGGAGAGTTTTCACAGCGTAATCAATCGTCTTGCCCCCAAGATGAATATCCCATATGCTTTTATTGTAATGTATTGTGTTTGTACTTGCAGGGCCCAATGGAAACCAGTTTTAAACTGTTTGGACATACCCTGGGTAAAGACAAATGTAATAACAACAATAATTGAAATCCATTTTTATGAAGCATTCACTATTTAAACGTGATTTCTTTCATTGCAAAAAAAGGAATATCTAGGACATATTACTTTATTTATCTAGTATACATACATATATATCATGTTAAGTCTGAATTGAGACTTTTTGTTCTAAATGAAAATTAAACCAGAAATTGGAATCGAAAAATTGCTTCAAATACCTCTGTATGATGTTGATATATTCATGTAAACAATGAATACATACTTATTTCAGTTCAAACTGTATATTTAAAAACGCTTTAATAAAATACACTTACAATAAAATACAATACACAATAATTTATTGAATCCCTCTACAGTACATATTTGGTTTGATATTGTTGTAGTTATTTACTTTCAATACTATGGAAAATAAATAAACCTTGAATAATAAGCATTCTGTTATGTAAGTAAATGTGATCTCCAGTATGCATTCACAATACATGTACTGGCTGATGCCAAGTAAAACCATTTTATAAGTTAAACTGAATATTTAAATAAACAACTCGGTCACAGTGCACTGACAATGTTATACATACGTACATTATACACATGTAAATTTATCTCCATTATGTTTTACTATTAAAGATGCAGATACATAGTGCATTTCATACTGCTGGTGTGATCATTGGCAGCTTAGAGTAGAGAATCACTAAGTCTGCTTCCCCCTTTTATGATTGCTAATTGTGTTTCGAAATTAATACAATGTAATAGCTGATGTTGAATTTTCACGTGAGAATACATATTAACAAACCCTGAAGGCACTTTAAAAATGTTCTCCTTATCAAACTACATGTAAATTGAAACTTTAACGTGTGCATTATTGATACCTTTTACATAGTGTTATGTTTAATAAGAACTTGCAGTATACATGTACATGGTAGACATTTAGGGAAGGCTAAACCTGCTTCGATGGCATGAAATGAGTGAATATTTTCTGGGGAAATTTGGGGGGCTTTACTGTCTTTGCACTGGAGGTGCACAGCAACAGACACCACACAGCCTACAGGCCAATGAAATTACAAAGGAGGGGCAGACACCCCACCGCTGTTCAAAATGCTCTGCAGGCGACATGTGGTTTGGGCGCATGCGCGAGAATTTTGAAGGGTCATACAAAAATGCATATTCATAACGTGACCTTTACTTTTTTTTCCGTCGCGGAGTTCATTTATAAAAACGCCTGTTACATACTGAAAATTAATTTCAAAGAGAATTTTTAACCAATAGGATTAGAAAGAATATGTCGTCTGCAAATATTGAACTAACATTACAGCAATATGGGCAAACGCGCGAATTTCCTTGAAGTTTTTTTGTGCACAACTTTGGCCCTTGACAAGAGCGCGCACGCTGAAAAAGGTAATATTTCAAAGCGGATTTTCTTCCTGATGATGAATTTTCCTTGAGACATAAAAAGTATGATAGGTGAAAGAACTCTTATTTTAACTAATTATTACTTTGTTATTTGAGCAAACCCAGTAGCTAACTTTTAAACGGTGGGATTCCCCTGCGGCTTTAGCGTTGTTAAACAACATATTTCTGGGGAACCCGTTACGGTTTTTGGGATGACATCATTGTGTATGCGTGTGCATACACACACGGATTAGATTGTGGGCGTTTTTATTGTAAGGGGGGTTAAATAATTTTTTAATAACGTTAGAATATATAAAAAAAACGGGGAATGATTTGAGTTAATATAAACCAATATTTGATACATATATTCTGTTCACTCTTCCATTTTAAATTAATTTAAGGATTTTTTTTCCTTTCTATGCACTCCAAATCCATTATTTAAACAGCGAAGATGTAATCAATAGCAATATTTCACCTTTTTGAATTGCTGCCCAGAGGCCGTTACTTGGGTTTGCTCAGGTATAATCACCATGAAACTGTTCTTCGTGAGTTTAACTACCCTCCTATGCTTGATTTTTCAAGAAAAAAATTCACGAAAGACGTACAATAACGTCAAAAATGGACCAATAATTAGCTTCTCTCGATCTGTAAAATTTAACGGATGCTCAATATTTGATGCACATTGAAGACGCTTTTTACACTTCGCGGGTTTCGATGAATTCACCCAGAAACGTGTCATCTTGTAAAGCCATGACTGTAGATTGATGTGTGATCTTTGTTCATTGAGGTCATTTGGCATTTGCACTCACTTTGATCGTACACCTCCAGTCGATTTGCCAAATTTCAAAAGACGCGACCTTGTTTAAAGTTGGTAAAACAACACCAATAGAGGGCGCTATACAGAGCAGAAAAAGGCGCATGCGCACAAACCTCTTGTCGCTCTGCATGCAGCGGTGACCCCACACCAACTCCTGCAACCCAATACACATACGATGGGGCCCCTTAGCTCGAGGAACCACTACTTGTATGTTTTGTCTGAATTAATTGTTTGTGCAACCCTTAAAGTTCCTCTGGTAATTACAACACATGCAATTACAGCTCGACTCGAGAACCGATACACAAGCCCCAGTGAGGTGACACATAGCCCCTCACGACACCTCAAAAACACGTGTAACGGATGCACTGCACACGGGAAAACCCAGAAATTCCTCGACAGTAAGCCACCTTACAAAGTATTAAGTACAACACATGCACAATATACAATGCTCCTGGACTTACCACTTATATAGCACTACACCCTCGGGCTTATGACTTGAACGTACGGATCTCTTTTACGACTGTGCGAGCTAACTCTATTATCACGACTACTCTCTACAAGTTCACGGCAACAACTGACCCCAAATCTACATACAATGCAATGCGCTCTGCGCTCCAAAACTGGTGCTCGCTGGCTGCGTGCTGCGGCATCGCCTAATCGCGCACGGAACCAGCGAATCCCTAACCAAGGATATACCATTATATAAAAGGGTAGAAAATACAAACTGCTGTTGCGTCACAACAATTAAGTTAAACAATTAAACATGACACTAAATTAATTAATTTAAATTTAGTTATAACAACATACCATACAATGTAATGTTAACAAATTTATAATAAACCCATTCAACTGTATACATCATAATTTACTTCAGATATGGAAGTTGACTGGTAATTTTCCCTGGTTTTGCTTAAGGAACTAATTCTAACTTAACCCTCCTACTATAGCTGAACTTTTGTGGTAACTAGTTACAGTGGTCAAAAACGGTCAACTCATTGTGTTATGCCGTCAACAAGCTGTTGCCTGTGGAAACCAAAATATATGAGTGCTTTGCATTTGCAATGATTTTTTTAAAGAAATACTGATCCTCAAAATGGACACATTCCTTATAAAAGAAGCGAACGAAGACTACTTAATTCGTTGGTGTTTATTTCGACAGTAGTGGAAAATTATTGAGAAAATGAAACATTAATATCATGGTTATGAAAAAAATCTTTTATTTGACAAAAATAATGTTAACAGCATATTTTATACATTTCAAAGTACCTTCCATTTTATTGGTCTTTCAAGAATATTGATTAAAAGTTTTGAGAGCTTCTCCAAATTATGCCATTTTATTTGAAAAATCGAAAACAATATTTTTATTTTCAAGATTAAAAACAATTTTACAACCATTTGGAATAAGATGAAACATGATTCAACTGTTTTTCTTGGGTACATTTTCTGTGCCCCCATCAACTTTAACAGTTTGGGGGTGAGTCATTATACCAACATAAATTTTCTGATGACCACAATTCTGTGCGTCTCAAAAACGGCGCTCAAGACGTCCACACGTATGATCATGCATTGAAATTCAGCATTTTACAAGAGAATCCTTCACTGAAACAAACTGAAACATCAAACTGCTAATTTCATTTGTAAGTTACCGTCCAGTTGATTATATAACCTTAGGTGCGTCATTTAGGGTAAATTGAGGATAGATTATCAACTGTACCTCCCCATTCCAGGACACCTTTATTAAGGCGCACAAATGGAGAAACCGATGAACCTTGGTTATCCGTCCACTTCTTGGCCTGCAATGGTGTAAAATAATAATGTGCAATTATCATCTCAACTTAAAACAAAATATAACATGCGAGAGACTAAATAAATGAACAGTGCGCGTCATTCAATTTGAGTACTGATATTCCAAACAAGAGAAAATGCAGCTCTGTGCTTGTATTGATCTTATATGGACTGAAGTTTCCAGTATTATATTTGCAATACATCTATAATAACATATCCTTTAATTGGCGGTGGTGTGAATAAGTTAATAAATAAATTAAATGTGTTTGTTTTAACCCTTTCGATCCCGCGGGCTCCACAAAGAGCCTTTGTTGTGATACGCTTCGATCCCGCGGTCTCCAAAGGGTGCCGGGAATCGTCATGCACTTGACGCCCAAGGCGACTTAAATCACCACCTGAAAATGCTTGAGCGTTCTTTTGTTTGGCGCCCTCTATTGACAGGAATAAAGTTTTTAAAACTTCATAATTATAAAAGCGCGCCCGTCGTCATTGATCTGGTCCATGGACTTGAGAATAAGGGACACGTAATTATTGTGATAATTACTATACTAGCCCAGCTCTTTTAGCTAAACTGTCTAAACTAGGATTCGGATGTCGTGGAACTGTTCGTTACACTACACAGAGAATACCCCAGGCCGCAAACCCCAAAAACCATAAAATGAAGAAAGGAGATCGATGACCCATTTTTGGGGGGTGAAAGGTGGGCAATTGTGTATCGTTTGGCAAGACAAAAAATCTGTAACACTTTTAACTAATGTAGGCAACAGTGATTTGTCCAAAAAGCAAATTCGGTGTAATAAGGGCACAGTCAAGTGGATTTTGTGATGTTATGAAGCCCAATTGTATTGAAGATTACAACAAAAACATGGGTGGAACTGATCTTGCCGACCAATGTTTTCCATATGCTGAATATCTGTATTGTCAATAGCAGAGTAATATTCACCAGCATAGCAGGGAACAAAAATGTCAGCAACCTTGATTTTCTTATCGGGATTGTACAGGGCTTGCTGTTGGGTTGGGAACGTAACGCAACAAGTCAGTTGAGGTACCATATTCCTATTGAGTTGACAGGGCAACAGCACTATCCTGGCAAAAGCCCCAATGGAAAGAAACGCGACTGCATTGTTTGCAATAGGCCTACCGCAAATTAGGCAGGCGAAAACATTACAATAAGTAAGCACGGGCTCAGTGACAAACTTTAATGAGCTATATATGACATCATCACTCATTTACATTTATAAGCTAATTACAGCACGCATTGGTTTGGAAAGTAATGAATTTTGAATTTGAATTTTATTAAAAATGGCAATTATCGTGACCCGAAGGTACAACGCCAGTACAACAATAAAAAGAGTTATTAAAAATATAAAAATACACAAATATTAACACCAAAGTAATTAATATAAGAAAAGCAGCTTAAACTAGTGTAAAAACAACAATCAAAATTACAAAATAACACATCACAAAAAAAGGGAATTGCACCAGAAAGAAAGCACCCACAGAGCATTCAAATAAAACAGTAAAAAAAAAAATTAAAAATAAATAAAAATAAAAACTTGTAAAAGGACCCCCGCCCCCCCCCTCCCCCCCCCCCCCCCCAAAGAAAGAAACCCAAACCCTTCCGAACAACTCACACAATAAAACAAAAGGGGGACTTATTTAGAATTTAATAAACCAATGAAGTACGGAACGGGGCTATTTTTAAAACGACTGGTTCTATTGGGGATAGTAGAAATATTATGACAATTACGGAGATTTCGACCATGACTCGCCAGCCTGGTAGGGGGGAGGAGGTCTTTAGTGCGAGGGTTGTCAACAAGTCCATCAGCGAAGCGCCGGCAGTGTTCCTCCCTCCTACCAGCTATAGAGTCAAGGCCTAGAGATAAAAGAGCAGAATCATATGAATCATAACTATTACCCAAAATAATTTTACAGGCACGTTTTTGGATAGATTCAATGATATGAGTATGCTTAGCCGTAATACTTGAGTGCCAGGTGACATCACCATATTCGAAGAATGGTCGGACATACCCATTAAAAACAATTTGTAATTCTTCCAAGCTAAATCCAAAACGTTTAAGAGAACGCAGCATGAATAGTTTCCTGTTGGCTTTTGATATCATGTGATTAATGTGACTGTCCCACCTGAGGTTATTCTGAATCCAAATGCCCAGAACTTTGGCCTCCGTAACAAAAGAAACAGGTTCGTCACCAATTGTTAAATTACCGGGGTGTTGATGGGATTTATTGAAACACACCTGGATGGCCTGGCATTTGGAGGGATTGAACTGTAAATGATTAGCGTCAGACCATTCTTTGAAATTATCTAGGTCTTCTTGCATGTGGCCACGACTGCCAATTTTAGAATTCTCTGCAAATGTCAGGTCGTCAACATATTTCCAATACTTTGATTGTGAATTTTGAGCAGCATCATTAATGAGTATTTGAAAACCAATCGGACCAAACTTGGTACCTTGGGGGAATTCCCCCATGAATACCAACATAATCTGAGAGAACATTATTATAGCGAACACATTGGCGTCTATTACGAAGGAAGTCGCAAATCCAGGGAACGATGGACCCACGGACCCCAATGGAGATGATCTTATTAATCAATAAAGTGTGGTCCACCAGATCAAATGCCTTTGAAAAGTCCGTGAGTACCACCGTTCCCACATTGCGACCTCCTTCTGCACCATGAAAAAGATAATGAATTAAATTAATAAGGTAATGATTGGTTGAGACCCCCTTAACATTACCAAACTGCTATTTTAAACCAACAAGTCTATTTTAAAATGAATATCGTCAAGAATCCAATCAGTAACAAATCCTTAAGCAATCTTAGCAAAAACAGAAGTAAGTGACACAGGTCTAAGTTTGTCAAGACTAGGGGGATACTGTTTGGGAATAGGCACAACAATAGCGTCTTTCCATTGCACAGGAACAACACCCTCATTAAAAGAACTGTTAAGTATATCTGTGAGAGGCACACTAAGTTCATATGCAAATTCTTTTACGAGTTTCGGTGGTGGAAATTCATCAGGTCCTGACGACTTGCTAGATTTAATTTTTTTAGCCTGGCATAGACATCCCAAGGGTAAAGATGGGGGGTAGGGTCTACCGCTGGCAAGAACGCAGGCAATTTCGACGTATCTAAGGGATCAAGATCAGCGGAAACATCAACAAACTTGTCATTGATCGCATTAGCTTTGGCCTTAAGATCACTTCCATCAATACCAGGGATGTCTATGTCAAGACCGGTTTTATTGTTATTTGTGACCTTTTTAACCTGTTGGTGCCATTGACGAGGATCTGTGTTCTGCAGATTACGAATGCGATTAGCATAATAAGAAATTTTAGCCAATTCAATTTCTCTTTTAATCAGGTTTCTATATTTGTGCCAAAGCACCATGTTATGAGTGTTAAAAGCCACTTGACGGTCAAAAACCAACTTCTTTATGTGAGGAGTAAGCCAAGGCTTGTCATTAACATGGTTCCTATAACTTTTAAAAGGAAAATACAAATCCATGGCAGAATCAAGCAAATTGTAAAAAACATCAGCCTTGCCTTGAGTATCCATACAATTTAAAATTTCATTCCAGTTCTGACTTTGAATCCATCGTCCAAAAGCAAGAATACCAGTGTTAAACAATGGGCGAAATCTTTTAACCTTAAGGGAATTCTGTCTTTTTTGGTGGATCTTAGGGTTCCATAAAATACAAACATGATCACTGCTTCCAATAGGAGACAGAGGAAATGGTTTATCAAAAAAAGTCTTCAAATTGTGGCTAGTGAGAATAAAGTCAAGCACTGCATCGGCTCTAGTATGAAAATCAACTATTTGAGTTAAGTCATTTCCAGCAATGACTGAATTAATATTCATACGGTTAAAATCTCCCAAAATAACCACACCAATATCAGGATATTTTGTACGTAACAAATCAAGACTGGTCATCAGATGATTTTCTAGTGTCCGTTGATAAGGAGAGTCTGTAGTTATGTAAACTGCACATACAGCTATAGCAGAAATTGCTCTTGGTAATCTCGGAGGACGGAGTCTCACCCAGATACATTCCAGTTCATCAGGGACGACAATATCGTTGATCATAACAGCGGGAATATGATTTTTGGAATAAACCGCAACTCCACCTCCCCGTCTCAGATCACGGCATCTTGAAAAAACATTATACCCATTGATGTTTAACATGTTGTCAGGAATGTCATGGGTGAACCAGGATTCTGTAATCACTCCAATGTCTACATTGTTTAGCTCGAAAATCAATCGAGCTTCATCAAACTTGTTGACAAGTGATCTTGCATTGGTCAAAAATATGGAAGGTAAGCCAGCTTTTTTCGTTACTGGTTGATCTGTATGATTAGCAGATACAATAATGTGATGATGTGGCAGAGAGCGTAAAAGTTGAGAGTTTCTGCATCTGTGGTTGCTCGCGAAACGAGTATCCTCTCTATATGTAATATGCACCTTAATAGTTCCAACGTCGGTAGTCGATGCTACATCCTCTTGTTGCAATTTGCATGTAAAATGACGGCGAGTGCGGCTGGATTTCCCTGCAGTTGTACCTCTATATCTCAGAATTCCATTTGATTTAAGAACTTGTAGAACGTCCTGCTTAAGTTGAGATTTTGGACTGAAGATACGCAGTTGCAGGAGTTGCCTCCGTGAATACATGAATGGTTTAAAACGGAGCATGTGGGGCTCACCACCAGTGCATGTAGATCTTTCGGCACACGATGATCTGTTGCTATTAACTCTGTAGTAGTGTAAATCATGCTCATGGATTGATGTAGACCCAGGATTAATAGAAACATCCATATAAATTGTTATGTGGTAGTACAACAAGTAGGCTTACCATGTATACCAAGTAGGCTTACCATGCACATATACATGTATCATGCAGTAACATAATGGGGCTGGTGCAGTCACATCAAAGTACATAAAATCCGGCGATGCACATTAAAATCCCCAACAAAATTCACCCATAACGCTCTGGGATGTATAACAAACACACAGTTAAAATAAGAAGTATGGATGGCGATTCCAAACAGACATAAAAACGGATTAAAAACAGTACAAGACTATTCATTTAACGATCACGCGGTGAACCGGTGACCTCCTCGCGTCGATTAGCCAATCAGCATGCAGTACCGTGAAGATTGCACGCGGTGCGCAACTGTGTCATTAGAATGCAGTCGATCAACTTCAGTGGTCTGTGAATATTACATGGGGTGCAGTTAATATGTTCAATACCTGTTTCTTTTGGGATTTTGGGTTTCATAAAATAGAGGTTATATGCATTTGGTCGAAACGTGTCTTTGTGCGTAGTGCTGTGTGTATTTCAACGCTGGTGTTTGTATGAGAGATGTCCGTTTAGGCCTACTTATTGTAATGACAAACAAAGATGATCTGTAAACAATGTACACAACCTATGTGCATAGTTCCTTGCTTTGAGAAATACCACACCACTTGATTGTAAATCTGTACTATTTGCCTCCAAACCCCTCCCCCCCCCCCAATTCAATGTTGGGAAAGGTCGGACACGCCGCAGATTACAGTCCAAACCAACATTGAATTGGGGGGGGGGGATGTTAGCATGGATTGTGATGTATGTACATTGAATACAAGTAAATGGTTCATTTCCAAGTAGAAAACCAAAAAAAATCCCCCAAAATCTCATCCAAGTTATTGTTTTTCACATGGAAAAGAAATCTGATACATGTACCGTATTTGCATGTATTTATTACAAATTCTCTGAAATATCACCTATTTGTATTACTTTTCTTCAGTGTAAATACTGATCTAATTATTTCATTGTTTTGCTTTTACACTTACAAAATAGATGCACAATATTTTCCTCCCTTTGTATACTTATTTTTACCATCAGTTTAACATACAAATATATCTGAGCCATTCGGTATGTACAGTACACATGTAAAAAAAAGTGTCTATCACTACAGAATGAGGGCGCACTTCAATGAAATTGTGAAAAACCCACTGGTGCTGAAGTGACATTGGGCTCCTAATTACTGTGGTAAAGAAGGGTACTCTCTTACATAAGTGGCTGGTAATGAAAGGGTTAAAGAGCATTCTGTGGTAAGGAGGGGTACTGCCTTACAGAAGTGGCTGGTACTGAAAAGGGTTAATAAAATAGCTGATTTGGCTACTGTATTCATAGTGCATTGTTTTGTGATAATTATTCATTATTTTTACATATTTGACTCATTGAAGTTCAGACAAATATTGCTTGTGTTAATCACCACCCACCACCCCCCAAAAAAAATTCCTTTAAGAAATGTAACTTCAAACTAGGTGGTGCTGAGTAAGGAATTGTTGATTGCATTTTTATGACCGCCAATGAGCCCATTCAGTTGGTTAATTTCACAAGGTTTACACAAATACACTGTTGACATTTTGTTTGTCCCCTAAACCAACAACTGACTCAATTTTATTTAATAAATGTGTATGTATTGCTTTGTCTTGGGTATTTAAGACATTTGAGAAAGGTTGTGCATTTTTAAACATTAGCTTCCTGATAAATTTGGCAATAAGCATGCACTGCATAATTTTACTCTGAATTACTTAATTACCTCACAAGATAAACTGTGTCCCCACCTCGAGACATGACCCACTTAGAGTCGTGCATGCACCAAAACCCATGGGGGGGGGGGAATGGGATAAACAAGTTATTTACAATTTTAGAAAATCTGTTTTCATAGTGGCACCATGCGGCTATTATCTCTTTCTTGAGTTTTGTAGGTTCATAAAAGAACCGTTTGGTTTCCAACCAAGTGGTTCTTTTAAGAACCTACAAAACTTGTGAAAGATATTACAGTCACATGGTGCCACCGCAAACTTTCTTATATCTTATTCCACTAGGCATAGCCTGAAGTCTTATTTATCACAAAATTACTTGCGCATCTCTACTTCCAAATGATGTTAGGGTATTCCTAGCAAAAGAGTGCAAAAAAAGGCTTGGTGACTTGGTCATAATTATGTCTAAATTGTAATAATTTTTTTGTATTTTGTACTAAGAAATAAACACTGCGTGAATAAAACACAAATCACACCACAGTTTTTGGTGCACATTAAAGAAATTTTATTTGTTTTCATTTCTGTTTTACATCTCCACATTTGTGACCTGCTCTCACAAAACCAGAAACAAGTCATATTTTGGTGAAATTTAGTTTTTGGTATCAATGGAAAGAGGACACGTTTAGCTTTAATTTGACACCAGAATTATTGTTATATGTTAATGTGGAGGACCACATTAAATCACCACAGTGGGTTCGAGGTTGGCTGTTTAGGTGATTGATTGGACAGCACCAACAACGTGAGGCGAGCAGAACGATGTTTTTTTTTTATTTACACCAACAAGCACATCATATAAGGAGAGAAAAGAAAAGAAATAGGAATAATAAGTAAACCAATTTATACAAGAGGCAAGGCATAATTGTACATGTCAACGAGTATTAAATAATTCACCTGAAAGGACAGTGTTGTCAGAATTTAGGCTTACTTAATTACTTTGCATTGGAACTTCAGCAGGACTAGGTCAAATCTAGATTAAGTTCTGCTGAGATGAACTACTAATTCCTTACAGGGTCAATATTAAATCTAACCTGCAGTTCAATAAACCTCAAACAATCCAGCATTATCACATAGCTGAAGAGTCTATATAATTATATCTAAAATAACCATTAACCCAACAAGCGGCCACCTAACTATATCTCCAACTACCTAGGGTCTGGCATCCTGAGATTCTCACAGACTCAGGACAATATAGAACCTTGATATTTTCATGAAAATGGAACCTTTCGTAACCACTGCATAATCACGTTACATGCGCATTCCATGGGAGTCGCCATCTTGCATAAAAGTTCACAAAGGTAAATAAACCTATTATACCATTTTTTTTAAACTGTCTCCTTACTTTAACTATATGGGCGACTAAATAATATAATAATTTACTATATACCTAGGTTTTAGGGCATGGTGTTCGTAAAAAAGAAATGAAAATAGTACCTGTTTAGGTGATTGATTGGACAGCACCAACAACGTGAGGCGAGCAGAACGATGTTTTGCCCACCGTCACGAGGTGGCGCTGTAACCAATCTAGGGCCGCGGCGTCAGCCGTCACTTACTCTACATTAATTTTAGTACGGGTGGTTTCGTCCAGCTGAAAGGAAAACCACTTTTGAGATAAACACATTTTAAAATTGAGCATTTTTGGTTGTTTTTCATGGTTTATCAGAGGAATTGCACGATTTTACCACTTGACCGATTTTCTTCTGGCAAAATAAAAAAAATAACAGGGTAAAAGATAAGAGATTAATGTCACCAAATCCACCCAAAACTGCAAACACAAAATTCACAAAATTTTCACCCCCATTTTATTTTATCTGGTCATAGCACAAAATCAGCCTGTGCGACTTGTTTCTGGTTTCGTTGGAACAGGTCACATTTATTAGTTGCATTCATTAATACTTACATATTTGCATTTTTTCGTTTGTTGAAATGAAATACCTAGCAGCAGGTCCAAACAAAGGAAAAACTGTTAGTTACCGGTACACAATAATTGCCAATCTCTGATCCAGAAACTAGGTAATGAGTAATTTTTTTTATATTTAATATCAAGGAGCATTACTGTAAACTTTTTGTTACACTGGGCCCAACACAAATTTTCTAAACAAACAGTGTATTTTAACAATATACCCAACCGAAAAAGAAAGTCCCCCTTATACTTTTGGTTCTAATTAAAAAACTACTGAGCACTTTTCGGTCAAATAACCACTAATCAATAGAGAAACCCTGTAGGAATCCAGCCATACTCTTTATTGTGCTAAACAAAATGATTTTATGGACGAAATTAAGCAATTTATGTCAAAAAGTGCTGGAAAAAGTTGCAATTTTGTGTAATCACATGAGAAAGTGGATCAATATATTATTAAACATTAAATTGGAACAATTCATTTGTTCACTGAACTTTGAAGAACATGACAATTATGCACACCAAACGGGAGAAAAGATGAACAACAACATTTGAAATCATTTTATTTAAAGAAAATGTTTAAAGATCGCAAGTAAGTAATTGAAGTTCACACCCATATTGTTGTTCATCTTTTCTCCCTGTTTGGTGTGCATAAATTATCATGTTCTTCAAAGTTTAGTGAACAAATGAATTGTTCAAATTTAATGTTTAATAACGTGGTGGTCCACTTTATCATGCAATTACACAAAAGTGCAACTTTTTTGTGATTAATGGCTATTTGACCGAAATGTACTCAGTAGTTTTTTGAATCAGACCAAAAAGTATTAAGGGGGGGGGGGAGGGCTTTGTTTTTTTGGTTGGGTGTATATTTACTCATCGCGCACAGTGTAGTATACACCATTTGCAAACATAAAAAATAAAAATAAACTAGTTAATTATTATGAAATACCTTACTTGACTGTAACAGTCTCAAGCATCTTGTGAAATAACGGCACCTGGTGTGCTGTGGTTCTCAAGAAAAGTGGAATTTTGTATCAATTTCCAACAATTGCCGGCCGGCAATCACTGGAAAAACCCAACATTTTCAAACACTGACCACAAGACCACAAGACTACCAGAACAGCATTTTCTTTTCTTGGTTTTTCAAGAATCTATAAACACAAAACTTTAAAACAGGTCAGCGTCACAATATTTACTATAAAATATGAATCCCCTAACCCATCCATGTTCGAAAATTACAGCAAAAGCAAATGGTGTATACTACCTTTAAACCGCCTTGTTGAAGTGAGAACATTTTAAGTTCTCATTGCAGACCGAGTCCAGAAAACTGCGAGCTAGTGTTCTTATCCGCTTGGCCATGGGACTCCACAAAATGACAACGCATTTGGACATGTTGCACATACATAAACACTGTAAGTACACAAATGAAAAGTGGTCAGGAATATTACATTTTCAATCATTCATTAAAGATGCATTATTTCACTGAAGCATAGACAATGTTTTGTTCATAGTATTTCTTAATATCAGCTCATAACAAACAAATTAAACTCATTGGCAAATATGAGGGGGGGTGTTGTGTGTGTTTCTATCATCAAATCGTTTTTGGATTAGTTGTAAATGTTTTTAATAGGTTCTAGTACTGTAGTTTGATTTGTTAAAATTCAAATGCGAGTCATTCCATATGAACTCAACCAGAGAACCCATGGTGAGTGATGCAGATTTTGCACAACAAAAATCTCGAAGTACCTTTCTATGTATTATAAACACATGCAACATTTTCGGCTTCATCTCCTCATGGTTTCTGAGATATGGCCCTCCAAAGCTTAGGTCCCATGCCCACATTTTGCAATTTTCAGTACAAAAATCCTCTAAATTAACGTTCGCAACTCGCCAGTGCAAAAAGTGGGCGGGGCACCCTATCTTTGGAGGGCCATATCTCAGAAACCCTTAGGTAACATTTAGCCTGTGTTTATATGACATAAAAAGGTACTTTGAAAATTTTGTTTAGCAAAATCTGAGTTAGTCACCACGGGACCTCTGGGTGAGTTCATATGGAATGACCCATGCACAATTCTAACAAATTCAAACCAATTGAAAATCTTTGGTTTGAAATCGTCTTATTTGGGATGTTTAATTATTATCCTTATTGGCTATTTTCACTAGGGTATAATGAGACATTGGCTGTTTCAGCAATCGGCAGATTTTTTGTTTGGTAACTTTTCAAATACACAATATATGTTAATGGCGGAGCAGAATCAACTGAGAGTATGCAATTGTATCAGTTTGTGACCTGTTGAGTACAGTTGCAACTCACAAGAATTACTACTACTACTTTGGTCATGAGGGTAGTAATTTTAATTTAACAATGGTCATTTATAAAACCTAATGATTGCATTGTTGTACCTCATTTAAATCATCTTCATTAATATTATCCAGTATGAAATGTGCAAAGCAAAATGGACATGGAGCTATATCATTTTGTTGTTCTTTTGGAATTCGATATGAAAATGTGAATGTGTTCCACCTAACAGACATCTCAGTCTCACGTTCAATTTTATTTTGAATCAATATTTCTCGAGCACAGTCCAGCCACACTCCATTGCAATTACAGCCAGCCTGGGCAGCTTGGTGAAGAAGTTCAATTCGCGTGAGAGTAGCCCGTTCCAGTTGTTCCTGTGCCCCATGTAGCTCCCATGCATTCTGTGAAAACATAATTAGAGACAGTCCCTATTATAAATATGACTGATTGGGATTATTTTTTGACACTTGTCAATGGAATGGAAGGGAAGTGGGTTGGATCGAGGAGTGGGTGGGGAGGGGAGTGGAGGTGGAGGAAGGGAGTGGAGGTGGAGGAGTGGGTTGGGGGTGGAGGAGTGGGTGGGGGGGTGTATACACATTCAAATAGTGGACGTTGAACAATAGAGGACAATAGGGTCCACTATTGACAAACTTCCACTATTGAGATTCGTGTACAAAACATATGGAGGTCTTCCCAAACAGTTAAAGTACAAACAAAAGAGGGACAGTAGGGGGTTTACAATTTCAGGTATCTACACAGCTGAGTGAGTGGGTGGGTAAAACAATAATGCATTTCTTTGGCCGTGCACGGACAAAGGAGAATATACAATGAAAATAAATTGCAATCACGTGACAGTGCGCAAATGATGTCTAAGCCATGTTTTGCACAACAGAAAGACTGAAGAGTGCTTAAAACATCCTTTTTAAATACTAATTCCAGCATACCATAGGAACACTCACAACCATAAAGATATGGCACAGAAACTTCCACAAACTGTATGGAACAACCACATTTGGAAAATATTTTTCTGCCACTTTTCTCGTCATATCTAACCTATATTACCATCAATTATTGTAAATGTGAGTACAAAACGTGATTTCAGCAGAGATAAATTCAATATGGTGTGTACATTTGACAATGTTTTCTGCGACCCCTCGTAGACTTTGCACACAGTTCAAGAGTGGCGGCACACTGCCGATTTTGTATCAACATTTATGTTACAGTTTTTAAACGCAACATAATTAAACTTACAGTTGGTGAAACTCTATATCGTGCTTCGGAGTCTATGTGCTTAGAAAAGCAAAACCACCCAATAGATGTAAACTAGTATAGGCATAATATGTTATTGTTGTTAATGGCACTTCTGGCAATATATGTGCCCTTTGTGCCAGTTGCTGTACGGATTGAACAGCGCATGCGCGCAGAGATGCGAATGATATGAGACTGCTTTATGAGTTATGACGTATAGCCTACTTGGACAAACCTTAAAATTTTCCGTTGCTATTTAACTGGGAGCTGATAAACTAGAAGTAATCTTGATGGACCGGTACAAAACTAAGAAAAAAAAAGATGATCTCAGTCAAAAGGTTGGAGAAGTATAAAAAATGAAAAGAGATTAATCCAAACCCAAAAAGTCAAACCCAGGTTACTATAGACATAGAGCGCCGCTCCGTTTCCCTTGCAGTTTAAGAGCCCGTGCTCCGCCAGGTAAAAAAATGTGCAGGGCCGCAACACTTCAGGTGATGATGAGGCGGCACCCTGTCCAGCCAATCACCAAAACACCCAGTCCAAAAATGTAGCTTGTGTAGAGAAAAACTATTTATTATTTTAATATTTTCCGAAACTCTCTTTAATAAATTGAAGTATATAGGCTATGTTATTTTTGGATCCAAGTAAGTCATGTATTGTCATTTGATTATCAGTATATTTTAGAGCCCTTTGTAATTTATGTCTATTATTGGTATGTATTATACATGAAGTAAACAGGTGATTTACATTATCATAAACATTACACGTATCACACATTCCGTTAGGATGATGTCCTATTTTATGTTTAAAGTTGTTAAGTTTATTGTACATGTCCAGTCTAAGTCTATGGATGATAGTTTCCTGCCAGCGTGGAAGGTTCCAATTGTTCATGTGAAATGAAACAGAAGGTTGGATCATTTGAAGTCCTGAAGATTTAGATTCCTTCCATTCTGATTGCCATTGATCTTTAAGATTATTTTTAAGCTCGTGTTTAATTTCTGTAGTAGTAAGTGGTAATTTAATATCAATGTTACATTTTTGTGTAGCCTTTTTTGCAATTTGGTCAGCTTTTTCATTGCCTTTTATTCCGCAGTGACCAGGAATCCATTCAAATATAACATTATTATTTTGATTTTTAATACTGATGATAGTGTGGCGAATATCACATATAATTTTATTATTAGGAAAAGGTTGCGAAATTGCCTGTATTGCACTAAGGCAATCAGAAAAAAATGCAATTGTGAATAGGTTGGACTTCTTCAATCCATTCTACTGATATTAAAATAGCAAACAGCTCAGCCGTGAAGATAGAAGTTTCATTGTTTAATCTAATGCTTTTAGAATAATTGAGTTGTGGCATATATAAACTGCATCCGGTTGTATTGGTTTCAGGGTTAAGTGAACCATCTGTGTAAATATGAAGTGAGTTATTCCAAGTAGTGTGTATTATTTCTGTGGCAATTAGTCCCTTTTCATTTTTATCAGTTATATATTTAGTGCAATTGTATATTTCTGTGGAAATGTTTGGTTTGCTATAATGCCAATAGGGAAAAGGATTGTGCAGGGGAAAGGTATTTACTTGTTCTTGATGCCATCTTGCTTCAAAAGGGGTATGGTGTAGATCGTTATTCCACATCTTGCTTCACAAGGGGTATGATGTAGATCGTTATTCCACATCTTGCTTCACAAGGGTTATGATGTAGATCGTTATTCCACTTCTTGCTTCACAAGGGGTATGATGTAGATCGTTATTCCACTTCTCACCATAATATTCTTTCTGCCAACAGTCAAGTTGAAGGTAATTGTTTGGGTGGGATAAATGCATATTTAAGTTGATGCCATAAAAATTACAAAGGAAATTACGTCTTAGTTGAAGAGGTGGATCACCACACTCTATTTGTAATTTATTAAGAGCCGTTCCATAAAGTGCTCCAGTACAAATGTTTAATGCTTGATACTGAATGCAGTCCAGTTTTTGTTGATGAGTAGAGGCTGCAGAATTAAAAGCCTCACATCCGTATTCTATAATAGGTTTGATTAGAGTTTTATATAGTTGATAGAGCGTGCTACAGTCTGCACCCCAATCGGTACTACTTATGCATCTGAGAAGGTTGAGTCTATTTTTTTTATACATCTATTAACTATATAATTGATGTGATCTTTCCAATTAAGTTTTTTGTCAAAAGTTATTCCTAGACATTTAGCTGATGAATGAAAGTTAATGTTGACATTATTAATATTAAGTTTAGTAATAAAGTTCTTTTTATTGGTAAAAAGAACAGCAATTGTCTTAGGCGTAGAAATTTTGAAACCCCATTTTTCGCACCATTTATTAATATCATTCAAATTTTGTTGTATTTTCCTCATAAGAAAGTTGGTATTTCTATTAGATTTCCATATAGCTATATCATCTGCATATTGGGAGATATTTATTCCATAGGTGACTTCAGCAAGGTCGTTAACTGCAATATTGAACAGGGTGGGACTGATGACACTCCCTTGAGGTATTCCATTTTCAATATTGCATAAGTTTGAAAATACTATTAATTTTAACTTGAATTTTTCTGTTGGAGAGAAAATTATGAATCCACTGTGTAATTCGGCCACAAATTCCCATCGTCTGTAATTTGATAATGATAGCTGTAGGCCATAACATATCATAAGCCTTTTCTAAATCCAGGAAAACAGCTAATGTACTTTCCTTATTGGCAAAACCTTCATTGACGGAAGATTCCACATGAATAATGTGGTCCTTCGTACTACGACCCTTGCGGAAACCACATTGATGGTTACTCAATAATTTGTATTTCTCAAGGTACCAGTTGAGTCTATTGTTAATCATACGCTCCATAATTTTGCAGAAAGTGGATGTAAGGGCTATTGGTCTGTACGATTGAGGTTCTTGGGGATTTTTCCCCGGCTTGATTATAGGAATAAGAATAGCTTCCTTCCATTTACTAGGGCATTGTGAGGTATACCAAATCATATTAAAGATAATTAATAAAAGTTCTTTAGCTTTCAAAGGAATGTGTTTAATTATATCATTACTAATACCATATTTTCCAGGAGAGGTACATTTAGCAGTGTCTATAGCTTCTTCTATTTCTGATATTTTGAAAGGTTCATTGATGACGCAGTCGTTATTATTAATGAGAAAACAGTTATCTTAAATTTGTTTTTTATTTTCTAAAAAGGTACGAATATAATTGTTATTACTGCTTATGTTAGCATAGTTATCTACGAGTAAATCAGCTTTTTCTTGGTCTGTAATGCAAACTTTGTTTTTCTCTTTAAGTATGGGTATGTTAGGTCTAGAGTACGTTTTATTGATACGTTTAATTTTATCCCAGATTTGTTTTGAAGGAGTCTGGTGATTCAAAGTACTACATAAATTTTTCCAATCTTTTTTTTGGGCTGTTTTGGTAGCTCTCCGTGCTATGGCACTTGCCCGTTTATATGTAATAAGATCATCAGGATGCCAGGTTTTTTTCAGGGTTTTCAGTGCTTTTTTCCTGTTGGTAATAGCTTTTTTACAATCGTCATTCCACCATGATGTACTAGATTTGGTAGTTTTGTGGGAAGTTGTTTTAGGTATGGAGGAGTCTGTAGCATTAGTTAGTTGATTAATATACATGTTGTAAGCTTCTTCGCTATTATTGGATTTATTGGGTTCAGTAATATATTCGTTACAGGCAGTTTGGAATTTGTCCCAATTAGCTTCTTTTTTTTCTTCTATTTTTACCATTGTGGGATAGGTTTAAAAGAAGTAAAGTAACATTTCTGGTTGATTTCCACCAGGATAGGATGATGATCACTGCCCCATGTGTCTTCTATTATGGACCAGTTACATTTGGCTGCTAGTTTTCTGGAGGCCAGAGTAATATCTATACATGAAGTGGTACCTTGAGAAATATTAATTCTAGTGCCTTCACCATTATTGATACAAACCAAATTATGTTTATCTATTAAATTTTGTATGGTGCGCCCATTGTTATCCGTGTGTTTGCTTCCCTATAGGGAGTTGTGACTATTGAAGTCTCCACATATTATAGTATTTTTGTTAATGTGTTGTTCAATCTCAGTAAGGTAATTGTCCTTAATATTTAGACAAGGATTATAAGCATTGATCATGTTAATTTAATTTTTATCAATATTATAAACTTCAGCTATTTGGAACTGAACACACTTGTCATTATCTATAATATAATTCAAACGGATACCCTTTTTTGTGAGGATAGCACATCCTCCACCAGAGCTCTTTGAATCATTTCTATCATTTCTATGTATATTATAACCAGGAAGGTTGAATTTTTTCCCCTCTTTCAGCCAGGTCTCTTGTATACATATAATATCTGGTTTTTTGTCACAGTTGTTAAGAGCATTTTTAAATTCATTACCATGTGCAATTATTGATTGTGTATTCCATTGTAATATAGTGGCCATTAGTAAAATAATGATCATCATTGCGTTGAGTTATTTTTCCCTATGAGTTGATGAACTGGGTGCCCCAGTTTCCATGGCCATTTCTCTTTGTTTAGGTTTTGATTGTGATCTCTTTCTTTGTGTATCTTGTTTCGTAGGTCTGTTTGGTGATTGTGCTGTATTACGTGACTTACTGGTGTTTTGGTTTTTTTCTCTAGGTTTTTTAACTTCAGTGCTATGGAGTATGTGTTCAACCAGAGATTGAATTTCCGTTTTTCTCATTCCTTCATTTCTAGTACTTTCCCATATTTGCAAAGCTCCAATGATTAATTCTATTAATGACTGATTTATCAAGTATTGTGGGTTAGGTTCTGTTTGGCATCCAACCGCTTCCTCTGTTTTGGTGGATGCCTCCTTTCGGCTGACAGCTGTGGGTTTATTTTGCGTAGGTTCTGGATTTTGTTGGGTTTGCATATTTATCCATGCTGGTTTTGGTTTTGGGTTAGGTGTGTCCGTATATTTATCTGTTTGAATTGTGATGTTGGTTCGAACCGTCTTTGCTGCTTCCGCATATGAAATATTATATGTAACTCTGAATTCCTGGATTTTCTTTTCTTCCTTGTAGGAGTTACACCCAGCAAAGGCAGAGGAGTGATTCCCACCACACCTGCTACACTTGACTTGCTCTTTTTGAGTACACTGGTCGTATGTATGAAAACCGCTACATCGGACACACCTCGTCTTGCTTCGGCAATTGTTTGCTGTGTAGCCTAGTCGTTGACAGTTGAAACAATTCGTATTACTGGTGGAATATATGGTTTTACTGTAAATGATTCATAACCCAGTTGGATGTGTGTAGGCATATGAGGGGTATTAAATGTGAGACATACCGATGAAGTTTTCCCTGTTTGTCCGTTTCTTTTATACATGATTCTGCGCACATCTGTAACCCCAAATCTTTTACATTCCTTTTGTATTTCTTTATCTGGAATTTCAGATGGAATTCCTGAAATGACGCCTTTGCTTTGTATTTCTGATTTAGCGTATTCAGTGACCACGGCCCATTGTCTTAATTGACTGATTCCTTTTAGTTTGTGTGCTTGAGCTGAAGTATAGCATCTGACACTAATACCTCCTTGGTTGGTTTTAGAAACATTTTATATGTAATCTTGTCCCATTGAGTTAAGAACTTTAGCTATTTTTATTGGATTAATTTGTGCAAGTTTTACATCTGGGGAGTTTATTATTACTATAGTAGGGTTTACTTGGGGTTCATATGTGCTAAGGTTTCTTCTTTTCTGTTGTCTTGCACCACTATCAGAGTCACTGGAGGAGCTACTTTTGTTTTGAAATGATTTTGTTCGCATTCGAGAAATCTTTGTTGTATATTCTATATCTTCTTCATCATCTTCTTCTTGTGCCTGGCTTATTAGTCTATCTAGAGTAGATCTTGGTTGGTTACTTTTTTGACTGTTTCTTTTCCGGTTAGATAATTGTTCTTGAGATAAATTATCCCATGTCATATCATCCTCAGATTCGTCGGACATATTTAACAGTTAGTCCGACGAAGTCCGAGGTCCCCTATGAAAAATAGACTGAAGATTTGAAAATGCAAAACAGAAAATTGACCTTAATGAGTTGTTTATGAGTAATGTAATTTGAAAAGAAAGGAGTATGTCTCACCTCTTCTTTTGCCTAAAAAGAAAAGATTTTAAACTGTTAGAAATACCAAGATGGCCGCTCGCAAAAAGCACGTCTCATCTCATTCGCATCTCTGCAGCAAGTCCTCTAGGCATAATAGACCGTATGTGTTGACGTCATCACGCCGCCATCTTAGAGGTAAAACGATGATGAAACAATGGAAAACGCACATCTATACACGCACGGCGCACAGATTGGGCCAATGAGCAACCTTCTTTTGACCTCTAGCCGAGGGCGCCCTACTCAAATGACGTCATGTGCATAAGGTCTATTAGTACCATCTTATGAAACAGCGTCACTGCACTCCAGACGTCTCGTGTGCCGTCTGGTTTGTTTACATGTGAAGCGCCCTCTTTCGTTATCAACGGGTGCATGAAAACTTTTTATAAGCTTAAGGTGCGCATTGTCACCGGATAACACTTGGCGTGGTTATTTCATTGGACACTTAAGGTTTCACTGAACTGGCTAAGAGTCCACAATAAAAGTGTTTCCAAGTCCAAAATAGATCATGTATATTGTACAAATATCACATTTTTACATTACGAACCTAAATATGCAATGCTAATTATACAATAATTATGCATATAACGTACATGTATCACTTCTTCGACCACTTTCTGGCCCCTATTTATAATGAATCGAGCAAGGTTGAGGTCCGTACGCCCTTCCGACTTCTGTAGATTAGCAAAGGCCATCAGTTGCAAACGCGTCCTGAATCCCTTCTGTACCACAACTTCTGCCACATCGTACGAAGTAAGTCGCGAACGGCCACGCCCACACCCATGCCCACGAGCGGGCAACTTATCTTTCGATTATGGTTGCTCCACGGATTTAGTCCGATCGCAAGACGGGCACGGCCGCGAGAGTGTTTCTGAAGCAGCGTCAGTTACAAGTACCGCCAAATCAGGATGACCGACAGATTGTATGAAATCTTCGTCGTCTTTAGTCACATACGTCCACGCACTATAGTAGTTGTGGTGGGTAGACGAAATATGTACATTTATGCCATATACTCGGGATAAATACTTGCGAATTTGGACCCAACGTTGAGTTTTTTCTAGTTTTATACACATATGATAGTGTTTCCCGCCATCTCTATGCGATTCTTGACAGCAGGCCCATTGAATCACTTTTGCCACTCCACACAAGTTAAAAGCATCAACTATTTTACTTGCACAGTTCTCACGAGTTGGAGATATTTCCAGATTTGCTTGGCTATAAGTTATCAAATAAACTTGACGAAGCTGACGAACACCCAACTCGGTAGACATCGAAGAGGGAGGCGGCATGCAGTGCAACATGTCCAAATGCGTTGTGACTACGGTCTACTACGACTGCCCTATTTATGTGTAAAAGTAACCGATCATGGCATTTATTCAATTTCGACCTGCAGGCAAGAACAACGGCAACACTTTTATTTGAATAATTGCACAGGTTTTCTCACTACACTAATCTGCAGTATAAATGCCACACACACACACACACACACACAAGAGAATTGTGTGCCTGATTCACATCAATGTCCGAGTTTACCGTACAAAACAACGCCCTAAATCCAACAGAAAAAACAACTTCGCCAACTGAACCCAAAACTTAACCAAATACTGACCCATAAACTTTATCAACATAACCTAAAATCCCATTACAACAAGCACACGGTTGTCCATTTCAGACTTATTAAAACTTCCATCCCTGTAATTCCTTCCTCCCTAAAGTTGAAATGGTTAACCGACAAACTTTACCAATAATCCATGAATTGGGTTAAATACTGGATTAACTTTATTGTCCTAACAGTCTTACGTAAGTCTCACACAAGTATTCCATTCTCTCAAAGAAACGACCTTCAAGGTGAAACATCCGTCATTAATACATCGCATCCTCCAAGAAACAGTACAGGTAGAAGACATGATGGTAATCTTTAAATCTTGACAGTCCATTATCCAAGTTTTTAATAAAGACCTACTTATATATTATGTCAGATGTTTTCCATTTTATTTACTTAGCTTTCATAAAACTAAGGATTTATCCAACACGTGGAATTTTCCAAAATCAACTTTGTGCCATCCTTGCGGAAAGCAACCTTAATTAATAGCACTGGTGGCATTTTGTCAATTGAATAGTTGCATTCACTGAACACTTCATAGTAGCTTAGATTCTAGAGCCACAAATTACATTTTTGGTGGTTGCAGACTATCAAATTTATCTATTGATTGACAAAAGCAATAGTTGGAATAAACATGATCTGAACAATTTTAACTAACTGCTAGTAACAATATCATGTTTATTATTTTGGTTTTACCCTTACACTGATGTGTGATAAGCACTGTATACTCAGTACTCCCCACCATTACACTGATGTGTGATAAGCACTGTATACTCAGTACTCCCCACCATTACACTGATGTGTGATAAGCACTGTATACCCAGTACTCCCAGTACCCTTACACCGATGTGTGATAGCACTGTATACCCATCAGTACTCCCCACCCTTACACCGATGTGTGATAAGCACTGTATACCAGTGTTGGAGCAAAGGCTTTGATCCTCAAGGCCAAGGCTTAACCCTCAAGGCCAAGGCCAAGGCCCTCTAGTATAAAATTACTACTAATATAAAACATGTCACATCATAACGAATCGCTCATAGTAAGAATAAAACCTTATCTTTATTTGCAATCAAAGTATTCACGTACAAATATATGACAGTAGAAGTTCAGGTCTTCGTGGATACCATTTAAATATAACAAAATGAATGGTTTGCTTCCATACTGATGCACATTAATCAAACCGAGTATAACAAAAGAGGGATCTAAGAACGGCTGTTTTTAACTGATGTTACCTCGTTATTATGTAACATGGAAGTAATTTTATTTTCTGGGCCAACATGGTTAGAAATATTAGCATTACCTAAAACAGATACATGCAAATCCTCAGCGGTTATCAGGGCGACACATAAAACTAATCAGATTGATCCATCAAAAAGTAGCTTACTAAGACTTGGTGTGCATGGCTTTACTTAAAATCCTCTACAAATATCTCAAATGACTGAATAAAGACAATAAAGTAGAAATTCTTGCTTTTCTTGTCTTGGTTGTTTGTTTTTGTTTGGGACATTAAACATTTAATATGTGCTCATTGCACTTGAGAAACATAATGGTGGAAAGCATAGCTGCAGACAGTCGTGCTCTATGAGGGCGCATTATGATGCCTCCTTGACTGAAGATGCGCTCCACATAAGCACTGGAAGCTGGTACCCCCAACACCTTGACTGTAAGGGGATAGAGAATGGGATAATGGAGCCTGTTGTCAGCCCAGAACTGTAGAGGTCCACCGTCGATGGTCTTGTTGTTCTGGATGTTTTCAAGGTACTGCATGACTTGAGCTCTAGCAGTTCCTGTCTCTCCATTTTTGTTTCAGCTCATGTAGTGTTGGTATCTGGCCAGGAGCCGTGAGGATTTTGTTGGCGGCTCTTCGTCTTCACTGCTGGTATTTGCCGCTGCTTGATGTAGTTGTTGTTTATCCGACATTGCTTCAACTTCAGCAATTGCAAGCTCTGTATAAAATACAAAATCCTCACAAGAAAATACATTTAAATAACTTTGAATCATATGTGTCTCTTATTCAATATCCATTAATTAACTCTTTGGGGGGGGGGGGGGGGGGTCTACGTGGTGTTAGTCAATTTATTGTACAAAATTTTATCAAGTTCCTTAAGTCTGCAAAGTCAATTATGTGCAATCTCTTGTATTTATATTTATATTTTTATAGCAAATACAAATGCATATCTGTTTGTGTTTTATTGGCCTTTTACTGAGCAAACATTATTTTTATAGTAAAATGTTGATGACTGAATAAACTTTAAATGAATTTAATTTAGTTGAATTACTAATTTACTTTGTATGTACAGATAACATTTTTGAAACAAGCTTTTACCTTTTAGTGTTCCCTTCAATTCTTCTCCCAGGGAAGGCCGTTTGCCATCAAGGTCGATCCAGGTCAGGCCACATTGGGGGTCTAGCACAGAGGCGATCATGTAGACCTTGTCGGAAAACGGGGTATCATGTGTGCCTCTGTCTGGTGGTGCCATTCCGGTGGCTACGTAAATCCCTTGGAAATACTTGAGGAGGGCATCTTGAAGAGTGGTTATGATCTGCCTGCAGTAGCGAGCACGGTCTTTCATCTTCTTCAGATGTGCAGTTAGGTCCAACAGTGTTGGAACTATCAGGCTGATTGTAACAGCAAACTCACCTGTTAAATTTATATTGATCAGAAAACCTAATTCAAAACAAATTAATAATAAAAATGGCATTTTGGTCTTGCATTAATATTAAATGTTATGCAAACCGCAATCTTTAATACTTAAGTGTGGGCTTAATAGGTGATACAGTGTGGGCTACATGCAGGATTTAAATAGTTGATCAATTAGTTAACACCGTTGATTGGTACGCTGCCAAGATACATGTAGGTTGTCTTTTGTCGATTACGCATCAAATAATTAATATCAGTTTGATTGGATGTAAGCCTGACAACTAAACCAGGATGTTTACTCTTTTCAAGTACATGTATGTTCAATATGATCTATTTGTAATGTAAATATATCAGATGTACAGAAAGTTATTGTACATGACTACTTCATATACCTGGCCAGAAAAAGAAAAAAATAATTGTTACTGATGTTGGTGGTGTATTTTTATTAGTACCTTGCAATGCATCTGTTGCTTCTGCAAATGGCTCAAGAACTTCCACAAGCTCACCTAGCTGGCCCCATTCATGTACTGTAAATGCAATGGCACTGAACTCTGTCCCACACACATCTTCCACCAGGGTTTTGAAATTCAATCCTAGGATGGACTTCAGCAGATGATATTTGCTGTTCCATCGAGTGGCATTTGCTTTTGGGATCGATCTGTTGGGACCAATCTTGGTCTCAAACCTGTTAATACAAGAAACCGAAAAAGAAATAAATCTAAATACAATTAGCAAGTGATGGCGATGAGTTTTTTTTTCATTTTTGTCAAAATGTAACAGAAGAAACAGTAGGTCACAAATTTCAATGAGTCACACACCTTTCTTTGAAGATGGTACTACGATGGAGAGTAGATGCCATCTTGCAGGCTTTGGCAATGGCATTTGACATTCATCTCGTCTCCTTCAATCCCTTCCCAACCACAAGTTGCAGAGTGTGAGCAAAACAGGCAAGACGCTGCGAGGAGTTGCTCTCCAGGGCCGTATTAATGATGTCTGCTTCTATCTCATCCATAATCTTCCCAAAGTGACTCGTCATCAAAATCTTCCTGTTCCAACTCGTCTCCATCAACATGGTCAATCAGGTCATCACTCTCATCAAGACTCTGTGGAAAATTAGCCTTGAATGCCTTTTTCATGATGGCAGCATTATCAGTTACGATAAAGCTGATCTTGTTCTTGATATGAAACTCGTCTATCAAAGTTTCAAAGGCTGTACTGATGCGTTCTCCAGTATGGGAACCATGGAAACGTTTACAACTCAGGAGAAGGGACTGAAGCTCGAGCTTACCTCCAGCTCTAGTGGTTGGTGCGATAACATGGGCAGTGACTCCTAGAAAAGAGCGCATGACACGGTCACTCCAGATGTCTGCTGTTAAGGATACATACTGGTGATCTTTGAGAATTGTCTTGATGCGTTCCTTCCCTGCAGTGTATAATTCTGGCAATCTCGCTCTGGTTACAGTTGAACGAGCCATTGGAGAATATCTACAAACAGAATTTATAAGAACCAAATTATTGTGACACATTGAAGGAAAACTACATAGGCCTGAATCTTGCCTGTTTTCTTTTGTCTATCATTCGCCGCAAATTTTTTTAAAAATATATTTTCTATGCCAGATGCTAACTAAATTTCTTTTGTTAACTGCTTGTTTGGCATTTATGTTTAAATGTATGGATTGTTTGGCGGAGATGACAAGATTCATTTAACATGCTTCAATCTGCATGGTGCAACCAGTTTAATACATTGTAAATGTTTCAACATGGTCAGAGTTCATTTACAATAATTGTATGCATCTTTAATTTGGAAAATGCCAATACTGTATGTGTGACTAATTTTGTAAGTAGGAATATAAGTTATAAGTACTTACTTGGGTTCTACACCTTTCATGAACCTGTGAAAACGAGGATTTTCAACCAGCGATAGTGGCAGACTGCAGCCCACAATGAGATATTTTATGATGCCTCATTGATGGCTTTTTGTCGTGGGTGTTTAGCACTGTACAGATGGATAAATTCAGATGATTGACGAAATGAACAGCTTGCCCAAGGTGATGCGAAGCTGAGAATACTGGCCTGCAGGTTATCCTCCAGTTGTGACTTGGTTTTCAAGTAATCATCATACCTTGAAAAGAAACGTTACATGTATGACTATTGACTTTTATGGAGTTTTCTAATTTTGTTATTGGTATAGGCAGGGAAATGTCAAGCAGTCATGTACACATTTCTGTTCCCTGGTGTATCAAACAAATTTAGACGGCATCACTTTCCTTCATTGTCATAAAATAAACTTGACTTCCACAGTACAGATTGACTAAAACTAAAACTAGAAATTTGTCTCCTAAATAATACAATTACAATTGTGTACCGGGAAAAAATTGTACCCCCAGCTGGACCAATATGATTCAAGTCCCAGGCCTGATACAAATTTCTATTCATTACATAGCATTAGATTTAAAAAAAAAAGATAAAAAAATGAAAAGCACTGATTTAAACATCAGCATGGATTAAAAGCATTTTTGATTTATTAATATTATATTATTTGGCGAAGGTGGCTTATTTTTTTAATGCAAATAAGCAGCTAAGTGTACAGATTTGTTTGTTGAGAAAAGTATGTTTTTTTTATTTTTTATTTATTTTTTATATAATTAATTACACATTGACAATAGGCCTAATATTAAATACACTGAAATTTGCAGTTTCTATACTTACTTTGATTTGTGCTGTTTCATGTGCCTAGTGAAACCAGATGTCACTCCTACAGGTTCAGTTATCTGTGTAATGCAGAATTTGCAGCGGGCTGTTTGTTTCTGCTTCCCATTTGAATCCTTGTAGTCCTTAAAACCAAACTTAATTATCGCTGAATTGGCAGACATTTCAATGCCAGCCTACTAGTTCTTTATCACAGTGATCAAAAATCCAGTGATAGGTGACAAGTACAATGAATTCTGTATGATGACATGTGCTCAAGATCAGACTATGTGGAAAGTGACCAATAAGTTGACCTAATTAGCATAAATAATCAGTTCTTGAGGGAAGTCTACTCAGAGAATGATCAGCAGTCCACAGCACAGATCAGATGATGTTCTATCTACCCCATATAACTGTATGCAAGTTAAGTATAATTATATCTTCCTGGCCCCACAAGTACATGTATACAGAAAATTATTATAGCTTTGTTTTGGGGGAAGCAGCAAAATGTACTATCATGGTAACAAAATGTGATGCTGTAAAAGTGAAAGTGTGTCAACACACAAATCTAGTGTGTTTTCCCTCCTCCATGGTAAAACATGATTAAATTAGATACTGCAGACTTTGCAGACAGCTGACCCCAAGTTGTATGTTTGCAGAATTAAGAAAAGCAAAATTTCAAACAAATTTACTTGAAAAATTCAAAAATCGATGGGCCTTGAAGAGCAAGGCCCTAAAATTGCAAGGCTTTGACCCTCAAGGCCAAGGCTTTTGCCCTCAAGCCTTAAGGCTAAGGCCAAGGCCCTAAAATCAAGCCTTAAGGCCAAGGCTCAGCATCAAGGCACTACTGCGATGTACATATGTACATCGTGCTCATCATGTATTGCGGTCACAGGGTTTCGGTTATCTGGTTAACCGGCCGTAAAAGTTTTGGTTCAACGGTTAGTGAACTAACCGGTAACTCTCAGCTCTACTCTCAATAAACAATCTTTAGTTTATCTTTTACAATTTAAAAGCCACGACTTCTTACCGATATACGGGTTTGAAACCTTCTTGGTCACATTTCTTTTAGCAAAAGTACTTTGCATCCTCTCTGGGCACATGCAAGGGTCATTCATCTCTTTTGAGGCATTCCTTAAAAAGGAATAGTTAATATTACCTTTAATTGTAGCCTTTGCCAAATTTACTGAGGTTATGGACATGAAGTAGTGAACAATACTAAATGTAGGCCTGTATGGTATGTTCTAACTTGGTGAACTTCCACTGATTGGCAGTTTTTATCACCAGTAACCCACTGTCAAATCTGATGCCTTCAAAACCCACTCGGGTGAGCACAATATTGTAATAAAATTATATCTAATATTTACTGCAAATCTTGTGGTTTGAGCAGCTGAACAAAAGCATGTATGCAAAAATGAGTAGAAAGTGTGGCTAATACACGTATGTACATATACAGCACATACATGCAAATTAAGGAGCGTGAAAAATTAATTTATTTAATTTTAAGCAGTCTACACTTTTTTTGTGTTTGAGGATCAGGTGTATTTATGTATGTACAACAGATGACTTTGTTTACTAAAATAAAGCCGATACGGCCATTATGATTAGCCATTTTAGACAAAGCCGCCTGTACAATAATGTTGAAGAATCCCTATGGCTGTGCTGGTTTTGAATATTTATAGTTAGTTCTCCTATTATTGCGGTATACCTATTATCACAATTTTTTTTTTTAAATGTTCTCCTTTTTGCGTCGCCTATACCTCCCCTAGCGGCGATTTTCAACCAGGTCATCAGTAACCAAGGACTTTTTGCCAATCTGATATAGTTTTTTAAATTGAAATATTTTTGATAAAAATTAAATTTACAGCTCAATTGCTTCCAATTCCATCAGCGCATGTGGGCTAATCAAACACAACAACCAACTCTGCCCTCACAGGTACCCACTTACCCCTGGGCGGAGAGAAGCAATTATGGTAAAGTGTCTTGCTAAAGGACACAAGTACCATGGTCGCGGTTGGGATTCGAACCCACATTCTGACGATTCAGCCATCAGAACACAAATCCGATGCACTAAACCGCTCGACTATGGCACTCCCGTATCTCGCGATAATAGGAGAACTGACTATAGGCTAACTACTAAAAACTGTTAAACTTCAATATTTATTCAAAAGTACAATATGCCTATATACAGATGCCCACTTTACTTACTTGGTGTGTTCCAAAATATAAGAAACTTTAAACTAACCCTCTAATAGTTAAAATATAAACATCCTAGCGGGTTAATAAGTCCTGCGGGATGCTGCTTTGCAGGATAAACGTGTCCGGTTGACGAGCTTACGTATACCATAAGTGTTCGTCACCGTATGTGGGCGTTACCCCCAACATGCCACTTAAAATACAATACCAGAAATATGGTGATAAATAACAGATAACAAATTTCTTGAAATGAAGACTCGGCTAAGGCTGAATCTGCTTGCTGTCTGTCTATCACTAACGTTAGTTCTCAGTAACAGTTACTGTGACAAATCTTAAAATGCTGTCCTCTCTAAATAGTGCCAAAAAGCCTCATCGGAATTGTGCGCGCAATGAATTATGGGAGTTGTAAACAAACGCACATGTTTGTGCACAAAGTCAATGGAGGAGAAAGGTGGTCAGTCAGAAAATTTACGTTTTTTACGTATTATAGCAAAATTATGGAAAAAATTGTTAAGAATTAATTAAATTACAGAACATTTTTTATACGTTCCTGATATTCAATTATTATTTTTGTACAATCTAATTAGCGGTACGACAACAATTTATTGGCGTTTGGACAAAAGCTATAATTGATACAATTCCCAAGGGGATTAAAATAAAATCAGATTTAAATCTGATGGGCGGTGATCCCCAATCAACGATCGGGGAACGTGATGCAGTAATCAGACGGTCCCAAAATAATAATAATAATGATAATTGTTTCTTGATGAGATAATAGTTGTTGTCTCAACGAGCACTTTATTTAATTTTAATTATTTTGTAATGGTTTGGTTTTGGGGTGGCAGTAATTTTGTCTTTATTTATTTATTTATTTATTTGTTTGTTTGCTTATTTAATTTTTGTTTAATGTTTTTAATTTTACGCACAGCCGACACCCCCAATTTATAATCATCATCAGTGTAGGTTTGACCACGGTTTGACCATAAATATGCTTAATTTGTTGTTTAAAGTCCATACAAAGTGCCTTGATTTTTTACTCAAAATTGTTCAGTATGTATTTAGTTATATGCTATTCCATAAAGCATTAAAACAAATCAGAAATTGCTGAAAAAATCATGATTTTCAGCTAACATTCCAGCAGTTGAAATCCGCGAAGTCTGTTGGACATTTGCGGCCCGTGGTGGCAGCAAACATTTTTCCTGTTTTTATGACGTACTTTTACGGGAGCTCGAAAGGAGCCGTCTTAACAACGGTCTGGCTGCCGCCGCGTTGTCCGTGGCCGTACATGTACATGTGTGTATGGGATTCCCCTTGACGTGCAACTCATGTATTGTGTGTGCGTCCGTGCACGGCGTGGCCGCGGGTCATTGTCAAACTATTAGTCTGGTTGACAGCACCGGCAAGATCACCAAAGGATGATTTTTTATCGGCACAAAACAAGAACAATTTGGACACATTTTGCAGTGAGATTAACTTTCCTGATAACAAAATTCAACGAATCAAATACTGGACATTCAAAACTTTGGTTGCTCTTAGAATATTTTGTTCGTAAAAAGCAAGAAAAAATGGGTACCATTATGTGCACTTATGCCGGACTCGAGATCTTCCTTCGGCTTCGCCATTTTCGCCTGGATTTCGTCCGGATTTCGTCCATTCCGGGCTTAATTGATATGATTCTATGTCACTTATATCACAAACTTTGGCATCAGTATAATCTCCATCAAATGACGATGAGGAAC
This sequence comes from Zoroaster sp. YZ-2022, assembly GCA_029582265.1. Classification (NCBI taxonomy): domain Eukaryota; kingdom Metazoa; phylum Echinodermata; class Asteroidea; order Forcipulatida; family Zoroasteridae; genus Zoroaster; species Zoroaster sp. YZ-2022. Next base: position 83,347,941 of record CM055816.1, read on the forward strand.
AACACAATTGGTCAGTACTACTTTTGGAAACTTTTTCAAAAACACTTTCGGAAGTCGTAGTTGGTAAATTAATTTTTGCAGCTGTACGCGATGTGATATGCTTTGTGTACAAAACGTACCGCAGTAAACAGTCGTAGCGTTCGCCCTCCCGTAAATGTACGCCATCAAAATAGGCTCAGTGAAAGTGTCCCCGACGGCTTTTGTTTCGGGCTTGTCGTTCGCAGCAGTGGCGAAGTACATTTTCATAGGTTTTTTGAAGGGTTAAATAAAAATAATGAAAGTCTTATTTTTGGTGATTCCTACTTAGAATTACTTACTTTTTAAAATAGGGTTGAAAATATTTACCATTTTGTATGGTCTTTAAATATGATGCAATTATCTGCAATTTATCCCTTTTTTAGAAGAAACAAATGCTTAAAAGACAAAAACATGGTCGTCGTACCCAGGCAGGATTCGAACCCAAGACCTCCTGCTTACTAGTGCAGACGTCTCAACCTCTCGACCACCGAGCTTGCCCGATGACAATTGGCCGGCTAGAATCCCATATAACAGCGGGTTCCGCGATATATATAGGTTGATGAAATTCTTGCGTCGGGAGATTTATCAAATCACTTTTCTTCAAGCGCAAAGCAGACTTGTCCATTTTTAGGCCACTGTTGAAAAAACGTTCGATCCGCTTTTTGGTAAGCAGGAAAGCAAAAAATGGATTTATCCAAAATGTTCGTTCTACATTTCGGGTTGTGGGAAACCAGAAAAGCAGATGTCCACTTTCAGGCCATTGTGTGACAAAACGTCTAATCTGCTTTTTGGGAAGCAGAAAAGCAGAAAAATGGATTTTGTCGAAAACGTTCAATCTGCTTTTCTGGTTGTAGGAAACCAGAAAGCAGATGTCCACTTTTTGACCACCAGTGTAGGTGAACAAGTAAAATCTGCTTTTCTTGAAACTGAAAAGCAGAAAAGTAGAAAAATGCACCAACCCACAACGTTCAATCTGCTTTTTCATTATTTAGAAGCTAAAAAGCAGATGTCCACTTTTCGACCTCCATATGGATGGCCGCTCCGGCCGCGCCGGTACGCTACGGTTGTGGACCTCAACCGGAGAGTTAATACCTCAACCAGGTACTTTGATTGGTTGAAAGTGCGCATGTTCATGACGTCAACAGAGGGCGACATAATGACATAATAAGCATAATATGCATGTACATTCTCAGCAGATCACGCGCAATAATAAGTCAACAGAGGGCGACATACACAGTGTCGTTTTGTTTTTAACAGACATTCCTTTACTTCAGTGGACTGAATTGAAAATGTTTGAATAGTGTTAGTTTCATTTCTTGCAGAAAAATAAGACATAAACACTTTGTGGACCTGGTGTAAGTCCACACAACAGTTTGTTGGTGTGCAAACACGCAAAGTCCACACAAATATAGCAAAACAAACATATTTCGACAAAGATTTAAACTACTGCGTCATACGCTAATACTGAGGCTGCAATAAGCCTAATTCATGGAAAATTCAGGTCACCGTTATTAGTGTCTGTTATTATTGTTGAACTGTATTGAGAACATTAATAAACCAACTCCATTTGATTGTCACAACAAAGTTTGTGTCCGCTCCTTATTATTGCAACACAACGAAAACATATTTGCTGCCGAAATAGGCCTCATCCTCAATACGGAACGGAACTTATCAAAGAGCTCAATAAACTCCCATGGCGACCAATACTAAATACAAAATGTTCAACAATTATTAAACATGGTACTTAGAAATTTGAAAATTGTTAAAACTAAAACACAAAATGTTGATTGATGTCTTGTCTTTTTACTTCGTTGTAAATGCATCCATTTTGGGAAAAGATCCAAAATGGTTTGGAAGCAAATTAGGACCACTTGTTCAGTAGAGTATCCCTCATACTCAAACTTGGAAGTCAGTGACCCCAGTTCAGGATACTGGCACAACAGCTCGGCACATGCTCGCTGTTTAGTGGGGTGCACCTTCAAGTGGAAAATTACTTTCCTATGCTTACAACGTATCGTTAAACTTACATAGCGCCCTCAAATGCCGAAATAAATTAGTTTTGAAAACATTTAAAATAATGAGTTTTCTAAGGCAAACCGAAGCTACAAACCAAATTTGTAACTGCATTAGGCCTAATGAACTCGGCCTTAAATTTTGACATGTACAGGAGGATCAACGTGCGACGTAAGTCTTGGTTCAAGACTGTTTGTCCGTTTTTAAGGTGCGTCTGGAAAAATTTTGCACGCCCTTGCAGCACCCCTACTTTTTTTAAAAAGTATGTAGGGAAATCTTAATAAACCTGGGTCAATGAAGCTATTTCCAATTTGTTTTTAACCCAACACCTTTCAAAGGGTCTAGGGATGATCCTTGGGGAAAAAAATCAAATATTTGTTTTGGGTAACTAAAAATAGCATTGAAATCAAGCCATACCAAAACGTGTTCCCCAAAAGGTCGGAACATGCTTTGACAAAGCAGCTGGCTCTGAAGCTCCGCCGCCTAATCCTTCCATCCCCCCACCCCCACCCCCCACTGAACAAAAAATAGATGTCAACAGACTGCTAAATAGTCTACAGGACTTCAAAACAAATCCCAGGCCTTTGTGATGCCGCCTAGACACAATGATGGATTGATAAGCCGGGGCAAGATAAGCCATGTGCTAAGAATATATGTGCACAAAGTAATGGAAGACTCACCGAGCAAGGCATATGTAAACAATCATAGCTGGTGAACCATTCAACTTTGGCAATTTGTTTCTCGATGATATGAAGTAGGATAACACGGAAGACTGTTTTTTTTTCATGAGTGAAGTAATTACAAAAAAAAATGCAATTCAGCGCAGTTGCAAAAAGTGGGGGTCACTCACTAGAGGGTTTTAATATCTGATCCGTCGCCGCACGCCGCACGATGGCGCTACACAAACTGCTACAATTTGTAGAATGTATAATACTATAGTTATAGTAAATATACCTAATCCCTGGGGAAAATAATATTTTTATATAAATAAAAAGAAGAGTACAAATGTATAACAATTTTAAATATTATATTTTATTGAATGCCATTCAAATAAAACATAAAAAGGCCAATAAAATCAACGACAATAGGCATGTAATTAGGCCCTACATATTTTAAAACGTGTTCATGCCCATTGCCGGTGCCGGCTTTTTTCCCTCTCTGGAAGAATGCGAGATATAAAATTATAGTTTTAAACTTATTTGAAAACAAATATTACAAAACGTGTTTTACCGATAATATCCTTGATTTCATTATAGAAAGGAAAACAAATTCTTTGTAAAGTGAATATATTTGTCATAAGCTTGGTTTAACATTAAAAGTAGCATGTAAAACCATGCTTCATATAATTTATTTTGAAAAATGTGTAATGATCCTATGAAAAAAATGAAAATGTTTGGAAAACTGCCGTCAAAATAACAACACGGTTTGGCCTGTGCGTTGGACATGCATCGACTTCTGGCGAATTTCAAACATTCAAGTTAATTCATAAGTCGTGTCGCATTCTATCCCAACTCAACTGGACTCAGCGCGTTATTAATTCGACTACATCAATCCTTCACGTTGCGCGAGCAAAAAAGGGGGTCGAGTTATCACGAAAGTTGACTTGTCTCGTAGGTCGAGTTGTCACAAGGGTCGAGTTGTCTTATGACCAAGCCTACCACTGTTAGTCACAATATACAATGTATATGTACGTGTACACTATGTACATACACACATGTATGCCAATGAATCCGTACACTGTGTGCATGGGCGCTGGCGTTCAGATATCAGAGTGGGACAAAATTATACGACCAAACCGTTCCGACGCGCCTTGGTCAAGGCTAGTTGCCGTTAAAATTCTCTTAATAAATGACCTCTCAGAAGACGGAAACTTATTATAATTACAGGGATTATATCATAAAAGTTCCCGTACCCAAACAATCAGGTGCAAAAGTCGTTGACATACACACAACCACACACACAATGCTATGTACCTCTCCACCCCCCCCCCCCCCACCCCTCGGATTTATGCCCAGAAATTGGTAGTTGACCGAGCTGCATTATAACGGTTTTGTTTTACCATAAAATAATTTCCCCAAAACTAAATAAACAAACCTCAGAAATGGAATATAATCAACAAACAACAGACTCAATCAACAAACTCGGCTTGTCTTTGTTTTATTTGATCAGTAATTCATAGAATGTTTAATCATGGTAATGTGACCAGTCTGGGGCTCATTGAAAACCCAAGTTATTATCTTGGTAAATATAAGGGCATGGCATCTGTGTCCTAGTTTAAGATGAACAGATTATGTAAATTACTGGCTCATTTATGCAGCAGCAATGGTAAACGACCTTATCATGTGGGTATTATTTTCAGTCACTGAGTTAATCTAAAACTGGCACTCCAATTCCATGCCCTGCTGTTCGTGACAATACTGTCCCTTTAATATATATACTGAATAGAGTTGTAGGTAAAATTAATGTACTTTATTAAGTCAGTATTATTTTTTTAAGGATTCTATTCTGGTGATAATATATATAAGTTTTGTTTTTTATTTGCCACATTTCAATGGGGAAAAAGTGGGGAGGGGGCAAGATGGGCCAATAGAAAATAAAGCAAATGTTCAATCTGAAAAGTAGTTTACAAAGGGGATATTTGTACAAATTTACCTGAAATGCTGTTGATTTCAGTTGCAATCAATCAAAATCAAACATGTTATGAATAAACTGATAAAATATAAATAGTTCTTCACTGTTTTCTTGAAAAATATGAATGCCAAAATGGATGAAATTTTCACAGGTTAAAGTTTATGTAAAACTAGATTATTGTAATAAATGCAGTCTTCCAAAATCATCAATTATTTGAAGCAGGGTGCAGCCCTCAGTAACTTGACACTTATTGTATCAAAATCAGCCCCAAAATTAGTTGGTGTTGCCCCAAAAAATAATTTGGGTGAGTGGGTCTAAAGGGGGGGGGGGGGGGTCCTGAAAATTGTCATTTGGAGTTGATTATGTTCATACCTTTATTATTCTATGTATACCCTTTTCTATTGATTTTGGTGTTGGTTTGTATAGGTCAAGGAACTCAATGAGAGTGATTAATTTTACTTCAGGGTACAACCTATATGTGAAATTGAGTATTTTTCATTATTTGTATAGTTTTTACCAAACCTGTGAGGTCACATGACCATAAAATTTTAACCTTTTTAAAAGGATGTTCTGGCAATTATCAAAGATGTTTGTTTGAACCACCATAAACAATGGATTCGGGGCTGTGTTTTCATTAAATATAATACAATTGTAAATCCATATTCTGTGAACATCATGTGTGTGCATGTTACTTATGGTGTTCTAAAAAGGACACATGCACATTGCAAGAAGAGTGTGTAAGCGTCGCATTAGGATTCACGCGTCGCATTAGAAGTGTTGTCGCGTCGCACTAGAAGATTACAATAAAAGTGTAAGCAATTTGATTTAACTGAGGAATTAGCAACAACAAAAAAGTGGAAAATGCAATAAAGTAAAATAATAGAAATTAAGTAATTATCAGAAATTAAAATAATCCAGTCACTATTCTAGGTTCGTAACATCCAAAAATCAGAGAAACAGAAGGAAAGTAACACTAATGAAATATTAATAAATGTCAAAACAATTTTTCATGATTGGCAATTCTTTAATTACAACTGTTACAACTGGTCATCAACTTTGTATTAAGTATGTATTAAACTTTCATAGCAGACACGTATTCCTCAAACCTTGAGTCTGTCATTTTATGGTGACACAAGTCAAAGTTACACTGAAAAATTGGAACTTGGTCAGACTTACTGACCTGTGAATGTCTACCCACTAAGAAAGTTTTTTTTTTTGTAAAATATATTTCTTTTCTGTAAGGATAATGTATTATTTTGTTGATGCATAACTCCAGCCTATATGAAAGCTTCAGCAATAGTGAAAATACATTCAGGTTGTTTATTATGTGAAATGTTTGTCTCATGAACTTTAAAAAATCATTTTGAAAAAATAGTTATACTGAAATTATAGACAAAAAGGCTTCAAAAGAAACATTGAATGATGTATTCCATAACATATATAAATGTGTTCCTGCCTATAGTTAATACAGTTAGTTGTGTAACAAATTTGATTATCTCAAAATACAACTTGTGGGACATAATTATTTGGGACAGTGTTGTACATGTACACAATATTCCTTTAAATTAACAGTAGGCCTATATAATGGTTGATGATTGAAAACAAGTTTTTAGTCAGGGAGCTTATGTCATGATATCAAGTCCCGTGGGCACTGAATGATTAGAACATACCACCTAGCTAGATACCTTATTTAGACTAAGGAACAAGAAAAAACATGTTGGCAAAATCTGAAGTGTTGCAGATGGCGGCCATCTTGGATTTCAAAATGGCCGCCATTTGTGAGCCCTTTTTGACTATACCTCAACTTGTGAATATCATATGAAATAAATTTTGGTGGCTATACACCCAAAATTGTTTATGCCAAAGGTTAAAAATGTACACTTTCAATTTTCATTGCTAAACAAATGAATGGTAGCCATTTTGCTTTTCAAAATGGCTGCCAAATATTATTTTTTTAAAATTTAAAATGTATATTTCAATGTATCAGGAATTTCCTTTTGCAAAATACATGTACCTATAGATTAAAAAGAATTCAAAATATGTGTTAATTCATTAGGGGCAAAGTTAAAATTGGCAGCCATCATGTATTTTTAAATACCTGCACTGATTTTGTACACTATAAAAACTACTATAGAGGGCGACATTGTGTCTGCAGGCTGTATTTACTGAACAGTCAGTACATGTTATTGGATGAAAGTTTACTGGCCCATTGTTATTACAACAAACGGGAAAACCTACAATTTGTGGTAAGTTTACCTTATATCCACCTTATAAGGGTTGATTATGTCTTTAAGTAGAGAAGGAATAGTTTTTGAATAGAAATAACTACGTATTTTACAAACATAAATTTCCAGGTGTGTGTGGCATATAGGTTGTACTGTCGGTAGGCTTAATGACGAATTCCTTACTTTTGGTCCAACACAGAACAAACAAATTTGGGATACATTCTGGAAAAGTACCATTTAAATCATTACTGCTGCTATTATTATTCCCTATGAAATAAAACTAAGTTCAAAGCAAAAATAAAATGTACAAAAATGTTTGTATTTGCAGATATGTTAAAAAACTACGGAGACTCATAAAGAACATCTGTCATTAAAATATTATTTGAGAAATTCATACAGCAATAATTAAATGAGTGGAATCTAAAAAGAAGTGTTCTTGTCTCACTGTTTTACGGTTGTTATGAGAGGCAGATGGAGCTCGATAGCCTTGGCAGTCCATCCGTCTAGGACAAGAACAAGTCTGATATAAAACTGTTCCCCGGCCATTGGATCATGGTTCCACTGCCTTGTGGACAGCTTCGGGAGAGGCGAAGGCTACGAAAGTAAATCCAGACAGAAAATCCGGAGTGGAGCCCCTAAGGCGGCTGGACGTCAACTTTGATTTCCTTCCGGCAGCTCCTGCAGCCAAACTGGTGCCAAATGTATCGCTCTGCTTTCCTTTGGACCACATCAGTGAGGCCGAGAGGGGGATTCTAACGACTGGGCATCCCAGGATCTCCATACACACTACCCAGGCCTGCGCCCTGGAGAGGTCACGTCAGTGCCGCTGTCCACAGCGTTAGAAACAACACGGGAGGCAGCAGTTACGAGTTATAAGCCAGGACCGATTGGCGTAGGTTCAGGCGTTACGGGTTGTCTCCGACGGTGGGAGGGATCATCGCGTCCCACTGGTCAGCTATCGCCCGCCTCAAGCTGGGCAGCCCCCAGCCAGTAAGATGCTGACCCGCCACAGTCTGCCTGCTTCATTGGGTGCTTGGGGCTAGGAAAAAGACCGACAAGCAGACTGTAAACCCCTCACCAGGCAAACAGAGAAAAAAGAAACTACCTATCTTGCGAACGTCAGGACAATGTGCCCTGGCCTCTCCGATGATCTACTCCAGGTTGATGACTCCAGGAAAATAGCCATCATTGACCGTGAACTCAAGAGGCTCAACATTGACATCGCCGCGCTGCAGGAAACTAGACTTTCATCAAACGGCAGTCTCAGAGAACAGGACTACACATTCTTTTGGCAGGGGAAGGAACCCGAGGAACCACGACTGCATGGCGTTGGATTTGCAGTAAGAAACTCTACTGTCCTCTTTCTCCGCCTGTCTACCTCCTCAGGCCCAGTTAACATCCTGAGCGTTTATGCTCCCACGCTTTGCTCTTCCGCAGAGACTAAGGATCAGTTTTACGAGGAGCTTGACACCACCATCCGAGGCATCCCTACCACAGAACACCTGTACCTACTCGGTGACTTCAATGCCCGAGTGGGATCTGACCACGACTGCTGGCCCAGCTGCATTGGTCACTTCGGCGTTGGCAAGCTGAATGAGAAAGGCCGAGACTGCTAGAGTTATGCTCCTACCACAACCTCTGCATCACCTCTGCAGAGTTTTACTCCACCAAGCCGAACCGCCGAGTATCTTGGCGGCATCCCAGGTCCCGTCACTGGCACCAGCTGGATCTCGTCATCACACGGAGACCCTCACTGAACTGCGTTCTCACCACACGCAGCTACCACAGTGCTGACTGCGACACAGACCATTCCCTGGTTGGCAGCAAAGTACGTCTCCAGCCCAAACGGATCCACCGCTCAAAGCAGAAAGGACGCCCACACATCAACACCGCCAGGACAGCAATCCCAGACCTGCGCGAAAGCTTCGCCAGCTCTGAGGAAGCCCTCACCCTGCCGGCAATGCTGAAGAGAGGTGGAATCACATTCGTGATGCCATCTACAATTCCGCCATGAACACCTTCGGCAAAAGAGAAAGGCAGATCCAAGACTGGTTCGAAGTGGGCATTGCTGAACTAGAGCCAGCAATTGAAGCCAAACGAGCAGTGCTCATCAACTACAAGAGGAAGCCTTCTGAGAAGTCACTCGCTGCACTCAGAAAGGCCAGGAATGACGTTCAACGGATTGCTCGACGCTGCGCCAACGACTACTGGCTGAACCTCTGTCAGGGCATCCAACGCTCCGCTGACTGCGGCAACATCCGCGGCATGTACGACGGAATGAAGAAGGCCTTCGGCCCAAGCGATACCAAGATCGCGCCACTGAAGTCAGCTGCCGGTGACATCATATCGGACTGGAGCAAACAGATGGAGAGGTGGGCAGAACATAGTCACAGATGCAGCTGTCGAGAGCACTGCCAACCTGCCTGTCATGGAGGATCTCGACGATTCACCTTCTGTGGAGGATCTCGGCAAGGCCATCGATTTCCTAGCCTGCGGCAAAGCTCCAGGAAAAGATGGCCTCCCGTCTGAAGTCATCAAGGCTGGAAAGAAGACTGCTCTCCTCCACCAACTCCTTTTACAGTGCTGGGAAGAAGGGACTGTGCCACAGTAAATGCGAGACGCCAACATCGTCACCCTATATAAGAACAAGGGTGACCGCAAGCGACTGCAACAATTCGACTTGGTCAGCAGGAAAGGCCTCTTCACTCTACTACAGAAGATTGGATGTCCCCCAAGCTCCTCAGGATGATCACGTCTTTTCACGAAGACATGCAGGGCAGCGTCCAGTACGACGGCTCATCCTCGGACCCATTCACAATCGAGAGGGGAGTGAAACAATGCTGTGTACTTGCTCAAACACTCTTCGGCGTCTACTTCTCCCTGCTGCTGTCCTACGCCTTCGATCAGTCACCTCCACACCAGAAGCGACGGGAGTCTCTTCAACCTTGCCCGCCTTCGAGCAAAGACCAAAGTGCGGCAGGTACTCATAAGAGAGATGCTCTTCGTCGACGACGCAACACTGGCTGCACACTCTCAGGAGGCACTACAGCGACTCATCAACTGCTTCGCACATGCATGCAGAGAGTTTGGCTTGACCATCAGACTTAAGTACCCCAAACATCTCCATCGGTGACTTCACCCTCGAGGTAGTGGAGGACTTCACGTACCTCGGTTCCACCATCTCCAGCAACCTCTCCCTGGCCACCGAGCTGAACAAGTGGATCGGCAAAGCAGCAACAGCCATGGCTTGCTTGGTAAAGAGGGTGTGGGACAATTCCATGTTGACCATCAACACCAAGATGCAGGTGCATCGAGCCTGCGTGCTAGGCACACTGCTCTACTGCAGCGAAGGACCCTCTACTCCCGCCAAGAGCGCAGACTCAACACCTCCCACCTGCGCAACCTCAGAAGAATCTTGGGCATCACATGGCAAGACCGCATCCCAAACAAGAACGTCCTTGACCAGGCAGGCATCCCAAGTATGTTCGTGCTGCTCATCCAGCTGTGCCTGTGCTGGCTCGGCCACGTCAGACGAATGGATGATGGCCGAATCCCAAAGGTCATGCTGTACAGCGAGCTTGCTACTGGCTCCAGACCCACCGGAAGACCTGTCCTACGTTACAAGGACGTTTGTAAACAAGATATGAGGGCAGGTGACATCGACCCAGAAGGCTGGGAGGCTGTAGCTGCTGACCGCAGCAGCTGGAGAATGACTGTGAAGGCGGGTGTCCAGAGGAGTGAGGAGAAGAGAGAGGATCAATGGGAAGAGAGGAGAGAGCGCAGACGGCAGAGGGCAGTATCAGCACCTACACAACCAGGCGCGGAATGCACCTGCAACAACTGCAACATGGCGCTGCAATCCAACAAGAGACTGAACCACGGCGCAGAACTCCATTGTAGAGACAGACGGACGCCAACATGACGGTTTTTATACTCTTTCTGAAAGGATACACTACTCAAATATATGATAATGGCGGCCATTTTAATTTTCAGTATGGCTGACCATGGAGATAGAATTAGACTAATTCTACCTCCATGGGCTGACAAACCAAACATAACTTACTCTGATCATGTCAAATATATGTTTCACTACTTCCTTTTTATGGTAAATGTAGGTTTTGCCACCAAAATCAGCTTTGTACTACATTTGTAGCCAGAGTTATTGAAAAACTAAACCTTAAATGGCGGCCATTTTGAAATCCAAGATGGCTGCCCTCCACAACACTTTCAAAATTGCCAACATTATTTTTTGTCTTCTCTAGTACCAATATGACATGTTTAGATAGGTGAGATCTTCTAATCATTCAGTACCCACGGGATGACATAACACCCCTGACTATTTTATAAAAAAATAAAATCATCTGTGTCCTTTTGCTTTTAATTATCTGTCATCTAGCCCCCCCCCCCCCCCCCCCATATAATCACATTATTGTGTGAACACTTCTAGTGCAACGCGACACACTTCTTGCAATGTGCATGTGTCCTTTTTAGAACACCATAGTTACTACACTACTTTCCATTTGAAGTCTATAATACTGTAACCCGTCCATACTGCAATGAATCAACTGGCTGTATCCGTTTTATATATCCATAGTATACCTGAGATTATTAATATGCATGTATGGTGATGTAATCTTGTAGACATAGGAAAAACTCAACTTTACATATAGGCTGTACCATTAAGTGAAATTAATCACACTCATCGAATTCCTTGACCCAACATAAAGAAAACAACACCAACATCAATAGAAATGTGTAGAGAAAACAAAATTTGGGGGGGGGGGGGGGCGGCACCAACTCATTGTTGGGCCATTTTCGATAAACAAAAAGGTGTCAAAATGCTCAGGGCTGTAATCTGCTTTTAAATAGGCTGGTCCCCTAAGGAATTTGAAACGTTACCCTTTTTTGACCCCCTGTATACACTGTAGCCCACCATTATAATTTAATATCTAATTGTATTTATTTGATTTGTAGATTGACTGTAGCACACTACTACTGATGATGGATGACACTTCAATGAAGAAATACATACTTGCATACGGCGACAGATTGGCAGCAGTTTCGTTCTGTAAAAAGCAACAAAAGAAAACATCCACTGAACCCACTAGCACTGTGGTCGATAGGCTCTTGACCAAACTGTCCAATCGAAGAACGAACCAGTCGGATGACAGTGACAGCCGTTCAAAGTCATCAAAAGGCAACACAAACGCTAAAAAAAAAGAATAGACGTATAGAACTGGGATGGTTGGATTATGATGAAATAGATCAATCATACAAGCAGGTTAGAAGCCAGAAGGGGGGTGGTACTCGACAACTTGTAGTGGGAAAAAATGAAGGAGAAGATGTCATATATTTTGGAAACGGGAAAGATGTTATTCTTTCCAAATGGAAAATCAAAGAAGGGAACAGTGGATGAATTCACTTTCTCAGTGCAAGACTTCAGAGGCTGTGGCATGGGAACATCGACTATTGCTGAGCTCTATGAAGAGACAAGCGTTAAAATATTGAGACTTTACGTATGCTCACATGTGAACCAACCCTTATCTTCAGAAGATAGCTCGTGCGATGACGACAGTGAACTAAGAAAATCTCCAAACATTTACGATAGAGACGGAGAAGTGAAGCTCGGCAAAGCTTCCAATGACAAAGTTTTTCCACTTGATGACACTTTGCCATGTGCCACTTCCCCATCACAGGCTGAAATATCTAAAGAAATTGTGATTACCCTTGATTCAGACACAGAATCTGTTGTAGAAGTGACAAGAAATGAAGATTACCCAGTGAAAGTGGACGATAACCCATCTAAGTCTGTCTGTAGTCCGTCCCACACTGAAGCAACCCAGTCAGAAATAAACACAAATGATTCATTTGTCGAATCATTACCAACAACCATGCCTGATGGGAATTGCATGAACATACGTCTGCATCGAATACACATTCAGAGGGAGATGATAGCGATTTTCAAGACACCAGAAATCATTAATATGTCCATAAAGGTTACTTTTGTGGATGAGGCTGGTGAAGATGCAGCAGGAGTGTCAAGGGAGGCATACAGTGCCTTTTGGGTTTCTTTCTTTTCTACTTCGGCAGATGGAGAGGATTATAGAGTGCCATCACTAAGTCCAGAGTACGGACTAGAAGAATGGCAATCTGTCGGCCGTATATTAGCGAAAGGGTACCTCGATCATCAGGTGTTTCTGCTGCAATTGGCTCCAGCTTTCTTTCAGGCGTTAATGTTTGGAGAGGAGAGAGTATCAACCGAAGACCTTTGTGAGTCATTCTTATTGTTTCTTAGTGATACCGATAGGGAAGTTGTTAAGTCTGCACTTGCTGGTCATCTCTCCGATGACGACAGTGAGGTGTTTGAAGACCTGCTTGACCGAGAGGGATGTCATGCCATACCCAAGATGGAACAGGTTCGCCCTGTTGTCATGCAGATGGCACATAAATGCATCATACAAAACAGCAACTATGCCCTGGAAGCTATGCGGCGAGTTGTTCAAGATTCGCTGGTCAGTGCTTTCCCAAACATGGATTCTATTACATCCATGTATTCCAACTTAAAACCTACCTCTAAGAAAGTATGCGATCTCCTCGCTGCAGATCCCCAAACCAAGGAACAAAGTCAAGCCTTAAGATTTTTGATGCAGTTCATTCGCGCACAGGATAATGAGGGTCTGGGTAAAGTGCTTCGGTACTTGACAGCATCTAGTATCATCTCTGTTCCAAGGATTCTGGTAGAATTCAAGGACCTAAGTGGACTTGCTCGCAGGCCTGTTGCACATACTTGTGGTCCAGTACTATAGATCTGCCATCCATATACACATCATATCGTGAGTTCAGAAGTGAATGACAATCAATATTGTCTTCTGGATATCTCAGGATGGACATAATGTAAACCTACATGAACATGTAGCTGTAGTAAATACAGTAAACCTTCTTGACCTCAAAGTTCTTCTAACTTTTGTTTCTGGACACATACATTGTGTATTGATAGATACAGTGTTTGTATGTTGAACAACCGTTTTTGTGTTGTGCCAATTTTTTTTCAGTTTATCTTATGATAGTAGAGATACATTTTTCATGGTTAAACAATACTGTTTGTATCATGGTAATATTGATGTTTGAAAACCGTTTTTGTGTTTTGACCTGTTTCTCAACCCTATATAACTTATAACCCTGTGTAACTATATGTCACTGTGTGTGCCTTGCTCTGTCATCATAAGGAGAGTGCTGGACTGCTGCTTGCTGGAATACTAATTTTGATACTAATCTTGTGCTTGACCGGTGATGTGTAATTGCTTCTCAGATACCAGAATATATGTGTCACCCAAGGGCATCGAAGAACACGACTCCTTGCACTCGCCCATGTGTGTGCATTTTCAAGTAATTTCCAATGTTACTCTTAAAAATGAAAATACAATGTTGATTAGGTTATCATGGAAGTGGATCACCAAAAAGTGTTCAGGAAATCACTTTATGCAAAAATGCTTTGAAGACCCTTTTTGGGTAATCTCAGGGGGTTAATAATAACTATCAAAACAACTTTTTAGAAAGACAGGGACAATCCACGAGATAATTAAGATTGTTTTAATTTAAATGCAGATTGAACATAGACCTATTTTTTGTTTCAAAGCTAAACCAACCAAGCCTCACAGTCATCTGGGAGTAATGGCCATTGACCCTTTTGAATAATTTACTATGTGCAAATTGTCAAATAATTTAAAAAAATTAATAAAAAGTATATGGTTGATGATTTCCAACACAAAAATTTAGTTGATCTTTCCTTATATCAATGTAAATTGATGCAGTGCATTATTGATGGTAATTTTGTTCAAATTCTAATGTCCGTCTAGATGTATATTAACACAGTCAGGTTCAAAAGTTTGAACCAACTTCAAGAGAGTTTCATAACCTATTGAGCAGTAGGAAGTGAAATGTGTTTTAATATGTATGAAAAAAAAAGAAATATCCACATCAAGACTAAATTTATTCAGAAATATGGATCCAAAGGGGTCACACCTGTGCGTCTCATGAAAAAAGTTTGACATTGACTTTCTGATCAAGGCTGTACCCCATGTTGAGCCAGTTGTAGACACAAAGTGAATGCTTTTATTGACCTTTTTATATACATTGTAAGTTCTGTTTAAAGATGATACTTATTATTTGCAGCATTATTGTATGTACTACATGTGTATATCTCATTGCCAAAAGTAATTTGTAATGTATTCAGGCACCATGTTTTGCATTTTTACTGTTTGCCAAAAGTATTTTGTAATGTATTCAGGCACCATGTTTCACATTTTTACTGTTTGCCAAAACAATATATATATATATTTTTAAAACTTGAATGCAACAACGTTTTTGTTTCATTTACTCATATGAGAGAATTTTAGTATTCAATACTCATTTCTATTAGTATAACATGTGTTGATTTGATAATTCCATGTCTTTGCAGTATACATAGTGTACAATCATTCATTTCATGAATGAACTTGCATCAATCAGAACTAGAATAAGATCATATAGAACCTCTACTGCGTCCATGATAACAATACCAAATTTCCCTTATTAAAACCTGAATAAAAACGTGAATACACACAATCTTTTTAAAGACTTTCCAATAAATCCCTTGAGTGAGTTTATCAAACGACTTATTTTTTGGTGTACTGTATATTTTGTTATCTGCATTTTCATGCCTTATCACATGATCTGCCAGTTTAAACCGTCATTAGACATGCACAACACATGAAAAGTGTTTAAAATGTTGCAGAGTAACCTTTAGTACTTTACTTCCACCAAAAACTGCTTTTGTGTCCTCACATGGACAAAATGGACCAAGAAATACTTTTGAGTCCTATTTTATTTTGAGCAGTGTACATATATTTGCAGCCTAGCAATGTCATGCAGTAATTCCAGATAGAGCCTATTCAAATTAACACATATCTATTATTATTAAGGGAATAACACTTTTTCGCGCAGTTTTTACCGCAGGTTAATGACCAGTTTTGGGAGTGGTAACAGGCGATATCACCTGTGACCGTGATTATGTCCAAAACGTGGTCATTAAACTACGGTAAAGATCAAGCATCAAATTGTTTATTCCCATTTATAAATGCCCGTATCCTTTTCATTTTCAAAATGTAAAATTAAAAAAATTGAGTATTTGTTAAATAAAGTCAAAAAGGAAATTGGCAAAGTCACATTTTGGGGACACACGAAACACTTCCGAAGTACATGAGTCAGGAATATGATGACAGTCTTTGTCACTCTGATTGGTTAAAATCCACCTCGCACACCGGCTAAATAGAACAGCTGGCACATACGCACTGTTCTGATTTTGATAAACCAGTCTATACCTTCTGTTAATACACCTCCACGTGATTTTGTTTTGTCCAATCAGATTGTCTAAACCGTCTAGGGCATTTATGAATATCTGTTATTATCCATAAATCATTAAGCTCACTTGGTATCAAGTTGGTGCATCAAATATTAAGCATCCTGAGAAATAATTAGTAGTATCTGTAGTACATGTACTTTCATCTTAGGGAAACCAGGGAATTGTTGATTGATTCGAAAAGTTCCCAGCATGAAAAACATTTTAAAAACCTGTACATTTCACAGGCTAATTGTATGATATTATATTTCTGGAAAACAACAGTATGAAGTATCCCTACAGGCATGCAACTGCAGTTTGTCAAAAAAGAGGAAAAATGCCAGGCACAGCAAGAATTTATACACCGTTTTTCAGTTTTCAATGGCACAACTGAAAAACCGAAAAACCAAAAACGAGGAAATGCCTGATCCCTAGGAGATTCCAGTGATATTCTTAATGCAATAATTATTAAGAATACTTTTTAAATCTAGTGATTAGTCATGTTCTTATCAGGGCAAGCAGGCATTCCTTGGAGGCAAGTACATGTACTTGTAGCTCAAACATATTGAAACTTGTTTTTTGCACTGCCCAATTGATAGTATATTGAGAGCATGGGCTTTCTTTTGAAAATGTGTTTTTATGTAAACAGACATAAATAAACTACACTAAGGATCTGAAGGTCCCTTTATCATCAAATTGCTGACTTGTGCAATGTTTCATTCTCATTTTGTAAAAAAATTCATTGCAAGGAGAAAATATTACACCAAAAAAGAAAGGATTTGATAAAGAGAATCTTAAACTTTAGACAAGGGCACCCACATCAGAAATTAGAGGGCTATATACTTCCCGGCCAGAATACTAATAAAACCGTTTGTGGAGATTGCCATGTAGAGTATTGGATTGCACAATCCGACAGGATCTCAATCAAAATGCAGGTAACTTTGTTTCACTACTCAAAAATGGTTACCGGTAGATACCCAGGCCACCATAAACAGACACTACTGCACTCCACACTCCTGGTTCAACACTGTTTGTACATTTTTGATGCCACGATACATCGCCACA
Source organism: Zoroaster sp. YZ-2022 (assembly GCA_029582265.1). Taxonomy (NCBI): domain Eukaryota; kingdom Metazoa; phylum Echinodermata; class Asteroidea; order Forcipulatida; family Zoroasteridae; genus Zoroaster; species Zoroaster sp. YZ-2022. The sequence continues at coordinate 83,365,269 of CM055816.1, forward strand.
CGGAAGTCTCAATGATGTGAATTGAAGCAAACTAATTGAGTGATGATACGAGTAGTTTATCAAGTTGATACTGAAGCTTCAATACGCACACAATGTACATGTACACTGATCCCTTGTGTTCTTCACACGCCACCTGCAAGTTATACAGGAAATCAATGAATTGGCTTTTTCATCATACAGTAAGCATACAGGGAACAATTTTGCTCAAAGATTTTGCAAAGCAAAATTTTAGGCAAAAATATCTGTGTATATGTAATATCGATTTGGAATGCAATAATTAATCTTGAATTTTGATTCGCAAATTGTGAATTTTGTGTAGCATTTTGCTTTGCAATTCAAGTGAAATCGTTGACCGAGTCATAACGGACATTCTACAATCTATTACCTACATGGAGTGTGCCAGCCTACTGTAATCCATACCACGGTGGTGTACTCCAAAATGAGCGCATGCACACCGTTCACCGAGTCATAACGGACATTCCACAATCTATTACCTACATGGAGTGTGCCAGCCTACTGTAATCCATACCACGGTGGTGTACTCCAAAATGAGCGCATGCACACCGTTCACCGAGTCATAAAGGACATTCCACAATCTATTACCTACATGGAGTGTGCCAGCCTACTGTAATCCATACCACGGTGGTGTACTCCAAAATGAGCGCATGCACACCGTTCACCGAGTCATAACGGACATTCCACAATCTATTACCTATATGGAGTGTGCCAGCCTACTGTAATCCATACCACGGTGGTGTACTCCAAAATGAGCGCATGCACACCGTTCACTGAGTCATAACGGACATTCCACAATCTATTACCTACATGGAGTGTGCCAGCCTACTGTAATCCATACCACGGTGGTGTACTCCAAAATGAGCGCATGCACACCGTTCACTGAGTCATAACGGACATTCCACAATCTATTACCTACATGGAGTGTGCCAGCCTACTGTAATCCATACCACGGTGGTGTACTCCAAAATGAGCGCATGCACACCGTTCACTGAGTCATAACGGACATTCCACAATCTATTACCTACATGGAGTGTGCCAGCCTACTGTAATCCATACCACGGTGGTGTACTCCAAAATGAGCGCATGCACACCGTTCACTGAGTCATAACGGACATTCCACAATCTATTACCTACATGGAGTGTGCCAGCCTACTGTAATCCATACCACGGTGGTGTACTCCAAAATGAGCGCATGCACACCGTTCACTGAGTCATAACGACATTCCACAATCTATTACCTACATGGAGTGTGCCAGCCTACTGTAATCCATACCACGGTGGTGTACTCCAAAATGAGCGCATGCACACCGTTCACTGAGTCATAACGGACATTCCACAATCTATTACCTACATGGAGTGTGCCAGCCTACTGTAATCCATACCACGGTGGTGTACTCCAAAATGAGCGCATGCACACCGTTCACCGACTCATAACGGACATTCCACAATCTATTACCTACATGGAGTGTGCCAGCCTACTGTAATCCATACCACGGTGGTGTACTCCAAAATGAGCGTATGCACACCGTTCACCGAGTCATAACGGACATTCCACAATCTATTACCTACATGGAGTGTGCCAGCCTACTGTAATCCATACCACGGTGGTGTACTCCAAAATGAGCGCACGCACACCGTTCACCGAGTCATAACGGACATTCCACAATCTATTACCTACATGGAGTGTGCCAGCCTACTGTAATCCATACCACGGTGGTGTACTCCAAAATGAGCGCACGCACACCATTCACCGAGTCATAACGGACATTCCACAATCTATTACCTACATGGAGTGTGCCAGCCTACTGTAATCCATACCACGGTGGTGTACTCCAAAATGAGCGTATGCACACCGTTCACCGAGTCATAACGGACATTCCACAATCTATTACCTACATGGAGTGTGCCAGCCTGCTGTAATCCATACCACGAGCGCATGCACACAAGCATGGTAACAAGGAGTTTGGTTTCCGTACCCAGCCTGCCGTATGTATCATGGGATTAGGCGCTTGATGCTAACCTTGGGCGATATCCAGTTTTTTCATCCATGATATATCGTCAAACATATATCGTGATTTCCGATAATATTGCGATTTTCTTTTTTCATTCACGCATGATTGCTTTAGAGCCAATAAACCACAGGTATGTGCCTGTCTACAAGCGTCCCCAAAACCGCAGAGAGACACGTGCAATCACGCCATTCACGCGTGCACAATGGACAAATTAGTTTCACAAAGTAAAATAGAATTGCATTTTAGAAATGTCATGAGCCCTGACTTTTGATCAATGAGCCGCCGTCAATTTGTGCTTTGATAGACAGGAGCGGCAATTCATTAAAAGCTCTTATATGTGACCTGTCACCACAAAATGAGCTTAAAGTCGGAAATTTAAACAATTGAGTTATTGGTATTTCTGGATTCAGTAGAACAAGAGCTTTCCAATGATATATAACACTTGGGGTTACAGCGATCCCCCAGACCACCAGAGGGGGATTTGCGGCTTTGTTTTCGTCTTTGTTTCAAGTTGTTTGTTAGAACACAATAAAAGCTACCAACGAAATTGGCCTGAAATTGAGGTTTTTAATTGTCTGATCGAACTGAAAATTTGGAATTTGATATAAGTAAGGAGATTTACAAATTGCAAATATAATAACAAAAAAATTAGACCTCCCCTCTGATTTTTCACTTTTCCTACTTTACTGAGAAATGGTACAGTGCGACTTTACGCTCATTTCATTGTAACAGGTCACATATATATGGCCCACAACATACCTCACTTTGGCACAGTCAATGCATTATACAATTCAATATTCATCCATTTTCATTGTTTACAGAGCGTCTATGTTGTACAGGCTAGGTATAAAATTGCAACATAATGAACATATATTCATGCGCATCGAACAGCCAATAAGAACAATATAAATTTTCTAGTATGCAAATCTATCTATGTATCTATGTACATGTATCTATCTACATATACGTACATGTATGTGTTGCATTCTTGTAGGAATTCCCTTTCACGTTCATGAGCTGAAATTCCCAATGCTATTACATTTTTTTTTAAATCATGAAATTATGGCTCAGTGGAATAACATTTGTAAATATAAAGTAAAAATAACTAGGATTCAGTACAGTCTTTATGATTATATTTGACAAGCACGCTGGACTACTTTGAAAGGCATTTTGACCTGTCTGCCACCATTTTAACTAGCAATGTGACTGGCTACAGGCCAGCGGACTACAGTTTAAGTCGAACCCTGGTTTATGTTTTGGAAAATCTCTTTCATACAAATGAATAAGCAGTGGAATAAATAATTGTATTACCCTCTGATTATATGGACCTTTTAATTATTCTTCTGGCGGTAGAACGGCTAGCCAAAAATTGAAAACTGCCCAAGCCTGATCTATTAGATGTTGATGTCCAGTTGTTAGGGTCATTCCATGTCAAATCAACCAAGAATTTCCCTTGAGCTCTCAGATTTTTTTCAAGTTTTAGGGAATGATTGGGACCCATGAGTAACGGCCAGAAATGGAAAAAAAAATGCTCTAGGCCTCTTAATTAGTGAGATACATGCTAACGAAGTTTGAGCTAATCAGCAATACCTCGCGAATTAAAATGCCCTTATCCCACCTAGTATAGCACCAAGTGACTTTTGGAATTGGTAAGTGAAAACACAAGGGTGGGTAAGTGACAAAAACATTTAATTTCGAGGCTTGGTGCACGCACGAGATACAGTTCTCTCACACGCCGGCTCGGTCTCCCAGACTGTACTGATTCTTTGAGACCATGTGGCATGCCCCACATCATGAACATCCTCAATTTATTGAAGTACTATGCCGTGGACTAGGTTAGTTGGCACACTTCATGTAGGTAATAAACTTCTGATATCATGCATTAATTATCCAGTACGCATCAACAATGGCTTTACATCCCTTCATCCTTGTCATGAAGCTTCTGTGTAATCAATTGTCCTTGCACATTCCTGACTTCACTGATTGATGAGATGTTATGACCCCTGACCCCTGACTGCCATGAAGGTTCTGCAGGACTAAATACATGTACTTACACATGAATACAAGTTCATTGACCAATGATGTGATTTCATGACCCCTGACCTGATCCCTGGTTGTCATGGAGGTTCTGCAGGGCCAAATCTGTCCATTTCTGTTCTTGTTCTCTGATGGTCTCTGCTGACATACCATCATCAGCAAACACATCAGGAAGCTCAGCCTACAGTGACAAAGAAACAAAAGTCACGCTACTTTTCAAGTAGGACTAAAAAGCCTAATTATTAACATTTAAAGTAAATAGAAAAGAATTTCATAATAAGAGAAATTGGGATGAGATTATTATACCAGACTTCTGTCAGAGTAAATAATCTTTAAAGGGAACATGCAACAATGGTAATTTCCAGATTATCAAATTCACAAATTACATGTACTATCAAACACTGGTGTAAAGTTGTGAGAAATTATTCCCTTTGAAGTACGTCCATCTTTAAAGAGACAAAAGAAATTATAATGTCAAATTTATAATAATGGTTATTGGCCTTACGTTTCGAACATAGCAGGTTCTTTCTCAAAGATTTTGAAAGAACCTGCTAGGTTTGAAACATAACGCAATAAGAATTATAAATTTGACATAATCCCACAGCTAATGAAGTTGACACCCAAACGGACAAAGAAACAAATAATCAATACTTTAAACTATTTACTTTTTCCCTGTTGTTTGCTTGTGTTTTTAATGAATTATTTGCTTATTACTATTTTAACTCAGGATTATTATTTCTCATGATTTTACAAATCTCCCTTTGCCTCAAGGAAATTAAAATTTTAAAAATTTCTCCCATTTTATTCGGTAAATTAATCAATCATAAATAACGTTACTGATTCTATTGTTCATTCAGGTCAAAACAAACGAAATAATACCCAAAAATCAACTTTAAACAGCCGCCCGTTTTTCAGAGACCATAGCGTAACGTGCCGCTTAGTGGACACATCCGGGCATTTCTTATTCATTTGCCTCCATAGTGGCACAGTCGCTATGCCGTGTATGTTACAAAGCCGTGGCCATGCCTCCATAGTGGCACGGCTCTGTAACATACACGACATAGCGACTGTACCCTCGGCCATGCCACCATAGTGGCACGGCTCTGTAACATACACGACATAGCGACTGTACCCTCGGGCATGCCTCCATAGTGGCACGGCTCTGTAACATACACGACATAGCGACTGTACCCTCGGCCATGCCTCCATAGTGGCACGGCTCTGTAACATACACGACATAGCGACTGTACCCTTGGCCATGCCACCATAGTGGCACAGCTCTGTAACATACACGACATAGCGACTGTGCCCTCGGCCATGCCTCCATAGTGGCACAGCTCTGTAACATACACGACATAGCGACTGTGCCCTCGGCCATGCCTCCATAGTGGCACGGCTCTGTAAGTGTAACATACACGACATAGCGACTGTACCCTTGGCCATGCCTCCATAGTGGCACAGCTCTGTAACATACACGACATAGCGACTGTGCCCTCGGCCATGCCTCCATAGTGGCACGGCTCTGTAACATACACGACATAGCGACTGTACCCTTAGCCATGCCTCCATAGTGGCATAGACTTGGTTCCAAGTCTGTGATCGTGGTTTTTTGTCTGCCTGAAGCCAAATATAGTATTGCATTAAATAGCGCCCTCTTGTGTATTAACCTCCGACATTAACCTACGATCACAGACTTGGGAATGTTGTTCGAGGTTTGTACATACCCTATTGCGAATTAGTCCAAAAGTGGACGGAACAATCTGATTGGTCGGAAAGCGTTCCATAACATGAATATTCAAACTAAACCTTCTACATGCAGTTGGAGATGTACTCAACGATTCCATTTAAACTGTAGGTACGACGCTTTTGTAGAGAAGGAATTATGTATTTTATTTTGTGCTTTTTTACAACTCTAAGATCTTATAAATTTACCTATAAATTTCAAATACTATTTACGTACCAAGCACTATACAAATTTAATATCGAATGAATATTACAGAAAGAATTTTAATCGAGTGTAACCTGTTAGTAATAGACGCGGCCTACAAGGTTTTTGTGGCCTCCTGATTGGCCATCTCTCTAGCATCCGTATTATTATGTAAATTTTAGTTATGAATACATGAATATCCCACAACACAACAGGGTCAAGTCTGAGATCGCGAGTTAGGGCTGTGATAGCCAGTAGGGGTAAACGGCGTTTTGCGTGGCTGATGCAGACAAAAAATAACCGCGATCTCAGACTTGAAATCAAGTCTATAGTGGCACGGCTCTGTAACATACACGACATAGCGACTGTACCCTTGGCCATGCCACCATAGTGGCACGGCTCTGTAACATACACGACATAGCGACTGTGCCCTCGGCCATGCCTCCATAGTGGCACGGCTCTGTAACTTACACGGCATAACGACTGTGCCCTCGGTCATGCCTCCATAGTGGCACGGCTCTGTAACTTACACGGCATAACGACTGTGCCCTCGGCCATGCCTCCATAGTGGCACGGCTCTGTAACAGTTCTTATACATGTATATGACATAAAACACAATAAAGGGGGCCACTTTCCTACCGTCACGTTAGCAGTTTTTCTAATGGTTGTAATTTTTTTTTAAATATCTGAAACCACCCAAAAAGAATTTCAACATTTGAATAGACATGCATGCTTATCCTAAAGATAATGTGAGTTGATTATTAGGTGTTCGGCTTTTCAGCCAAACAACTATTGTTATTGTTCTGTTTTTTTTTTTTTTTTTACTTCTCCTTCTTCTTCTCCTTAACTCTTCTCTACATCGAAAGTGCAAGTTAACAATTTCACACAACCTTGAAACTTCACACATATAAAGACCTTATCATGTAGATGAATCTAGAAGTTGTTACGTAACGTCATCAGGTATCAAATTACAAGCCATTTAAGTTTTAAAAATGACCATTTGCTATCGACTGTATATCAAAATATACTAAAGCTATGATGTTCATAATCTGGGATCTGATAGATCAAGGCTTAGGCAACATTTGAAAAGTTAACGTCAAAATCGTCTGACATTTGCTTCCGGTCGCATCGAAGGTCAAAGTTTTGATTTGTTTTTTCTTCAAAATTCCTTTTCTGGACCAAAATCCCATTGACTTAACACACACCAGACACTTGTGGTTCTCGGCCCATTGTTTACAAACCGCAGAGACTGAGATCGTTATCTACTGGAAAACAGCTGGCGGTCTTCACGACGTTTGCGGTGTCACAGGCTAAAGCTCTTGCAGGATAAAATATATTTTATAGATGTGTGGTTGGGCGTTTAAGCCAATAACGGATGCGCTACAATATTTCTAAAACCATAGATCGTATTAACTTAATACTGCAGTGTCATTTTTGTACGAATGGAAAGGGCTGTTGAAAAAGCCAATACCGAAAAGCTATTTCTTTGAAATGAGTAAGGCAACTTACTTTTGAAAACAATCTTAAGTCACATTTTAACAATGATCCCAATTGATGAGGACATCAATTACCGTCACTTTCGAACACCTTGAGTTTGTTCACAAACTCTGAATTTCTAGTTACTATTATTTTTTTAATTACCCTAAAATTTGCATCAACAAATGGACGGAAAAGTGAGGTAACTTTTTCCGTCCAATTTTTATGGAAATTTGAGGGTAAAAAATATATATAAAAAAATTTAAAAATAAAATAAATCAACGCAAATTAGTTCTAGTATAAGCCTGCATGTCCATTCACATGTTGAAACACTTTTTGGTCGGTTTCAGGTACTTAAAAATAAATAACAACCATTGGAAAAACTGCTAACGTGACGGATGCAAAGTGGCCCCCTTTATTGTGCTTCATGTCATATACACAGCATATACATGTACATGTATAAGAACTAGAGGGCACAGTCGCCATGTCGTGTATGTTAAGTGAAAAAGTCATTTAAAACACAGCGTGACAGATTTCCAAGCGATCTAGCAATAAGCCTTATCGGAATTGTGCGTGCAATGAATTATGGGAGTTGGGTTTTGGAAAAAAGTTGTAAACAAACGCACACATTTGTGCATAAAGTCAATGGAGGAGAAAGGTGGTCAGTCAGAAAATTTACATTTTTTACGTACTATAGCAAAATTATGGAGAATTTTTTTTAAGAAATCAGTTAAATTATAAACAACATTTTTATAATTAACCCTCCTACTACTACAAGGGTCAAAATCAGTCAAAATGTTGATATACTTTCCAAGGTATATCTAGTGCACTTAACAAGTCGAACACTGTCAAACCTTACGTGTAATAAGTACATTTACAGGTCAAAATGAGTCAACAGTTTTTAACTGGTAAAAGCATTATCTGGTATTGTTCAGGGTGGTCAAAATGACAGTCAAAACCAGTCAAACAGGCAGTTGACTGATTTTGACCACTCTAGCTACTTGCCACTAAAGTGCAGCTATAGTACGAGGGTTAAGAAAAGAATTTGTTTTTCACCCTGAAAACTACGCAAATGGAGGAATTCTCAGCTGCTTTCTGATCCCCGGGTGCGACGACCATATTTTAGTCAAAGCATTTTTTCTTTCTAAAAAATGGGGGTAAATTGCAGATAATTTCATCGCATTTAAAAAAACAAATTAAGCATTATGGTCAAACCGTGGTCAAACCCACAATAATGATGATTATAAATTGGAGGTGTTTAAAAACAAATTAACCCTCCTATGCCCAGGCTGAAATTTGGCCCAGTCAGCACGTCACTCACAGACAGTCACTTGAGTATTTTTGGTTGCATTGTCAATAGTTAGGTCAAACCACAGAGTCACACAGAGCTGTGTATGTACTGATTGATTTGAGTGCACTGCACAAAGTCAATGGGTTGGGAGTTACATACAAATTTTGAGTGTCTTTGATTGGTTTTGGTTTGACCTCCTATCACAGCCACATGTGTTTGCATGTATTTGAGTGCACTGCACAAAGTCAATGGGTTAAGAGAGACATACAAATTTTGAGTGTCTTTGAGTGTTAAACCTATAGGAGGGTTAAATAAACAAATAAATAAACAATTTTTTTATACAAAATTGCTGCCACCCAAATGTCAAACCATTAACCCTAACCTTCCCAAATCCTCCAAAATCCTCTTTGCCAAAGTGAAGGATTTTGAAGGATTGAGGTTATGTGGAAATTGCAGTGGTGAAGGATTTTGAAGGATTGAGGACAGATGTGATTATAACTTGCTTGATGGATTATGGAGGATTGAGGTTATCAGGCTATATTTGACACTGGATGAAAATGGAGCCGGGATTGAGGTTACATGGTACATGTTGGTCTGTCCAAAAAATGATTTTGGAGGATTGAGGTTATTAGGCATACTTGCCTTCCTTCCTCCATGGTACATGTCAGTGGACACTGTTTATTGCTCTATGCATGCAGGGAGGGTCCCTGGCCCTGGGCCATGTAAATGTATCACAGATAAGCAACACATGTGTGCATACATGTCATCTGCATACAATGGTCGTTATGGTCATTATGCTTGCTTTACTACTGAAGGATTTTGGAGGATTCAGGTTATATGTAAGCAAATGGGCCTAGGGAGTTAGAGTTAAAAAATAATTAAAATCAAACAAAGTTCTTGTTGAGACAAGAACTATCTCATCAAGAAACCATTATATCTTATTTTTATATTATTTTGGGACCGTCTGATTACTGCGAATCACGTTCTCCGATCGTAGATTGGGGACACGGATCACCGCCCATCAGATCTAAAATGAGACTTGCCTATTTTAATCCCCTTTTGTCAAACTCCAATAAATTGTTGTTCCTACCGCTAATTAGATTGTACAAAAAATAATAACAATTGAATATCAGAAACGTATCAAAAAGGCAAGTGGCACAAGGCACTGCTTAAATATCCTTTTTACCATCTTTTAATTTATATGCAATATATATTTTTTGTCGATGGGGAGAATATTTCTAAAAGAAAATATGTTCTGAAAACCGAACTGAAGAGCTTCTCTGCCGTTAGTAGTGATCGAGTTTGCCTAAAAAGTATACAGTGCGACAAGCAAATTAGAATATAACTAGGTTGGTGAAATTCTTGCGTCGGGAGATAAACAATTGATTTAATTTTGCCCTATAGCACTGTATACTCAGTGCTTTCCGAGTGTCTGTGAAAAAACTACACAGGCGACTCGGGCGGGATTCGAACCCACGACCTCCTGCTTACTAGTGCAGACGTCTTAACCTCTCTACCACTGAGCTATACACACGTCGGTGTAGGGCAAAATTAAATCAATTGTTTATCTCCCGACGCAAGAATTTCACCAACCTACATGTATATATATATATCACGGAACCCGCTGCTATATGGGATTCTAGCCGGCCAATTGTCATCGGGCAATGCTCGGTGGTCAAGAGGTTAAGACGTCTGCACTAGTAAGCAGGAGGTCGTGGGTTCGAATCCCGCCCGAGTCGCCTGTGTAGTATTTTCACAGACACTCGGAAAGCACTGAGTATACAGTGCTATACACACGTAGGTGTAGGGCAAAATTAAATCAATTAGAATATAACTGTCACTCCAGAAATCAGGTGAGAAATCCTCCGTTTGCATGGTTTCTGGGAATAAAAAATGATTATTTTCTTAATTATACAAATGGTCTGTATGTAATTTAACAAATTCGTAATGTTTCCCATAATTTTGCTATAATACATAAAAAAATGTCAATTTTCTGACCGATCGCCTTTCTCCTCCATTGACTTTGTGCACAAACATGTGCGTTTGTTTACAACTTTTTTCCAAAACCCGACTCCCATAATTCATTGCGCGCACAATTCCGATAAGGCTTATTTTGGCTGCAATTGGACATTTCATAGAAAAAAAAAACTAAAAATGCCGACATGGGGGTCTGAGGCAACGCGCACAGAGACCAGAAACCATAGACTTTTTTTGAGGGGGGGGGGGGGCCTTACCTGAGGTACTGCAATGTCATCATGTGGTAGTTTCTCCTTACGCCATGCATCATCAACAATGTCTAGAAGACGACCATCAGGGAGAAACTCGGAATCCATCTTAGCACACGGAAATTACAACTTATGTCTACAATTCAAACAAACAAAATAAATCACTAACATTTTTGTACAAAACAATGTACATGTTAAGTTTGTTCTCTGCTATACGCGTCTACTGATTGTCTTTTAACCCTCCTATAGGTTTAACAATCAAAGACACTCAAAATTTGTATTTCACTCCCAACCCATTGACTTTGTGCAGTGCACTCAAATAAATGCAAGGACATGTGGCTCTGATAGGAGGTCAAACCAAAACCACTCAACTGTATGCAGTACATACACAGCTCTGTGTGACTCTGCATATAACTTTAAATAAGGACATACACAAGTGTGTTTGACTTTGCCACTAACTCCAGCACAAAAATACACATGTGAACAATTGGCAATGCAACCAAAAATACTCAAATGACTGTATGTGGGTGCGGTGCTTACTGGGCCAAATTTCAGCCTGGGCATAGGAGGGTTAATGGTAATAATTGATGTCAATTAGGCTTGGCATTTTCTGTTTGCGAAACGTGTACACGTTTTCCTATGAAAGTTGATAGAGAACACTTTAACACAGAAAAGTGTAGTCCAGTGAGGATTGGAAACGATATTTTAGGAGATTTTGAGCAATGAATGTACATGTACGTACATCCACTGAGAAGTTCACCATGTTAACATTAGACTGGACTCCGGAGTGACTGAATCGGTTGGTTTCGACATTCTTCCGCATATGTGCATGTCAAGACAATAACCCTCCTACAAAATCAGTGCAAGTTTTGAAACAACCCATTCAGACCATTCCAAGCCATTAGCTGTTGCCAGTGGCCTCCTATGGTTACCCTTCTGTGCACTGTCACACCACTGAGATTGCAGGGTAAGGTGGTCTCCCATTGATACATGTACATTGCAGGCCATACTAATATGTTCAAACATTTACAATGGCCTTGGGTGGCACACAGTTGATTTTGTAAGATTACTTGGAAAGGACAGCAGGTTTGTATGTATTAAAGGTTGGTGAAAAACATGCTGAAAGTTTAGTGGATCGGAGTGGCCTCCGAGGAGGGTTAATTCGTTGTGTTTTTCTCATTGACGAATTGGCATTTTTTGGGAAAAGGAGGTTTTCAGTTTTATGGTTCTTTTTGTGTCTAATTTCATTTCTGAAGGTTTTAAATCCAAATTCTGGATGGTTTTAGAGTTACAGACACCCCCTGAATGGCAAATATGCCAAAAAGTCACATTATGTTTTTTACATACTGATGAATCCGTTCAGCGGGCTGGTAACCATTATTGCTGTGTACGTGTTTGACAGTATTCTCTGCATGTACAGTGTACCAGTTTCTCACCGCGGACAGATGGAGTGATAATTTATACCAAACTTCTAGCTTTTAAATGTTGTAGTTTGTAAAAACTTGTAATATCATTGAATTTGGACTAATAACATCTAAACGTCATGCAATGAATTTGATTGGATTATTAAAAAGGTATGTAAAGTCTAACACTACTGATAATACAATCACGGATACGTAGGTTTGTGTACAAACACATGGGAGGCAAATATGCGCGGGTGTCATTTTTGTTTTTTACATAGTGACGAATAAGCAAACGTTTGTGCACAAAAAGCATGGGAAAGCGCATAGGGCTTGTTTTTTACATAGTGACGAATAAGTTTAAGACATCGTTAAGAATACTTAAACAGTATATTTTCCAAAATAAATGAATGAAAGTACTTGCCAAGAAAATATTACTTAACACGTAGGTGACAAAACCTAACAAATCCGTTATTAAATGAACTTCGAAAAGTATCAGCGAAAATACGTCTAACTTAAAACTCGATTTACTCAAAACGCGTTTTTGCCGATTTGTCACTGAGAAAAACACGACGAATTGCTGGTCAAATCAGCAAGGCAGTAAAACACCCATCTACGTAGGCCTAACGTTAAACACCAGAATTAGGACTGTGCCGGTTATCCGGATACCCGACCGAAACTGTCATTACCCGGTTCCATTTTTCGGTACCAATTACCCGTAAACGACTTTTTTAAATTCCGACTTAACATTTTAGCGGAGTGAACAGAAATCTGTCACTCTTGAACAATGTAATGTTTACACTTTTACAGACAATTATCTTTAAATTCAAGAGATTACACTCCAATAAAGCCTTTGTAGTATTTCACGAACATTTTCCCATACACCTTTCTTCAACTGTTTGTGATAACTTGTATCGAATCGTTAACCAGTTAGCGTCGGAGGCCGTGTATACGAGCATTTTTTTTTTAACCGCGGATCGGAGCTCGAGAGCATCAAAACACGCATTCCGATTTTTGTCTGTGTTACCGGGAGACTTATCAACACGCCACACGTGGCGTGCCGTCATGGCGCCTGACTTGTATACACGCAATCGTTTCTCGGAGTCCATGGGGTTACGGTTCGGTGGCCCCGGACAAAAGGCACTGCAAACAATGAACGAGTTCACTCTTTTTGTTGATTTTTGCATAATCCCTTCATCCAAGACCTGTTCCTTTGACGTACCAGCCAAGAATTTGTAAAGACGGATTTATATCCATTGTTTACGAGGCCTTTCCTCTCTCTACGGGTATGCCGTCTGTTCGACCGGGCGCTGGTCGCTAATAGGCCGTTGCATCGGAGCTTGCCAACGGTCTAATTGTGCTGAACAAACACAACCGTAATTAAAAAACTAGCCATATTAATTCTCGAAATGTCAATGAGTAAAGGTGTTTATTTGGGTGTCTGGACTTAGTTTCATTGACAAAAAAAATTATTAACCCTCCTAATCCTATGCCCAGGCTGAAATTTGGCCCAGTCAGCACGGCACCCACAGACACTCACTTGAGTATTTTTGGTTGCATTGCCAATAGGTCAAACCACAGAGTCACACAGAGCTGTGTATGTACTTGGTTTTGGTTTGACCTCCTTGAGTGCACTGCACAAAGTCAATGGGTTGGGAGTTACATACAAATTTTGAGTGTCTTTGGGTTTGACCTCCTATCACAGCCACATGTGTTTGCATGTATTTGAGTGCACTGCACAAAGTCAATGGGTTAAGAGAGACATACAAATTTTGAGTGTCTTTGAGTGTTAAACCTATAGGAGGGTTAATGGCTAGAAATTTTTTCTGATTTTTCGCTGAAAATAAACCCGCACGGGGGACCGGAAAAAAAATATTCCCGACGTGAACTGGTGACTGCAAAGGGCCTGGCAGTGGCTGCTTCAAACAACTTATCAAACCAGCAGCACAGGAGGGAATGTTTGCCTAATTGTTTTACTTAATAAAAACGACACAGTAAAGAAAATATCGATTTAAGTACGGTATCCTCTTTATTATAATTAAAGAAAGGTCAATTTTGTTACCATTTACACTAATTACAGTACATGTATTTGTGCACCACACAGGAGGCACGTTTTTAACAAAAATGAAAACGGGTATCCGGGTATCCGAAGTTTCCTGATTTCGGGTAGCCTATCCGGTTCTAGCCCCATAAATGTGGCACGGACACGCCCCGCATCCTTAGCCACAGGTTGGTCTCATTCCGCTAACGGTAGTAATTCGAAATTCCAGGCGCTGAAATTGACGATATTTGCGACTATTTTGACAGTCTAGATACGTTCCTTACATGTTTAACTATCTAGGCGCCCAAAAAAATGGTGATTTTACTTACATTTTATATTTCCTGACATATAGGCCCGAAAAATTACAAGACGATCGTCATTGTGCAAGTTTCAACGAGGACGGCCATAGTGTTAAACGGGAAAACAACTTGTGCGCGCAACAATTTTACGACGGCTGTTTGGGGTCGTGCTATTTGGGGTCGTGAATTTCTCAATAAAACCCATGGGTACAGGGAACGGTCCCAATTATTAACATTTTGGCCATCCATCATTATCAATAATACTGATAATATTATTACTATTACTATTATCATTTTGTTAAACAACAATATGCAATCTAGTACCGGTATCAGCGATATCCTCAAACATGAAACACTTCATTTTGATTCGATCGGTCCATTACTGCCTGTCAGTGTCACTGAACGGTATTTTTAAACATTTTTCTTGTGCTGAATTATATTGTGGATTTTTGTTACTTTGTTTCTTTTCACCATTAACAAAGACCCCCCCCCCCACACACACACACAAACAAAATAAAATTAATAAGGTGTGTATGTATGTATATATAATATATATATATATATATGTATATATATATATATATATATATATATATAATATATATTATATTATATATATAAATTAAATCGGGAGGGTGGCCTTAGCTTTCGATCCAATCATTTATGCTTACTTATTATAGGAAAAGTAAATAATTGAATGCAGGAACTGGACATGTTTTATTTATTTATTTTTATTATATATATTTGATTTTTAAAGTAGTTATATCACATGTTTAGCACAAAAAATGCTCTGACTACCGACAACACGTGCAACCCTGAAACGGAATACTTGGCGCTAAAATACAGCAAGTATGTGCACACATAAAACAGCCGTCAGAAATTGTTATGCGCCAAGTTGTTTTCCCGTTCACACTCTTCATACATTCAAGATGGCGTCTCGTTGAAACCTGCACAATGACGATCGTCTTGTAATTTTTTCGGGCCTATATGTCAGGAAATATAAAATGTAAGTAAAATCACCATTTTTTTGGGCGCCTAGATAGTTAAACATGTAAGGAACGTATCTAGACTGTCAAAATAGTCGCAAATATCGTCAATTTCAGCGCCTGGAATTTCGAATTACTACCGTTAGCAGAATGAGACTAACCTGTGGGTAAGGATACGCGGGGGGGGGGGGCGTGTCCGTGCCACATTTATGGGGCAAATCCGGTTCCAAAAGTATCCAAAAACGCACACCCCTATTCCCTAAACAGAATTAAATTGTTTTGACAGAGTAATATTACTGGAGCTACACAAAGCATAGCCCGAATGCTTCTAAGTTCTTGCGTTCACAGCGACAAATTACATGGCATGAAACTTCGCCCCTCGTTACCATCTGTGTGAACAGTGTTGTGCCCCACGAAATTCGCCCCATTGGAATTTTCTCTTTAGACCACTTCAGTTAACGAACTTACTGATTTGATGGATTTGACTGTTTCAGGTGTCATCTACATGTAACGTTAACTAGTCTATGATATCTAACCTGGTAATCTGGTAAAATTTCGTTGTGAGTTGGACCATGGAGGAAGGAAATAGACTGTGTTACTAGCAGGTTGCATTAAATGTACAGCAGCCAGCTGAATATAGAAGTTCACTGCACTAAATACTTGGTCATAAGACAACTCGACCCCTTTTTTGAAACGACAAATTGTGTCGAGTTGTCACAGGAGGTCGAGTTGTCTTAACCCTATGCTAATATATATAGCACTGTAAAAGGGGAAAGACATCTCGACCTAAACAAAACTCGACCTAAACAAAACTCGACCTACGAGACAATTTGACATGTGTACATGTACATGTACATGTACATGTACAGTACATGTGATAACCGGACCCTTGTGACAACTCGACCTCCTATCAATACAACCGGTTGTGATCGTGGGTACACACCATGTACCGTACCAACGAGTAAATACCAGCGATAAACATGATTGATGGATTGATTACGGACGTGGTTGTCGCTATCAAGTACAAGGAGGCGCGTGCGAAGACTTCATTTCATTGGTTGTTGTTCTGTGCGCGGGTGAATCAACATCTTATTGGTTTATTATCGAATCTTTCCCGCGTTAAAAAGGCGTATAAAATCGTCACGAAAAACCTAATTGAAACTTCATAATTATTTGTGATATTTTACACATTATCAACTGAATATGTCTGGACGTGGAAAGGGAGGAAAGGCGCGCGCCAAGGCCAAGAGCCGATCTGCAAGAGCTGGTCTGCAGTTCCCCGTAGGCCGTGTTCACCGTTTCCTTCGCAAGGGAAACTATGCCCAGCGTGTGGGAGCTGGTGCCCCAGTCTACTTGGCCGCCGTCATGGAGTACTTGGCCGCTGAGATCCTCGAGTTGGCCGGTAACGCTGCCCGTGACAACAAGAAGACAAGAATCAATCCCCGTCACTTGCAGCTTGCCATCCGCAACGACGAAGAGTTGAACAAGCTTCTCAGTGGAGTCACCATCGCCCAGGGTGGTGTACTGCCAAACATCCAGGCTGTTCTTCTGCCCAAGAAGTCGGCTGCAGCCAAGGCTGGCAAGAAGTCTTCGCAGTCCCTGGAGTATTGAGCATCCACCTTGCAAAACAAATCCACCGGCTCTTTTCAGAGCCAACAAAACACAAAAGAGATTTTATTCATGTTCTGTCAGTGCTTAAACTTCAAGTTACATGATGTATAACGTTAATGTTTAATAAATATTATTTTAAAGTGGAGGAAATATAATAACTATCATTGGTAACTAAGTCTAAGAAGAGAAGTAGCCACTAAGCTAAGGAAAGAATGAAGTCGCCTGTGTTGTGTCCAAAACTCTAGTTTTTTGTCCTCGAGACCCATAGTACCTAGGTTAGCCCCATTCTAGGACCAATGCACTGGACTCCCTTCGTATCCTTGGATCAAACGTTAGCGCCACATGTACAAAAAGGGAGCGATTTTTCAACATTTAAACTGCTAATTATTACGATCTAAAATGTGGTGATTAGGTAAGCTTGCCCAAGTAGACAGTGGCATAAAGTTCACTATTGTGAGATCGGTAATTTTGGTGAAATTAATTTAGGCCTATTTTTTTTTTAATTTCAAAAATGTTTCAAAAATTTCATGAAAGTGAGATATCACAGAATAATGGATTTTATGCCAAAATTGTCTGCTTGGGCAAGGTTTTAATTACTAAGTTTTAGGTTGTAATAATTAGCAGATCAAAAGTTGGGGGAAAAAAAGGAGAAAAATCACTCCATTTTTGTACATGTGGCACTCGGGCCAAGGATAGGATCGAATCGGGTCAACTCATACCCAAACCATCTTACCCAGGTCAACTCCATACCAAGGATAGTCCAGTACATTGTCACTAGAACGGGACTACATGTACATGTATGTACACACCTACGGGAGACCCAGGCCTGATATCCATTTTTTCATGCCAAAATTGTCTGCTTGAGATTTCAGGATTTGTTACTTTTGTCAAATCACACCCCTGTAAAACTAAAAGGCTATATCAGCTAACCATGCAACTGTGTAAAAGATTAGTGGGTTTATGCAAAGAATTGTCTTATTATTTTTTGGGTCTGTGTACATGTTTGAAAAACAAATATATTTTCAATAATTATTTGTTATCCATCTCTGAATGTGCACAATCTAATGCCGGGGTGTGATTTGACACAAGCAACAAAATCCTTAAAAATTTGTAGCGGGCCTAGGTCTCCCCCCCCCCCCCCTTTTTTTTTTTAACCTTCTGGATGTTTAGTTTTGGAGGATTTACAGACTCCACATCCCCACAAACAAGAAACTAGAGGTTTGGACACAATACAGGGTACATCTCTTTTTTCAAGAAAATTTTGAGGCAAAGGTAGATTTAAAAAAAATCCTGACAAATCACAGGTCTGTGTAATGTGTAGAATCTTGACAACACAGCAGAAAACTTATAAATAATGACTTTTCAATAAAATCACTGTTGCCATGTTTTAAATTTATGAGTTAAAATGACGTTATTTAACCTTTGCCATTATGGAAATTCATATTTTCTTGCCACAATTACTTCACATCAAGTAGAAAAGTAGGCATTGCGAATTAATACCAGGGGTACACATGTATTTAAATTAACCATGTCATGTGAGTTCCTACCAATAACATGTATGACGTTAAGTAAGAGTAATTGCGGTGACACTATGTGAATTGCTCAATTGAGTAGTAATTAGTTCTGAAAAGAACTGGAGGTACAACTCGACGTTTCGATCAGTATGCTCTGATCGTCCTCAGGAGAATGCCGGACTCTGGAAAATGCTGCTTACTTAAGCAGCAGCATTTTCCAGAGTCCGGCATTCTCCTGAGGACAATCAGAGCATACTGATCGAAACGTCGAGTTGTACCTCCAGTTCTTTTCAGAACTAATTACTACTCAATTGAGCATTTCACATAGTGTCACCGCAATTACTCTTACTTATCCTCCTCACCATGCAAAGCTACAAGTTCTATGTATGACTTTGTTATTTTAAAACAATAAATTCCACATTGTTTGCTCATGTTAAGACTGAAAATTGTCTTCTGTTTCTCAACTTCTCTTATTTTATTTCTCATTTAGAGTGGAACATAAACATTTGTCTGATATTGGACATTTCACAAACAAATAATTAAAAGATTAATTAATACAAACATTGATATAAGATATTGATAAATACAAATGCATTCATGAAATAATCAAAATACATAGAATTCTAATCTATCAAAGTTTCAAATAAGTAAAGAATTAGTAAAGATTTTTGCTGCTTACCAACCAAAATAACCTGTAATGTAGATGTAAATATAATATTCTATTGTACAACATGTTTGTGGCCTCGGTTGATTTTTCTGTTTAAAAGGGACAGCATCGTCACGATCAGAGCAGACTTTCCACAGGGCATGGAAACGGTGTCCTAGTTCTAGATGAACTCAGTGACTGGAAATAATACCCCATGAGCACACGTGGGCCTAAATTATAGGGCACAATAAGATCATAATGATGCTCCTGAGGACGATCAGATCATACTGATCGAAACGTCGAGTTGTACCACCAGTTCTTTTCAGAACTAATTACTACTCAATTGAGATTCCACATGGTGTCACCGCAATCAGCCTTACTTAAGATCATAATGAACCAGTGGCTGCATAACATGCAGCAGCCACAGTAATATGATGACCTGTTATCTAGGCCAGTGCGCACTTCTCGATGGGGTATACGTTAAGTGCCCGGAAGAAGGCCATAATGAAAGTGTGACCAGCAAAAAGTCGTAAGCAATTAATGTGCAAAATTGTGTTTCAAGAAAACCGAGTCTGAAAGTTTGGTTCTTTTTCTGCCATTTATAAGTCATTGTAGCAACAAATATGTAACAATTATTCCCTACCTTTTTCAAAGGAGCCATTTTATTGCTTACGACCTTCTGCTGGGACAAAATGTTGTACTGTGGTGCCCGGAAGAAGGTCATAGAGCATTACAACCTTCTTCCGGGCACACAACGTATTAGTTTCTGTCACTGAGGACAAAACTATGACACCGACTCCATGCCCTGTCGAAAGTCTGCAGTGATCGTGACGTTATTGTCCTTGTAATTGCACAATCTCTATGAAATTGAGGGGGGTGGTGAATACTTGTATTAACATTACATTAAAAATGTTCCACCGTGATAAATGTCATATAATGGGTGTGTGGATAGGACAGACAACTAAGGTCCATTGCACAAACAGGGCTATAAAGTGCACCCATTCAGTGAGTAACTTTTTTCAAGTACGAATACAGAAAAAAGTGTACTCAATACGAGTGAGTACTCCAACTCGACAGTTGTAGTCAAGTATTTTTTCACTAGTTATGAGTATGGAAAACTGTACTTGAGTACGAATACAAGTATGAGCACTACAATGCTGATGAGTAATGTTACATTACATTGGCGTAAATCCCGGGGGGGGGGGGGGGGGATTTACGTCAGTGTTACATGACATGAGACTTCACTATCCAATAGCTTGATTTGCAGCTCTAGGTTACATCTCAGATTGATTACAATAGCTAAAATCAAACCTTGGGCTAACTGATCAAAACCAGCAATTGTAAAGAGAAAACCTCCCCTTAACAGTCAGCTGAAATGAAATTGCTATTTTTGCCAAGTGTACAAAGTATACCCCTTTTCAAGACCACAAATAAAGCCTACACTGACATCTTGGGAACCTTATATGTATATGTCACACACATAAAGTTCTTAGGATTTCTCTGTCCAGGAGTTTATTTTGAAGATGTTTTTTTGTAATTCAGGTTTGACAGATGTTATATTGAAAGTGCTCTTGAAGAAAGAGTCCAGTCAAGAGAGTAAAGGGACACCATCGTAATGGAGTCAGTGTCCTAGTTTAAGATGAACACAGCGACTGAAAATTACTGGCTCATTTATGCAGCAGCAACAGTAATATGACCTTATCATGTGGTGTTATTTTCAGTGATCTAAAACTAGCACTCTGATTCCATGCCCTGTAGATCGTGACGATACTGACCCTTTAAAATCACAAAGTAATATGCCTCAAAGTGCCCTAGCCAGGGGTGTGACTTGACACAATTCAAAAATCCTGAAAAATGAGTAGCAGACCTAGGTCTCCCTTTGGTCTAGAGGGCAAAGCCCCCCTGAACCGCCTGGATGTTTAATTTTGGATGATTTACAGACTCTCTACATCCCCACAAACAAGAAACTAGAGGTGTGGACACAATACAGGCTACTTCTTTCTTTCCTTGGTGGCTACTTCTCTTCTTTCAAGAATATTTTGAGGCAAAGGGAGATTCGTAAAATCCTGAAATCAGGAAAAATCCTGAGAAATCACAGACCTGCCTAGCAAAGGCATTTAATTATCTGTGAGTTGTGGAAGCCAAATTGCTGATTCAGCTCCCATCTGAACAAACTGAATGCCTTCAAAATCACTGGACTGGGGGAGGGGAGGCGTGATGAATCCCCCCCCCCAAAAAAAATAAAATAAAATAAAAAATAAATAAATAAATAAAATTTTAAAAAATAAATTAAAAAAATTAAATCACCCCAGGCACAAAACCACAATCCTACTTTGATTGTCAATTTGGTTGTTTATTTGCCCACTGAGGCTGAATTTGGAGATATTTGATGATTGAGGCTCTAATTGACAACTGAGACTCCCTCCTTCCTTCCCTTCCCCCCCCCCCCCCCTTTTTGACTGTTCTGATGCCTTATTCAACTACAGAAATATTAGAAATCATCATTATATAATTACTC
The DNA here is from genome assembly GCA_029582265.1 of Zoroaster sp. YZ-2022. NCBI lineage: Eukaryota > Metazoa > Echinodermata > Asteroidea > Forcipulatida > Zoroasteridae > Zoroaster > Zoroaster sp. YZ-2022. The sequence goes on from CM055816.1 coordinate 83,387,270, forward strand.
ATTCAGTGCAGGAAGACCTTGCTGAAGTCATTGACTCATGTACGCACACCACATGTATACATTATAAGTGCATTTATACTGTTTGACAACCAGCATATCGGTGACTGCAAGCTTTCTATACAAATTTATGCATGCATATCAATACCAAATCACTGCAAATCACTGCAAATTAATTCAAAGAGAATTCAAACAGAAAATACTTGCACTTTTGGAATGAGTTTTATTATGTGAATAAAATGAATTGAACCTTTAAAACCTTTTTATCATTGCAAGGGTCAAAATCAGTCCAAATTTTGATATACATGTAATAATAATAATAATAATAATGTATAGATTTATATAGCGCACGTATCCACCAACTAAGTGGCGCTCAAGGCGCATTATATTATTATCCCTGCTCATGAGGCTCATAAGGCTCATAAAATCATTCCTGAAACCATCTCAGCTCCCTGGGGAGTATACAGCTCAATTGCTGCCATTTCTAGCGCATATAGAGCAAACCATCTCTGCCTTCACAGGTACCCATTTAACCCCTGGGTGGAGAGAAGCAATTATGGTTAAGTGTCTTGCTCAAGGACACAGGTGTCACGGCCGGGGCTCGAACCCACACTCTGCTGCTGGCAACACCAGAAATTGAGTTCAGTGCGCTAGACCGCACGACAATCCACTTTACGTGCATTATACAACACACGGGACCTACGGCTTTACGTCCCATCCGAAGGACGAAGCAATTATGGTTAAGTACCTTGCTCAAGGACACAAGTGTCACGACCGGGGCTCGAACCCACACCCTGCTGCTGGCAACACCAGAACTTGAGTTCGGTGCGCTAGACCGCTCGGCCACGACACTCCAAAGTACATGTACATGTACATGTAGGTGTATATCTAGTGTACTTACAAGTCAAACAGTCAAACCTTATGTGTAGAAAATACATTTACAGGTCAAAATGAGTTTTTGACTGCATGGTAGAAGCAATTATCTTGTATTGTTGAAGGTGGTCAAAACGACAGTCAAACCACTCAAAAATGCCCCTGACAGTTCAGCTACAGTAGGAGGGTTAATCCACTATTCTCTCATACATGATCCACAGAGGGCGCCCTTTATGCAACTGGGGACTCTCATGATGGCTTAACCCTTTCCCTACCATTGGTGACTTTAGTCGACAACACACATACCCCGTGTTGCTTACCATTGGCGACTTTAGTCGACCAAGGTCACCACACACACAGCACTTAATTGGGAGTATCAAGACCAGATTTTAAAACAGCTGTATTTTTTCCCTTCTTCGCAGTCCATACCCATGCTATATATGGTTGGAAAGACCGATTCCTTATCTTTCTAATGGTATAGCCCAACCTACATGTTGCTATTATAGAAATCAGACATAATACAAGTCAATCCTTTCAATGGCCATTTGTGCTATGGAACGCCATACACGTGTGTACAAAATGCTCTCTGTTTGTGAACGAAGTCAGGGGAAGTAAAATAAATAACCCGATCATTTTATATGCAATGCTAATGATTTTAGTATCATATGAAAGGGAATTTCATAAGCAACAATCATTTCATTGAATGTATCTTTCTCCAACAAATTCTTCATGATGAAAAACGAGTTTAGAAAAAGTGCCTGTAAATGGATGCATACTGTTATGCAATAATGTGTGAATTCATGCATGACTGGGCAAACAATTCGGTAACCAGTGGGACATCCTGCATGTTGAAACAAATCGGTAATGAAAGGCTTAAAGGGTTAGTTTGCTGGTTAATTAGCATGCGCCCTCTATTGACTCAGTTTCCATTCAATGTAAACCAGGGGATGGCACTGTAAACATGCTGAATCTACACAGTATAGTCTGATGAGTGCACTGGAGAGCCATGCTGCCCCTGGTGAAGTTAACAGCTGAACATTAACTTAACTGCCTAACTGTTAGTCCAGTGTGAACACAGATTAGACCACTTGGAAATGCAGATTCATAGACAACAGTTTTCATTGGACTTGAGTTATGATCTGAGTTGAGTCGTTCACTGGCAAGTTCATTTATACAATGGCTACTACAGATCACATTGCTCTAGTCTGCATATTGCCTTCCACACTGTCTCACACCGATTGCTCACTACCACACCATAAATTGACTGGTACTGACTCAGACTCATAATCAGCTAGTCTCTGCTCATCATCACTCCCGTTTTCACTGGTAGTTTCCTCATCTGTGTAATCATCCTCCATGTCCTGATTGCTGCTGGTTTCTGTGGTGTTTATTCCGCTCATCTTTTCTGCGGGGAAGCCATCAAGCTGCTCCTGTTGTTTCTCTTTCAGGATTTGCTCAGTGAGTTCCAGACTCTCATAGCGGACTGTCTGAAGGCGATACAACCCATCACCCTGCTTCTTGTATCTGAATCATGAAAATATATATTTATGAATGAGAAACGGGGCTTACAGAGATTAAGGAAGCAAAAAAGTAGTTATTGGCCTTACATTTCGAACCTAGCAGTTTCTTTCTCAAAGTCAAAATGGACGATGTACAGACATGCACACAAACTTAAACGCAAGAGTGAGAAGAAGTTGGTGTGAAAGAAACACAAAAGAAGAAGGTACAGAAAGCAGAGTCATGGACTGGGTCTGGGACCAGACAAATGAGGGATTAAATGTGAACAGATGAAGGTACAGGGAGAGCAGGAGTCTATGGCTGAAAGAAGAAAGCAAAAGATGAGTGAAAATGAAAGAGTCAGACAGAGAGAAAAATGAAACAGTCAAAGTAGACTAACAAGCAAAACTTGTCAGTGAGTTTGCCCATTGTACTGTATAAAATGCTCAGGGATATAGAAAGCAAAATTAGCAGTCTTAATGAGAAAATTATTGCATATTTGAATACACAACTATCCATTGTGGGAAATAGATTAGACATGTGTGTGTATGAGTATGGGAATAAGAAATGAGTCATGTGTGTATGAGTAAGGGAATAACGAATGAGCCATGTGTATGAGTAAGAGAATAAGAAATGAGTCATGTGTATATGAGTAACAGAATAACGAATGAGTCGTGTGTATGAGAAAGAGAATAACGAATGAGCCACGTGCGTATCAGTAAGAAAATAACGAATGGGCCATGTGTGTACGAGTAAGAGAATAATGAATGAGTCATGTGTGTATAATGTGTATGAGTAAGAGAATAACGAATGAGCCATGTGTGTATGAGTCATTCTCTTACTCATACACACGACTCATTTCTTATTCTCTTACTCGTACACACGTGGCTCAATTCTTATTCCCTTACTCATACACACGTGGCTCATTCATTATTCTCTTACTCGTACACACATGACTCATTCGTTATTCTCTTACTCGTACACACATGACTCATTTGTTATTCTCTTACTCGTACACACATGACTCATTTCTTATTCTCTTACTTGTACACACATGACTCATTTCTTATTCTCTTACTCATACACACATGACTCATTCGTCATTCTCTTACTCGTATGAGTATGAGTAAGAGAATAAGAAATGAGTCATGTGTGTATGAGTAAGAGAATAACAAATGAGCCATGTGTGTAAGAACACAATGACAGTGCATCTTTAAAACCCTAAAGCCCTAGGGATTTTGGGTAGAAATTATCCCAAATCCTCCAAAATCCATCCAAGTAGTAAAAAGGTACCCCCCATTGTTGGAGTCAAAAGCAGCCGATGGAGTTTGATGGATTTGTTACACATGACATCATGCTCTATTCGCTGGGCTACACTGTGGAGAACTGAATCCATCAAAAGCAGCCGATGGAGTTTGCTGGATTTCTAACACATGACATCATGCTCTATTCGCTGGGCTACACTGTGGAGTACTGAATCCATCAAAATCAAGCTAAACAAGAAAAAGGATTGTGGAGGATTTGGTGTAAATGGGGACATGCTATGCATACATGTACGTGTATATGGCATTTTACACAATGATTTTTGTCAGAAGTTAAAGGCACCTGGCAATAGGTTTTTTATTGATTTAAACAATAAAGTATATGTGTATTAACAATAAACAAATTGTTTGAGTGATTATTTGTCAGGATTTATATGTTTAAAAACAATATGAAGTTGTTTGGAGGGTGACTCCGCCCATCCCTTTTTGTGACGTCATTCGAGGAAGGATTCGCCGCTGATGGAACATCGACCCCCCCTCGACGCCCTCGAGAATTGCCTGTGTTTACACACGTGTGGTTTGGTTTGTTATAAAAAGGCATTTTCCGGCATTTTCCCAGCAATGCCGACCAGGTGTATTGCTGCTGGATGCAACAAAACAACTAAAGATGGGGTCAGCCTGCATCTGTTTCCAGCTGATCCCAAATATAGGCGGTTATGGGCAGCGAAAGTCAGGATAACGAGGGCAAAGTGGTCCTGTCCGGACGTCGTTTTCAGCGCTATGCAGTGACGCTATGCAGTTTTCGTAGCACTAGCGGCATTGCTGCACCTATATCGTGAAAACTTGCATGCTTCCCTTGGGCCTTGTTTTACGTTGTCGTTTCATCTGAAACTAGGTTACAGGTTAGGCATACATTTTGTAGGTATGTGTGCTGGCAGTTCATGACAGACTTGACAGTTGTGTATAGACTATAGTGCAATGACCAATGTGTCATTCTGTCAGGTTTGTCAGAGATTAATTACATAATTAATTGATTAAGCTTTCTTTGCACTAGCATGACTAGTAGTAGTACAGTAGTCATATATATAATTCTTCATATTGCTTTTTATTCATTTAAAATATGGAAATGGTTTGAGGCTTGATTGAGGTTTCTCATTGTCGTACTCTCGGATTCGGTTACTCGGATTCGGTGGACGCATCGCATCGATCAGGTACCCAGGCGTAATGTATGGGGCCAGACTACATTTTCTCTTCAAATATCCCGCCTCGAATGACGTCACGAACAGCGCCACCATGTGTCAATGTAAAGGGGTGGCCTATTCTAAAGTCGTAAATACAATAAAACCACTATTTCTGTAACCTTAGTTACTTGTTTATTCACATTCCACTCATAAAAATGTATATATTTATGACAAAAGCTACATTTGGACAAAATACCAGTGCCAGGTGCCTTTAAAGTTGAAACCAAAAGGGTTTAAAATATCACTTGGAGCAAGAAACTACTAGAAAGCAAGCTTATCACAGGAAATAACATACCTGAATCGGCTGTGACCCGACGGCCATTTGAATTTATGTTTGATCTTGAGATGTCTGGTCAAGGTTGCACCACATGAGTAGCGAGTTCCACACACATGACAAGCATAAGGCTGCTTCATTTCTTCCTATAAACAAAATGATTATGGGCAATTTCATGGTTACTCACGTTACATTTTTATACTCTAACACCATGATATTTCACTCATCAGTTTGTTCACAGTCGTTGTATTACACCTGGACCTTACTTAACACAAAATAATAAGGTCTGGGTATGATGCAACTTACTGTAAACAAATAGATGAGTGAAATATATAAGTAAAGAACTTATAGCATTAAGAATGGGCCCAATGGGTGAAAATGCATTCAGAAATTCCAATAATCTAAACTTTGAGTAGCCTTTTAAAACGGAACTGCCGCGCCAAAATCTCAAATTTTGGAAAAATGTTTAAAAATCGGCATTTTAAAACCCGGCGCCCAAAAATCACAATTCTCCAAGGTTAACAAAAAAATACTTGTAGCACAGCGGCTCTAATTTGACTTTCTGTGCGGGTAGTGCATTAGTATACCGAGTTATACGAGTCTCTGGTTGACTTTCTGTGCGGGCAGTGCATATTAGTATACCGAGTTATACCAGTCTCTGGTTGACTTTCTGTGCGGGCAGTGCATATTAGTATATCGAGTTATACGAGTATCTGGTTGACTTTCTGTGCGGGCAGTGCATATTAGTATACCGAGTTATACCAGTCTCTGGTTGACTTTCTGTGCGGGCAGTGCATATTAGTATACCGAGTTATACAAGTCTCTGGTTGACTTTCTGTGCGGGCAGTGCATATTAGTATGCCGAGTTATACCAGTCTCTGGTTGACTTTCTGTGCAGGCAGTGCATATTAGTATGCCGAGTTATACCAGTCTCTGGTTGACTTTCTGTGCGGGCAGTGCATATTAGTATACCGAGTTATACGAGTCTCTGGTTGACTTTCTGTGCTGGCAGTGCATATTAGTATACCGAGTTATACGAGTCTCTGGTCGACTTTCTGTGCTGGCAGTGCATATTAGTATGCCGAGTTATACCAGTCTCTGGTTGACTTTCTGTGCGGGCAGTGCATATTAGTATACCGAGTTATACCAGTCTCTGGTTGACTTTCTGTGCGGGCAGTGCATATTAGTATACCGAGTTATACCAGTCTCTGGTTGACTTTCTGTGCGGGCAGTGCATATTAGTATACCGAGTTATACCAGTCTCTGGTTGACTTTCTGTGCGGGCAGTGCATATTAGTATACCGAGTTATACCAGTCTCTGGTTGACTTTCTGTGCGGGCAGTGCATATTAGTATACCGAGTTATACCAGTCTCTGGTTGACTTTCTGTGCGGGCAGTGCATATTAGTATACCGAGTTATACCAGTCTCTGGTTGACTTTCTGTGCGGGCAGTGCATATTAGTATGCCGAGTTATACGAGTCTCTGGTTGACTTTCTGTGCTGGCAGTGCATATTAGTATACCGAGTTATACCAGTCTCTGGTTGACTTTCTGTGCGGGCAGTGCATATTAGTATACCGAGTTATACCAGTCTCTGGTTGACTTTCTGTGCGGGCAGTGCATATTAGTATACCGAGTTATACGAGTCTCTGGTTGACTTTCTGTGCGGGCCGTGCATATCAGTATACCGAGTTATACCAGTCTCTGGTTGACTTTCTGTGCTGGCAGTGCATATTAGTATACCGAGTTATACCAGTCTCTGGTTGACTTTCTGTGCGGGCAGTGCATATTAGTATACCGAGTTATACGAGTCTCTGGTTGACTTTCTGTGCTGGCAGTGCATATTAGTATACCGAGTTATACGAGTCTCTGGTCGACTTTCTGTGCGGGCAGTGCATATTAGTATACCGAGTTATACCAGTCTCTGGTTGACTTTCTGTGCGGGCAGTGCATATTAGTATACCGAGTTATACGAGTCTCTGGTTGACTTTCTGTGCTGGCAGTGCATATTAGTATACCGAGTTATACGAGTCTCTGGTTGACTTTCTGTGCGGGCAGTGCATATTAGTATACCGAGTTATACGAGTCTCTGGTTGACTTTCTGTGCTGGCAGTGCATATTAGTATACCGAGTTATACCAGTCTCTGGTTGACTTTCTGTGCGGGCAGTGCATATTAGTATACCGAGTTATACGAGTCTCTGGTTGACTTTCTGTGCTGGCAGTGCATATTAGTATACCGAGTTATACGAGTCTCTGGTTGACTTTCTGTGCGGGCAGTGCATATTAGTATACCGAGTTATACGAGTCTCTGGTTGACTTTCTGTGCTGGCAGTGCATATTAGTATACCGAGTTATACCAGTCTCTGGTTGACTTTCTGTGCATATCAGTATACCGAGTTATACGAGTCTCTGGTTGACTTTCTGTGCGGGCAGTGCATATTAGTATACCGAGTTATACGAGTCTCTGGTTGACTTTCTGTGCGGGCAGTGCATATTAGTATACCGAGTTATACGAGTCTCTGGTCGACTTTCTGTGCTGGCAGTGCATATTAGTATACCGAGTTATACGAGTCTCTGGTCGACTTTCTGTGCGGGCAGTGCATATTAGTATACCGAGTTATACGAGTCTCTGGTCGACTTTCTGTGCGGGCAGTGCATATTAGTATACCGAGTTATACGAGTCTCTGGTCGACTTTCTGTGCTGGCAGTGCATATTAGTATACCGAGTTATACGAGTCTCTGGTCGACTTTCTGTGCTGGCAGTGCATATTAGTATACCGAGTTATACGAGTCTCTGGTCGACTTTCTGTGCTGGCAGTGCATATTAGTATACCGAGTTATACGAGTCTCTGGTCGACTTTCTGTGCGGGCAGTGCATATTAGTATACCGAGTTATACCAGTCTCTGGTTGACTTTCTGTGCGGGCAGTGCATATTAGTATACCGAGTTATACGAGTCTCTGGTTGACTTTCTGTGCTGGCAGTGCATATTAGTATACCGAGTTATACGAGTCTCTGGTTGACTTTCTGTGCGGGCAGTGCATATTAGTATACCGAGTTATACGAGTCTCTGGTTGACTTTCTGTGCTGGCAGTGCATATTAGTATACCGAGTTATACCAGTCTCTGGTTGACTTTCTGTGCGGGCAGTGCATATTAGTATACCGAGTTATACCAGTCTCTGGTTGACTTTCTGTGCTGGCAGTGCATATTAGTATACCGAGTTATACGAGTCTCTGGTTGACTTTCTGTGCGGGCAGTGCATATTAGTATACCGAGTTATACGAGTCTCTGGTTGACTTTCTGTGCGGGCAGAGCATATTAGTATACCGAGTTATACGAGTCTCTGGTTGACTTTCTGTGCGGGCAGTGCATATTAGTATACCGAGTTATACCAGTCTCTGGTTGACTTTCTGTGCTGGCAGTGCATATTAGTATACCGAGTTATACGAGTCTCTGGTTGACTTTCTGTGCTGGCAGTGCATATTAGTATACCGAGTTATACCAGTCTCTGGTTGACTTTCTGTGCTGGCAGTGCATATTAGTATACCGAGTTATACGAGTCTCTGGTTGACTTTCTGTGCTGGCAGTGCATATTAGTATACCGAGTTATACCAGTCTCTGGTTGACTTTCTGTGCTGGCAGTGCATATTAGTATACCGAGTTATACGAGTCTCTGGTTGACTTTCTGTGCGGGCAGTGCATATTAGTATACCGAGTTATACGAGTCTCTGGTTGACTTTCTGTGCGGGCAGAGCATATTAGTATACCGAGTTATACGAGTCTCTGGTTGACTTTCTGTGCGGGCAGTGCATATTAGTATACCGAGTTATACCAGTCTCTGGTTGACTTTCTGTGCTGGCAGTGCATATTAGTATACCGAGTTATACGAGTCTCTGGTTGACTTTCTGTGCTGGCAGTGCATATTAGTATACCGAGTTATACCAGTCTCTGGTTGACTTTCTGTGCTGGCAGTGCATATTAGTATACCGAGTTATACGAGTCTCTGGTTGACTTTCTGTGCGGGCAGTGCATATTAGTATACCGAGTTATACGAGTCTCTGGTTGACTTTCTGTGCGGGCAGAGCATATTAGTATACTGAGTTATACAAGTCTCTGGTTTTTGTAGGTAATCGGTGTGGTTAATCCACAGTTTTCTATCAAATTCCATCCAACATAATTTTTAACACTTTTGAAACAAGTCCTGCTGTACGTACACACACTCAAAGGTGCAGCATGCGTACACACATACATGAACCAATAAGTGAACTTTTTTGGCCTCTGACGATGAAATTTTTCCGTTTGTGACATCATATGTATAAGGTCTAATGGTATACTATCCCTGTTTGATATATCTGAATGCACCATAATTTTGCCAGTCAAGAATCACCCATTACGCGGGTACCCGGGTACCCGACTGAAACTGTTTTTTCAGTTCCAATTACATGTAAACAACTTTTTTTAAATTTTGACTGACCATTTACTTACTGACCATTTAATTCATACAAATGCAAATCTCTGATTTTGTGTTAACAAAATGTGTTTGGGGAATGGGGATGCTATGAGTCGTCACGAGGCGGGAAATTATTACAGAAAGTCTACATAATAATAATAATAATAATAATAATAATGTGTGGACTTATATAGCGCACATATCCACCAACTGAGTGGTGCTCAAGGCGCATTATATTATTACCCCTGCTCATAAGGCTCATAAATCATTCCTGAAACCATCTCAGCTCCCTGGGGAGTATACAGCTCAATTGCTGCCATTACAGCGCATATAGGGCTAATCAACCAACTCTGCCCTCACAGGTACCCATTTAACCCCTGGGTGGAGAGAAGCAATTATGGTTAAGTGTCTTGCTCAAGGACACAAGTGTCACGGCCGGGATTTGAACCCACATTCTGCTGCTAACACCAGAACTTGAGTTCGGTAAGCTAGACCGCTCGGCCACGACACTCCACATTTATTATGACTCTAATAAAACAAGAGAATCTTTTGCCTATATTGGTTATTTTATACATTCAGCAGTATTTATGTGGTTTTACAAAATTGTTTACGGGTACCCGGGTATCCAAAGATTTCCAATTTCGGGTATCAGTCTTGACAAGAACTGTTCTTTACATTATACATGCCCATTTAGGCAAAACAAAGTCTCCAGTTTCTAGTCCACAGTCGGCTTCAAAATCGGTGATGCGCTTTTTTTTCTTTGGCCATCATTTTTTTTTACCAACAAGGAAATACGTGACACATTGTATACGCGGGAACCAAATTTCCCATATACAAAGTATGGTGGCTAAGAGAGGCCTCGCAAATCAGGCAAACGTTCATACCCCTATGTGAAAACGTCGTTCAAAGCACAGCACGACAGAATTCCAATTGATCCAGCAATTTTGGCTGCAATTGGGCATCGTTACATAGCAAAAAAAAAGGAAATTAAAATTGTTGACGCGCGGGTCTGAGGCGACGCGCGCAGAGACCAGTAACAGGAGACTTTTCTTTTTTTTCGCTTTAAATGTTTACTGCACTATAGATGCGTCAATAAGTGCGTGCTGTGTGACTCTTTGTTAACACAGTCACATTTAGATTGCATCCTGTTTATTTCTGGAACTAACATGTGCATCAAAGGCTTCACCTGTGATGTTGTCAAGCAGGCTAGTCAATCTCATTACCATGCTCATTTGAAGCACACTGTCATGGACTGGCCAGAGCAGACTGGCGCACTTTGTGTAGGTAAGAGACTCCTGCCTTCATAAGAGACTTTTGCCTTCATAAGAGACTTTTGCCTTCATAAGAGACTTCTGCCTTCATAAGAGACTTTTGCCTTCATAAGAGACTTCTGCCTTCATAAGAGACTTCTGCCTTCATAAGAGACTTTTGCCTTCATAAGAGACTTTTGCCTTCATAAGAGACTTTTGCCTTCATAAGAGACTTCTGCCTTCATAAGAGACTTTTGCCTTCATAAGAGACTTTTGCCTTCATAAGAGACTTCTGCCTTCATAAGAGACTTCTGCCTTCATAAGAGACTTCTGCCTTCATAAGAGACTTTTGCCTTCATAAGAGACTTCTGCCTTCATATACATGTACTTACACCATGGTTGCGCATAACATGTTTTTTCATAGTTGACATTGTATATGCTGAATAGCTACATCCCGGCTCATCACAAACTAGAATGTTTGTGGCATGAGTACTAGCATGCCTCCGTAGAGCACTACTGGATTTACATCTATAAAAACAAAGCAGAAAGTACACACAGAAAGTACAGAATATTATATACAATGAAAAACTTTAATTTCATCACAGCATCAAAGCAACTTCACTGTTGTCTGTGTTTCCCATGGTATCTTAGAATCTATGTAGTTCAGCACCTTCTTGAGCATCTCGCAACTTTTTTTCTAAAATTTTCACCTCACAAAAAAACATGTCAGCCCCCATCAACAAAAAACATGTTCCATCTTAGGTGCTGGTCCTACAAGGTAGGTCATTTGTCCCTCCCCAATTTTATTTATACCCAAGCCTGGGGGCACGTTTTCGCACCCCTTACAAGAAACATCTTTGGGCATCAGTCATTGGTTAAGCGTTTTCTTGAGTTCAGTTGTGCTGCGATAACTTCACTGTTCTGACCAAACGTGAACCGAAGTTTGTGATTTGTTACGCTTGGTTTCAAGATGGCGGATTGTAAAAAGATTTGTTCATTATTTGTTAAAAAATGATGGAATGATTGTTTGTATAAAAACATATATTCCAAGTTTATTACTAGCACCCATGAGTAAGTTCTATTTTGCACAAATTTAATAACACCGTATATTTTGAGAAACCTTGAGGATTGAACACGTCACAAACTGAAAACAAGTTCCTGGTTACGTTCTCATTTTCGCGTAGCTATGCCGTCTTGTTTCTGGTCAGGAATTTAATGTCAGAAACAAGTTTCTATTCGTGTTTGCCAAAAGACGCCCCTGGTTTCCACTAAAACCACAAGCTCTTAACCTTGTAATTCTACATGTGGTTTTACTGTAACTCATGCGGGCAATTCCATGGTTACTCACGTTACATTTTTGAGGGCCAACTCTTAATCCTATATTTCATTCATCAGTTTTTTCACAGTATTTGTATTATACCCAGACCTTACTCAGCACAAAATAATAATTTAAGAAATTAGTTATATGTACGCCATCTGCTCAGCGCACATCGTAGCCCTCTAGCGGTGAATTTGCACCCAGTGTCTTAATGATATCCACTTTGGCGTCAAGTAAGCATTGTGCGTACACTTTATGTGCTTATGTTATGGTACTAAGCGTGCGTGTACTTCTACCAGCCAATGATCACTGGAGATATACCTTTTTCCCAGAGTGGTAACAACATGTGCTCTCAACAGCTCATGCACGGTGCGAATATAACCAAAAAAGTGACTTTTTTCGCATGTCCAAAAAATGTAACGTGAGTACCAACATTTTTCTCTTATAGTAATGAAGAGTGAGCCCAATACCTGAAAAATGTAACGTGAGTAACCATGGAATTGTCAATGCGCCTACTACTCAGACCCAACGTACAGACTATGCACTTGTTGCATTTAGTGCCTAGCAGTAGCACATAATATTACCTAGGGGATACACAGACTGTGGTTGCTGGTGTCTACATCAGGGATGTGCTTGGTCTGTGAACAAAAAACCTGAAAATGTGCTAACGAAGCGCGAACCAGTGCAAGTGCGAAGCGTGAAGCTTATTACGACGTGGGGTCCGGGGCGCACTTAAGGGGCCGGGGAATCTAAGCCTTCCTGGGACATCTTTTGAGCATTTTTTTGTGATTTTGTTTTTAAATTTTGTATCTCAATTCCCACCTTCAGGTCTTCCGAGTATTTTTACATTTTTATTTTTCTTCTATTATATTGTAGATCCAGACCTTGAGTGGCTCAAAGCCCTGTTTGGGGCGATCACCCCCCCCCCCCCCAAAAAAATGTTCATCAGCATATGCCTCATTGATTTGCTTCTCATTTTTAATTTGGACAATTCAGTATACAGTATGTAGGCTATTATGTTTGTTATTCAGTATTTGTAGGCTATTATGTTTGTTATTCAGTATTTGTAGGCTATTATGTTTGTTATTCAGTATTTGTAGGCTATTATGTTTGTTATTCAGTATTTGTAGGCTATTATGTTTGTTTTTTTAACTTTCTAAATAATCTAAAACTAAAAGTTTTCTCACTGCATGAAAAGGATCCCTTCCTTTGACCTTGTATAATTGATGCATAGTTGACGGTCATCGCAATATTGAAGTACATACAGATTACTTTTCCAATGGCTGCTAGTTTTTCAAAGCATTGACGTAACTCTATCTGTCCATTCACAGTAACGGATTCTTGCAACATATTCCACCAAATGTCAAGTTCTCGAACTGACAAGTCTTCCCGTGGCAAAATTGTCTTTTTAGACATGTTGAAAGTACATGAATTGCGCTGTGTTTGTTATATTAAAAGCGCGCGTATACACACATGTACTGCATTCACAAGGTGCAAATTTGATGGAAAATTACCTTTAGTCTGTTCCCCAGACCAGCACAATGCCTGCATCGAGTGTGTTGCACACACAGGAACTAGATGCTGCACAGAAACAATCTTGCAGCATCGGGTCATTAATTTAGTCTCCACCAGTATATTTCAACCTCGTTCTCAACGTCGGCACTTACGACATTTAGTTTATGCGTTAAAACATCACCAAAGATGTAACATACATGTAAGTAAATTTTGGCACGCAAAATTCGATATGAATAATTAGTATATTCTACCCCCAATTTTTTTCAACGGATCCACATGATTAACGTTGGTTGACTTTTGCGGCCCAAATAAACGGATTTCCGGAAGAAAACGGAGAAATCACATCCCTGTTGCCTTGGTGACTATCTGATAATTCCCATAGACATTTAGATTTCTTTACAGAGTTGTCCTTTTTATCAAAGTGAGACATCTTTTGACATTTGTACTGCTGGACCAACACTTTTAGTGAGGGGTATGTTCCCCCAACCCCCCTTCTCCCCCCAAAAAGAAAATATATGTAGGAGCCCCCTTCTAACACTTTTGCCAATCCATTTGTAGCACTTTATCCCTAACCTTCCCAAAATCCTCTTTGCTAAAGTGAAGGATTTTGAAGGATTGAGGTTACATGCTACATGCTCTTTGCTAAAGTGAAGGATTTTGGAGGATTGAGGTTATTAGGCATACTTGCCTTTCCATGGTACATGTACATCCATGTTTGTTGTAGTGATTGCAAGGTCAGTGCTTGGGTCAGTGGACACTGTTTATTGCTCCATGCATGCAGGGAGGGTCCCTGGCCATGTACATGTACATGTATCACAGATTAGAAACACATGTGTGCATACATGTCATGTGCTTGCTTTACTACTGAAGGATTTTGGAGGATTCAGATTATGTGTAAGCAAATGGGCCTAGGGAGTTAGGAAGGATTCAGGTTATGTGTAAGCAAATGGGCCTAGGGAGTTAGGGTTAAACTATTATATCATCTTGCAACGTAACGCTATCAAATTAAATTTAACCAGTTCGCGTCGGAGGCCGTGTATACACGCACATTTTTTTTGGGACAGCGGATCGGAGAGCATCTAAACACGCCACAGGATTCTCGGGAATTTTGTATAGATTCCCGGTCGACGTGGCAACGAGCCATAAGCATACGGTGGAAGACGCGGTCTCCCCGGTCACGCTCTGGTGAGCACCATTGTTCGTGTCTGTGCGGTAAAAATAAACTCGCCACGGGGGTTCGGAAAAACTTTTTTATTCCCGACGCGAACTGGTTAAAAAACAAAATATTCATGTTTTAACCCTCCTACTACTACTACAAGGGTCAAAATCAGTCAAAATGTTGATATACTTGCCAAGGTATATCTTGTGCACTGAAAAGTCAAACACTGTCAAACCTTATGTGTATTAAGTACATTTACAGGTCAAAATGAGTTAACCATTTTTGACTGGTAAAAGCATTATCTGATATTGTTCAGGGTGGTCAAAATGACAGTAAAAATCAGTCAAAAATGCCCCTGTGTGAACATTTGGTTCAACAGTCAAAACTGGCAGTTGACTGATTTTGACCTCTAGAGCAACTTCCCACTAAAGTGCAGCTATAGTAGGAGTGTTAATATGATTGATTCAAACCCTTGATGAGGAAATTTTTAATCCCCCCTTTCAATTTGACAACAAATTGACTCCACTGAATGAACTAATCCAAAGCAAGAGTACAAGTTTTACCAAGAGTACTTACTTATGGTCACAGATATTACAAGAAAATGGACGGTCTGTAGAATGCTTCCATTTGATGTGTGATTTCAGCATTGATGGGTTTATACACGTCATGTCACATTTAGGACACTTGTAATGATTAACTGAAACAAACAAAATATATTTAAAAGTTGAGAGACTGTGTTTTTGTGCAGATGTCTTGGATTCGAATCTCGCTCCAAGTTGTCTGTGGAGCTACTGTACCAATTCCATCAATGTCCAACAATTGGGGTACCTCCTTACTGCATGTTGATGGATTTTCGGAGGATGCCTCGAGGGTTAGGGTGAATTTACAAAAACAAATTTAAAATAAAACATGGGCAATATCTTTAAGTAAGACTAATTGCGGTGACACCATGTGAAATTCTCAATTGAGTAGTAATTAGTTCTGAAAAGAACTGGAGGTACAACTCGCAATATCTTTAGAACTTGACTGGGTAACCATGAAGTTTGAAGCAATAAAATACTACCTACCATGATGTCTCATATGGTCTCTAAGCAACCGCTCATTGGCAAATATCTTGGAGCAGTGAGAACACTGGTAATTCTGCACTAAAGCAACAATAAATACAATGAGTTTAGCTGAGAAAATATTATGACAGTCGAGTGCTATAGCCAAGAGGTTTAGAGCATCAGACTTTTGTGTTTTGGGTCATTCCACGTCAGTTCACACACTTTCCGAGGTTAATCTCACAGATGTTTTTTTACTTTCTAGGTTTGTTTGGTTGTATGAGAAAACTCCAAAACTGAAATTTGAGCGTTTTTAGTCATGTGATTTGTGAGTTCATTGAACTTTTTACCTTTCGTTTGACCTCTACACAACTTTGGAAATCTGTAACTCCAGTTCAGAATATCATAAGAAAGTGATTTTTATGTTTTATGTTTAAATGAAAGCTCTTATCATCACAAATTATCCACTTTGCAATTGGGAAAAAAAAAAAAATTTAAATAAAAAAGTGGTCAAGTCTTTTTGGACCTTTGACGCTGCGTACCGTACTTGATCACAGAATATCCTAAAATCACTCAGTACAATAGAAGTACATGTACATGTAATTATTTTTAAATAATACTTATTTTTAAATAATAACACTTCCATAAGTACTTAAAAGTACTTATGGAAGTGTACACACTGCATGACCCCCCCGACCAAGGTCTGCGCCCCCCTCCCCCAAGTAAATCATCGTTCCCCCTACTCACACTGCTGAACTAATCCCAGTCACACTGCTGAGTGTAGCTGTACATTAAATGATGCATACAATGTACATCATGTACAGTATGCATATGTACTATACATACATGTACATACATGCATACATAATGTACACTGTACATCAGCATTGGAGTGCCCTGCCCATCTTTAAAAGTACACCTTGTCATGTATTCAACTATAAGCTATAAATGTAGTGTTTGTAACATGTTATAGCGCCCTCATGTGATTCAATAAATACAAGCTCTCTCTCTCATAAAATGGCGTCTTCATAAAACGTGTATATCACATGGTGTCAGAAGTAAAAGCCTTCAAACTCACTAAAAATGGATAAAATAGAGCTTCCAAAAGGATTGTTATTGCAGGGAAACCTAGCGGACAACTACAAATGGTTTGTACAAAGATATGACCTATACATGCTCGCCACGGGGAAAAACACGAAGCCTGAAAATCAGAAAACGGCAATGTTCCTAACCATGGCAGGAGAAGACGCGCTACGATTGTACAACACTTTCAAGTGGGAGCAACCGGACGACAAAGAAAAGCTTGCTAAAGTCAAGGAAAAGTTTGCAGAACACTGCAAATCCAACACATCACAAGCATTCCTGAGACATCAATTCTTCAAACGGAGTCAACATGAAGGTGAGACCGTTGACCATTTTGTCACAGCATTGAAAACGCTGGCCAAAGATTGTGAATTTGGTGACTTAACAGACAGTCTCATACGGGACAACATAATATGTGGTGTGACCAGTGATATTGTCCGCGAGCGAATGCTTAGAGAAAGCAACATAGATTTGACCAAAGCTATAGAGATCTGTCGTGCTGCAGAGGCAAGCAAGATGCAGATTGAAAGTCTCAGTAACAAAGCAGAAAAATCAGATGAGACAACAGAAGTCCATAAAATTGGAGTGAAGTCTAAACAAAAACATAAATGAACAAAAAAAAAAAAAAAGCCCAGGTCCAATGGCTACAAACAAACGGACATGTGGAACAACACATGCCATACGAAATTGTCCAGCCTATGGACAGACCTGTCTTCGCTGCAACAAGCCTAATCACTTTGCAAAATGCTGCAGAGCCAAGGCAGTACACATGGCTTCAGAAGAGATGGAAGAACTTTTCATCGGTAAAGTGGGGACAACAGACGAGCCCAAGAAACAAAGTAAAAATACAAAAGACTGGTTCGTCAACCTAAAGGCGAATCACAAATGTCTATAACTGAAGATAGACACTGGAGCACAAGCAAACATCATCTCGGAGAGCACTCTAAAGAAGATAAAAAGAAATCCACAAGTTACACGCACATCTGCGAGATTGATAAACTACAGCGGAACAAGGATCCCGGTCGTAGGCAAATGTGTCATAAAAATATGCCATCGTGGAATCTCGCATAAACTTGACTTCATCGTTGTCGAAAAAGGACAAAACCTAATCGGATTGGACGCAGCAGTCAAAATGCACCTAATCACGCGCATAGACAATCTGGAAAAGGCTGACATCACCAAAGAATATGCAGATGTATTCGATGGCACAGGATGCTTCAACAAATACCATCACATCGAGGTTGATGAAAACGCTACACCGACAGTCCATCCGCCAAGACGAGTACCATTTGCACTAAGTGATAGACTCAAAGAAGAACTTGACAGACTAGTTGAACAGAAAATCATAGAAAAAGTTGACTACCCTACAGATTGGGTAAATTCATTGGTGATTGTAGAAAAACCAAATGGCAAACTTAGACTCTGTCTAGATCCCAAAGAGTTGAATCAGGCAATAAAACGTGAGCACTATCACATACCTGTGATTGAGGAAATAGTCAGTAAAGTAGACCAGGCACAGTATTTCTCCATACTGGATGCCAACAATGGCTTCTGGCAGATTCCGTTAGACAAAGAGAGTTCAGATTTCTGTACTTTTAACACACCCTTTGGGAGGTACAAATTCCTGAGATTGCCATTCGGTATTCATAGTGCATCAGAAGTGTTTCATAAAAGAATGTCAGAAATACTGGAAAAGGTAAATGGAGCAGTTTGTTACATAGATGACATCCTAGTGTATGGTAAAACAAGAGAGGAACATGATGCAAGGTTAAGACAAGTTCTAGATCTAGCAAGAACAAACAACATAAAACTGAACAAAGCAAAGTGCAAAATAGCACAAACAGAAATCCAATACCTTGGACATGAGCTATCCCATGAAGGCATTAAGCCAGACAAAGCCAAAATCAAAGCCATTCTGGAAATGCCAACTCCTCAGTCTAAAAAAGACTTAGAAAGATTTCTGGGAATGATTCAGTACATTGATTTATACCGTCCCTATCAGAAACATCAGCACCCCTCAGAATTCTGTTGAAAAATGAAACAGAATGGCATTGGGAAAAAGAACAAGAAGATGCCTACAACAATCTGAAAAACCTTGCAACAAGGGCCCCTACACTTAAATATTATAATGTAGGAAAACCAGTAGAATTGTCAGTAGATGCCAGTAAAGATGGGTTGGGAGCTGTGTTGACACAAGAAGGAAATCCAGTGGCGTATGCGTCCAAAGCGCTCACACAAACAGAAAAAGGCTATGCGCAAATAGAAAAAGAGACGCTTGCCATAAAATTTGGCTGCCAAAAATTCCACCAGTACATATACGGAAGGCACGTGACTGTACTGAGTGATCATAAACCCTTGGAGGCAATCAATAAAAAACCTGTCAACAGCGCCACCACGCATCCAAAGACTTCTGTTAGCTGTACAGAAATATGACATAAAAGTTGTGCACAAACCTGGTACCAGCAAAGAAATGATAATAGCTGATACACTATCAAGAGCATAATTGCCTACCGAACAAATGGCAGATGATAATATTAATAATGAAATAGAAATCCAAGTGCACATGTTGGTTTCAAACTTACCCATGAGTGAAAACAAACTCAGAGAATTTAAAGAAGCAACATGCAGAGACCAAACACTAAAGAAAGTCAAAAGCACCGTGTTAGATGGCAGGCCCGAAACAAAACAAAATGTACCAGATGATCGAGATAAGACCATACTGGGATTTTAGAGAAGAAATCCATGTGCCTGAAGATTTACTGTTCAAAGGAGAAAAGATCATAGTTCCCAAAGAACTGCAGCAAGAAATGCTGGAAAAGATACACAGTAGTCATTTAGGCATAATTAAGTGTAAAGCTAGAGCAAGGGACACAATGTATTGGCCAGGTATGTCAAAACAAATAGAAGATGTGTGCAGTAGGTGTGTAATCTGTCTAGAACACAGAAAATCCAACATGAAAGAGCCAATGAATCCACATCCTGCACCAGACCGTCCATGGTCCAAAGTGGGAACAGACTTATTCTATTTGGGTACAAAAAATACTTGATAAGTAGTGGATTATTATTCCAAATATCCAGAAATCATGTTGCTAGACGACACTACAAGCAAAGGTGTAATCACTGCACTGAAGAGCATATTTGCTCGTCATGGAATTCCAGATCAAGTGATCTCAGATGGAGGACCACAGTACAGTAGTCAGAAATTCAGAGAATTTGCCCAAGCATGGCAATTTAAACATGTAAAATCTAGCCCTGGGTATGCACAGTCCAATGGAATGGCAGAAAGAACCATTCAAACGGTAAAGCAGTTGCTAAAGAAAGCAATCAAAAGCAAGCAAGATCCATATTTAAGTCTATTGGAGTACAGAAACACACCCATAGATCAGAACCTTGGATCACCAAGTCAGTTGCTAATGAGTAGAAGAACAAAGAGCATTCTTCCCACACACACAAAGCTGTTGGAACCAAAAGTTCACACCAACATCAAACAGCAACTGATCAACAGACAAACAGTACAAAAAATGTACTACGATTGAACACCAAAAACCTACCAAATCTGAACATAGGTGATACTGTCAGGGTGCAACAGAAAAATGGAACTTGGCAACCAGCTGTTGTTACTCAGAAAACACAAGAACCTAGATCCTATGTTGTGACAACGCCCACAGGGAACTGAGAAGAAACAGAAAACATCTTCTCAAAACCAAAGAAAACCCTCCAACTTTAGAACCACCAGACTTGGAACATGTATTCCACAAAGGACCGCAACAACTCGTCAAAGAAACACAAACAAATATCCCACAAAGTAGAAGTGGTAGAGCAATTAAGCCACCGAGAAGATATATTGATGAGTATTAATTGTTGATGAGTATTAATTGTTGATGAGTATAAAGGGAAGTTTTTGAGTTAAGTTATCCATCAGGTCTAACCAAGACATTTGACTTGAATTTTGAACCTAAGGATTATTAACAGTTTTCTTAATAGAAATTTCTTAAATAGAAAATTGGTGTAATGTTTGAACATAGACTTCATGGTACACGTACTCTCCACTTAGTAAACTAAGTTTAACATTTTTTTCTTTGGACTGAAAAAGGGGGATGTCATGTATTCAACTATAAGCTATAAATGTAGTGTTTGTAACATGTTATAGCGCCCTCATGTGATTCAATAAATACAAGCTCTCTCTCTCATAAAATGGCGTCTTCATAAAACGTGTATATCACACACCTTACCTTAATTACTTGAGAGCCCATTTTTATATTTGTATACACAATGAGTATACTTTGGGCCTTTGTTTGACAGAATTTCATGAATTTTAATTTTGCGGCCCGCACAGGGTCAAAGGTACACTTTTCTTGACCAGTTTTTATTTTAAAAAAAATGTTTTCCCCGAAATTGCAAAGTGGGTAATTTGTGATAAGAGCTTTCATTTAACATAAAAATCACTTTCTTATGATATTCTTAACCAAAGTTACAGATTTCCAAAGTTGTAGAGGTTAAACGAAAAGGTAAAAAGTTCAACGACCTGTAACTCATAAACCACATGACCCAAAACGCTCAAATTTCAGTTTTGGAGTTTTCTCATACAACCAAACAAACCTAGAAAGTAAAAAAATAATAATCTGTGAGATTGACTTCGGAAAGTGTGTGATTTGACGTGGAATGACCCTTTTGTTAGTTGAGTCTTCAGAATGTGGGTTTGAATCACAGCCAACGATCATGGATGGCACTTGTGAAACTATGACGGATTCTATCCACAAGGAGTACAAATGGGTACCTGTTATGCCTGTGACGGGTACCTGGATTTGTGGGTACCCACCCATTGAGTTCAATACCCGGTTCCTTTTTACCGGTTCAGGTACCCAAAACCTACTTATTAAAATTTGATGTAAGATTTCAGACATTTACCAATCTTTCATGTTTATAATAAGGTTTCATGTACTTTCAGGTTTTGTCCCGCATGAACTCAGGAACCAGACCATTATAGCAGCCAGGTACCTTGTTACCCAATAATGCCAACTCATAGATATCATTATCCAATATTTCTGTGAAAGTTAACTACAATAACAATTTTGTCCCACAATCAAAAATAACAAATGCAGATTTTTCAGAGAAAAACATTATCATCTTATCTTTTGATATAAAATATATGAAATACACCAAGCCTAACCCGACGCAAGAATTTTTCCATATAATGCACCACCATTCAGGTGTGTGTGACATACAAAACAACCATTCCCAAGTGCTTAATTATACTTGCCATGCCATCCACGCACAGGATAAAACACCCTATTTGTGTGGCATTATGGACAACCATGACATACATATGTACCCAGTTTGCGTGGCATTATGGACAACCATGACATACATATGTACCCAGTTTGTGTGGCATTATGGACAACCATGACATACATACATGTATGTACCCAGTTTGCGTGGCATTATGGACAACCATGACATACATATGTACCCAGTTTGTGTGGCATTATGGACAACCATGACATACATACATGTATGTACCCAGTTTGTGTGGCATTGTGGACAACCATGACATACATATGTACCCAGTTTGTGTGGCATTATGGACAACCATGACATACATACATGTACATGTATGTACCCAGTTTGTGTGGCATTATGGACAACCATGACATACATATGTACCCAGTTTGTGTGGCATTATGGACAACCATGACATACATATGTACCCAGTTTGTGTGGCATTGTGGACAACCATGACATACATACATGTATGTACCCAGTTTGTGTGGCATTGTGGACAACCATGACATACATACATGTATGTACCCAGTTTGTGTGGCATTGTGGACAACCATGACATACATACATGTATGTACCCAGTTTGTGTGGCATTGTGGACAACCATGACATACATATGTACCCAGTTTGTGTGGCATTGTGGACAACCATGACATACATATGTACCCAGTTTGTGTGGCATATGGACAACCATGACATACATATGTACCCAGTTTGTGTGGCATTATGGACAACCATGACATACATACATGTATGTACCCAGTTTGTGTGGCATTGTGGACAACCATGACATACATATGTACCCAGTTTGTGTGGCATTGTGGACAACATGACATACATATGTACCCAGTTTGTGTGGCATTATGGACAACCATGACATACATATGTACCCAGTTTGTGTGGCATTATGGACAACCATGACATACATACATGTATGTACCCAGTTTGTGTGGCATTGTGGACAACCATGACATACATATGTACCCAGTTTGTGTGGCATTATGGACAACCATGACATACATATGTACCCAGTTTGTGTGGCATTATGGACAACCATGACATACATACATGTATATATGTACCCAGTTTGTGTGGCATTGTGGACAACCATGACATACATATGTACCCAGTTTGTGTGGCATTATGGACAACCATGACATACATACGTACCCAGTTTGTGTGGCATTATGGACAACCATGCCATACATACATGTATGTACCCAGTTTGTGTGGCATTGTGGACAACCATGACATACATATGTACCCAGTTTGTGTGGCATTGTGGACAACCATGACATACATATGTACCCAGTTTGTGTGGCATTATGGACAACCATGACATACATATGTACCCAGTTTGTGTGGCATTATGGACAACCATGACATACATACATGTATGTACCCAGTTTGTGTGGCATTGTGGACAACCATGACATACATATGTACCCAGTTTGTGTGGCATTATGGACAACCATGACATACATATGTACCCAGTTTGTGTGGCACTATGGACAACCATGACATACATACATGTACCCAGTTTGTGTGGCATTATGGACAACCATGACATACATACATGTATGTACCCAGTTTGTGTGGCATTGTGGACAACCATGACATACATATATGTAATGTAATACATACAACACTTCCAATGGTATCCACCTTAAAGAGGGGCTCTAAGGTCAAATTTAGTTTTGTGATTTTCCAATAACTAGATCAGTCCTTATTAAAGTGTGAACAAATTACACAAAACAATTAGTCTCTAACCTCACGTTAAAGTGATGTAAAATGTCATTTTATTTGATAACCTTCCTGTGTGAAATTTGTTAACATCCAAAGACAACAGTGACGTCACATTTCAAATAAATGGATCTCTACATTTTTGTACGGTGAATTTGCATTTCAATCCTGAATCTCCACAATATTTGATCAAATCGGCGTTGAAATTGACTTTTTGACAAACAAAAAATTCCTGTATGGAATGTTACAGACTCAATTACCGTAAGAAAAATAGTGACGTCATGTTTCAAATATCGCTCTGAAAGGGTATCAAATAAAATGATATGTTACACCACTTTAAAGTGAAGTTAGAGACTTCTAATTTTGTTCACACTTTAATAAGGACTCTATCTATTGGAAAATGAGTGCATCACGAAACTGAATTTGACCTTAGAGTGCCTCTTTAAACAATCTTACATATTATATCAGAAGTCTATTATAGGGCTGTGCCGGGTATCCGGGTATCCGGATACCCGACCGAAACGGTCATTACCCGGTTCCATTTTTCGATTCCAATTACCCGTAAACGACTTTTTTAAAATTCGGACTTAACATTTGAGCGGTGCGAACAGAAATCTGTGACTCTTGAACAATGTAATGTTTACACTTTTACAGACAGTTATCTTTAAATTCAAGAGATTGTACTCCAATAAAGAAAAGATCAATTTAAGTATGGTATCCTCTGTATTATAAAAGTCAATTTGTTACCATTTACAGTACATGTATTGTACACCACCGGAGGCATGTTTTCAACATAAATGAAAACGGGTATCCGGGTATCCGAAGTTGCCTGATTTCGGGTTATCCGGTTCCAAAAATATCCGAAAATGCACAGCCCTAGTCTATTACCTGTAGACACAAGTGTGCCAGCCATGTTATAACCTAGTCCACGGCATAGTACTCCAAGAACAATGGATTTGAGCCCTTTTGATTATTCCACAGACTGACCCCACAAGCTCTCAAAAGAAGCAGTGTATCATGGGTGACTTGCCAGCATGCACTTAACACAGGCATGTGTAGTGTGCTGAAAAATAGGACTGTATATATTTGTGCTAATCTTCTACAGCCAAATTATGTCAAGTTTGCATTTTTTTTTTCCTTCTAAAAATAGCAATGGCAGGTGCTTATCCCATGATACCATGCCATGCTCATTGACAATGATTGTGCGTGCATGCATATTGAGTACAACGCCGCAGACTGGGTTATAGAGACCTCTGATATTACTTACATTCTAATGCGAGTTGTCTTGCTATATGGTCGATAAATTTAGCTCTATTACTAAACAGACTGCCACAGTCATTGCATGCAAATCTCTTCTCTTGAGTATGGCTACGTAGATGCTCGGCTAACTTGTATTTGGTCTTAGTCACGGTATCACAACCTTTAAGAAAAAGAAATTAAATTTGTGTAACCTGAGATGACTATCCAGATTTGTATTAACCAATGGTGTCACCCTGAGGTTTGCTTCCAACCCCCCCCCAAATAACATATAGAGTGTAAAAGGTAGAAACCCTCCTACTATCAGTGTTGTTCTTAACAAAGTCTACCCATACTTCAAAATGTCACAACCAACAAAATACACTGTACATTTCACAGAGGTTATCCACAAAATACCATGTGGCACCCTGGGGCACACTTGGTTTGTGTGAAGGTCAGAACACTGTTTTTGTCCCAGGGGCATTTTGGGGTATCCATGTACCACTCTTGTGTACAGTATGCAATATTTTAAGGCATGCATAGAAAAAGCATTGTGTATTTAGCAGACACAAGTTTTTGTGGCATTTGTGGCAAAGGGTTAAATGTGTAATGCGTCATCCAAAATTATTTTTTAAAATTATGAACATCAGCTATTTTTATCTTTTCTAAACAAGAAGGTTTAATTTTTTTGTTCCATTTTTTTTTAATGAACTATTGTTTATGTTTAAGTTGGTAGTATAAATCATCCTGAGAAATTATTCTGTCTGAAATGTTTTCATCTATTAGAAAATAGGCTAATTAAAAAAGTATCTTAAAAAAGTGTCTTTAAATCTGTTACATTGGAATCTTATTGTTAATGAGTGTTTTGCAGTATACTTGTACATTCTAATCCATATTACCTGACCTTTCAAGACCATCTGTGTAGTTGTTGTCCTTTGTCTGTGTTAGTCCATTGTTGGTTTAGTAATTGTTGTTTTTCTTTGTGAACATGCATGTGCATTGAGACCCACTTTATATTTTGTTCACTGGTGGCTTGACCACGGGCCTTCATGATTCATTCAACTTTATTTTTATCTCTGTCTCAATGCGCGTGCATGTTATCAACGGACCATTGCCTACAAACTTTGCTTCATAAATGGATCCCTCTGCAGTTTCACTTTTGCTTTGTATCTATTCTTTAATTTTTTTCAGTAATATCGTTTTCTTGTACTTGACTTTTCTTGATTGATATTGTCATTACTGTCTTGATACTGTGGAAAATAAATGAACCTATGAACCTATCCAGTTTCTGGGCACGTTGGCTGAGACTTGCGCATCAGCATTTTCTCATTTTTTTGCTGTGATACTGCAGCAAAAATTGCTGGATCGATTTGGAATTCTCCTGCTATGTTTTAAATGACTTTTTCACATAGGGGTATGAACGTTTGCCCGATTTGTGAGGCCTCTCTTAGCCACCATACGTTCATGAACTTTACTTAAAGGGAAGGTACATGATTGGTATTTGGTAATGTAAGTTTATTTCAATCCTTTAACCCTCCTATAGGTTTCACAATCAAAGACACTCAAAATTTGTATGTAACTCCCAACCCATTGACTTTGTGCAGTGCACTCAAATAAATGCAAGGACATGTGGCTGTGATAGGAGGTCAAACCAAAACCACTCAACTGTATATGAGTCTACAGTACATACACAGCTCTGTGTGACTCTGCATATAACTTATGTAGGACATACACAAGTGTGTTTGACTTTGCCACTAACTCCAGCACTCTTAGAGAAAAATACACATGTGTGAACAATTGGCAATGCAACCAAAAATACTCAAGTGACTGTCTGTGGGTGCGGTGCTTACTGGGCCAAATTTCAGCCTGGGCACAGGAGGGTTAATTAACATAAACTATATCTCTTAGCCACCATACTTTGTGTATGGGGAATTTTGTCTGGTTCCAATAACGCTGTACATATGTATGACATATTTCAATGGTTGGCAAAAAAAATATTACCAAAAAAAGCTGACCTACGACCAGAACTAGAGACTTTTTTTTTAGCCTTAGAAAAAAAAGGGAATTATACTAGGATTTGAAGCTTTGCACGGTGGAAGTACAGTAGAAGTAAGGTTTGCAGTAGCACTACATGTATGTCAACCATTTGCTAGACTTAGGGAATTATTATCAAATTTTTAAACATGTTTTCCCAACAATATGAGTACTTAAACTTTCAGAAGTTAGTTTTATGATATATTTCTTGAAAACTAGAGGTTTGAAATGAGCGTACATTTTCAAATACCAATATATTGTACCTTCAAAAAGAAAATCCTTAAATATGTACCCATTAACCCTCCTATGTCTGCAAGGGTCAAAATCAGTCAAAATGTTGATATACTTGCCAAGGTATATGTAGTGCACTTAAAAGTCAAACACTGTCAAACCTTACGTGTAGTAAGTACATTTACAGGTCAAAATGAGTTGACCATTTTTGACTGTCTTGTATTGTTGAAGGTGGTCAAAATGACAGTAAAAACCAGTCAAAATGCCCCTGTGTGCACATTTGGGTCAACAGTTGCAACAGGCAGTTGACTGGCTTTGATGACTATAGCTACTTGCCACTAAAGTGCAGCTAGAATAGGAGGGTTAATTTACGTATGGACAACAAATAATTTGAAATGTGATTTCACAATAATTTTTTTTAGAAACTTGGTTATTGATCGTAAACAGTAATTAAAACCCTCCTACAATCAGTGCAAGTTTTGAAACAAGCCATTCAGGCCACTCCAAGCCATTAGCTGTTGCCAGTAGGCTTGGGCGATGACACGATAATATCGAATATCGCGATATTTTTTTTTACGCAATTATGATATCGAGAACTTTTTAAATCATCGAGATATCGGCAGATCGCGATGAAAAAAAATATATCGCGATGAAAAAAATATATCGCGATGAAAAACAAATTATCGTGAAGAAAAAAATATATCGCGATTAAACAAAATCCTCGATTGTCATTTGGGCCAGAAATTCCATGGGAAAAAAACTTAGGAAGTCTTTTCAGCTTTCGTGAGAAACAAAATCTAACTACTTCTGTAGTAAACCGACTGTCAGATCACAAAGGAGCCGCTTGACAGGCGTTACCTTAAAAACACATAGTCATGAATTAAATCAAAGCATGGATCGGCATCGACTCGATCAAAGTTGAGGGATTAGGACACTATTCTGTTGTACCATACTGGGACTCTTGTCTCGTGTGACAAAACACATACACGTACTCTTGATAAACCATGTGACATTTATTTAAAATAGTGTGACTACAATCCACATTTTCTGAATCACATGTTTATACTATGACCCAGTCACGTGGAATGCGTGTTGAATCACGTGAACTTGGGCTGATGATTTGATTGGGATGCACGACGCAGTAACCGTCCCACATAATTATTATGCAAACGATTTACCACCAATGGCGATGGGTGCCTTTTTGCGACCGTAACCAGATACATGTTTCGGCTTTGGTCATTGGTTAAGCGTTTTCACAAGTTCGGTTGTGCACGCTGCGATGACATCATGGTTCTGACCAACACATAAACCGAACTTTGTGATCGGTTACGCTTAGTTTCAAGATGGCGGATTGTAAAAAGTGTTAAAAGTTGATTAAGTGATTGTTCGTATAACAGTATATCTTTCAAGTTACTAGCACTCACGAGTAAGTTCTATTTTGAGAAACGTTGATGACTGAACATGTCACAAACTGAAAACAATTGTCTGGTTACATTCGCATTTTCGCGTAGCTGTGCCATTTTGTTTCTGGTTAGGGTAGCGAAAACCCGCCCCATATGTTGCACTCGTGAACGGCGCAATTGCACGTGTCTCTCAGGTAAGCACTGGCGATTTATTGTGACGTTTGTAGACGGGTAACATCCCTGTCATTACCAGTTCTAAAGCACTCATGCGTGAAAGAAAAAAAATCGCGATATTATCGAATATCGCGATATATGTTTGACGATATATCGTGGATGAAAAAAATTTATATCGCCCAAGCCTAGTTGCCAGTGGCCTCCTATGGTTACCCTTCTGTGCACTGTCACACCACTGAGATTGCAGGGTAAAGTGGTCTCCCATTGATACATTGTAGGCCATAATAATATATTCAAACATTTACAGTGGCCTTGGGTGGCACACAGTTGATTTTGTAAGATTACTTGGAAAGGACAGCAGGCTTGTACATGTATGTACTGAAGGTTGCTGAAGAACAGAATTAACTAAGCAAATGGGCCTAGGGAGTTAGGGTTAATAGTCAGGTGTCACTTCTGAAGTTCCAAAACTCTTTTTGGACCACCCACTCCTTCATTTACAAAATGCTGTCGTGATGGATTTCCCCCACCCTTAGAAAAAATTCTGGTGAGAGCGCTGAAAAGAATTACACACACCAGGTTTTGTGTGTGCTTGGTATGCTCGTATGTACACCGATGCACCTGACACTGGCGTATGTTTTGTTGTAATGCTCAAGTGACGAACAGCCAACTAAAGTAATTCTTTAACATTAAATCTTGGTATTATTTCATTAAAAATACTCAGTGAAAATTATATATTGAAATTCAAACCTGGCTGAGATGCATTGGATTTAGTCATAGGACTCTACTGTCGAGTTTCAGCAGCTTCACACAAGTAAAAATTAAGAAATTTATGAACGCCTTTTTTTCTGTATTAGCAAATGTTTCCTGGACGTCACCGTAGCACATGAAGGTGAAAGTCCAACCTGGGCCATACCAAGATCTGTACTTATGTACTAACCTTCCCAGCAGCACGGGAACGTTTCCATATTATTGACCATCACTGGATCCTCCACCATACCATGATTATCAGCATGTCGGTAGTAATGTTCAGCATTGTCTGTGTAAAACTAAATTTCAATCAAAACAAACAAAATACAACTGGTTTAAAAAACAAATTGACCGAATGCATGGTTCAAAGCTCGAGACCGGAGGCTCCTTACATAGAGCTGCATATTGCAGGGGCGTGATATTTCTATCTATCGGAGTGCCGTGTCTTGAACGTTGGCTATTATTTCGCACAATGAAGGTCTATCCTCCGTCATTTGTGTCAGTTGTCCAGCTGTGATTTGACAAAAGTAAAAAATACGAAAAATGGGTAGCGGGCCAGGGTCTCCCTTAGGACAAAGCCCCCTGTACCTCCCTAATGTTTAAATTTGGAGGATTTACAGACTCTTCACATCCCCACAAACAAGAAACTAGAGGTTTGGACACAATACAGGCTACTTCTTTCTTTCCTTGGTGGCTACTTCTCTTCTTTCAAGAAAATTTTGAGGCAAAGATAATTTTTTTTAGGTATTTGGGCCCGCTCTTAATGCCATAATTGCCTTCTATATTTCACTCATCAGGTTTTATTCACAGAAGTTGCATTATACCCAGACCATACTCAGCACAAACAAAATTATTTCAGAAATTTGTTATATGTCTGCTATATAAGAGAAAAATGCTGGTTACTCACGTTACAATTTTAGAACATGCATAAAATGTTACGTTTTCTCTTAAATAGCATACATAGAAAACATTTCCGAAATTATTATTTTGTACCAAGGTCTGGGTATTATGTAACTACTGTGAAAAAAATTGATGAGTGAAATATATATTATGGCATTAAGAGTGGGCGCAAAACCTCCAAAATATAACGTAACCATGGAATTGCCCAGATGTATTCTGATGGTCGTGGTCTTACCTCACAATTTCCCCAGAAGCAGAGGAATCTGTGAGGCAGGTCTGGTATCATGTTCCTTGTCATGGAGCCAAGGACACAGTTGCCAAAGCTGTTTCTTGACTGTTCTTGTAACGCCCACCATTTTATCTTTGAATGATAAGCATGGAAGTATACATGTCTAATAAGAGTAACTGCACCATCTGATGTTGTGAAGTTACAATCCATCCATTTACAATGCAATTCCTCTGAAAAGAGAACATAAAAATTTGTTTCAAACAAAATGTTTTCCATTCTGCGATGTATAATTTTCTAAACAGTTCATTCAAGATTATCACGATCCCTTGTATAGTTTTAGGTAAAACTTGTAGCTTTGCAATGGTGAGGATGATAAGTAAGACTAATTGCGGTGACACCATGTGGAATCTCAATTGAGTAGTAATTAGTTCTGAAAAGAACTGGAGGTACAACTCGACGTTTCGATCAGTATGCTCTGATCGTACTGATCGTGCTCTGATCAGTATGCTTTGATCCCTCATAACCCTTTGAAGGGTTTTGAAAGGTAAAAAGTACTTGCCAATAATGTGTAGTGGTTTCGTATGGGAATGCATCTACACTGTGCATGGCGCTAAATGTATGTTCTACACAGTTGTTCTACCTTTTAAAAACTGACAGACGAAGGGTTTTTTGCGGGTCTGTCACCCACGCTGGCAAAATGGACTGAGAATAGAAGGGTTAATACCAGAAGTTAATACCTACTTGAACTGTGCCAGCCTGCTATAAATCTACTGTAGTTCACAGCATTGTACACGCATATATATATGCAAAATGAATGCATGCAAAACAACCAATGGTAACAAGTTCAGCTTCCCTGTGTGAGTACATAGATCTTGGGATATACATGTAGACACAGCTGGCTGGTTACAGAACTTGACATGACAGACATGACAGACATGACAGAAACTCGACTTGATGAAATCTTGACATGGCTCAGCTACAGCAGGATCACCCCCATCTGCTAATCTCTCAGAAAACACTGTTATGTTTTTCAAGAACTCAAGACCATTCAAGTCAACCAATCCACATACATTTTAGCAATGTTGCCAATCAGCATAGCAGAGACTTGGACAAATTTAACATTTATAAGCATCACGCAGCACACCAATCTAGATATATTGCCAAGCGCTAGACAAACATAGTAATAACTATCATGGAAAGGCTTAACCCTATCCTGTTCGTAAGTATAAACGTAACATATGCACACACATTGGTAGTACAGTGTACGTGCATTCTTTTCGCTATTTCCAGTGTCAAAGCAGACATACCGTTGTGTGTAATTTAACCTAAATTCCTTGATTTTAACATTTAAAAGCGATTCTTGAGGCAAAAATTTACTTAAATTAAAAAAAAATAAAAATAAGATTGAGTCTTTACAACACATAAATGCAAGTCCAAAACTTTATAATTTCTTGCTTAAATCCTCTAAAGAAAAGTGTGGTCAATACATTTCTAATAGGCTTCTGATGATCGTTGGAGTCAGCATGTGCGAAGTGGGTGGTTTATGTTGGAACTACATGTACACACATGTATGTGACATTTATTGATTGATTGACATGCCGAGTTGGTGTAAGCATTGTCTGTGGATCCTTCTACACTCACCTTCTGTGGATATGATATCAAAATTCTTGTAGTTTTCAGCGTTAACGCAGGATGGTAAGATCTGATCAATATGCTCATTGATATGTGCTAAATACATGCCCATACTGCTATGGGTTATTCCACAGCTCTGCCATTCACATTTCAGTCGCATAGGTCTCTTCTTAAGACCTGGACCCATGTTCAGACTGGATCGAGGCAGATCAAACTGGTATCAACTGGTTGAGTACCTGTACAAAATGAGATACAAAATACAGTGAAGGATTTCCAAGTGTGATCACATACATTGTCGTCTTGAGTGCTAATGTTTCTGATGCACAAATTGTGGTGATATAAAAAAAAAATCAAACAAATTTTAAGAATACGTTTCATAATTTGAAGCACCAAGGCTACTGTAAAAGTTTATGGGGACTAAGGCATTTATTTATTTATTTATTTTTTTTATTTTTTTTAAATAACTTGGATTTGGATTACAGACCTACTGTCCCAAAAGCTCAGATTTTTAATATTTTTTGTTTAATCGCTGCT
The DNA here is from genome assembly GCA_029582265.1 of Zoroaster sp. YZ-2022. Taxonomy (NCBI): domain Eukaryota; kingdom Metazoa; phylum Echinodermata; class Asteroidea; order Forcipulatida; family Zoroasteridae; genus Zoroaster; species Zoroaster sp. YZ-2022. The sequence goes on from CM055816.1 coordinate 83,420,376, forward strand.
GCAAAATCATGGCAAAAATAAAAAAAAATAATAATACAAGATTGCAATGCAACAACTCTATTTTGACTTTCCGAGCATGCATTTGTACTGTGTACATGTATACAGTGTACACATACTGTTTTTATTACGCCGTAACTCGCTTCCCCCTTACCAGGAAGTTTCCACGATACCAAAAAAAAACCATCTGGTTGCCACTCAATGAGCCAGGAATCATCAGTGCTCCTAATAGCAGAGCACCCTTAATCATCAGTGATGTTTTTGTGTATTTTTCAGGAGAAAAAATTTTGTAATGCAAGTTGTTTTAAATGCCCTAAAGGATCTACCCAAGAAAAACAGAGTTGTATATATTGTTTAATAATTATCTCTAACTTCCTAGGCAATTTTGGATTCATATTTTATAAGATTAATAATCAAGATACATGAAACCAACCTGTGAAAGTTAAACCACCCAAACAGCTGGTTGGTTGTGTTGTATTTTGATGGACTCAGTACTGTACAGCCCTTGCATGGTGTTGGTGTTTGGGTGGATTCAGGAAGGTTCCTAGCCAAAACCATTTGGGGTTAGGGTTTTAATAACAATAAAACAGTGAAAATGCATTAAGATTGTTTGCATTCATTCCAGCAGTGTGGCGGCATTAACCCCTAACCATTCTCAACGCTCAACAAGATGCAACAAATGTAAACAAGTTATTGCATCTTGTTGCCCTCATCAGCAGAGAACAATAACCCGTGAAGTCTCTATGGTTCTCCCTGAACCATATTAACCCGTGAAGTCCCCATGGTTCTCCCTGAACCATATTTCTCACTTAGCGACAGTAGAGAAAAACGAGTTGCCCGAAATTGGTTCTCCCTTGAACCTTTCTCACTTAATGAAGGTTGAGATACGAGTTGTGCGATACGGTTCTTTTCAGAACCTGTATCTCAGCTTCACGTTAGTTGAGATAAACACATGGTGTTACCGCAAACCGAAACGATATCGATATTCCACCATGCAAAGCCTCAAAACTTATAAAATATCCATTGTTCTAGCTGGTGGATTTTGTTGCATTCAGCAGGGTGCTTATGAAGTGCCTGTATGGGGTTAGCATTAATGCAGTCTGACCATAGCAGTCTCCTATTTTAAGAAGAATGACGTAATTGTCACTGTGCTGTGAAGGTCAGACCATGGATGGATCTGTACCCACACACTAAGTATCATGTTGAGTCAATGATCCTACAATAGTGGATTTTATGGCAAAGTTGTCTGCTTGGATTAGTCGGAAAGAATGTCGAACCCAACAGCCACTTGTGCATATGTCTATAAGCCTTATCATAATTGTACGCGCAATGAATTATGGGAGTCGGGTTTGGGAAAGTTGTAAAGTTCTAAACAAACGCACATATTTGTGCACAAAGTCAATGGAGGAGAAAGGCGGTCGGTCAGAAAATTGACGTTTTTTACGTATTACAGCAAAATTATTGAAAAAATTATTAAGAATTAGTTGAATTACATACAGAACATTTGTATAATTAAGAAAAGAATACTTTTTATTCCCAGAAATAACACAAACAGAGGATTTCTCAGCTGATTTCTGGATGAGTTATATTCTAATTTGCTCATAATGAACAGGATTTGCAATGTAGTTTAGGCAAACTGAATCACAACAGCCGAGAAGCTCTTCAGTTCCGTTTTCTTTTAGAAATATTCTCCCCATCGACAAAAAATACATAGTGCATAAATTAAAAGATGGTAAAAAGGAGAAAACAGTGCCTTGTGCCACTTGCCTTTTTTATACGTTTCTGATATTCAATTGTTATTATTTTTTATCTAACTAGCGGTAGGCACAACAATTTATTAGCATTTGACAAAAGCTATAATACGATCGGGAAACGTGATGCGGTAATATCAGATGGTCCCAAAATAATATAATAATAAGATAATAGTTCTTATTTCAACTTTAATTATTTTTTTAATGGTTTGTTTTTCGGGTGGCAGCAATTTTGTATTTATTTATTTGTTTATTTAATTTTTTTAAAATTGTTTTTAATTTTTATGCTCGACCGACACACCAAATTTATAATCATCATTATTGTGGGTTTGACCAAGATTTGATCATAATGTTTTTAAAATTTGTTTTTATACGATGAAATTATCTGCAATTTACCTCTGTTTTTAGAAGAAAAAAAATGCTTAAAAGACTAAAATATGGTTGTCGCACCCGGGGATCAGAAATCAGCTGAGAATTCCTCCATTTGCGTAGTTTTCGGGGGGGAAAAACAATTCTTTTCTTAGTTATAAAAATGTTCTGTTTATAATTTCTTAAAAATTTCTCCATAATTTTGCTGTAATACGTAAAAAAAACATCAATTTTCTGACCGACCACCTTTCTCCTCCATTGACATTGTGTACAAACGTATACATTTGTTTATAACTTTTTCCAAAACCCAACTCCCATAATTCATTGAGCGCACAATTCTGATAAGGCTTATTGCATGTGTTTTAGCAGACGACAAAATGGCCAACGGCATTGGATTGGATGTGTATACATTCATTGCTCAAAATCTCCCAAAATATCGTTTCCAACCCTCACTTACATGTAAAACTACACTTTTCTCTCCTTAAGTGAATCCTCTATCATCTTTTAAAGGAAAATCTGTGAAATTTGTTATGGATAGAAAAAGTGGCGGTTGTATTCTACATTCTTTCTGATTCATCTTGGTGCAAAACATTATTATGCGGATTCTAGTTACACGATCACTGTGCCAATCTTAACCCATATCCGCCGATCTACGTGATAAACCGTAGATATGTAAAACGCTACAAACGCCGACCTACGTGATTTTCCGTACCGTGTTTTTGTCCAATTCCAATTTTACGTTTTTCCGATGACTGTATTTCGTGATTATAGATATGAAATTAGACAAGTCTGACATCATAACAAAGTGCATGTTCTCCTCTTTCCATCAGTATATAATGTGTCTGTGTCAGTGATTGTAATATTCTCTAAATAAGGAATCTTTCTGATTGTGTGCAAAAACAATGTATCTCTGTGCGGGGGCTTATTAGGCACATAGCCTACAGTCTTTTGTGTGTTTACATGGTTAGGCGGATATGGGTTAAATCACCCACTGCCTGGTGTTACAATGTTGATGACCCACAGCATAGCCATAGGGAGACCATCCAGTTGGCCAAATAGAAAGCAGTATCAGAGGGGAGCGGTATATTTATATATATATATATATATATATATATAAACAAAGTTCATTTTACAAACAATGTCAATGCACTCAAAATCAATTAATTATTTAATGGGATTGACACTCACACTGTCTTGCAGTAACTGTTAACTGGGTACAACAATAGAATGCAGGGCCACACCGAATGTTACTTCTTATGAATTTACGTAATCCGACTTAAAAATAAAAATACACAACTGGAAAAACTGCGGTGTCTCAAATTAGGCAGATTCACGCAAACCGCCGATGGTGGCGCTATTTTTCATATCCTTTTTTTCTGTCGAAGTTGTGACCCGCCGAACTTTCATGGTAAAATTCTAATATAAAGGGTAGTCTACGGATGTAGTCACTTCTAGTGTCGATAAATGGATACACATCGTGGTTATCTTAATTGATCAGTCCATGCCAACTGTAACGTTGGCACAAAAACAGTGCAACTTGCGCAAAATAGACTTTGTTAGTACTACAAGGATACATTGCAGGCAAATTCGGTCACAACTTTTCAAATGAAACTGGATCTTAAAAATTACCAAATATTTAAATCAACAAAAATTCGTAACTTTGCATAGGGTTAACCTATCATGACCATTGACCCCTCATTTTCTTTCTAATTTTTTGTTCTATCCAGTGATATGACATTTAAAAGCATTGAAGCAACTTCAAATTTTCATGAAACTGCCTACTCAAATTCAGAAAAAGGGAAAAAAAGGTCCTGAAAATTTGGCCCTGCATTCTATTTCTAGTAGGCCTATACTATAGGTACTCCGTTAACTATTACTATTACAATGTCTGACAGTGACAGTGTCAACCAACTTGAGCATTAATTGTACTTTTTTGTAGGTCTTGTGACTATTTAAAGCAACTAAATTAGGTGTCGAGTTGGTAAGGTGCCTAACGGATGCTGAGTCTGCCGGGTGCCGAGTTCGCTAACTGTTACTGTTCTATCTAACATTAACAAGTGCAGATACCGTGAATTTTCCAGGTGCCGAAAATCCCGCGCAGAAGCGACAACCTTCCGTGTGCGTTCCCAATTTGCGCTAGCCTGCAAACACCGCATTAAGAATGTTAACATAAGTGTTTAACATAAATTATTATGACCCTACCATGCCTTGAACAGTGAAATAACAATAAATCTCACGTTGAGAAAACCGTAACTAGTTACACTGCTTGAGAAACTGTGAATCAAACAAAATATTGCCTAACGTCTCATGAGGGCGCTGTTCATAATTACCCGCATGCAAAAACTTTGTAGTGCTTCTATGATCTATAAAAGAAAGAGGAATTTGTATTGTTCGTAAGGGCCGGGGTAAGCCTGGCCAGGGGTCCTTGCCCTGTCAAGTTAAAGGAAAAGTATTGTAAACTTCTATATTCTACTATGTTACTCCTCCTGTGAACGAAGATATATATAAAAACAACTAACCTCAGAAAGTTTCAGCTCATTATGCGTTCTTGTCGGGAGAAAATCACTGATTATTTTCACATTACACTTTTTTGAATCTACACCTTGGGCCCCCTCTAAGGTATGCATCTGATTTATATTGCAGCGACATGATGGGAAATGGGGGAGGGGCACAGAAAAAAGGGGTGCGTGGTGTAGTTATGCCAAAGAAGAGGTGTCACAAAATAATGAAAAGTTAATGCGTGCAGGTAAATTTACACATCATGTTGGACAACTGGCAGCTGCACACAAGTATAATTATGACCCCCTCCTCCGGCCAGGATCCACCATGACGACTGCAGCAGATGATGTTTTCACTGATCCTATTCTAAAAGTCTTCAACAAATACGGATTCCTTTCATTCTGCGGGAATGTGAACAGTGGTGATGGCGTTCCTATGCCAAGAATGAGAACAATTCCTAACTGTTTCATTTGATCTATGGCGTAAGGAGATTGCAGGCTTATGAAAACAACAACAAAGGACATGAAGTAAAACTTAAGGGAAAAGGTGAACGAATGATAATTATGTAAATAATTGCAAATGTAGAATCCTCAGATTCTTGTTTGGTGATAGGTAAAGAAAGTATTATATTTAGAAAACTCACTGAAATTTCCCAAGGGTGCGTTTAAATACTCTTTGATTGCCCATAAACGAAAGCGAATAACAAACTTCTTCAAAGTCCTTTGCGCATCAATGATGATTAATTTGACTGCATTTGCATCAATCGCGAAAAGATGCGAAACATCCAATTTCAGAATGAGATAATCATGATGAATACCAAAAAACGAAATAACCAAACTGAACGTGGCTGTGAATGACAGAAACGAAAATATGATTACTTAGAAATTAATTTGAATGCAGAAATACAGAAACAGAAACCCTATTTTGATCGGATCAGTGAAAAAATGTTTTTGGGGTAGGTGGGGTAAGTGGTCCACTTAAGCACATTTCATGACCAAAAATCTTAAATTGCAAATTAATCTTTCCTGAATTGCTATGTAATGATCACCCATAGAAAGGTCTACATGTAACACATCTTTATTTTTAAAAGTATTTAATGATCTGGTCAATTAGCACTAATTAAAAAGTTATCTTCACTTGGACCACTTGCCCCATCAATGGGGCAAGTGGTCCGACATGACACAATAGTTAAGAAACACACAAAACAGCAATGGAACTACAGGAATGCTCTTAATTCTTCTATGTAAACATGTTTGAATATGTATTAAGTATATTTAACAACAATATATGGGCTATTGTGGTGTATAATACCCGTTTGTTATTTATTGAGAGAGCCAATTGTTTAGAATCTGTTATTTTAGAATAAATCAAATATTTACTACGAGTCACTTGTGGACTTCATCAGACGTGCAGCAAGTAAGGAACAATTTGATTAATAACATTTGATTTGTTAATTTCTTTTCCGTCACAATTGATTTGCTGGATGACCAATTACTATTTAGAGATTTTTTTAACTGTAAAAATACATTCATTAATATGAAAACCACCAAATGTATACCAAATCTTTATAACTACAAAGGCCAAAAAGACAAGCTGCTATGAAATGTTAAGCACCAAATGTATGTAAAATGTCTTACAAATAATGAAGACCCCAAAATATGAATTGTTAGGCCTACAATTACAGTAGGGTTTTCAGTGTGACACCAATTTAAATAAAAGCAAATGGGTTTTGACCTACAGGTTCATTTTGAAAGGCTTCCAGAATTGGTTGTCGAAATGATTGTTAATCTAATTGAATCAAATAACATCTCACAATAAATGTTTTCATCTAAAACCCATTTCTTCTGTTAAATTGGTGTCACTGCTAAAACAAAGTCATAAAAACATGTAACATCATAATACTGTTAGTATAAAGAGCACCAAATGAATATAAAAGGTTTACTGTTTAGTGACACATGTGTAAACCGTGTCTGAATGAAAGCAATTCAATGATTTTCACTCATTTAAAAATGACTAAGTGTTAAAGTCAGCCATTTTAAAAGACTGTTTAATAAACTACCCTATAGATCTTGTGGCAGGGCCTATTCATTTAGTTCTTCGGAAAATATTATTTTATCTTTTGGGTGTTGTGAGCCCTTAGCAAAGATGGTTCATGTTGTCAGTAATCTGAATCATAACCATATTGGTTTACGCACTGAGTGCATATAAATCTCTCCATATCACCTCGCCAACGAGTGCAGGTATCATGGAACCATCTCTTACATGACCTGCATGCTGTCCATGATTCATCTTCTTCCTCAAAGTATGGCATGTTGCATTTGGTGCAAAATGTATCTTGATCTCCAGTGTCTGAAATATCGCTATCGGGAGAATCTAGTGTTTGGGTAGGCTCATTAGTTGCTTTCGTTATCTTTGACTTTGACTTTGTTGCCTTTTGTTCATTCTTCTTGCGCTGTTTTTCCTCCTTTGCTCTCTGTTTTTCCTCTGCTTTCCTCTTTCGTTCTTGTATTCTCATTTTCTTCTCCCTGTCCTCCTTTTCTTGTTGTTCCTGCTTAGCTCTTAATTCTGACATGAATTCATCAGCTGTAAGAACTCGAGATTGTGTAGTTTGCCGTCTTTTGCTTGCTTTCTTACCAGGTTGGACAAATGTTGTTGGTATTGTAAGTATGCTACCTAAAAGTCCAGCACTCGTGGATGGTACTTCGGTCTCTGCAGGGACTGATGGAGTAATAACGTCACTCTCTGCAGACTCTATTGTCGTAGCATTCGCTTCAGTCGCCACAATCGTTTCAGTCGCCTCATTCATTTCAGCCTCCACATTCACTTCAGTCGCCTCATTTTCTTTCGTCTCCACATTCGCTTGACTTCTCATTATTAGCTTCTGTAGACTCTCCTGATGTAGCATTCCCTTCAGTCTCCACAGCGTTCACTTCGGTCTCTGCATGCGCTGCAGCTGATGTAGCATCCACTTCAGTCTTTGACACATCATCTGTTTCAGCAGAAGTGCCTGTGGAGTTGTCTGCAGTTGCAAGAGCCCATGCTCTTGATGGGCAATATGCTGCCTGCGGGACAGCACCCTGATCAAATGGAAAGACTCCTGTACCTCTGAAGCCATTTACAGCATTGCTTACTGTTGCTGTTTTATAGTACGCTCTTCCAAAGAGTTCTGAGAACTCAAATCGTGTTATTACTCTTCCTGGATGTTTAGCCATGAAAGTTGTGCATTCGTCATTGTACGCTTTCTTAAGTGGCCCAAACACAGATCGATCTAGTGGCTGCAACCAATGAGTTGTGTGTGGTGGCAAACACAATAACTCAATTTGGTTGTCCTTTGCGAGGGTTATTGATTCCAAAGTTACATGGGAAGAATGTCCATCGAGAATAAGAAGCACTGGGCGAGCAGAGGGGATATTCTTGATGAAGAACTTGAGCCACAAATGAAACAGGTCTGCATTAATGAATGAGGATGGGGAGCATCCAAAAAGAGATCCTGGTGGAGCAAACCGGGTTAGTCCTACTTGCAATCTCACACCTTTGAAGATTATGAAAGGCGGTATAAATGCACCAACAGCATTGGCACAAACCAACACAGTTGTGTTGAAGCCGCGTTCACCACTCGTTTTAGAATGCACCTGTTTCTTTCCCTTTGATGCTATTATGTTGGGTGGCTTATGGACTGAGGAAAGACCCGATTCATCACAGTTCCATATTTGTGCGGGCTTGTCAGTGATTCCACTTTGCTCCATGATTTCTCCCAACAAGTTGAAATAGCGACCGACTGCAACTTCATTCATAGACTTTGCGTTGTGCGAAAGCGCCTCTGGCTTTCTAACAGAAAGGTTAGGATGTCTGCGTTTGAAACCCTGCAACCAATCATATCCTGCTGTTTTAGTTTTTTGTTGAATGGGTTTGGTCTGTCTGTTTTCTCCACAATTTCATATGCCTTGCTGCACAACAGTTCAGGCGTTACACCAAACAGTCTTTCCTCCTGCTACGCACCACTGTGCAAGTGTGGTTTCCTCTTCTGATGTCAACACTGTCGGGTGAAGTCCTGGAGCACTTTCACTCACTTTACCTTGGCATCTTCTCAACAAAGTGGTTTTAGGGACTTTATAGTGTATAGATGCTGCATTGCAGGTCATTCTGCCACTTTTCACTTCTTCTATTGCTTTCTGCATAACGTCATTTTCCCAATTATTTTGGGGTCCCCGTTTTAAAGGTAAGTAGTTCCTCATACTGAAATTTAATAAAAGAAAGAAATATTAATTAATATAATTTTTGTTACAACTTGCATTCATCTATTCTCAACAGCCCATTTATTTATGTCATATGACCTCACTTTATTTGAAACACAGTAGGCTAGACAGAAAAACAATATGTAGAGTATCTGTAAGTTGGTTAATATCGATTCACATATTGTGTTGGGGTAAGTGGTCCACTTGTTCCACTTACCCCATATCCCTTTCGACCACTTACCCCAAAATTTGATCAGCAGTAATCAAGGCATAGAATTGTTTATATATGCATGTAGAATTCTCATCTTTTCACCTAAATACTTCATAACACATCATTATTCAATGTAATAACATATTTAGTTTATATCCTTTCATACAAAGGCACATGCACATAAATATTGTTATTCACCAGAAATAACTGTCCGAGTTGGCGGCCATCTTTGAATTCACTGTACATTGTATTGTATATTGTATGTGCATCCCATAAATAGACAAGGACCTACCGATAAAGTGTGACCATTTTTGCATTGTAATATTATAAAAATACTTAAATTACTAACCCAACTGAAGAAACCCATACTGAATATTGAGTCTGTAATACTCTGTAATACTCTAAAAATAATGCAAACCCATACCACCAATTTCATAGTACCAATTTCAAACAAAAAGACGCCATTTTTAAATCCTTTCAACAACTACCAGTTGTTTAAATCACTTGATGGAAACTCATACAATACACACCACAATGGCTATGAATCAACAACAGTAGGCCATTAGCCCGGGAAGCTTACTTCACTTCAAGGATATGTACCACTGCTGCATCTCTATTTACCATTTAAATTATATAAAACTTGATCCAAACTCACCTTCATAAATCAATCCTTCTAACTGTGTATGTTTCAATCTCCTACCGATGTTCGTGGCTTCAGAAATCAGAAGAATATCACACATAAAGTCTCCGTAAACTTCTGAAGTTTTAGCAAGAACAAAGTAAACGGAAGTGTCAAAGTTCACATTTACTCATACTGGTCAAATGAGGGCAGTATGCATAATAGTGTGACAAAAAGCTTCACTTTGGACCACTTACCCCATGGACCACTTACCCCACCTTCCTAAGCATGATCGTCACAACGTCAGAGCTGCATTCTAGTTCATTATACCTATACCAGGGATCCACATAAGCCCATGGGTGTGAATTGGAACTACGGTAAGGAGGAAAGGAACAAAATTGATAAATTTGGCAGAGGGTAATACAAAAATGTTTTTGATCGAAAGCTAAGGCCACCCTGGTGGTTGTACACAAAGTAGATTTAAAGGGAGATGAGTGACCTGAATATTATATATTATACGCGACCTCTCGATTACCGTAGGAGCGCTCTACCAACTGAGCTAACCAGCCCCTATGTTGGTGGGCGGTCCACTTATGCCAATTATGTACCGGTATTGCTCTATGGGGCCAGGTCAGAGGCCAAACCATATCTGCCGAATAGCCAGGGATCAAGCCCCGGTCAGATGCAAACAACCCGGGTAACGACAGTAGCGGGGATCACACAATTAACGGGACACAAGCCTTTAGTTTTATGTGGTTGTACACAAAGTAGATTTATATGGAGAAACTGACCTGAAATATTATAAACGGGTAGCGAGCAAATACAAATTGGCTAATGCCGGACTCGAACCCGCGACCTCTCGATTACCGTACGAGCGCTCTACCAACTGAGCTAACCAGCCCCTATGTTGGTGGGCGGTCCACTTATGGCAATTATCTATTGCTCATATGGGGCCAGGTCAGAGGCCAAACCATAATAGCCAGGGATCAAGCCCCGGTCAGATGCAAACAACCCGTAACGGCAGTAGCGGGGATCACACAAGCGGGTTCGAGTCCGGCATATATATATATAGAGAGATAGAGATATATAGATAGATATATAGATATATAGATATATATATATATATATATATATATATATATATATATATATATATATGCGAGTTGGTAGGCCTCTACATCCTGGACACCTTATCAAAACGGTATGGGAAATAAGGAATTGGACTCTACAGGGACGACGGCTTGGCACTACCATCACTGGTAAGTAATGAACATTTGTTTTTAATTTGAACACACTGTGATCTGTCGGTGAGATACGACTCAAACCATTTCAGAACTATTCAGTGATGTAGTGTCTTGATGCTGAGCCTTGGCCTTAAGGCTGCCTTAAGGCTTGATTTTAGGGCCTTGGCCTTAGCCTTAAGGCTTGAGGGCAAAAGCCTTGGCCTTGAGGGTCAAAGCCTTGCAACTTTAGGGCCTTGCTCTTCAAGGCCCATCGATTTTTGAACTGCTTTATTTATTTATTTATCGTATGGTTCATACAAAGTTAACACGACAAGGTCAGGTTATGGATCCAGTTTAATGCAGACTGGTCGAGTTCAGTTAAATTTCCATCACATCTGTAAATAATACAGTCATGAACGATGTGATGTACAGTCTGGTCATCATGACCACAGGTACATGTAGCATTGTCACTTAGTCCCATGCGGAGCATGTTATGTCCAAATCGGCCATGGCCAGTTCTTAGTCTGTTAAGTTTGACCCAACAGTGGCAAAATGTAGTTAAATATCCACGTCCTGGATTCTGATTCTTGCCACATATTCCGCCACGTGGTTAGTGCCCAAGTCTTTGGGTGCGATCCAATGCTAATTTCTAGCAGTTTGTGGGCTTGTCGATGGTAACGATTTCTTGATGGCAGTCGCAGTTGTGGTGGAGGTTTTTGATTGGTGTTTGTCAACAGTTGATGAAGCAGATGGGAGTCACACCCAGCGGCACGTCGCGCAAGAGCAAGGTATTGGTGCTGACGTCTCACTTCATAAGGAGCAATTCCACTGACTACTGGAAGGTATTGAGTGGGAGTTGATCTGATACATCCTGAGATGATGCGCATGGTGTTGTTAAGGGCTACGTCAATCTTGCTGGTGTGGGTGCTCCTTGCCTATACCGGTGCACAGTACTCTGCAACAGAGTATACTAAAGCTATTGCTGAGATTCGAAGAACGTTGTAGTCTGCGCCCCAGGAAAGGCCTGCTAGTTGTCTAATGAGACAGTTGCGAGTGTTGGCTTTCTGTGCGAGCTGTGTGAGATGGCTTTTGTATGTTAGAGATCTGTCCAAAGTAACACCAAAATACTTGGGGAAATCATCATACGGGATGGTTGTGCCATTGCAAACGACTTTGATTTTGTAGTTAGCCAGTCTAGTTGCTAAACAGTTTTGGTGATGTTAAGTCGGAGTCTCCAGTTTTTGAAGTAACGGCTTAAGGATTCCATATCGGTGCCAAGTGTTGTTTCAAGCTTGTTAAAGTTTTTGGCAGAGGTTAGGAGTGCTTTGTCATCTGCGTAGATATATTTCTTTGAGACAGTGGTTGGTAGGTCAGCAGTGTAAATGTTGAATTAAATCGGTGCGAGCACTGAGCCCTGCGGGATCCCGTTTTTCAGGAAGCATTTTTTACTGGTTTCTTCGCCAACCGTCATTGTAAAGCTTTTGCAGGTGGTCATTGTCATGAGAAAGTTTACTAAGGTTTTATCAGGTATGATTTTGTGTAGTTTTAGGGCAAGACCTTTATGCCATACCGTGTCATATGCTGCTGATAGATCGACCAGTACAGCACCGTTCTTGAGACCTTTTTGGAAGTTGTCCTCTATGTCTTCTGTGAGGAGTGTTACTTGGTCTGTTGTACAGCGTCCTGTACGGAAGACGGCCTGCTCAGGTGGGAGTTGAGGATCCACAATGGGTTGGATACGATTGTATATTAGTCTCTCCATCACTTTGTAGATTATGCACAGTAGGCTTATTGGACGGTAGCTGTCCGGTTTTAGAATTCCCATTACTTTAGCATGTCTCCATATTTTGGGGATTTTCTGAACTTTGATACAGGTGCTGAAGTAATCTCAAAGCCATTCAGTGGATTTTGGTCCATGATTTTTGACAAATTCTGGGTGATATAGTCTGGTCTGTTTTAGGTAATGCTAATATTTTTAACCATGATGGCCCAGAAAATAAAATTACTTCCATGTTACATAATAACGAGGTAACATCAGTTAAAAACAGCCGTTCTTAGATCCCCATCTTTTGTTATACTCGGTTTAGAATAATGTGCATCAGTATGGAAGCAAACCATTATTTTTGTTATATTTAAATGGTATCCACGAAGACCTGAACTTCTACTCGGTCATATATTTGTACGTGAAGTTTTTATTCTTACTATAAGCGATTCGTTATGATGTGACATGTTTTATATTAGTAGTAATTTTATACTAGAGGGCCTTGGCCTTGGCCTTGGCCTTGGCCTTGGCCTTGGCCTTGGCCTTGAGGGTTAAGCCTTGGCCTTAGCCTTAAGGCTTGAGGGTCAACGCCTTGGCCTTGAGGGTTAAGCCTTGGCCTTGAGGATCAAAGCCTTTGCTCCAACACTGTTACTTACCATGCTGCTTTCCGGTGTGCCACAAGGGTCTGTTCTTGGACCTGTACTATTTTCTATCTACACTGGTCCCCTTGGTAAAATCATTCGGAAACATAATCTGCAATACCATTTTTATGCTGATGACACACAAATATACATCTCATTTAACCCTGATCAAATTGAAGCTGACACCATGCTATACTTCGACTTGAATCATGTATTGATGAAATTCGTAACTGGATGTCTTCTAATTTCTTAAAATTAAATGATGACAAGTCTGAGTTTATTATATTTGGATCAAAACAGCAGCGTGAAAAAGTCAAAATTCCTCATCTATGTATTGGCACCTCCAAGATATCTACATCTACTAGAGTTCGCAATTTGGGCGCTATATTCGATTGTGACATGTCACTTAATGATCATATTTCTTCAATTTCTAAATGTTCCTCATTTCATCTGCGCAATATCGGCCTCATCAGAAAATACATCTCTCAAGAGGCTACGGAACAACTTGTACATGCGTATATATATATATAGATAGATAGATAGATAGATAGCATGCATGCTTAAACATTGACGATCGATCAAAGGTACCGAGCACAAACGAAATGAGTGATTAATTAAAAGTTGAAGCATACAATTAATGACTTAAAATTAATAATAAATGTTTTAATTCAATGTAAAAACTACTTGATGTAAATCTAGTTGGTACCATTATTTTCTATACATAATGTTTTATGAGTTTTAATTGCCAATACGTTTAAAGGCAAAATTACTCTTTCCTAAATTCAAAAAATGTATTGCCAATACGTCTGTCAGAAAAAAGAAAAGAAATTATGCTAGTAATATATTTATATATTTTTAATAATTTCTTGTTAAATCCGAAACAGGCTGAAACTTTAACAGGTTGCTTGTTAATTACATTTCTTTATTCCGGAAGAGACTGCATGCTCGCCTTAAGGCATTGTTGCCAACTTGCCAATGTGTTAACCACACTTGAAAACAAATAAAACATTGGTAAACATGGGCTGATCCAGAACATTTTTTAGGGGGGGGGGGGCGGTACTACAAAGGGTGCCGCCACTTCCTACGCGCGACAGTTAGTAAAGTACTAAGTAGGTCACCTCCTTATGTTTATCTCGCACACTGTGGGAATGGGAGTGCGTTCTCCCCTCCCCCCTCTCTCTCTCTTTTTTAGTTTTTAGTTTTTTGTTTTGTTTTTGTTTTTGTTTTTTTGTTTGTTTTGTTTTGTTTTGTTTTGTTTTGGGCGGGGGCCTACAGCCCCCTTAGCCCCCCCCCCCCCCGGATCCGCCAATGGTAAAGTTGGCAAAAATGCTTCTACGAGTACGAATATGCTTACTGTATATAACTCAATCAGAGCAGCCAGTCTACAAAGTTTCAGCTGATGACGTCGTGGCAATTAACAACAAAATAGTAAAAATAGGCATAGATTAAGATTTCAAATCAGCAAATACAAAATTCCAACACAACACCAAGTGAGTTTTTAGATAAGAATTCCTTGGTTCGATAATCTAATTAATTACCATCGTTGTACCTTCCATTTTGGAGAACACAATGTTGAAAAGAAAAGTCATAATTTATAGAGATTATTTAAAACGTTTTAGTTAATTATTATATCGAAAGTCTTTGAAGATAAGTAATAAGTCATAATTGTAAAGTATATAAAACTGTGTCACTTTGTTTAAATATTAATTACAGTGTTTATATTGTTAAGCCTAAATGGCAAAACAAGGTACATTCTTATTTTGCGGATAAGGGAGTAGATTTATCAAATCATTCAATCTGCTTTTCTTCAAGCACAAAGCATACTTGTCCACTTTTAGGCCACTGTTGAGAAAACGTTCGACCCGCTTTTCGGAAAGCAGGAAAGCAGATAAATGGATTTGTCCAAAACGTTCGTTCTACTTTTCAGGTTGTGGGAAACCAGAAAAGCATATGTCCACTTTTAGGCCATTGTGTGACAAAACGTCTAATCTGCTTTTCAACTAGTAGAAAAGTAGAACAATTGATTTGTCAAAAACGTTCGATCTACTTTTCGGGTTGTAGGAAACCAGAAAAGCAGATGTCCACTTTTTGACCGCCAGTGTACGTGAAAAAGTAAAATCTGCTTTTCGTGAAAATGAAAAGCAGAAAAGTATTAAAAAAAATGATGTTACAAAAGTTTTCAATATACTTTTTAGGTGGAAGGAAAGCAGAAAAGAAGAAAAATGCACTAGCCAACATCGTTCAATCTGCTTTTTCAGTATTTAGAAAGCTGAAAAGTAGATGTCCACTTTTTGACTTCCATAGAAATAACCGTACTCTGAAAACCAAATATACTCTGGACCATTTATGACAGCTTTCTGACCTTAACACAAAATAACAGAAATACATGTATATTGTGTTGGAATGCTGTGCCGTAACCAGCGCCCTGGTGCCAACTGCACCGATTGCGGAGCGTACAGTTAGTTTTAAAGGAGCCAAACAAAGAGAAGATATTACGTCATGCTGGGTTAACTTAACTAACTGAAGAGACACCACAACGTGAATTACACAATGTCGTGCAATAAAAACAACAACATATACACAGTTTCATGTTGTTATTTTATTCTCCTTTCCCTGGAAAAAAAATGCTATAAATTAGGCTTGGAATACTTTTCAAGAAGTTCCAGGACCACTGGGGATTTGTTTGAGCTTCTTGAAAACCTTTACATATTATGCCTCAATGTTCTTTCTCTCTTACCAGCAAAATAACGTTTAGCCTAAAATACATTTAGCCGATGACACTTAACCACACTTGATTGACCTTGTTGAAACACGGTTTGATGACACGATAATTACACGACTTAGAAATACCTAATCAATACATATAGAAATGACCAAAACCGCTGAGGAGTTGTTCTCCTTTTAAAATCGTTTCAATGCATAAAAAGTTTTAAAAATGAAATTTGTTTATATTTTAAATTTTTTATTATTAATTTTTGTAACCATTTAAAATAAAGTATATCTTTTTTATTTCACTAATTTGTTTTTAAGCAACTATATTGTATGTAACTGATAGACTTGTTATTCCGCTAAAATGATACATATTTCCACAAATGGTTTGCTGAAATCTAAAGTACAACAATATTGTTTATTTTATTTATTTATTTATTTATTTTTATTGTCCCGGGGGATAACAATTTATTATCAACAATTCAAAATCAATCATTTGAACATCTTAACGCAGAGATAATAATTATATACATATCACAACAGTACAGGAAATTAATAATTATTGGTCTTGTCAAAGTACAGAGAAGAAATCCCATTTACGGTAAAATTTCGCCATATTATCATTACAACTTTACATACATTTTTCAATGGAGTAATAATTCTTAAGATCTTTTTTGAGAATTGAAAAAGATGGTATTTCCTTGGTCATTTTCCTCTTATAAATATGGAAACGACAAATTAATAGGATCATGTTAATAGCTTTATACTCAAAGTCAGTTTTACCAAACAAAAATACTTCATTGTCTAAGATGATGTTAAAATTAGTTTTATCCTTGATCCACAACACAACTGAAGTATAAAAGGAAATTGTTGAGTCACATGAGCAAAACAGATGGATAAGAGTCTCTTCTTCATTGTTACAAAAAGTACATAAATTCGTGTTTGACTTGTTAATTTTGAAAAGAAAATAATTCGTACCTAAAATCATGTGTGTTAGTCTATACTGCAACCATCTCAACCTAGTGTCTATTGTACAATTGAAGGGAATATTAAAGATTAACAACCATTTAGAAAAACTGTAGTATGTTTTCAATTTATTGTTCCACTTAGAAATGAATGTATAAGGTACTTTCCTGGAGGAGGTCAGGACGTTAAAGATTCTACTCGAACCTTTCTTATCCCTCAAAAGAATTTTGAAATTAAAAGGAATAAAAGGACATTGGATATTGCATTTTTTAAAGGGAACATATTTGGAAGAGCAGACTTGATAGCCCTGACCACACCCCCGTATTGCAAGAAATTAGTTCTAATGTTAAACTTATTCCTGAAATCCTCAAATGACAGAAATCTATCTTTGTCATTCAAAAGATCGAAAATATATTTGATTCCTGCAGACTCCCAATGTTTACAACATAATTATGGAGAGTGTTTGACAAAACATCTTCAGCAGTCACGGGAGTGTGTGTCAGGGTAAATTTAGACCAGGATGTAACAACATACCTCCAGGAAACATTCCAGAAATATCCGCGATCTTATGGTATAGAAACTAGGAGTGTGCGGAGCCAAGTGTTCCTACGTAGCCCTACTTGGCTATAATCTTGAACCATCTGATTTCTACTAACCCAGTCATTTCCCCTCCAAATTGGCTAAAAACCTCCAGCAAAGTTTGCCACCAGACAAACTATTGGTGGAGGCCTAAAAGCGGGAAACTTCCCGCCTACGCCCCTGATTGGCTGTGCCATGATCCACCCTGGGCATATAAAAGGCTTGACGTGGAAAATAGCCCATAAGCCTGCCGCTGGCTAACGAGTGCACAACAATATGCATGCCCATTGAGAAAACCCGATCCGTATTGTAAATTGCGCATAACGCATTTGATCACTTTCGTGATAAAATGATTTATAATAGATACATTTTTTACACACTTTAATTTTATCATTGTGCCACAGAGTGTTTGACAAAACATCTTCAGCAGTCACCGGAGTATGCGCCAGGGTGAATTTTGACCAGGATGTAAAAACATCCCTCCAAAAAAGGTTCCCATTCTTACGGGTACAAAGCAATTTCAAAGATCCCCCTTCCAAAGGAAACATTCCAGAAATATCCATGATCTTATGGTATAAGAAAACCCAACCGCAACTATTGTCAGATACTAGAAGTCTGCGGAGCCAAGTGATTTTAAGGTCGTTCATGTAATCTCTCATAATCCATACGTAGCCCTCCTTGGCTGTAATCTTGAACCATTTGATTTCTACTAACCCGGTCATTTCCCCTCCAAATGAATTTGAAAAACATTGAATTCAAATCATTGACAGTATTAATAGGCGGGTCAAGAATAGTTAAAATAAGAGAAGTAAGTTTAGACAGAACTAAAGATTTGACAACAGTGATTCTGCCAAGAACTGGAAGATTCCGTTTAGACCATATCGTTATCAGATTACGTAATAAATACGTTATCTTACTGTAATTAAGTAAAACTATGTAGATCTGTGGAAAACTCAATACCAAGTATTTTAAAGGTTTCCAAAGGTCCCGCCCAGTGGGCATTGATCTCCTCACATACCTTGTCCACACTACCTTTCTTTGAACCAATTCAAACCACATTCGTTTTTATCAACACTAACTTTAAGTCCCGACATATTGGCAAATAAGTCAAGAATGTTAAATGCAGCCTGCATAGATTTCTCAGAACCACCAAGAAATAAAACAGTATCATCAGCATATTGAGATAATCGAAACTCTTTACTGGCTACCTTAATACCTTTTAAGTATTTGTCATTACATACCATCATAGGGTATGTCGTGTCGTGGCCGAGCGGTCTAACTTACCGGATTCAAGTTCTGGTGTTAGCAATATAATGTGGGTTCGAATCACGGCCGTGACACTTGTGTCCTTGAGCAAGACACTTAATCATAATTGCTTTTCTCCACCCAGGGGTTAAATGGGTACCTGTGAAGGCAGAGTTGGTTTGCTCTATATGCGCTAGAAATGGCAGCAATTGAGCTGTATACTCCCCAGGGAGCTGAGATGGTTTCAGGAATGATTTATGAACCTTATGAGCCTTATGAGCAGGGATAATAATATAATGCGCCTTGAGCACCACTTAGTTGGTGGATACGTGCGCTATATAAATCCACACATTATTATTATTATTATAGCAAGAACTCTCTACACACAAAAGAAATGAATACGGCCTAGACCGTCACCATGTCTACAACCCCTCTCTATTTTAAAGGATTCTGAGAGGAAACCGTTAACTAAGATCGAAGAAGAGCCCTGGTTGTAGAAAATATTTATCAATTTTTTTTTTATAGATGGACCAAAGTTAAATTTATCCAAAATATTAAGGACAAACTCATGTGAGACTGAGTCAAACGCTTTTTTCCAAATCAATAGAAATTAATAGACCAGGAATGTTATCCGAATCAGTAATATCATGTAAGTCATACATTAGACGAATATTTCACCTATAAAACGACCCGCCATAAATCCCTTTTGGCGCTCGTTGTGAGGCAGACAAGATTTCAATCTCTCAGCAATACATGCAGACGCCAGTTTATAAGATGTGTTTATGAGCGAGATAGGACGCCAATTTTTCAAAAACTGACGGGGTTTGTCTCCTTTTGGCAACAGAGTGATGATACCATATTTCTGAATGACTTAAAACTGGCCCGAGAAATATGCAAAGTTGAGTGAGCGTAGCAAAAACCACGATAAATCAGACGATAATTTCTTTTTGTAAAATTCGAAACTAAAACCATCAGAACATGGGGATTTACAATTCCAATTCTTACTGTTTTTAAAGCTTGCATAAGCTCGACATACGACAAAGGGCCTTCCAGATTGTCCCGCATTGTATCTGAAAGAATTTGACCGCCTGCTTTCTTAAAAATAAACACAATCATTTACATTCCGATGGGAATACAAAGATTTGTGAAAATTCCTGGCCTCGGAAATAATTACGTCGGATGTCGTCAACCTGGAATTTACATTATTAACAACACAATTGATAGACTTACTAACAAAACCACGTTTCTCTATTATTCAAAAAATACTTTGATGGTTTCCCCGCATTCCATACATCGTGTTCTAGATCTAATTAACACCCCATCCATTTTGGATTTACGGAGATCCACAAGATCGGCCTGTTTAACACTTAAAAGATCGACTGACTGGAGATCTCCTTCGGCCACTTTATTATACAAAATATTAATCTCATTTTCCAGAGAAACCTCGTTTATTAACTTCTTTCTTTTTACATATGGAATAGGAGATAGGTAAAGCTTGTAGCTTTGCATGGTGAGGAAGATAAGTAAGACTAATTGCGGTGACACCATGTGGAATCTCAATTGAGTAGTAATAGGAGATAGTTTTAGATCTAATTTTCATAAGAAGCATCTCAAAAAAGTCTGATCGGATGAATGCTCTTAAGATTGGAAGGTAAATAAGAAGACACTGCATGTTCCTCCACTAAATCAGTAATAACTTTTCTCACTAAATCTGGGTAGTTATTATGGGGTCATGCCTATGTTCCCTCAGCCCTATGTTCCCTCAGCCCTATGTTCCCTCAATGCCTAACATTTTTTTAAAATCCAAATTAGGCCCTATGTTCCCTCAACCCTATGTTCCCTCAACCCTATGAGAGAACATAGGGCTGAGGGAACATAGGGTCTATTTTGGGATGAGGGAACATAGGGCTGAGGGAACATAGGGTCTATTTTGGGATGAGGGAACATAGGGCTGAGGGAACATAAGGCTGAGGGAACTTGAGTACGGTCCCGTTATTATCAGTCAACAAGGAATTATGAAATTTCCAATAACCACTGCCCCGTTCTATTTTGGTCAAGTCAAGCGTTATATCAATGATTGAGTGATCTGTTCTATAACCTGGTTTAATGTCACAACTCACTAACTTGGTTTGAAGTTCAGAAGAAATTAGGAAAAAAAATCCAACCTAGACTGTTTTAAAGTACGGTGTTGTCTCCAGGTAAACCTGCGAATTTCTGCTAAATACGCCATACATCAACCAAATCAAAATCATTGCACATCTCCAGAACTCTTTTTCTAGCCAGGGGATTATTAGTACTAGTATAATTGACACAGTCAAGTAAATTATAAAAAATTAAGTTCCAATCGCCACATAATATACTATGAGTATTGTCAATATAATTCAGGATGGTAGCAATCTCATTATAGAAATTAGGATCATTTGTATTTGGACCATACAAATTAATAAGAGTAGTACTATAATCACCAATTTCCAAGTCAAGTATTATTACCATTTTCATCGGTCTTTACGTTCTTGATACTATACTCGAAATTATTATTAAATAAAGTAACCACCCTCGAGAATTAGTCTTAAAGGAACCAAAGTAACATTCTAATCCCCATTCATTCTTGACAATGTCTTCCATGTCCCTATCAAAATGAACATCCTGCAAACAATAAATTGAATATTTTTTTGATTTAACGAAATGAAAAACATCTCTACGTTTGGCCAAATTGCCCAAACTTCAGACTCATTTTAGAGCGTTGCGAACTTGATTATACCAAATGGCACTTGTTTAAAATTGACCCAGATAAGGCTGGAATGCTCCGGCTCCAGACCCATTTCATGGTCAAACTGACTCAACATCTGGGGTAAATTTTATTGAGCTGTAGAACACACTGAGCACATTGTGCTTAGCGAAAATAGGTTAAAAACCAAATTGTCATGTAATGTATATTGTTTCTAGCTGGTTCTCAGCCCAAATTTTGCTTAGCAGATAAAGAAGAACATTCAGTTCCATGAAATTGGCCCCTGGTCATAGAGAGACTTAGAAACCGAGTTAGAGATTTTTTATTTTTTATTTATTTTTTAAAATGGTTAAGCTTATCTGCCAAAAACGGGCATTCTTATATATGGGGCTACCATTCATCAAATGTGTTAGTCTAGGAGCTAAGTTCTGAAAATCCTCTAAATAAGGAGTTGCCTTACAAAAGTTAGGGTCAAAAGTTAAGATCAAAAGGATCAAAAGAGGGGAACAACAGGGGATCATCGGTTTAAACCATAAACAAACATGATTGATCGGCTGGTCATATTGCCAAATTATTATTATAATACAATTTCATTTTAATTTTATTTCAATTTTATTATACAAATTCTTTCAATACGAAAACGTGGAAGCAGTTCTCATAAAGCATTCAGAACGAACCTCACAAAGTATCTAGAGCAATATCTAACGCTGCAACCTCACACTGCGCACGCTCACATGCCCCCCCCCTCCCCCGCCCCACTTTTTATATACACCAAATATTCATCCAAATAATTTTGTCTGAGAAAAGTGGGTACAACTTTGCGTGCATGCGCCTTGATTGTTTTGCTCGTGCCCACTGGTATATCCAATACTGCTTGTACACGCGAATTCCTTTCACAAGATCGGGAAGTCACAAAGTATCATGGGTCGTCAACACATATCCTTAATTATGAACGCAATCCCTACTTGTACATTAATCATGAACGTACACGTACATTGTGTAGGAACCAAGGCCTAAAACAAACGTCCGGTTTCTGATCTCTGCGCGCGTCGCCTCAGACCAGCGCATCGGCATTTTTAATTTCCTTTTTTTTGCTCTGAAACGAGCCAAAATTGCTGGATTGATTGGACTTCTGCCGTGCTGTGATTTAAACGACTTTTTCACATAGGGGTATGAACGTTTGCCTGATTTGTGAGGCCTCTCTTCGCCACCATACTTTGTATTTGGGAAATTTGGTCCCCACGTATACAATGTATCTTGTTTTCCCTGTTGGCAAAAAAAGATTGCCCGTCGAGCGTAAAATTAACATTAAAAACAAATAAAAACACTAAAAAAAATAAAATAATAAATTAAACAAATAATAATAAATAAATCAATAAATAAATAATTGCTACCACCCAAAAAAACAAACCATTAAAAAATAATTAAAATTAAAAAAAGTGCTAGTTGAGACAAGAACTATTATCTTAATCAAGAAACTATGGTCTTATTGTTATTATATTGCGACCGTCTAATATTGCCACATGTTCCCTGATCGTAGATTGATTGGATCGCCGCCCGTCAGATCTAAAATGAGACTTGCCTGTTGTAATCCCATTAGTTGAAATATTGTATTAATTATAGTTTTTGTCAAACACCAGTAAATTGTTGTTCCTGCCGCAAATCAGATGGTATACAAAATAATAACAATTGAATATCAGGAACGTATAAAAAAGACAAGTGGCACAAGTTACTGTTTTCTCCTTTTTTCCATCGTATAATTTATATGCAATATATATTTTTTGTCGATGGCGATAATATTTCTAAAAGAAAATATGTTCCGAAAACTAAAGAGCTTCTTGGCAGTAAGTAGTGATCGAGTTTGCCAAAAAGGTACATTGCAAATCATGTTCATGACAAGCAAAGTTATTCAGAAATCCTCCGTTTGTGTGGTTTCTGGCAATAAAAAAAAAGATTCCTTTCTTAATTATACAAATGTTCTGAATGTGATTTAACTAATTCTTAATTATTTTCTCCATACTTTTGCTATAATACGTAAAAATTGTCTTGCTCAAAGACACAAATACATTAATTTTTTTACCATGGTCAAAGTAATTTGTAATTTCCATTAGTATCAAACATATTCACAAGTGAAGTGCTTTTACCACTAGACCACTGCACTTGGTAATCTACTTTTTTCCCTATTAGGGGCGTGGCTACGCCCATTTGTTGAGTTATGCCTTTTAATCTGTTTTGAAAAAAAAAAAACATCAGTTTTCCAAAATAAATGAAAACTTGACACATTCATTGTTTATTGATGTTTTTCTTCGAATATTTTGACAAGTTAAACATAATTTTTGGACTTAATGCAAAACTGATACCACAATTTGACACCACATACTACCTAGAAGTGTTCCACTAGGCATATTCTACCACTTTTTGCAGTCAAACCTTAGATGTAGTTACAGCTGATCACCCACATTTTTTTCTGGCCAGTGTTCTTAGTCTGTGTGGGTAATAAAAGAGAGCTAAATATATGCCTAGGTATAATTAACTAAATCGTCACCGGTCCCACAAAGTGACACAAACTTGCCCACTAGACAAAATTTACATTTGAAAAAACAGCGTTTGAAGTTAGTCTCTTTTTGAAACACACTTTTCTTCATCAAAAATTAATATTTTTGAATTGTTGTCACTTTGTGGTCTCTAGGGAACTTTCGAATTATGGAAATATGTTTTTGGACTCTCTGACGTTTTTAATTACTGAGCAATTAACCACTGAAAACACTATAATGTTTGTGTTAGTTCGTGAAAACGAAAACTGTACAAAAAGCCTGGTTTGCGTTTTCACAAAGTGACACGCGGTATTTACTATGTAAAGTTTGAGTCACTTCCTGAAAACGCAAAATCACGGCGCGCTGTTTTTTGCGCACTAAGGTTTGTGTCACTTCGTGAAAACGTTTTATTCTGTCGGCCACGGCGTTCGCAGTTAATTGTCTACGGTGAATTCAATTAGTGTCAGTTCGTGAAAACGCAAATTTTTACTTTCTCACAAGTTTAGTTTTTCCTAATTAGTCAAACTAAGAAGGTTGCACACTTTCAGCTTCAAAACTTCGTGACATTGTAGATTCTGATAAATATCACCGGTGACGAAATAATAACAACAATCATGAAACAAAATTTGTCCATGGTAAACCAAAACCTGGTACGCACAGTTGATTTGGTTATTTTGTTCCAAATAAGTCTTTTTTGAATGTATAACTTATTGTTAATGCAATAAATAAAGCATGTATGTACATAGCTGTTGAATATGTAAGCTTTATTTAATAATAATAACAATAATAATGTGTGGACTTATATAGCGCACGTATCCACCAACTAAGTGGTGCTCAAGGCGCATTATATCATTACCCCTGCTCATAAGGCTCATAAGGCTCATAAATCATTCCTGAAACCATCTCAGCTCCCTGGGGAGTATACAGCTCAATTGCTGCCATTACAGCGCATATAGGGCTAATCAACCAACTCTGCCCTCACAGGTACCCATTTAACCCCTGGGTGGAGAGAAGCAATTATGGTTAAGTGTCTTGCTCAAGGACACAAGTGTCACGGCTGGGATTCGAACCCACATTCTGCTGCTAACACCAGAACTTGAGTCCGGTAAGCTAGACCGCTCGGCCACTGTTGTTTATAAGAAGATGCAAGTAAGAACTCAGAACGGGTCTTAGTTATTAAAGAGCCTCATTTAAAACACTCTGAATCAATTTACCTATTTAGAACCTATCATTGCAAATGTCATAATAGATTGGAACGGAAACCCACATTAATTGAGCTATGTCGTAGGCAGTTATAATCCTTAGTTACGCAAACTAAGCATGCACACATAACACATAATGCCTTGCTGGTTCTTGTTTCTTTTAACATTCTCACGACCCTTAATTAACTTTTCAAATTCCAATTCCGACTATATCAATATTTTTTGTGTATTCATATATTTATGTATTATTTGGCCCTGAATAATATATCAAGAAATTTGTCAGTCTAAACGATATAAATCCAATAAGTCTGGACTGTTTTGCTTCCCTCAATTGTTCAGACTTTGAGAAACCTGTGCATCTGAAATCCTTCTCTGGTCACTGTTTCCTCATTAATTGGCTGAAACAAGGTCGATTGTTTAGCTTGAACGGATACTTTGATTCAAACAGAGTAGGCATATTTGGAGAATCCATATGGTGTTATAAAACTACTTACATAAGTAGCCTAAAAATTTCGCATGATTGTAGTAATAATAACTAAGCTTTTTTCAAACAGCCGTTGTACATGTCGTGCTTCGTTTCAACAAAAGAAGTAACGGCCGGAGCACTCATCATCGAGGCATTGGACATATTTTGGGGGTAGGCCTATACATATTTCATAGTTGTATAACATTACCCCGTTTTAATTAAAGAGTTAAATTATGATTTGATACCCTTTTTGTAACCCCTAAATGTTGTTTTGATTTTTTTTGTATTAATTTCAACCAAAATGGATTTGGGAGGCATCTGTACAAATTTTCAAAAAAGTACGAGAATTGATTGGAAAATAAGCAATGTGTCCAAAGTAATCTTTTACATCAGAATGAACATCTGGATGTGCCGTCCACCCCTTCTTGTATTTACCGCAAGCACCATCCTGAATTCTCCTATAGGATAACAGATTACTATGTCCAAATGCAAAAATGTTTTTGGTTATATTTCACGTTTTAATCATGTGTTCAATATTACATTTTCCTGATAAAGATAGACATATTCCAACAAATGTTGTCACTAGGCGAAAAAGGTGAATTTTCCGGCAAGTTTTGACCATTTGGACTAAAGCATTACCGGTAATACACATGGTTTCGATGTCAATGTAATGCGATAAACTCAAAGAAAACGCCCTAAATCTTACTTTTAAGTTCCAAAACGCAAACACAACAAATATTTTCTAAGAGAGGTGAAACTCCCCAAACTTCCTAAAGGCGGATTTTCTCGGGGGAAATGGAAGTCTAAAGGCAATGACTGCGTTCATTCTGATTTCGTTGGTGCATTGTATTGACACATAACATGTACAACGGTTGTTTTATGTTGCTGTTTAGCTGTAAATAGTGTACTTCGTGTAATAACATGGGATCTTTTGAGGCTATGTCCAGTAGCAATCGTCAAACAGTCGTAACTGGTTTTGTTTAGTTTTTTTTTTTTTTTTTTTGACGAGGCTTAGCATTTCAATTTGTTTTCACCCGCAAAAATCGCTTAATACGAGGACTATGCTAACGTTGCAGCAAGTATATCATTATTTTTCAACAAGAAAGCATATAAATGAATAAGTTCCTCCAGAGGGTACCGAAATATTAGCTGGCTCACGGACTAATTCTAAACAATATTACTACTGCAATTCCAATTAGATTTTATTACCGCTAGAGGGCGTCATCATCACGAGCGGCCGATCATTATTCCCCGTGGTTTTATGTTGGCCGTTATTGGGGGCAGCTTTTTCTTACTTGTAGAGGAAAACAAACTATTTGAAATCTTATGTAAAGATCCCCACAGCGTCCATCCTAATATGGAATCGCATTGAGCATATTATTCAACTTATTTAAGCTTTGCGAAAGACAAGATTTGGAAGAAAATTCCTCACCGAGCGACAAGATACTTCTCCCGTGGACCGCTGCTGCTGCAGTCTCTGTCTCAGGAGGACCAGTAAAAGGAGGTAAAAACAACAGAAAATGTATGGACTGAAGTGGTAATTTTGAAGTGGTGCTTTAGGGACAATATCGTCACGATCAGAGCCTGACTTTCAACACATGGAATCGGTGTCCTAGATGAACACAGTTAAAAAAAAAATACTGGAACATTTATGCAGCAGCATATACAACGGTAATTATTATGACCTTATCGTGTCGGGTATTATTTCGGTCACCAAGTTAATCTAAAACTAGGAGTCCGATTCCATGCCCTGTTGATCGTGACGATATTGTCCCTTTCCAGTTTGTGTTTTTTCCCCTGATAACCAGTATATGAAACACACTGTAATAAGACGTGCGAAAAGCATGCATCATTACTTTGTTAGTATCAAGAGGATACAGAAACTCGCTTGATTGTGAAAGATTCAGTTAACTGTTTGCCTTTAAAGGGGATCATCACAGTCAGAGCTGGCTTGCGGTTTGAGATTGAATCCCAATCTATGAACTCAGATGAACCCAGTGACTAAAAATAATACACCACGAGCATGCGCTGGCCTAGATAACAGGGCGCACCGCTTAAGTCAGTCGCGGTAACGGGATCTGGCGTGCCGTGTTATCTGGGCCAGCGCATGCTCATGGGGTTATTATTTTCAATCACTGGGTTCATCTGAGGCTCATCTAAAACTGTTAGTTCGGGATTCAATGTCAAGCCGCAACCCTGCTCTGATTGTGACGATATATCCCCTTTAAGAACCTGAGAAAGGTTCGAAACCTAAGGCCAAGTAACCATTATTTTATTTTGTACGTTTAAACAGAAAAATAGTTCAAAATACATGCATTCGTTCCATTCATTCAAGTGGAATGTTCGTATCGTGCTTTAGAAGATTCAGTTTAATTCAGGTGTTTGCTGTTACACAGCCTGAAGTGACACTGATTGGCTACTAAAAAAATAGCATGCAAAAACCAGTTTAAATATTATTTCAAACTAAAACACAATCTCATTACCTGTATACACTTTTGGTAAAATGTCCGTAAATGCATGAAAATTTAATTAAGATACATGAACATACAAAACCAACCTGTAGTAGTTTTATTTCATTATTTTGTAACATTTTTATCCCCCATATAAAAAAATATAAAAAATAAATAAATAAATAAAAATAAATAAAAATATGAGCACATACAAATTGTACAGACCATTTACAAAATGATCCATACATGGTACCTTCACAGCACATCCTCCCAACACCCCAACTACACCCAAGTAAACCATCACAACCTACCAAAACTACCCACTCCATTAGAAGAAAACAACCACTTACCAGCCTATAGTTTTCAAAAAACTTAAAACAACTGTATAATAAATATTTATAACGAGTGCCCTTTACTCAGAAAAAATGACCTAATTTCCCTTTTAAGAATGAAATTCCAGGCTTAGACTCGGGCAGGAATCGAACTTACGACTTCCTGCGTACCAGTGCAGCCACTCAACCAGTGCAGTCTTGAATTCAATTCAATTCAATTCAATTCATTTATTCGTCATGGCAGCATGAAAATCATTTGCTCAGTTTGCACATATTAAAAAATTAATACACACTATTATGTAAAAAATTTAAAAAAATTGTAATTATAAAAAATTGTTACATATTATACATATTGTATTAGTTATATTACAAAATACAGCAAATAAAAATATAATGAAATTGGGAAGGGACAGGGAAAGGTGGGGAAGGAGGTAAGGCAAAGGGAAGGAAAAACAATACATGGGAACAGGGGAAGGCCAAGGGGGACATAATTGGGAAGGGGGCTGGAAAGGTAGTAGAAGAAATCCCAAACCTCTAAAACAGTAAGCCTTAAAACAACAAAACCAAAAACAAGTCATGTAATAAAACTGTTAAAACAAGAAATTGCACTGGGTACGAAAGAGAGGCGATGACGATTTGTGTTGGATTTGAGTTGTCGTAATCTGCCGGACTTATTAAAAACTAAAAGTGAATGAAGTGGATGGGTATTATCAAGTTGTATTGTTTTTAGTTTAGTCGTTAGAGCTGCCTCGTAGATTAAACCCAAGTTTTTTTTTTACAGTAGTACCGATGATCTTACTTGCGGATTTAGTGATTCTGTTAATTTTATTTAGATTACACATAGACTGACCATTTACCCATGCAATGCAAGAGAACGTAATAACAGATTGTATGGCACTTTGGTAGAACATCATGATTATATCCCGGTCAATATTAAATAACTTGAGTTTCCTCAGAAAATAAATACGCTGATTAGCCTTAGAACACAATTTTTGAGTATTAACATTCCAGTTTCGATGGCTATCAATGTAAGTCCCAAGGTACTTATATTCAGTGACAATTTCAATATCAACACCATTTATGTTAACAGGATCGATCTCCGTAGTTTTTGTGCATTTAAAACCAGAACATTTTCTCTGCACCAATGAACAAACTTGGTAATTTCATCTCTATACCCGGTCTCATCCTCATAAGTAATGAATCCTGTTAACGATGTGTCATCTGCATACTTGACCATAGAGCACGTGGCATTACTACATCTTAGATCACTTGTATAACGTGTAAAAAGTACTGGGGATAAAACACATCCCTGAGGGGCCCCTGTGTTAGTATAAACAATATCAGATACTGATTGCATTAGTCTAACTCTCTGTGATCTATTTGTCAAGAAATCGTTAATCCATAAAATCAAGTACGGGTTTACATTCATCCTTCTCAGCTTGCCTAACAGAATATGAGGCTGGATCAAGTTGAAAGCTGATGAAAAATCCACGAATAGAGTCCTAACATATGCTTTAGAACGATCAAGATGGCTATAAATGCCATGCAACAATGTTAGGATAGCATCTTCAACGTTGCGCTCTGTTCTGTAGGCAAACTGCAAGGGATCAATGAAAGGTTTTGTTTGGTTAACAATGAAATCCTTACCAATCCGTTCAAAACACTTCATGACAATGGCCGTAAGAGCCACAGGCCTATAGTCATTTAGCACAGTGGGTTTAGATTTTTTGCAACAGGAATAACATCTGCAATTTTCCATAATTGAGGAATTGTGAAAGTGTCCAAAGACCACTGAAAAAGGTCCCTAAATACTGGAGAAAGTTCTCTGTAACAGGATTTTAGAACCTTGCCGCTAAGTCTGTCCTGCCCTGCAGACTTCATCATTCATCATTTAGGCTGTGTTCATCCAGTGTAGGATGTAGCCCTCATGAAAATGCCATTCATCTCTATTTCTAGCTGTTCTTGTCCATGTTGTTCCTGCATATGCCCTGATGTCATCTCTCCATCTTCTTCTCTGTCTACCTCTTTTCCTTTTCCCTGTCCTTGGTTGCCACTCCAATAGTCTTTTTGTCCACCTGTTGTCTTTTCTTCGGGCAGTGTGTCCAGCCCATCTCCATTTAGCTTGTTTTATTGTCCTTATGATGTCTCTCACTCCAGTTTTCTTTCGTATTTCTGTGCATTTAACCCTGTCTCTGATTGAGATATGTAACATTTGTCTCTCCATTGCTCTTTGTGCTGTACGGAGTTTGTGTTCTATCAGTTTTGTTGTTGTCCAAGTTTCTGCTCCATATGTTATTGTAGGTAGTACACACTGATCATATACTTTTCTCCTTAGAGCCATAGGTATGTTCTTATCACAAAGTATTCCTCGGTATCGTCCAAAGGAACACCATCCTGTCTTTATCCTGCTTGAGACTTCGTCTTGTGTGTTGTCTTGCATTTTCACTGTTTGGCCCAAATATTTGTATTCATTGACCCTGCTGATCTCTTGGTCCTCCACCGTTATTGTGTCATCTGTGTTGAAGTTTGTCATGTACTTTGTCTTTCCCTTGTGCATCTTCAACCCTATGTCTTTACTTTTTCTGTTTACTTCATTTATTTGCACTTCCAAATCGTTAACAGAAGAGGTGATTAGAGCCACATCATCTGCAAAGCGTAGATCTGTCAACATTTCTCCATCAATGTTATACCCTTTCTCATCCAGGGACGTGTTCTTGAAAACCTCCTCTAACACTGCGGTGAAGATTTTGGGTGACATTGGGTCCCGTTGCCTAACTCCCCTGTTGATGTTTATTTCCTTTGAGACGTCTTTGTCAATGTGTATCTTTGCTGTTGCTCCAGTGTAGATATCTTCTAGTAACTTTATGTATCCTTCACTGATTTCCATTTTTCTTAAAGCTTGAAACAGATAATTGTGTTCCACTGAGTCAAATACCTTTTCATAATCAATGAAACCAACACACAAGTCCAGTTGATATTCATTGGCCTTTTCGATGAGTTGGTTTAGTGCATATAAATGGTCTATTGTTGAGAAACCTTTTCTGAACCCAGCTTGTTCTCTTGGTTGATGCTCGTCTAGAACTGTCGTAATCCTGTTTTGTATAATTTTGGTTAGAATTTTGTAAAGATGTGATAAAAGACTGATGGGTCTGTAATTCTTGATGTCAGCTTTGTCGCCTTTTTTATGAAGGAGAGTGACCTTCGCTTCTTTCCAGTGTCTTGTATCTTTTGTTCCTTGAAGATTTGATTATAAAGGCTGGTTAACTGAGACATCACCTCGGCACCACCCTCTCTCAATATGTCGCTTGTTATTTCATCCACCCCGGGTGCCTTATTTTTTTTCATCAATTTTAGTGCGTGTTCAACTTCTTCTTTTGTTACCTGTGGTAGTTTCTGTGTATCTGATAACATCTCTTCTGCTACTTCTCTTTCAGACTGTATTGTTTTGGAACTATCTAGCTCTCCATAGAAGTCCGAGCACACCTCGAGTATTTCACCCCTGTCAACAGTGAGATCTCCATCTTCCTTTCTCAGTTGGTGTATTCTTGTGTTTGTGCGATTTCTGTTGAGGGTTTCTTTTGGCCCTCTTCCTGTCTCCAAAACTCTCTTAATTTGTCTCTCCTTTCTTCGTCTGATTCTTTGACGTCTCTTTTTTCTGCTTGTCTTGACTGACTCAGCATACTCAATTTTCTGCAGGGCCGTTTTGTCTGGTATTTGCCTGAGCTCCTTACGTCTTTAATCAATGGCTTCGATTTCTTTGTCCTCGCTGGTTTTCTGTTTGCCTGTCTTTGTTGATGATGCAATATTTACTGCTTCATCCATTATAGTTGTGGTTATTCTATTGCACCTTGTTTCCAGATCCACATCTTCATCTTCTAGACCTTCAAATCTGTTCTGAAGTCTGATTTGGAATTCGTCTCTCTGTCCTTGAAGTTTAGAGATGTTCACTTTCTGCTTTTTCTTGTTGTTGATAAATTTCAGCCTGGCAAGTTTTCTATTGGTCTTCAATGTGGCTCTTATCATCCTATGATCACTGGCTATGTCTACTCTGCTGATAACTTCACTGTTCTCCACTATTCCCCTTTGACTGCTCAAGATGTAGTCAATTTGGTTTTTAACTGCACCATTTGGGCTCTCCCAGGTCCAGTAGCGGTTTTTATGTTTCTGGAAATAAGTGTTTGTAATAACCAGATCATGCTGAGCTGCGGGGTGGGAGATGACAACCTTCACGTGGTCCACCCTGTTTCAACTAATGTCATCAAACCGATGTATGCAGCTACTAGCACTCTAAGCTGCTCATCATCATACGAAAGAAGAAGAAGATGCTGAGCTGCAAAAGCAGCAAGTACTTCTCCTCTTGTGTTTCTCTTTCCAAGCCCGAATTTACCAATGATTGTTTCTTCTCCTGGTTGTGCTTCTCCTACTTTGGCATTGAAGTCTCCCATGATAATGGTATATTTAGATTTATGCTCATCAGTTGCCTTTGTGATGTCTTCATAAAACTGTTCGACCTCTTCATCTGTGTGATCACTTGTTGGTGCATATACTTGAATTATGCACAGATCCTCATTTCCTGACAACTGTATTTGTAATGAGATCACTCTGTCCGAGTAGCTTTTTATCTGACTGACGTAGTCTTTTATGCTAGGGTGTATGAGAAAGCCAATTCCTCTGGCCTCTTTGTTTTCTTCTGTTTTCCCTCGGTTGAACAGCCATGCACCACCTTGTATTTCTTGTAGACATTCCCCTTCCCTCCTTGTCTCTGCTAGACCAATGATACTCCACTTGAAGTCTTCTAGATCTTCCACAAGGTGTTGTAATGCTTCCTCAGTTCTTAGAGTGCGTGTATTATATGTACATATATACAGTTTACTGTGTCCATCCCTTGCACTCTCCTCTGTCCTGGAGCTTCCAAAAGGCTTTGACTTCAGAACTTCATCATGGAGTTTTACCTCCGAGTCCTGACTGTACACTTTACCATGTTTATGGTGCCCATTTTGGCCATGGGCTTTACGGCCTTCGTTTTTCTTGTCATCCATATTTTTCCATGAGGGGTTTCTGCCGTATGCTGACGCGCTGGCAGGGCGTGTTGTCAGCAGTGTGGAAGCCATTTATAAATCCTATGGATTTAATAAATGCCTTTTGATGGCATTTCCTCCATCAAGGGCCCCACTACCGTACTCAGGCTACCTGAGTTGGCCAGGATATTTTACACCGCCCGGGACTCGGTGTTTTTCACTCGTAACCCTGAGTGTGGGACCCTTACCAGGTACTACCAACCGGGTCAGTTGGACCTGGGGCTCGTATGGGCAGAAACCAACCACCCAACTACCCAACTACCCAACTATGGCTTCACTGCACTCACACAGTTTTTAATTTGGCGGGAACGATGTATATAAACCGATTATCTTGTCCCATGACAATGACATTGACTACTTGGGGGGGGGGGGGGTGTTCAAGTGCAACCTTTAGCTGTTGCATGTCGTATTTTTTTTCAAATTCAGTAAACCGAGTGTCCTCTTCAAGTTCCTTTTATTAAAAAAAATATTATTTTATTCGTACTACTTCATGGGGTGGAGGTTATCCCCCCAAAAAACAACAACAACAAAACAAAACAAAACAAACATTATGGGTTGGGTTCCTAAAACGGTGTACAATTTATACATGAACATAAATTATTTCTCCAAGCATTGGAAATAATTATCAAAAGTGCACGCAAGGTCATTGCTTTGTGTATCATCTATAATGACTGAACGTGTATGGATTTTTAATTCTTAATTATTTTCAGAACTAAATTGGGAATTTATTGCGTTGCAAATAGTCACCCCGTAAAATCGAATCACCGTAGTATATGTGGGGGTGTGCATTTGAGGTTGTGCATATTCGTATTCTAACTTCATAACCCTACGGCCAGACAACCAATAGTACAGACGCAAAGTGCGTGATATTTGTCGCCAAATTTGAATTTACTTTCTGCAAAATTTGCAGGATTCACTCTGACTGCGGTTTAACAAAAAACAAGGCGTTCTTTTCCTTGTTGTACACAATGTTAATCGTTAATTTAATCACAGTACGGAATGAACTTTGGGCACCCTTTACTTCCAATTCAAAATGCGTTCGAGGGCCGAACCGTGGCTGTATTAAACTTATTGCACCCCCTAAAACTCTACAAATGTCACACACATCACAGGTTGCATCAGCTACAAATAGTCTCTTGCGTGATACTAATTTTGTTTTGCAAGACGGATACTTGGAAGTTGCACTGGATATGAAGGAGAGGTACATGGGCAATACCAGTTAGCTATAA
The DNA here is from genome assembly GCA_029582265.1 of Zoroaster sp. YZ-2022. Classification (NCBI taxonomy): domain Eukaryota; kingdom Metazoa; phylum Echinodermata; class Asteroidea; order Forcipulatida; family Zoroasteridae; genus Zoroaster; species Zoroaster sp. YZ-2022. Next base: position 83,455,201 of record CM055816.1, read on the forward strand.
GGTAGATTTATATTACTAATCATGTACTTGGAAAGTCTGTTACTGCACTGAGATCCATTGAACGTCACAATGTGCGTGGAAACTAGATGATAAAAACAAATAATAATTATTTGATTGCATACAACACAACTTTACGAGCGCTTACTTTTGATGATTACTTTTGATGATGACAATAACTAATAATTTTATAGGGCTAGTTGTTCACAAGGCATTAAAATACCAACAAAATAATATTACATATAGCATCAACGGCGACCGAAGAACGTTCCACGCCAGCTACACGGTCGAAATAAAAACGGGAGGACCAGAGCTCGGTTATAAAGGTTCCACGATTGGTTGGCCACGGCACAACTGGAACATTCTATGATACAACAGGAGCTGCGGAATCGCTTGGCTGCACGTCAGACGGTAAGAACAGTTTCTCCTCTCATTAGGGTTTCGGCCTGGTCGCCGAAACCCTATTGTTTTTGTTCGGTTATTTTTCTTCTTATTTCCACCAAAATCCCATAGATTTAACACGTGAAAGTTGTTGACGGATGATGTCATACCGAGCATCGTCACATCAATACAAAACATGCACCATATGAAAGCCCGTGCCTAGAACAAAGTACGTCATCATAACGTCAGTAAATATCATATTATTCACCTTTTAATGTGACGCTGCGGGGGGTAAGACATCTCGACCCTTGTGACGACTCGACACGAACAACTAGGATCCACGACAGCGTTCGAGCCTTGTGACAACTCAACCTACGCAAAACTCGACCTAGAATTTTCACATAAATACAAAACATGCATGATATATGAAAGCCCGTAATGTGACTTAGTTTCTAAAACAAATGACGTCAATATTACGTCAATAAATATCATTGTATTCACCGTTTAGTGTGACACTGGGGGTGAAAACATGTCGAGCCCTGTGACAACTCGACATTGGAAATTCGAGCTACGCCACAACACGTAACGAACGTGAGCCTTGTTCATATAAAATACAAAATATACACCATATGAAAGCTCGTAATGTGACTTAGTTTCTAAAACTAATGACGTCAATAATACGTGTGTATTTTTTGTATGAACATTTCAGTGTAATATTCGGGACTTATAACGTTAGTTTGGCGAGAATGCATATACTTTGTAAACAGGAAGTGTTGGGGGCGAAGATTTTTGGCGAGAACTCATACACTTAGGCGAAGAGGTGTATGCGAGAAAATGAACCGACGCAATATTATTTTATTTTATTAACACAATATACGTAAATTACATAATAATAATAATAATAATAATAATAATAATAATAATAATAATAATAATAATAATAATAATAATAATAATAATAATAATAATAATAATAATAATAATAATAATAATAATAATAATAATAATAATAATAATAATAATAATAATAATAATAATAATAATAATAATAATAATAATAATAATAATAATAATAATAATAATAATAATAATAATAATAATAATAATAATAATAATAATAATAATAATAATAATAATAATAATAATAATAATAATAATAATAATAATAATAATAATAATAATAATAATAATAATAATAATAATAATAATATAATAATACATAATAATAATAATAATAATAATAATAATAATAATAATAATAATAATAATAATAATAATAATAATAATAATAATAATAATAATAATAATAATAATAATAATAATAATAATAATAATAATAATAATAATAATAATAATAATAATAATAATAATAATAATAATAATAATAATAATAATAATAATAATAATAATAATAATAATAATAATAATAATAATAATAGCGTTCGAAGGCGCAAGACGTGTGTCAACTTTGCTCCTGCAAAATCACCTTTTCAGCGTCTTAACAACAGCTTTTTATATATCGGTGAGTAATAGGTTTTACCACCAAAGAAGAGGAATCTTTAAACCGAGTTTTTGTAGTTAAATTATTGTCCTGACTGAAGACCTTTGAGGAATAGTATTTTCGTCAGGGCTGGCAACAGCCCGACGACGCCATCTTAAGGTGTCGCCATGTTTTCTAACACCATGAAGAGACCAAACACCGTGAGATTCACAATCAAGCACAATAGACCATCAGCCAAACAAGTGTATGACGCCGCCACTAAGGATTTGAATACGGACAATGCAGTCAAATGCATCGCTGAACTGGACAACAACTGGTACAATGTTACATTCAGTGGCGAACATTACTGTGAATTGATCGCAACAAAAGGACTTCATTTGAATGGAATGTTAATAGAATGCGAAATAATTGAATTGGTCAACTCAGTTGTAGTGTACGTGAAGGCTCCATACGAGATGAGTGACAACATAGTCATGAATGCCTTAATGCAGTATGGCACAGTGGTCAATATCCGAAGGCAGTATCACTATTTCGACAACAACATAGAAAATGGAGTCCGGAGCTTGCTTCTCAAACACATCAAGAAACCAATCCCGAGCTTTATCAGGGTTGGAAGTTTCAACTTACCGGTACGACATCGGGGACAAGAAAGAACATGCAAAATCTGCCAACAACCAGGGCACATGGCCAGAGACTGTAACCGGCGGGGTCGTTGCTTTATCTGTGGCTCTAGAGAACACCGATCAGACTCCCATGACAAACTGGAGCATCTGAAGAACATGCCCCCGGTAGACAAAGTGTTAGAACATACAAGAGACAGTGACGACGAAAGGGAAAGACTGTTTGAAGAAAACAGCGCTGAAGAAGGGGAAATGGAAGAGGATAGGGAGGAAGAGAAGGAGGAGGAGGAGGAAGAGGAAGAGGAAGAGGAAGAGGAAGAGGAAGGAGAAGAGGAAGGAGAAGATGGAGAAGATGGAGAAGATTTTGACAACAAATCAACAACCCTTGAGGAAGAATGGGAAGAAACAGAAATTATCATCACAGAGATTAAAAATCGAACGGAAGAAACTACGCCAACCCCACAAGCGAAAGAAGCCAAAAACGAAAACGCAGAAAGGAAGGACAAAGGCACCACGGAAGAAAGAACAAAAGAGCCAAATAAAACCCAAAACACCCAAAAAGACAAGGCAACGCGAAACGCGATTCCCGCAAAAAAGAAGGAGAACGGTTTATGGGATGAGGCAGTGGCCAAAGACCTGAAAGAGAAGAAGCGGCAGAGTGAAACCAACAACAAAAAACAGTCCTCAAACAAAAACGAGCAGAGAATTCGAATACCGACAAGGCCAGCCAAAAATCAGCCGACGATCAACGAGACAACACGCAAGAAACTGAACAAGAACTTAATACCCAAAGCAAAGGTCAAGCTCTACCAGACATGATGGCTAGAAAAATGCTCAAGAAGAAGATTGGATGGGCTGAAGCTGTTAAAAAGAATTTGTCAGAAGACAGGCAAACAACAGAGACAATGACAAACAGCGAAGAAACGGAAGATATGGAACAAGAGACCCAGATTCGAGGAGAACATCATGTATATGAACAACCCCCAAGTCAAGAAGAACTGGTGCCATATGTCAGACAAGGAGTCCAACGATTCAGGAAGAAACGCGGTGGTGGAGCAATCGCGCAATACAGAAAAGGACCATATCAGATTGGCCCAATACGTCAAGATACGAAAGATAAAGCAAAACAGAAGTAGAATTCAGGACTTCAACACTATTAATGGTGAGGTGTCTTTTTTATTATAAACCGATGTTTAGATTTGTCATTCTTTTTCAAATGGTATACACAATAGCTACACTAAATGTTAATGGACTCAGGAACCCACAAAAGAGGGACATTGTTTTTGAATACCTTTTAAGAAAAAAAGCGGCCATTGTTTTTCTCCAAGAGACTCATAGTATGGTTAAGGATGAAGCGGAGTGGCGCAAGCAGTGGTGTGGGCAGATCGCTTTCAGCCATGGAAAAAACAACAGTTGTGGGGTTGCTATTCTCACTTCTGAGAAGAGTGGTCTAAATCTCACTAATATTACACATGATTCTAATGGCAGATGGGTCAAAGGCGACATAGGAATGGGTGGAGAGGTGATTAGTATCATATCTATGTATGCGCCAAATAACGCTACGTTACGCAAACGTTTCTTTGTGGAATTTGGCAAGTCTTTTAAAAACATTATTACTGACTGTAACTATATTGTTTCTGGTGACCTGAACTGTGATATCAATGTGCTAATGGAATTTATGATCAAAGCAAAACCTCCCTGTTAAATTTTATTCAGGAAAATAACCTCAGTGACACGTGGGCCGCATTACGAAATGAGCCCGGTTTTACATTTTATCACAAAGGGATCAAGAAACCTAGTAGAATCGATTATATTCTCACGTCCAAAACGCTAAGAACTAATTTAAAAGAAATTAGCATTGATTCATCTGGGCTTTCAGATCACAGTACTCTTATACTCAGGTTAGAAAATCAAACTGTTCCTACCGGTAAAGGAAGATGGTATTGTAACAATGAAATACTTAAAGACAGCCAATGTAATTGGAGGTTAGAGTTGTTCTGGAATTTTTGGAAAACCCAGAAAGTTTTTTACGAATGCCCGCTTATTTGGTGGGATTTGGGTAAAAACAGGTTGAAAGAAATTCTTAAAGAGTATGATGGAGAAAAACGATATAAAGAAAGAAAAGAGGAAGACACCTTAAAAAAAAGAATACCAAAACCTTATTAGCAATAATTCCGAAGATATTTCATTTAAAATTAGAGATATAGAACAAAAAATTAAACTTTATGAGACTGCTAACTGGGAAAGAGCCAAACTCAGGGTCCACGTTAAACATAAGTGTGATATGGAGAAACCCAGCAAATACTTTCTTTCTACTGAAAAACAGCAAAAAAAAAAAAACCTTATAGGGGAATTGAAAAACACAAAAGATCATATAATTAATAAACCCTCAGAAATGGTGGATGCTGTTAGAATTTTTTATAAAGACTTATTTTCTACTCAAAAAATTAATAATTTTTATCTGCAGAAAATTCTAAATTTGGTCTCAAAATATGAATTTGAAGAAGAATCTGTCCAAAACATGGAGAAAACAATCACTGAAGAAGAACTTTACTTGGCGCTTAAAGATATGGCAAAAAATAAAGCGCCGGGATTAGATGGCCTTACGGTCGAATTTTACTTAAATATTTGGCATCTTATTAAGAGTGAATTTCTTGATTTGGTTAATTACTGTTACGAAAAAGGAAAGTTACCAGACTCTATGAACAGAGCATTAATTAGGTTAATTTATAAAAACAAAGGGGAAGAAGCGAACTTAAGAATTGGAGACCGATCAGTCTCCTCAACGTTGACTACAAGATTATTTCAAAACTTATTACTAAACGCCTCAGAATCATCTTGCCTGAATTAATTGCTGAAGATCAAACTTGCGGGGTTCAAGGTAGAGATATTCAAGATAATTTAATGGTTCTTAGAAATGTTATCGATTATGTGAATTTTTATAACAAGGAAGCTGCTATTATAAGCGTTGATCAAGAAAAAGCTTTTGATCGTATCGAGTGGAAATATATGTTCGCCATGATGAAAAAAATGGGAATACCCTGTGTTTTGAGGCGGTGGATTGAAATATTTTACAAAAATCCAACGGTTACTATTAACGTAAATAATTTTTTCACCGAGCCTTTTCAAGCAACAAGAGGCATAAGACAGGGGTGCCCACTATCCCCTCTTTTATATGCCATATGTGTAGAAGGTTTAGCCAATCTTATCCGAGGTAAAAATGGAGTTAAAGGAGTTGGTCTACCAGGCCAAAAAGTTAAATATCAAATTGTCCAGCATGCTGATGATACCAGTATTTTTATTACCGATAACAGTGAGTTTATTTCATTACAAAATATTTTTCATACCTACGGCGAAGGGTCGGGTTCTAAAATAAATGAGCAAAAAACCCAAGGCTTGTGGCTCGGTGCGTGGAAAAATAGGAAAGATAATCCTGGAATTTCAATTGGAACAACCAAAAGATTAAGATCCTTGGTATTTATTTCGGAAATGGTATTAAACCTGAAGACATATGGCTGGAAAGAGTCAACAAAATAAAAAATGTCCTTAATAGATGGAAAGAAAGGTCACTGACTATGAAAGGGAAAGCGGTGGTTGTTAACAGTCTTATTGGTAGTAGTTTAGCTTATTATGGTTCAGTTATTCCTTGTTCGCAGTACTTGAAAGAAGAAATAGATAGAAGTATTTTCAATTTCTATTGGTCCTCCAAACCTGATAAAATTAAAAGAGATACTATCAGAGGACCACCAGAATTAGGTGGAACCGGTCTAATTAACATAACTTGTAAATTAGATGCTTTGTTGTTAAAATGGCTTCAGAAATACTGTACCAGACACGGAAAATGGAAGTATCTCTTTGACTTTTGGATCAAGCAAACAAACACTGACCAAACACCTGGGTGGTTTATTTTTAACAACCTCAATTTAATTGGACCTAAATTACCCGTTTTTTATAGAGACCTTGTGAAAGCTTTTCCAAAAGCCAAGGGTGTTATAAAACTAAATGTGACTTGTATTAATGAAGCTCTCCAAATACCTTTGTGGAACAATACAATTATAACTAATACGAAAAAAAAACTTGATACAAAAATATTAAAACCTCATGCAATGTTATTGCTGGAACATGTTGCCAACAAAGGCAGACTTATCTCCCCAAGAACTGGCTAAGAAATGTAACATAAAGCCAATTAATGCCGGAAAAATAGTGGCAGGTTTAAAGAAACATGTTGATAGTAACTTGTTACAAGAAAACAGAGACGGTCCAGCTCGTCATGTCAGCAGTTTTTTATATCTCCAAATAGGCGATGAGACAGTTCATGTTGCGAATATTACCGTTAAAAGTATATATAAAAGTATGGTTAGGGAAATGTTCATACTGCCTGTAGTTGAAAAGATATGGCCAGTTAAACTAAACATTAGCCCACAAGCAATTTTTGACTGGAAAGAGATTTGGCAAAAAGCTAACAATCAAAGTATTGATTTTGATGATAGAGATCTCTGGTATCGTTTACGCCACCGTATCCTCCCAACTAATGATGTTTTACAGAAAATGAAAAAAATAGTTTCCAAAGACAATCAATGTGGGTTATGTAAACAAGAGAAAGAAACTATAGAACATGTATTTATATATTGTAAAAATACGTGGACATCCTGGATATTTTTAGAATATGTCCTTCGTAAATATAAGGGTAACAAACATTTTTATCTCAACGATAGCAATAGGATATTGGGATACGGAACACAAATTGACACTTTTTGCTTAATCTTGATCGCCAAACTTCACAAAACTATCTGGACCTCCAGATGTCTCAATTTAGGTGAAATTAATCCATTGTCGGATCAGAATTTATTGAGAAAGTTCCAACACAACCTGAAAAGAACCATCCTTTTGGAAAAACAGAGACTCACCATAGATAGTTTTGTTAACTTTTATGCAAAAAATCAAGCCTTGTGTCAAGTAAAAGGAGAAAAAGTATTATTTACCTTTTAGTTTTTATCTGTAATTTTACTTGTATAAACATTTGTTAAAGTCTGTATTTTTGTTCTACTCCGTAATTAAGCGCATTCACTGAATTGTAATATATTATTGTAATACTGTGGAATATGTGGTGTTGTATATCTCCACTACAAAAAAAATAAAAATAAAAATAAATAAATAAAATAATAATAATAATAATAATAATAATAATAATAATAATAATAATAATAATAATAATAATAATAATAATAATAATAATAATAATAATAATAATAATAATAATAATAATAATAATAATAATAATAATAATAATAATAATAATAATAATAATAATAATAATAATAATAATAATAATAATAATAATAATAATAATAATAATAATAATAATAATAATAATAATAATAATAATAATAATAATAATAATAATAATAATAATAATAATAATAATAATAATAATAATAATAATAATAATAATAATAATAATAATAATAATAATAATAATAATAATAATAATAATAATAATAATAATAATAATAATAATAATAATAATAATAATAATAATAATAATAATAATAATAATAATAATAATAATAATAATAATAATAATAATAATAATAATAATAATAATAATAATAATAATAATAATAATTAATTATTATTATTTTTAGCGCGCACATATCCACCCTGCTGGGCGCTCAAGGCGCGGAAACAAAGAAAAACATGAATTATATACAATGATAGCATAGGGAAACAAATTATGTACCGAGATACATGTACCTACAATGCAATTACAAATATACATCATCTTTGAAGAGTTGTGACATAAGATGAGTTTTAAGCATCGACTTAAATCTGGTTATACTATGACAAGATTTGAGTTTAGTTGGAAGATGATTCCAGAGTCTCGGAGCTGCGACAGAAAACGACCTATCACCCCAGTTCCGTTTTGAAGTTGGTTCCTTTAGGAGTGACATGTTGCTGGAGCGCAAATTGCGTGATAGAGTGTAGACTTTAAGCAGTTCAGAAATATAAATTGGAGCAATGTTATTAAAAGATTTGTGAACAATTAGCATAAGTTTAAAAACAATTCTCTGTGAAACAGGAAGCCAGTGCAGTTCTTTCAAGATTGGCGTGATATGGCATGACTTTCTGGACAAAGTCACAACACGAGCTGTTGTGTTTTGTATGTGCTGAAGACGAGATATTTGATTCTGCGGGAGACCGTAAAGGAGAGCATTCCCGTTATCGAGCCGTGATGTGACAAACGCATGTATAATTTGTTCAGCAGCACTTTTATTCAAGTATTTCCTAATTCAGCTTATATTTCTGATATGAAATGATGATATGCGAACAATGTTGGAGATATGTGGTTTTAAAGTCATTGTCGAGTCAAATATAACACCCAAAATTACGTGCTTGTAATGAGGGGGTTATCTGCGAGTCACCAATTGTAATAAATGGAAGAGAACCTTTAGACAATTGCTGACGTGATCCAAATAGAACAAATTCTGTTTTTTCATCGTTCAATTTCAGGAAGTTTTGTCTCATCCAACTTCGAATCTCTTGAATACATTTCTCCAGTGTTGCAGGGCTCGGCAGGTTCTTGAGAAGATTTAAAAGTAATGTAAAGCTGCGTGTCGTCAGCGTAGACATGGTAATTTAAATTATACTTCACAATGATATCACGAACTGGAAAGGTATAAACAGTAAACCACTGTGGGCCGAGCACATAGCCTTGGGGTACAGAATAGTCAAGAATAACAGGCTCGGAGATAGCGTTACCAATACAAACATGCTGAGGCCTATTTAAAAGGTAGGACTTACACCAATCCAGGGCTGTGTCATGTATTCCAAGATGATATTGAAGGCGGGAGAGAAGGATTTTATGATCGACCGTGTCAAAAGCGGCGCTTAAGTCTAACAAAACTAATGCAGTGATTTTCCCCTCATCCATGGCAGATACAGTGTCATTGTTGACGCGAAGAAGAGCAGTTTCCGTTCCATGAAATGGTTTGTAGGCTGACTGAAATGTGTCCGACAGGTTATTAGCACGAACATGGTCAGAGATCCGTGATGAAACAACTCGCTCGATTGTTTTTCCAAGGTACTTTAAATTCGCTAATGGTCGGTAATGTTTGGAAACTTCCTTGTCCAAATTGGGTTTCTTTAGGAGTGGTTTAACATGAGCAACCTTCTGGCTATTAGGGAAACAACCGGAAGAAAGAGATCTGTTTATAATAATTGTGATATTCTTAGCAAACACATCAATATTTTGTTTTATTAGCGAAGTTGGCACTGGATCAAGTTCACATGATTTTGATGGCGATTTCATGATGAGTTTCTTGATCTCCGTAACACTAGTAGGCTCAAACATGGACAGTCTACATTGTTGATCCTTGCGTGATGGTGTTTGTGATAGAATAGCAGGTACCGAGGGGAAAAGAACGACGGATATTCACAACTTTTGTGACAAAAAGGTTTGAAAAAGCATTTGCGAGGTCCTGATCGGAGTGTGTAGATGGAAGCACTGGAGCTTCGGGTTTATGAAGCAGCTTTTCAACAATGTTAAAGAGTTTTTTCTGATCACCAGAGCTATCTTCCACAAGAGATGAGTAGTGAGTTATTTTTGCCTGGTTAATCATGTTCTTCACAATATCACGTTGGTTACAGTATTCTTGCCGATGTACTCCAAGTTTCCCATTGTCACGCCATCTTCACTTAAGTTGACGGTGGATTTTCCTTGCAGCACGGATATCATCATTGAACCAGGGGGATTCAGATTGTAGTTTAACAGTTCGAGTTTTTGCGGAGCATGATCGTCCAAGATGTTACGGACAGTAGATTCAAATAGACTGACACAAGAATCCAGCTCACCATCTTCAAGGTTTACATTTTCCAGTTGAGATTCAACATCATGACATAAATCTTTAATATTTACTTTTTTCCAGTGGCGAGTAGTTACAGAAATGGTAGGTATGGGAGGTTCTTTAAGGTTCAAATTTACCATGATTGCATAATGATCAGATAAGCCAGGATGAATGGTTATATTCGAGATAAGAGGTGAAGTATTTTCACGCGTTATCATGAGGTCAAGACAGTGACCATACCGATGAGTGGGTGCTGTGATGTGCTGAGCAGAGAGCAGATCTTTAAACTGATTTGCATAATTGTTTGAAATAATGTCCATATGAATGTTAAAATCGCCGGTTAAAATAATGTCAGATGGGTGTAAGAGATAATCGACAATTAATTTTTCAAATTCCTGCAGCAAACTGGAGAAGTTTACATGTTTACCATCAACATCCCTTTCTGGTCGATAAATATTAACAAGGCGAACAGATCTAGAGTTGCACGTTACCTCAGCATGCAGAGATTTTTTCATTCATGCATGAATGCTTTAGAACCGATAACCGAGGTATGTACCCCTCCATAAGAATCACAATAAATCGCGAATTCATTTGCATATATAGTGTGTATGTACTTCTGAAGTAGTTCACTTTTGTTTCTCATTTTCCAGAAGCTGAAAAGATTGTTGTAATTTGTTTCCATAGAATTTCTGACTTAACTCACAATAGCAATTTTTTTAATCGCGATATTTTTTGAATCGCAATTTGCTGATATTTTGAAAACTTAAACAGGTTTTCGATATCATAATCGAACAAAAAACGGCATCACGATATTCGATTATGTGAAAGTGAAAATATCTCTGTAACCACTGATATTACTAGATATTAAGGATGGCCAGATAGCACATGTACGTTGAAACAAGGTTGCATTTACATTTGTCCATAATGTTACTTTAACGTAGCGTGCAAACGTTAATTCCACGTAAGTTGCTCGTTGATATTTTGTTCAATCAACGTGAACACATGAACATAGTGCCCGTAACGTTACTTGCAAGCGTAAGTTAGTGGCTTGTGAAAGTGGAAATATCAGTTTAACCACTGATATTACTAGATACATGTTAATTTAATTTTGCCCTACACCGACGTGTGTATAGCTTCTATATGATTATGTACAAATCACTCAATGCCTTAGCACCAATATATTTATCAAATTGTTTGAAATTGTATGTTCCAAATAGGCATTTAAGATCAACAGATGACTATCTCCGCCTTGAATATCCTATCACAAGAGTCCAAGCTGGTGATAGATCTTTCACAGTTTGTTCATCCAAGCTATGGAACAATCTTCCTGTTTATATCAGACAATCTGTTTCTGTTAATGCCTTCAAGAAGGCTCTTAAAACTCACTTGTTTCCTCATTAATTTTGCATCAATTTATGTCTTATTCTATCCTGATTTGTATTTATTATGTCATATTAACTTTTGTAAGCGCCATGAGCCTCTCGGGAATGGCGCATGATAAATACTTGTTGTAATGTAATGTAATGTAATGTAATGTAAAGTGCATTCCGAGTGTCTGTGAAAAAACTACATACAGGTGACTCGGGCGGGATTCGAACCCACGACCTCCTGCTTACTAATGCAGACGTCTTAACCTCTCGACCACCGAGCTTGCCCGATGACAATTGGCCGGCTAGAATTCCATATAGCAGCGGGTTCCGCTCGGAAAGCACTGAGTATACTATAATGTTTGTCTTAACCTATTCCTTAAGCGCACGGGTAGCGTGATAGACTTCTAAGGAATAGGTTCCTGCGGTGGTGTATCGCAGCTTCCAAGTCAATGAATGCAGCTCTGAGTTGTTCACAGTGAGGATCCCATGCATAATGTAAACATAGGTGACTAGAGCGGAATGTTCCATTGTGTAAAAGGTGATAAATATTGCAGGGTGAACTCTAACAGAGAAAAATCATGGGTCATTACAATACAGTGCTATACACACGTCGGTGTAGGGCAAAATTAAATCAATTGTTTATCTCCCGACGCAAGAATTTCACCAACCTATAGATACATGTTATTAACCCAGATAGCACATGAACGGGGTGCTGGGGGCGAAGATTTTGGGTGAAAACATAACTTTGTACACGGGGCGAAGAGGTGTATGCGGGAGAAATTCAACCGACGCATTACATTTAACGTTACATGCAAACATTATTTCAACGTTATTCTGCCGATGGATATTACATTCATCATCATTACGTCAATATATTTTTATTCACAATATTATTTAGTGTGATGCTGTGGGGGTGGGGACAAATACGAGATATAAAATTATTTGAAAAATTATTTCAAAACGTGTTTTCCCAATAACATTCTTGATTTCATTATAGAAACGAAAACAAATTCTTTGAAAGTGAATATAATTGTGTCATAAGCTTGGTTTAACGTTAACAGTAAAACCGTGCTTTTTATTTTTTTAAATGCGTTGTCAATTCGGTCTACACTCAATCCTTCCCGCAAGGGGTCGAGTTGTCTCGTTGGTCGAGTTGTCACAAGGGTCGAGTTGTCTCGTGGATCGAGTTGTCTCGTGGATCGAGTTGTCACAAGATCGAGTTGTCTCGTGGGTCGAGTTGTCCGTGTCGAGTTGTCACATGTGTCGAGTTGTCTTATGACCCAGGCCTAGGGGGGGGGGGGCACAATGTTTTCCCCTATGAATTTTTTTAAATAATATCTCCAGAACGCTCTGTCCGATCACGCTGAAATTTTCAGACTTTTCCTAACCATTCTTTGGGAACCTCTCACGCAAAAAATCAATGATAATGGGTGTTCATGGTTGCCATGGCAACCGTTTATTTTGTTAAAAATACAAGATTTTTGATAACATTCAATATGGGATTTTGGGTTCATTGTCAACTCTCAACTGGACAATATTGAATCATGTGAACACATCAATTTTGTCCCAAAAACCTGATTTTAAATTTGTTAATTTTTTCGCTCAATGTATAAATGTATGCTATCAGTAGTACTCTGGATGTTATTATATCTGCCTTTATTGTACTTTTGGTTAAAACAAATTTTGGGTCAAAATATTTAAAAATGTTTTTGGAACAAATTTACCCAAAATATTGCTTATAGCGCCCTCCCTCTAGTGGTATTTTAAATGTTGTCACATTGTTGCCTGTACTGAAGACAACATTTATGCCAAATTTCATGGTAAACGCAAACAATGATCGACGTAAAACTAAAACAAGTAATTAGAATATAAGCACGGCTAACTGTCCATCGGTGTGGTTTTAACATAGACCAGCATGCATCACAAAAATTGGCTTGCGCGTGCACTCTGTGGTAAATGCAAAAGAAAAGGTGTGATGCTTAAAAACTGTGAAAATGTCCCCATCCTTCGACAATCGACCAATATCCTATACGAGGGATTGTCTCACACACATTGTCTGTATTCCTACATGTGGGGCACTAAATACAAAACTGACAATTTAACCCTAGGGTGGGAGCGTTACACCTAACGTTTGCACGAAATGTTTCCACACGAGTCCCGTATCACTTTACCTGGGTGTTTGACTCACATATTTGTATTGCAGTCGCAGTCACTGCTATGCATATCATTTTACTTCTTATTAGTTTTGGGCTGATTTTCGAGAACGAAGTTAATGTGACGTCATATTCACATTCAACACAATAATTATTTCGTTATGTTCTGTGATTACAATACTTACATAATGTTTCGGTCATTTTTGTTAACATGACGTCGTTAGTTCTGCTCTGTATAGCTAATACTCCGATTGCCCCGCTCCTCCAAAATGTAACACCTTGTGGAGGCTGAAATGAATCCATTTTCCAGAACTGCATGACATAACAATTTACCCCCACCAAACCAACCAATTAAATAAAAAATACAAATAAATAAATCACACTCCACTTAACGATATTCCATTCCGACTAAAAACGTCTCCAGGGATACCTACCTAATTACATTTTTCTGCTGGTGTAGTAGCCCTGAATTCCTTTTGTGTGTGGTAATAAAGGTATTTCTTCCATTAAGCATCGCCAGGTGCGACCATGCATGACCCATGGGCCAGTCTATATAAAGGCTGGTTGTACAATTTTCGTTCTCGCAGTTTGCTCACAGCAGCCCCGCAGAAGAGACACTAATAAGGGCGTATAAGTATTTTTTATAATTATCTTTAGCTTTTCGTTCCGTCACTGTGGTGTCCATTTGGCAGTAGCATACCGCTAATAGGTGCACCACAGTGGCTCCTCTATCATTTAAGAACACGCACTCTAAACTGGTATACCTTCCGGTTTAAATACCATTTGCATTCGTCTGGGGCGAAGTATTTCGTGACAAACCACAAAACTTAACAATTGACCAAGAAAGTATTCAAAGACCTTTTTAATCTTAGTCTCAAAGGTGCACATTCCGTGCGATTCCTTATTTTCCCATATTCTCGGATTAAAATCTGTTCATCGTTATTATTTTTTAAAAGTAAAAATGAAGGTAAATTAAATTTTAAATAAGTTGTTAAAAAAAATTTAAGTGTAAAATAATTTAAAGAGAATTAATGCACTTGCGAAATTGAGTGTGTAATCCTTTTTTAGCTTCGGGAGTATGTAGTCCTAAACTACCCTAGCGTTCCAGCATTTTTTTTCCTAAGTAAAGAGAAGTAATGCACTTGCACTGTAAACCAACCTTGGACTTATACCAAATGGAACAAATAGGTTGCCGGTTCTTTGTTTTCAGAGGTCCACTGGAAGGACGTCGGGCATAACACTAATGGAGGTTGCTTCAAAAAGTCCAAACACAAAGGGAACAATAGAAGGGAACAATAGATGTCCTCAGTCATGTTGGAAAGTGTATAAATTTATTAGCTTATTATATTATGGAAATATTTGTTTGAAGTGCCCTATTTAATTTAAAAAACAAATAATAATTTATTTCACTCAACATTTTCCAGCAAGACGAAGTCATATTCAATTTTGTTGCCGCTCAGTTACTCCATTAACATCCACTCTATCTTTCTATATGATCTTAAAAGTGTAAGATATTCACTTGGTAATGAAAAAGAAAATAATAATAACAACAACTAAATAATAGATAAAAGACATTTCTACATACCCTATTTGGACTTCCACATGTCCACACAAGATTGTCACGAAGTATATAATCTACATTTTCTAAAAAGGAAACATTTTTGTATATGTCGTTGTCGGTCGCAAAATGGAGTAAATTATTTAAAGGAAAAACTGAAAGAATCTTCAGTGCAAATGGCAATGTTTTGAAAAAAATGTGCTGTTCTTGTGGGGTATTGGCACACTGGGGACAATGATGTAATGTTAGTGTCTTATTAAAAAATAAATCACATTTTTAAATGCCGAAATCTTAAAATCAGATTTTATTTTTCTTGTCATAAACCAGTGTATATTTTGTGCTCAGTTTGACCTTTGGGGCTCTTTTGTAAACATGTGATGTCATTGGTCACATAGTCTACACATTACCTTCATTTACATTTACCACGATTTATTCTTACAGAATGCACTGACCAAGGCACGGAGTGCTTGTGTGACTACAATTTCGGCCCCTCTGACAACAGAAGATACGCCAACTGTTCACAGTCTTAGGTGGGACAATCACGTTTTGGGTATGTGCCTGTTTTGATTTGTTGTCACATGAGGACGCTATTTAGCGGTTTTGTGTCCCGAATACCCCTGATTCTATTGTTTGTTTGTTTTTATGGTGGGGGCGGGGGGGGGACTTTTAGATGCATTCTTATTCAAATATCGGTTATCAGGGTGGGGCTTTCCCAATTTAGAAATAAAATGGAGGTATAACAATAATAACAAACAAAGTATGAACCACCTCCCAACGTCATCTTGTTCTTACCCATCCCACAACCTGAGCCAAACAGTTGTTTTCATACATTTGAATAAAGAAAACAACGTGTTGTGATCTTTTGCTAGCAACCCCCAAAAAATAAATAAATAAATAAACAAACACCCCAACACCCCAACCAACGAACCAACAAACAAACAAACAAACAAACAAACAAACACCCCAACAAACACCCCAACACCCCAACAAACAAACAAACAAACAAACAAACAAACAAACAAACAAACAAAATATTAAGAAATAAAACCAGTTTTTCACACAGGGGTATGAACGTTTGCCCGATTTGTGAGGCCTCTCTTAGCCACCATATCAGTATCAGAAACAAAGCGCGTCACCGCCAGAAACCGGGGACTTTTTTGGCCTTAAAAACACACTACATGAAACAGTTAATTACTCAGAACATGCATCTTTAACTGT
The DNA here is from genome assembly GCA_029582265.1 of Zoroaster sp. YZ-2022. NCBI lineage: Eukaryota > Metazoa > Echinodermata > Asteroidea > Forcipulatida > Zoroasteridae > Zoroaster > Zoroaster sp. YZ-2022. Next base: position 83,471,843 of record CM055816.1, read on the forward strand.
ATACATGTTTGACATAGAGATACTTATAATAACATTCATATTTTTACAACTTTTGTGTATTTTCTACACAGAAAATCAGAAGAGGGGAAATATTTAAACAATAATTAAGACATCGACGTACGTGTGTTTCAGCATGTCGGCACCAACCATCGATGGGGAGAAAAGGAGATACCAAATAAGGTTGATTGGTTTATAATGTTTTCATCATGTCTATTAAATTCGGGAAAGGTAAACGAATGATTTAAAATGGCATCTTCAAAAAAGCACGGTGACCAAAATATAATAAGGATGAGCACCTAATTACTGTTAAACCAAACTCCTGCAGTCATTTTCTGACATATCAAATTTCAAAGTATTTGTTTACCTTTCTTAAAGGAAATTATCAATGTTCCGTTCAATAAAATTTTCGAAAATGCAGGTAAAATAGCCCGAAACCAGAAATCTTATGACGCTGATGACCCAACAATTTAAAAATCTAAATTTAGATCTCGGTTTGTTTTACTTAAATCAGCTTGAGTAGGTTTTCCATATTAGATGACAACTAAGTTGTTACCAACTCTATATCTTTAACGTTAATCATTGAAGGTCATATAACTCATTCTTGCATAAGTATAAAAGTGTGTATAGCATTATACGAATATCATAATATTGCTGTAATATAACATCCAGGCAGTTTGCCCATCTCATTGAATCTAGGTAGACATATACGTACAGAGATCTCTCTTCTTTTAGATTACATCTGAATTGATACAGCGTAAACGAAATGGATTGCCATTAATTTAAAACCAATATTTTAGAAGACCAGCTTTAAGTCACCGCTTATAACAGTCGGGCAGAGCAATAATTATATGCTCTCTGATAAATGGTACTACAGTCGCAGTAGAAGTTATCCATCAATACTTGACTCTCTGAAACAACTATTTTCTTGTCGATGATTTCACGAAATATTGACCTATACGATGTTCGAATGAGGGCATTATTGGGAATAAAACGCAAACTAGAAGCCCATAATAATCTTGTATGATTCTGTCCTTTTTTTTGTAATTCCCAAGTAACTAGGACAACCAATGTATTATTTAGTTGTTTATATAATCCCATCCTAAACCCCGTCCCAAATCTCCCGGCGATTAGTTCAAACTTTCAGACTAGGTTACTCCCTATAATCTCCCAGGTACCATGCCAAAACTGGGACGGTTAATATCAAACCAATGGTGTGAACTTTATAATTCCATCAAGTTGAAATTGAGCGAGTTGCCAAAATGTCAACTCCGCTGAGATTGTTTTGAACAACCGTGTCTTTGCTGGGTATTATGCTCAGGTGCTGACCAATCAAGCATTAATAAATCCGTATTAGTGGGGAGGATAAGCGTGTTTCCGATCGACTGACAAAATGAAATTCCCGAAACAAATCTCTGCACAAGTAAGTCTGCAGATTTAAAAGCAACAGAATACTGTTGGTTTGATTTTGCCGTTACACCGACTTAAAACTACTAGCGACAGTTAGACGAAATCATGTATCTTCCACAGGTTTACGAAGGCATAAAATGAAAAACAATGAGAAAGAAAAAAACACAAGAAAACACACACAGTCGTGCACACACACTCATATTTGCATCCTTGTGGAGGACCTATATTGTGCTTTCCTTTGTCCCTGTACTTAATAATTTCCCATAGGTTTTGTACACAAATTCCTTGTGGAGACCTGAGTCCTTCAGAATTTCCTTGTGGAGACCATTGTTCTTGCCTTTCCCTTTTGTTATAGGACTCCACAAGGTAGCCGTTATAGGTACATTTCAAGACGTCTGAGGACCTCTATTGTTCCTCTATTGCTTTTGAAGTAATCTCCACAATCTCCTATTATTCACTTTCTTATAATTATGTCCTCAGCAGTGCAAACCCACACACACAAACTTTTTCCGTAATTGTGGGGACATACACTCGCTTTTAGACACAGTTGTGGGGACCAAAAATGCTATGGGGACATGAAAATGTCCCCACAGATACGGTGTTCTTGCCTACCCTTTTGTTATAAGTCCACACAACCCTGCGAAAGCCTACCCACACTTTTTCCGTAATTGTGGGGACATACACTCGGTTTTACACACAGTTGTGGGGACCAACAATGCTATGGGGACATGAAAATGTCCCCACAGATACGGTGTCATGGCCTACCCTTTTGTTATAAGTCCCCACAACCCAGCGAAGGCCTACCCACTGATTAAGCGGGACAACATATTTCTTGGGCTTATCAATGTTCAGTGTAATTTAAAGGTTTCCGGATGATTGAACATCATAGACTTTCGCAGGATTCTGCAGGTGTTAACATTCATTATCAACGCAAGAGAAAAAACAAACATTCGCAACAATGCCTCGACCCGCTTGGTGACCCCTCAGCTCTTGGGTACATGTCATGTGCCGAAGCTTGATACTTGTTTTTGGTTTTTAAAAAGATTGTTGAGTGTGTACCACCAGCGATGGGCGGATCCACGGATGCACAAACAGGGGAACGGCAGATACAACAACGTTCGGTAAACGAACACGCGTCAATGTACATGTAGGATGCCAGGGGGTAGTTGTGCCTCCCCCCACCCCGTATTTCTGTATTCTTCACCCAATTTTCATGAAACGTCGTAGGTAGGTTCAGTTTGTCACGATCTATCAATTGAGGCATGAAACCTCCATAGGTCACCGTATGGGGGCGCTATACCCATGTTTGGTATTTTTTCTTATTTGTTTTTATACAAAATATAGGTTTTTCCGGTCAATTTCGGCAAATAAGCAGCCAATTTAAACACCGCGTCATTCTGTTTTGTGCAAAATTGAATGCTGCTCAAAATCCTCATACAATTTCGTTTTATGAGTAGGCAATAGTATTCTTGCGTCATACAAAATAACCATCCAATTTAACAATCCACTCGAATAGCATACAGATTCGCATGAGCTTTTCGCGGCGCGTATTTGGTCATTCAAATTCATTATTGGGTAGTTATTTGTGGAATTTGTGCAACTTAACTGATGCTTTGTTAAACTTCGTTTAACTTAAATTAGTTTCCTATAGATTTTTAAAGGTATAAAAACAGTTCACTAATGAATGAATGGACAATAAGAAACCAGCATAAACAAATCATAAAGACACACTCAAAAAAAAAAAAAAACAGGTTATAATGAAACAGTCCAGTATAACATAAATCTTTCTGAAACACATGACAGAAATAGGCCCAGGTCAGAAAACCAATAAAGATTCTAATTAGAGAAAGTAAGACCGATTGGCCCTGTATAAAGTGTACGAGAAACGCACATGAATAAAGAAAACAAAATTATTTTTGAATTAAAGTAAACATATTGTTGCATTCCCCACTATTGTGGGTTAACAAAATAATAGGACGGACACAAACTTTGTTGTGACAATATGAGATGGGATTGGTTTATTATCTTTCTGCATTCAACAACAATAAAAGGCATTAATGACATAAAAAGAGTGGTAGCGTAGTTCAATAATTAGACTTAATATACATAACAGCAAAAGAAACGTTACCCCTAAAAATATTTATTATTTTCTTTTTATAATTAATATAATTTGTTTAATGAAGAATATTATGAGTATGGAGTGTAACACGAACACAATGTGGCAAATTTGGTTGACCTCAAAATTCGTCATGCATGACGTCTGAGGACACATAAGCTAAACACGTTCTCAGACGTAATGCACGAATTGCAATAAACACAACAGCTTGGTCCAAACAATGTGCAAGGTCAGCCCTATAAAAGGCCATGTCAAAATCCAACATTCATCATTTTGTTACGAAATGCCGCGATTATCAAGAAACGAGACGTCGAATACAGGCCTGTATTGATGCCAGGGGCGGCCAAAAACGTTATTGAAAGTCCAAGTGATTTGTTACCTGAACTTGTGATCCATGATAATGACCCTGAAACTCAAAAGACACATTTATGGCATGAAATGAATCTGTCATACATTCCTCTACACGAAAACATAAAAAATGTATATTTATTATGTTTAATAATAAAATTACTTAAACAAATTTAGGGGGTGACGTTTCTTTTGCTGTTATGTATAGGTGTAAGGACACAATACTGACCAACTTTCATGGTGCACAAAATGATCTTGATTTTCTTAAATAATTTGACTATTTTGAACTGTTTTTTATTTTAGATAATATTTGTATATATGTTTAAGAGACAAATAAAGATAAAATAAAGTGTGGATACGTGTTGTGTCACTTTTTATTCACGTTTACAAACCGATTTTATTGCCAAAATGGCGTCTAAAACGGGACATTAATTGAACAAAAGTTCATCAAATCAAACACTTTACGTATCCCTTACTTATTTTCCTCACGATGTGCATATAACTTGAGTAACTTAATGAAGAAATAAACTGGCTCCTAAAAAAAAAAAAAAAAAAAAAAGATTTCACGAACCTCAAAAATGATCGCTAAATCTGTGTTCACGTTAGTTACACATCGTGTCCGCCAAATCATACGATGTTAAAACGGCCAGATATTTTTTTTTACAAAACTCATCCTTACCAAACTAAGCCATTTTTTATTGGGAATAAGCTACATAATCATGGTGTAAACATTTTTTTGCTTTGACTTTTATTGTTGGGTACTAGACTGAAAAGTGGACACCATGTAACTTACGTTAACTTTCACACGCCAATCGAGAAAATACAACAGGGAGGAAAATCTACTTGGCACATTACTTGGCACATTATCTCTCCAATGCTATTTTCAAGTACAAGGGTGTCCATTCTCATGACTTCCAAGTAAATTACAACTTTCCACCAATATTCACCCCATGTGTCCCATTTTTGTCAGCCAATATTGTGTCCTTACACATAGTTAGACATAATACGAGTTCCGAATGGTGTGTACGAGTAATACCAACTACAAAGGGATCGGATACAGCCAGGACCATCATTCGTTCATGCGGCTTGTCATTCGGTATACGGTACGGGCACTGCTATACCGAGAGAAGGACGGCTGGTCAGTCTCGACGACGGGGACCACCAGGGCTTGAATACACGGGGTGTCTGGACGGGGCCAGAGTGTGTATCAGACTGCATTAGCTTGGCGAACCAATGGTCAATCGACGCACTGCACCATTGGTTCAACGAACGAGGCTCTGGACTGTAATAGTTCGGTATATCGCACTGTCATACTCATAGATCGGATCGAGTCGCACAGATATCATTTGGAATCGCACTTCGTCGAGATCAGGAAATCTCTGGGTTTATATAGAAATCTGGGGCCTAGGAATGAATCAAACATTAGCCTAGTTTAGCGTCTTAGCCAATGGGAAGCTTGCCTTCCGCGTCTAAGGGTAGAAACGTGTGCAAAATCATGATATACAACAGGTCCTTGTTCCATTATAAGGAAAGGTATTTGACGACAGTAAAGTGAATGACAACTCAGAAAGGAGGGCTTGTTCTAGGGGTAATGCTTACTGGGGTGCTAAGCTATTACATGAGGGGAGCAGCGATTGCGCATGGGAATACGGCACACGGACCAAGGCCTATGACTGAGCGGGTCAGTTACGGTGATTGTTTGGCCGTGCTACACCCACGAACCCAGTTCGGCGTGTAGGGTGGACTCCGAGGAAAGTAGGAGAAAATAGTCCAAAGGACGGCTCTAAGCCACGTGGCGGGAGGGTGCGGCACGCACACAAGGCTCTCGCTGGTGTTGCATTATGCATTGCGTTGGCGCTGGATATGCATGAGCAAAAGCAGCGACCCTGTATGGATTGCATATTCATAGCGGACAATCGAGGGTCCGGGGAAACAAACCCTGGGACTTAGACTGCTTGAAATTGCATCGTCAACAAAATAGTGGAAGTGGAAGAAGTGAAATAGAGGGTGTTAATATTTATCAAAATCAAAGTGTAAGATTTTCTCTTATTTTTTGCGAAATTGATTGCCCGTTATACGAAAATTAAACTCACACAGAGAACAACTCAGCGCGTCTTGTTTTGAAAACAAATTGAGAATTATTGTATTCCTCTTCACACTAGCAAAGATGAATTACACACTTTAATACAAGAAAACTTTAATAAGAAAGATTGGTACCAATGAGCAACTATAACCAGGATCCTGGATTTTTATTCGAATCAATGAGACTTCCTTAGAGTTCAATCTGATCAGTTCAATCCGATGAGTCCAATCCGATGAGTCCAATCCAATGAGTTCAATCAGATGAGTTCAACAAAGTTCAATAGTAAAGGATACGAAGTGAGTCCATACGAAAATCCGCGTCCGGCTAACTGTTGATGTCCACAGCAACAATCAGTGAAGAAATGACTCCGTCTGTGGTGTAATGGAACCAATGAGCTGAGCTTGAGCTATACTGAGACTATAGCTGAGTCCTTGAGACTATAGCAGAAGCCCGAGACGAGGCCTAAGACTGAGCCGAGGCCTGAGAGCAAACAATAAACATGTACAATAGTAAACTCTACTAAGTTCCATTTCACAAATCTTATCAATGCCATAAAAACTATCCAGCATTTAACTCATGTGCAACTCTCACATGACTTTTGCTAAAAATATGGCGTACATTTACTAGCCTTTATGAAAACTATTATTATCTAATAGCTTAGAATTATCAGTGATCAATAAACAATCACTTACATTTATAAAACATGCCCCTCAAAATGGTCATGAAAATCATATTGCAGAAATAAGACATTTTTAATAATAAGTAAACCTACATCCATCATTTACTAAGCAATGAAACATCAGGTTTATGTACGTTTAGACCTACACAAACGTACATTGCATTATACCATAGTGCTTGTACATAAATCAGTCACACGGTTTTACACATACAAAAGTAAACTTTTTAAACAATGAAATTTTAGCTTACCTGAGAGCCAACAGTTGTTTTGTGCTGTACTCAATTGAAGCTAAAAGTAATTCTGAGTTATTTGATGTTGATTAATAAGTCATTTGTACATTTAATTCAGCAAAATAAAACACTTTCTGGGACGATTTTGGTAAAACAATGGCTACTACTAGGCTGCAGAGCTGTCACATGTATTTTATCCTGTCACAAGAGGGCTATTGCTCAAGGCCACTGGGCTACATACACATGTATATTATAATTTATTTTACCAAATTCCTCTGTTTTTGATAGTGAAATCAAAAAGCGTATTTAATATTACAAAGTGCTTGTTTCCCTTAAAAACCTCCAAACGTTAAAGAAATTACATAAGACTCATTTTGTAGAATTTGGTCACTCTTGAAATTAGTCCTCAAGTATGAATCTCAAAAAAGATAAAAATTTTACGATCTCCTGCGGGAGAATTTAGTGATTCGATCTCCAGGTGAACTTGCCCTTGCGCTGATTAAATGTGTCAATAAACCGTTCCAAGCTCCAGAAACATTCCTTTGCCAAAATGTTGAGAAGAACTTACAAAATAACGTTGACAATGTCCAGTGTTCTTTGGTTATGATGGCAGTTTCCCCCAATCCCATTTGGTTGGTATCCTGAATTGTACTTTTGCATGTTTGAGTGTGGTCTGTATAACGGCAGTCCCGAGCGCTGGTCTCTCGTTGGCCAAGGTTGCCGATTTTAATACAATGGCTCGAGCAATCAGTGTGTTCACCCCGTAGTCCGCGTATGCCATTATAGGTCCACCATATATCTGTGATATTCATATTTTTTTAATTGCATATTCTGCTGATTAATAGCCTTGGAGGGAAATTTATGATAAGTATTTGTCACACCATTGCATACAGTATAGATCAATGATGATCTTAATATACGCGGTTGGGCTATGTCTGAGGCGGATGGCTTCTGATATGCAACCATGACAGCAACTATCATGTGACAATCAAATACCATCAGGATGCCCCTACGTGTTTACACTTTGGTTTGATTTGAAGCCAGGGTAACAGTGGAGCCGAATAACTGTAACTGCTTTAAGTCTACACAAACATCGGCTGAATGTAAAGTAGCATATTTTACCAATAGCTAAATTTGCAAAATTATCTCACAATAACTTAAGGTCCGATTGGTGAAATCGGTGGAGACTTACAATTAAGATACAGACGTCGAAAGTTCATAAATAATTATTTCGTTATTCGTTCATTGACTGGGATAGCATCATGAAAGTGCTCCGCAAGTTTGTTGAATCGATAATTCAAGGAAGAGGGTAAGTGTCATTCTGTCTTACTTTTATAATAATTACTCAAATGTATTTCAAGTGAAGCCTCTTTGTCATTAATAAATGTGGTACAGACATAAAAACGTATCCCCAGTCTCTGTACCCATTAGCGGATCCAGTGAGGAGCAGAAAGGGGCATGTACCTTCCCTTTTTCTCGCCATGCATGTACATTTACCATAATTTTGTGTGTACCTCCTTTCGTTCAGCAGTGTGCCCCTTTTGTGCCCATGTCCCTCCACCCATCTATTCGAGACCCTTTTTTATCTGCACCTTTCTACACTCTAAACGAAGCCCGATTTTGAATGCTGCCAGCATTAATACATCTGATTGCAAGTCGACCAAATCTGATGAAAATTTTACTGAGCAATAAAATTGGATGTTTGGACAAGGTAATTTTATTGGTTCTTGACTTTTGGCACATCTGGATGATCAAAAACGTGGGTTGATATACCAACTCAAGGCAAAAATTACAGCAACATTTTAGGCTGATTTCCGCGCAGCGTAGTAGTGATTTTATAGTTTTTATTTCGTTTGTGCCATATAGTTGTCCTAGCTTGACAACCATACACAATACACCGTGCTTGAATGAGATACATATAACAATAATACTTGGCGAGATTCCATTTTTTTAATTTTTTAATTTTTTTAAATCAGTTTCTAGACGGATATGACGTCAAGCCGAAGCCGAATTTAAAAAGACTATTATTGGATGAGCATGCAATATTCGACCCAATCTTACAAAATTACTCTGAAGTAACCAAAACTGTTTTTGTGTAACTGGTCCTCAAACATGCCTTTCCACAATGTGAACCAATATAAATATTTCAATGAATTTCACCCCATGAAACTCTTAATACCACAATATATTGAGATGTATTTAGTAGTACATTTAAGATTACAATGTGCCTGTTTGTTTTCAGTCTCAAAAATTCAACATAACCTGGGTGATTTATACGCATCTCCAATTGTTAAAATGATCTTATCAAAAAGATCATGTTTAATATTACGTGCTACCCAATCAATTATTTTATTTTGTTTGTAACAACCTTTTATTGCGTATTCATAAATGCCCAAGACAGTTTAGACAATCTGATTGAACAAAACGTAATCACGTGGGGGTATATTAACGGTTGGTAAAGACATGGCTTATCAGAATCAGAGCAGCACGTATGCGCCAGCTGTTCGCCAGCTGTTTTGTGAGACGCGAATTTGTGATGAAGATTGGAATCACGCGCCTGAATCGTGTAATTTGGAAGTGTTTCTCTGTGGCTTTATTCAATAATATTTTGTTTTGGATTTTTAAATTTTGAAAACGAAAACGAAAAGGGCATTTATAATAATAATAATAATAATGTATAGATTTATATAGCGCACGTATCCACCAACTAAGTGGCGCTCAAGGCGCATTATATTATTATCCCTGCTCATAAGGCTCATAAGGCTCATAAATCATTCCTGAAACCATCTCAGCTCCCTGGGGAGTATACAGCTCAATTGCTGCCATTTCTAGCGCATATAGAGCAAACCATCTCTGCCTTCACAGGTACCCATTTAACCCCTGGGTGGAGAGAAGCAATTATGGTTAAGTGTCTTGCTCAAGGACACAGGTGTCACGGCCGGGGCTCGAACCCACACTCTGCTGCTGGCAACACCAGAACTTGAGTTCAGTGCGCTAGACCGCACGACAATCCACTTTACGTGCATTATACAACACACGGGACCTACGGCTTTACGTCCCATCCGAAGGACGAAGCAATTCTGGTTAAGTACCTTGCTCAAGGACACAAGTGTCACGACCGGGGCTCGAACCCACACCCTGCTGCTGGCAACACCAGAACTTGAGTTCGGTGCGCTAGACCGCTCGGCCACGACACTCCATGACTGGGAATAACGGTCCTTATCGCCCGTGACAACGCCCCAAACCTGCGGTAAAGACCGAGCGACAAACTGTTATTCCCTTATTAATTTGGTGGGTTATGAATATCCTTTAGCCATATTGCAGATATCCCAATAACTGAAAATAACTGAACATAATTTCTTAAAGGTTAACATAACTAATAATAATAATAATAATAATGTGTGGACTTATATAGCGCACGTATCCACCAACTAAGCGGTGCTCAAGGCGCATTATATCATTACCCCTGCTCATAAGGCTCATAAGGCTCATAAATCATTCCTGAAACCATCTCAGCTCCCTGGGGAGTATACAGCTCAATTGCTGCCATTACAGCGCATATAGGGCTAATCAACCAACTCTGCCCTCAAAGGTAATCATTTAACCCCTGGGTGGAGAGAAGCAATTATGGTTAAGTGTCTTGCTCAAGGACACAAGTGTCACGGCCGGGATTCGAACCCACATTCTGCTGCTAACACCAGAACTTAGCTAGACAGGTAAGTTAGACCGCTCGGCCACGACACTCCACTCGTAATATTTTAGGATATTAGGAAATTTAACAATTTAGTGTTGGTGTTTATAGTTTGGCTAAGACGACCCACCAAAAAGAGTTTATAAAGCGAATGAATTTTGCCAAATTTGCCATCACCTAGGCAGACAACATGCAAAAACTCAGTACCGGTACTAATAGTTTGTGCTGCAATAGTTTGTTTTAATTTTGCCCCCCCCCCCACTCCCGTTCAACATTTCAAGGTCCTTCTGCCTACGCCTTTACTATGAACTGTCCCCCATATAGGTATAACATATATACTCCCACCCAGGGGCGTAGCAAAGGCATTTTCTTTGAGGGGTGTTTAATGACCGACAAATGGATTTGCCGGTGCGCCTTCGTGCGCAACTCAAATTCGTATCCCACCATGACAAGATTGCTCTTGCTCTCTTTTTGTAATCGTCACCAAACACTGAATGACTTTGCAGGCACTCAAGCTTAATTCGTTACCTCTTTGATTTTGAACTATTCATCATGGTGGTCAGTTAAGTTTAGGCACAAACAGCGAGTAAATATCAGAATCGTTTCTTAACGTATTGCCAGTAAGTATAATCGTATTGTAAAATCACTATTCGTTCAAAGCGTCTAGGACAGGAAAAATGAACTGCCACCCAAAACTGCAGCTCTAAATTTATGTGAATAAAATACAGTGTATTAGTAAAAACAACGGATAACAAACAACTCGTCAAATCTTCAGCGCTTAGAAACACGATAGCTCTAGGTCTGCCGACTAAATATTTATTCTGGATCAACCCTTGTTCTAGTACCTTTGATACTTGATACATTTTGTCGACTAAGGCTGTAAATCAAGACTGAAAAAAATTATTGGGGTGCCACACCGCAGCTCTCTACGGCCCTCCCCCCGCCATCAAAACCTATGGACATGAAAATGTTATCTTATGCCTGATTTAAGGAAAATAGCAATGTACAGATTTTAACCAATCATTATGGTAAACCAAATGAATCATCACTAGGTCAATAACTGTAACCTTTACAGGCAATTATGTCTCAATTATAACCACGCACGTTTGGAGACTAATATGCCTCTGCTCTTGATATCAATATTGATCGGTTTGCCTTCTTCGAAATAGACAAGACAGTGCAACCTTGGGCTAAATTTGACAGGATCTGTGCTTTTCTGAAGAAAGGGGCCTTAGCACCACGCAAAAACCTGCTAAGTCGTTAAAAAGGCAACCAAACACCAAAGCATGTCTATCTTTTCTGTAAGAATTGACGTGGTCTAGATTCAGTAAGAAAGCGGTATTTAATGATGGATAGATCAAGCAATCAGGGGCGTGTTTTAGCAAACACGAACAGAAACTTGTTTCTAACGTAAAATTTGTGACGTGTTCAATGTTCAATGTTTCTCAAAATATACGGTGTAATTAACATTTTGGCAAAATGGAACTTACTCTCGTGAGTGCTAGTAATAAACTTGTATATACTTGTATACGAACAATCAGTCCATCATGTCGTAACAAATAATTAACACAATTTTTTTTAAATTATTTTTTTTAACAATCCACCATGTTGAAGGCAAGCGTAACCGATCACAAACTTCAGTTCGCGTTTAGTCTAAACGCATAACCAATGACCGAGGCCCAAAACATGTTTCTGGTCACGGTCGCAAAAACGCACCCCGGTGTTTTCAAGTGGTAGTCCGCGTATTCAATAATTATAGGTCCAACAATCTGCTCAGTGGTTAAAGGGATAAACTCGGTAACTGAAAATAATACCTTACATTATAAGGTCATATTACAGTTGCTGCTGCATAAATGAGTCAGTAACTATGACACCGATTTCAGAGTCTCCTCTGATCGTAAGGATTTTGTCTCTTTAAATTGACAACCAAGGTATATTTGATGTAATGGTGTTAGTTCCAGCATGGAAGCAGATTTTAATAATGGTCAAAGACTCTGTTCTAGCCTGATAATCCAGTAGGCCTTTTCGTTATAGGTTTGTCCGTGATATTCATTTTGTATTGCAGATTCTGCTTATGAATAGCCTTGGAGGGAAACAATTTAATAATTAGAAATTTAAGATAAGTATTTGTCAGACCTTGCATACACTACGGATCAATGATGATCTCAATATACGCCGGTTGAGCTACGTCTGAGGCGAATGGCTTCTGATATGCAACCATGGCAGCAAATATCACGTGAGACCAATAGGACACCCCAACGTGTTTAAAATTTGGTTTGATTAGAGGGCCAGTGTATCAGTAACTGCTTTAAGTCTACACAAGCATCCACCGAATGTAAAAAATAACACATTTTACAAATAGCTAAATTTTGCAACATAATCGGTGTCTTGTATTCAGATAAAAACAGAACATAAACTGTTTGTAGTTTAAATTAGATTTGTCAGATGGAAATGTTACGTTCTGTCATAGACCTTCCGCAAAACCTTCGAATGTTACTGTTGATCTACATTTGATCCTTACAACGAGTGTTCTTGAGCTAAAACTTTTAATCAAATATACTAACCAAGGGCCATTAATTAAGGAAGGAATGTATTAAATAAAACTAAGGGGGTGGGAATACAGAACAATAACAGTGTACGGTATCCCAGGCCCGTAGCCAAGCTGGGACAAGGGGGGACATCCGTTTATACATCCCAATACGACCACCCACCCACCATCTCGGGTAATTAAAGTGGTGGATCCCCCTCCGTTGTTGATATGAATAATTGATATGTATTTTCTATATTATTTCAGTGTAACTGTCAGCATAATGACTATCGTTAATTATGGCATCGCCCTATTTGCATTAATCACCGTATCAGCGATTGTTTCAGCCAACATAGACAAAACATTTCCAACAAAGTCACGTGAATACAATATGATAAAGGGAGACATCCCTCAATTTCATCCTGGCTGCTCAGTAAAGGTCTACCGCAACCAAACGGCTCTTTCATACGTCACGTGTGCAGCATTCTGTCTGCACGAAAATGCTTGCAAGTCATTCAACTACTACAGCGATATCAAGCTCTGTCAGCTCAACTCGGAAGTGTATTCAGAGAAAAAGACCGCATTACAGCCATCCAGCGGCTGTATGTACTTTGAGGATAAAGACAGTTACAAAGGTAAGAAGATCCATGTAAGTCGTTAAACTTCTGCAATTAAAACAAGGTGTATGAGCTCAATTCGTGCTGGTTATTCCGATAATAGATTTATGATGAATTCGTGTATAATATACAACTGTATATCTGGTTGTCTGTTCCCCGTTTTAACTTGGATGCTTTCCGTTCTTCATTTCATATAAATGTTAAAACTTCGTAAATGAATTTTTTTAACTGAACTGAACGTATCTTTTTATTTTTTAAAATATTTGTAAGTAAAATGTATTTATTGCAAAACTTACAATTGTTTTTATTTTAATAAACCATGAATTGAACTGATTAAGACAAATAAGCTAATTACATGGTCTAACAGCGTTTTGTCTAACAGCGCCTGATTTATAAAATTTTTCTTCTCAAGAACCGTTTTTTGGTATTTTATTAACATTACCAAACGCAGTGCCTACCAACACACCGTGTGCTACGATTGAAACAACATCTACAATCATTAAGACCGTCGAAATACCTCAAGATGCAATTTCCGACACGGTACGACTTGATTTCACTGTGCAGTCGAAAGATGATAAAATGGAAATAGAATTTCTAGATACGAAAAAAGATGGATTATATGAAGTCCGTAAGTATACACCGTTTGGTATAGAATTGATATTTACTAAATTACAGAAATTCGATTTGTAATGTCAAACGTACTCGGTATAAAGTACTCGGTATATCAAATACATTTTTGGCTGAGGTGTTGTCACTTTTAAGAATAATTTAATAATTTTCTTTTTCGAATTTAGGAACGAGTCAAAGTATACTGCTTCCTTAATTAAGCGTTAGAATGAATACGAATTATTTTAATTATTTTAATCTGCCCAGATTTCCTTTGCATGATAAGAAGAGGCTTCACAAACTACACCAAAGTAATCAGTGGGTAAAACTCTACAAACTGATATGAGATTCTCGGTTGAATGGGAAATAGCAATGATGATGGCAGTTGTCAGAGCTAGATGTAAAGCATGTGGTCCTGACGCCATGTTAACTCAATTCCCAATGCATTTTCACTTATCAAACACAACGGAATAAGGTGAAACCTTAACAACTACATAATTCAAACAGGCATAGAACCCCCCGTACTATTATTATTATTATTTGGTCAATGACTTAAACAAAAGAACATTTATGTTCATTACGCATGGTATTTGTTTAGATGTCAAGGACATCATTTCATATATAACAGAAATATCCCAATGAGTATTTGATTACATAAAACAAGTTTTCGCTACTCACACCAAGCACATACACCTGTCCTTGTTCAGACGACATGTAGTGTTTGGAATAGCTCGAAACGGACACTACAGGTCAACTCGTACTCAAGTCAACTAGCAACTCGTCACCACAAAAGTACCCAAGTCAACTCGTACCAAAGTCAAGTCATACCCAAGTCAGTTCGTACCCATAGACAAAACAACCCTATATATAGTACATTGGCAGTGTCGTGGCCGAGCGGTCTAGCGCACCGAACTCAAGTTCTGGTGTTGCCAGCAGCAGGATGTGGGTTCGAGTCCCGGTCGTGACACTTGTGTCCTTGAGCAAGGTACATAACCATAATTGCTTCGTCCTTCGGATGGGATGTAAAGCCGTAGGTCCCGTGTGTTGTGTAATGCACGTAAAAAAGAATGCGCCTTGAGCACCACTTAGTTGGTGGATACGTGCGCTATATAAGTCCACACATTATTATTATTATTATTATTATTATTATTATTATTATTATTATTATTATTATTATTATTATTATTATTATTATTATTATTATTATTATTATTATTATTATTATTATTATTATTATTATTATTATTATTATTATTATTATTATTATTATTATTATTATTATTATTATTATTATTGGCAGTAACAGTATCCATCTTATCTTCACACAGAATTGCGCCTCAAACCGAAAAAGTCCGCCATTCAAGGGCCTAATAATATTGACGTCACAGACGGCGTCGGATTTGATGCTTTGGACGCATCGTTTCACTTCTGGATAACGTACGGCAACGGTAAAATTGAAGTAGGCATTGACGTAGAAACCCAGCCATTTATGCAGTATAGCAATACTGTTATCAATACTGATAATGTAATGTATGTGTTGCTGGAATCCGGAAAGTTGGCAGTGTGGCAGTTCTACGGAACTTGCCTTATTCCTCATGAGTAAGACGTCTAACCAAGTGTTCAAAATAATTCAGAAATGGAGTTTGAACAAAAGGTCGAATCAAATTTAAGCACTTATATCAAGTTTAAATATAAACTTATGTCTAGATTACATTGTTAAATGCTTGTTAATTGAAATCAATGTTCAATATGAAAGTATTTGATTGTATCAGTATGAGTACGTAATTTAGCATTTTAATTATTATATATGCCGCAGTTTTAATTTCAAGTTGCAGAAAACTGCTTAAGTTGTTCCCTACTTGTAATTATTTTAAGAGAAACAAATTTATCACAAAAAAAAAAAAATAAAATAAAAATAAATAACATTTTGAAAAAAGACCCAAATAAAAATGGGCAAATTCACGTTTTTGGAACGAACGAAACACTTTCAAAGTACACGAGTCACCATGACAAATACAAGGTTCTGCAACCTGATTTGTTCCAAATCTGTGTCGCCTGCGTAGCACGCCAGCTAAATAGAACAGCTGGTGTGCGATGCACATACGCGCTGCTGTGATTTTGATAAGCCGCGACTTTACCAACCGTTAATACACCCCCACGTGATTATGCTTTGTCCAATCAGATTGTCTAAACTGTCTTAACTGGGCATTCATGAATTATGTATAATGATATCAAAACTATAATAAAATTATATTTACACAGCATGCTTAAACATTGACGATTGACCAGAGATGTCCAACACAAACGAAATGAAACAGTTAAAGGTTTATAAGTATACAATTGATAACTTAAATTTAGTAATAAATGTTTTAATTCAATGTTAAAGTTTCTAATGTAAATCTTGTTGCTACCAATATTTGCTATAAATAATTTCCTTGCCAATACGTTTATCAGAAAAATTACTCTTTCCTAAATTCAACATAATAATGTAATTAATTTAAATGTGGCATTTAGGGGGAACAAAATTAATGTCAACAAAAAATTATACTAGCAATCTGAATATATCTTCACTATTTCTCGTTAAAGACGAAATGTAACAGGCTGAACCTTGTTAAATGCATGTCTTTATTCCGGAAGAGAAAGCATACTCGCTGAAGACATTTTTGCCAACTACCAATGTTTTACCCACCCTTGAAAGAAAATTAAAACATGGGTAATGTTGGTAATAATGTTTCTACGTGTACATGTATACTTACTCTAACTCGATCAGTGCAACCAGTTTATAAAGTTTCAGCTGATGACGTCGTATAATTAACAACAAAAATAGTGAAAATACTTTAAGATTTCAGATCAGCACAACACAACACAACACAAAGTGAGTTTTTACATAATAATTCCTTGGTTCGATAATCTAATCAATTACCATTGGTGTACCTTCCCTTGTGGAGAAAACAATATTGAAAAGAAGAGTCATAATTTATAGGGAGTATTTAAACGTTTTAATTAATTATTATATCGAAAATAAGTAAACACTCATAATTTTAAAGTATATAAAACTGTATCATTTTGTTTAATTATTAATTACATTGTTTATGTAGTTCAGCTTATCTGGCAAAACAAGGTGCATTATTATAGGGCGCGGCCAGTCATTGATCAATTATAGGTACAAGAACGGTACTCATCATGAAGGATATTAAGAAGGGTAAGGTTGCAATTATTATGGACCTATTACATGTTTACCCATGTTGTATAAACTTCTGATTGGCTTTGTTGAAACACAGCTTGATTACACGATAATTACACGACTTAGAAATACCTTATTAAAACCGTCCTACAATCAGTGCAATTTTTTGAAACAACCCATTCGGGCCACTCCAATCCATTAGCTGTTGCCAGTGGCCTCCTATGGTTACCCTTCTGTGCACTGTCACACCACTGAGATTACAGGGTAAAGTCGTCTCCCATCGATACATTGTATGCAATATGTGACCTTGGGTGGCACACAGTTGATTTTGTAAGATTATTTGGAAAGGACAGCAGAATTTATTGGATCGAATATGTATGAGGGTTAATACACACACAAATGACTGAAACCGCTGAGGAGTTGCTCTCCTAAAGATTGATATTGAAAATCAGTATAAAATCGTTTCAAAGCACAAACATTTTACCAAACGTGTGAACTTGATCATAATACTTAGTTTGTCTCAGAAGATGAAAGTTTTCAGACAAATCTATGGAAATGATATACTTCACTAACAAAAAACACATTGCCATTAACACGTGAGTCGCACATTTGAATGCTGAACACTAACTAACTTTAATCAAAATTCGTAAAGGGACAATTTTTTTTAACAAAGTTGAAATTAGGATAACATTCACTTTTAAGTAACGTTCAAGTTCATAGTAGCACACTTCCAGCTTCAAAACTTCGTAAGGTCTGGGTATAATGCACCTACTGTGAAAATACGGTCAGTGAAATATATTTAATAAAGATATTATGGCATTAACAGTGAGCCCAATACCAGAAAATGTAATGTGACTAACCGTGGAATTGCCCAAGGCCTATGACACAACTTGTGTCCAGAAATGTGTCCAGACATTTAATTACTTGCAGTGAGTTGTCTGGATATGACAAGGCTGGGAAGTACTTTTAGAAAAGTAGTTAATTACATTTATGAGGTGTGTATAGAAACTGTTGATTAAATAGGTCCTGTATAAAGCACCTTGGATTTGCCTTTTTACCTAATGACGGTCTGTGCGGTTTGTTGAAAATGGTCTTGGCCGCATTCTGTCAAGCTCTCCTGTCTTTTAGATGTATACGGTAATCGACCCTCAGTCAGTCATATATCCATCACAATGACAAAATTAACGATGACATTATTATATAACAATAATAAAGATATTATTTGGTTATAATAATATAACAGTATTGCCAGTTCAATTGTGTTGGCATCGAAGATTGTACTATTTTTGAAATCGCAATTTCAATTACTTTTCAGCATTAATTATTTAAGATTTTGGTTCCTTCAAAACCTAATAACTTTAATTACAAAGAAATATTGGTATCTTTATCATAGAGATTAGGGGTGACGATATTGAATTTTTTTGATAGTCGATTATCGACGCCATGATATCGGCAATATATGATATTATCATCTCAATAAATATATGAAAACAAATGTATGTATGGTACACGATATTGTACACCGAAATAACTACTTTTAAATGCAAGTTAACTTTTGCATGATTGAGGGCGGTCTTTACCGACAGTCCCCGTACGTTGGACTACGTGCCTTCACAGACAATGTAGCTACCACGACTGTTACAGATGCAGGATACTCCACGGTTTTTGCATTCTGACAGAGAAATTTAAAAAAAATTAAATCGTGAATGTTAGGTAAATGCAGCCATATTTTATAACTAAATAATATTGATATAACTCGAAAACATAATGAACAACTGTGTATCATTAATTGTGCAAACATTTTTTAGAACGTTTTGGTGTTTATGCTGATGGAAACTTTATTAGCACAACTGATTAGTTTTTATTTATATATGTATTTATTTATTTTGCACAACAGTAAATACAATTTATGGTCTTCACAAATTAATTGTCTAAACGTTTTTTAGGTTGTATCCAGTAAATTAAACTTTAAAAATAACCTCTGCTTTTTGTTTTGTTTTTATTTTGCTGCACGAGCGCGCCCTCATGTGTCAAACATGATTTTCTTTTTAAGACATTCTAAAAGTACTCTCAATCTTACAGGACACAGATGTGTATCAACATAACACATTGTTTCATAGACTATCTAAAGCCCCTTCATACTTGATTATCTCAAAATAAAACATAAATGATCACAATTTTTCATAGATGCACATGTTGTGAACTTGATGACTGTATATAACAAACCTTGAACAAGTGCTATCATTTTAATAAATTGACAGCAAAAGGAAATTCCAAATGAATTTCCTACATTATGAGACGAAAATGCCACGTAAAAACTAATGAAGTTATAATGATAAATTACAAACCTTACAAATCTTTTCCAATTTTGTTTAAAACTTTCTCAAATAAATTGTTTAAATATGTATCTTGATTAAAGAGTTTATGCAACCGTAACAAACATTGTATACTTTCCGTTTAGAAGTATAGCACTCAAATACAGTAGCGATCATAAAAGTAGCGATCATAGCCGGTTGATATTTTTATTGGAACATAGTGTGAAATAAAGACATCAGGGTAACAACGTAATCTTGACCACAAAAGTAACGCTAATAGTGCTAGAGAAAGAATGTGATCCCTTTTACACCGAACCAGTACTACGTTCTGTGTAGTATTAATATTGACCATTCACACTACTTACTTTCAAATTTGTTTCGCCTTCGTTTATTAACAAACTCACGGAGATCATCTACAGGGGCGTAGTCTTCCTCTTCGTCCGCCATAACAAACGCCGTCAGTACAGCCAGGGCCATGAAGGCAAGGAGCAGCTTGGCGGCCATTTTGATGAATCTACAACAAAATAACTCACAAATAAAATATAAGATTATAGAATAGAGCCTTAAGTACAAACAAATGTTCGAAAAAGAGGTTAAACATAATGCTGTATAGCTGACAATGACATCTATCTTCCCTATTAATAATTTTGTCTGAAGTGTTGTCATTGAATTGAAATATTTACCTATTGCAAATAATTTTCAGTTAGTTCATAGGAAAGATCACTCTTTCCTAATTTCTACGTTTTGAACGAATATTGTACACAAAAAGCCTGGAATTTTCGGAAATCCCTGTTAAGGAAAAATCGCATGACATTGCATCGTTTTTGGCCGCACTTTCACTGTGTACTGCTTGTTTCCGGTATAACGTGTTCATTCGTTGGACCGGGTAGACCGGTTTGTTGTTATGAGTGCATGGTTGCATGAGGTAGAGACCAGCTGGGTTTTTGCTCTATGGTCGTTGGCAGTGGTCGGCTGGAGCTCGAGCAAAGAACAACGCCATCAGAAACTCGGAGCGGGTTTTGTTTGGAAAACGAACACTTTTAAAAACTTAAGAACTAAATGTCTAACCAACAAATATTTTCCGAACAGTAATTGTCAACAACTCAATAAGCTGAAGTCGCAAGTAAGTCACAAGTCCCTGACACCAAGTTCTAAGTCAAGTCGCAAGTCACACCATGTGAGTATATAGAATTCCAGGAATGCACCCTGGAAAAGTTTGGTCAAAAGGGCGGTTGGAGTTGCTGAAGGTAAATTGTGGAAATGAAGTGTAAGTGGCGACGTGACCACTGGAATCCCCATGATATGAAATTAAACCTTTAGAGGACTAGAGGAGTGAAGGGGTTACAGGAAGTGTTATTGAGACTCGAGGCACACCTACAAGTTTTGTACATACTGTTAGAGACTGTATTGAAGAAATAACTTTATTGAGTTGAATATACCAAATAAAACGTCAGTCATTGTCACCACATGTATTTCTGTGTGTATTTTTCTTTGGACAGACGTCCAGAGTGGCGAAGTAATCAGGGTGATTGCTTCGTGTATGGGGCGGTACATTTTCACATCAGCAAATAAATAAATAAATAATAATATAACATTAAATTTGAAAAAATGCTGATTGGAAACGCATGGTTTTGATGAGCGCCGCTTGACTTGTGTGTATTAAGTGCTGTGTTGGAACAACAAGTACCATACAATAAGGACGCTATGCATGCAATAAAAGAACATGTTTAAAAAATCCCCCAATGGCTTGATTTTGCTGTTTATTCGCCAACTGAGGCTCGACTTGCTGACTAAGAATCTATATTGGGGGTGCCAAAAACCCTTCCTATACCCCTCTGGCCCTGAGTAGAAACTTACCGTGTGTTTGCGACAGTCTCGACGAAATTCAAGATTGCATTAGCTGGCAAGAATGATGTGTACCAAGACGTCTAGACGCGCTTTTATAAGGATTCGTGGGGATGAGACCATATGGACACCAGATGCTTAAGTAACAAAGCTTGTCGCTCAATGACAGTCTACATATTAATTTAGTAATTCGCTACTAAATACTGTTAACAACAAGTATCACCTAACCACTCGTTTTCAACTTTTAATTATTGTGCGCCGCGCAGGTTATTGATGGCCGATTCTACCTTTTTGACATGTATTATTTTTATTGTATGTTATTTTTTTCCCCATTTGCTTGAAACTAGCATAGTTTGCCACACGATCGTAAAGTTTTGCTTATCGCATCAGTAAAACAGTCGCTCTATATAGGGGTAGGTTAATTGGGGGAACATGAGAAATTTCAGGGGAGAACTTAGCTCACAATTTGCACTTCGTGAAAACGGAAAAACGCCTCGCGCGTGAGTTTTGTTCTTATAGCGCGTGTACAAAACCATGCGGGTTTATCGACATGTCGTGAACCAGTGTGAAGCTGGTACCCATATAATTCTGGATTTGGACGCACGCTATGAGGAAAAATTGGGGCCGAAGCAGTTTTTGCGTTTTCACGAAGAGACAATTGTGAGCTATTTATAGATCGGTAATGGCGCGCGCTGCAATTGGGAAAGTTGTGTTGATTTAAGAGATTATTGTGTTAAATTATTAATTATTTTGTGATTAATCGTCCTTTGGTTGAAAAGTTGACACATTTGGAAAGTTTGAAATCTGTTCTTTCACATAGGGCACACATTTTACATGTATTTTGCGTCTAGAATGTGACATATTACGTTTAAAACATAGATATATAAAGCTCGATGCTGTGTGGCCCAATTGTCACTTCGTGAAAACGCAAATTGCTCTTGAGCACCCATTTTGCCCTTGGCCAATTAGTTTAATTACAAAACTAGTGATGTTTAGACCCTGTAAATGTGTGGGATTGTAGATTTCAATGAAGTCATTCAGAATATCGAAAAATATTAAACTCGAAAACAATTACGATTTTCCCCAATTGGCACTCGTGAAAACGGTGACGATGTGTGTATATGTAGTTTGAGTAAAACAAATACTCAATTGTTGTATACCTTTAATTTACCTTTAATTCAAAAACCACTAACGTTATCAATTATTTAACTGATAATTTTCTTTTAAAATTTATATTTTAAAGAAAATAAGCAAACAAGAACAAGGATATAAATAAACAAGTTAACAAGAGACTTGGGGGTTGGGAAATCAAAATACTGTACTGGAAATTCTCAGGGGAGGTCTTAGGAAAGAGATGCTCCATGTACCTCATCTGGTTTGAAAAGTTATTGACAGCAAAATTTAACCTTAAAACGAAATTACAATGTTAGCCAAACTGTACTCGAACGATGACCCATCGATCGTGACTACAGGCATAATACCAGAAGTCTAATACCTACATGTAGATATAGACTTCTGCATATACCTCTGTGACTCGCCGACTGGAGCTATTGGGTCCTAGTATGCATGTGCGAGGGTATTTTGGAGTTTAGGCACGCCCATTTATGTTAATTGCCCACGCTCGTCCTGGGGGAAAAATATGCGAGCCAGACCAAGAGTTCAGGGAACACAATTATTCGTTCCGGCGAGGGCGCCTTGGTCCAGGCGACCCCTTACCCGTATAGTTACGCCGCATTGAGTTAAGTATGCAGCATACACTTTTGTAAAGGCATTCATGCTTGATAAAAATCGAGAGATAATTATGTTATGGATACCACACGTATAAGCATCATCGTGTGTCGTTCAATGACATTTTAATCTAGTATTACATGAAGATAATTATGTTATAGATAATTTTATGTTATAGATACCACACGTATAAGCAACATTGCGTGTCATTCAATGACACTTTAATTGACACAATGACACAAATATCAATTTGCTACTAATTGTTGTCAACAACAATTATCAGTAACAAGCGGCCCTATTGATGGCAATCTGCAGTTTTTGACGTGTTTTAATGTTTATGTTATATGTTTTTGTTTTCGATTTGCTTCAAACTAGTTTGACACATGATCGTAAAGTGTTGCTTCTTGCATAATTGCATACATAACATTACTGGGGTTGGTGCAGTTAGGGACACATGGGGATTTTCAGGGGGACACTTTAGACGCTTCTTTAGCAGACCCTTTTAGAGATCGTATTTTGTTTTCAGATCCAAATTCTGAATAGGCCAGGTGGGGAGTATGGGTGTTATGGTGGGGTGGGGTACATGCATCTATAGTTGCGCCACCGAGTTTAAAGATATATCACCCATGATGGTCTCAAGAGACCCCCAAAAATTAAATAAAAAACAGTGACCATCACTGACCCAGCATTGTATTAATTTGGGTTTTTATTTTACATGTATTAATCCTTGACGGATTTTTTCGTTCAATGTCTCAAATAAGAGCTTATAACTTCCTTAACTCATGAAAAATAGTAATTTAACATTTACAATATATTTGTTACCGTCAAATTGGCCGAAACACGGGCGATATATCGTTAAGGTAGTATACACTGTTGTCTGTCAAAGCATTCATACTTTATAAGAATCAAGAGCATGGTGCAACTACGGGGGACATGGGGCGGGGGGCATGGGGATAACAAATAATAGGTCCCCATTTGAGGCTGCAGGATACACAATTTTCAAGTACTCCGCAGCACACGTACACACGTACACGTACGCAGGATAAAGGCCCTGAGCTTCACCAATATTGAGAAATTAATCGAACGTTGTATAACGTCCGCAATAAACGCGTAGGCAATAATATAACGAAAACATGAGAAACAAAGCTCCTCAATCGTTGAGAGTTCCACATGTACATGGTTAGGTTGGCAAATGTGGTCATCCTATTTAAGTATAGTGGGCTGTTATTGCGGCATTGTACACACCACTATAACACGTACTACAACACTATAGGGACTCTATGATCCATGCGAGCATCAGCCTTACCCAGATGAGTGGCCATAATATCACATAATTTCAGGATAATTTCCCCTAAAAACAATTAAAAAACCCAGGCCTGATGTACATAATAATTATGGCTTGTATACCCTATTAACGGTACCCCCACTAAAACACCTATAATAATCCCTCATATTAGTAAAACTAATATTTGTATCTACTGTTAAGCATTACCCAAAAGGGCATGAATCAAACGTGTTTTTTTTCTTCTTTTTTTAAATAAATAATATATATATTTTTTTTAAATCTCACAAATAATTAAATTGAGTAAAGTTTCGCTGAGCATTCGGTTCAAATTTTAAAACCATTTTAGAGGGCAAAAAGGGAGGGGCAACGTTTTTTGTCTGTGCTGTTCCAGTAATTCCAGTAATTAGCCCTAAATATACAATCTAAAACGTGCAATATCATCGTATTATCCTCCTTATTATATTTTCTTTTTCTGTATAGACCTATCTCATACAATATGCTCACATTCAATATGCACCCCCCACAACCCACCGCCACCGATATTCTTTTGTTCCTTTGGATGTCCTAAACACGAAAAAAGATGCTAACAGTGAACATTTTGGGTTGCACTATCTGTTAATAATTCTTAGCACTAGGGGTGAAAGAAGATCCAACATCTCGCCATTACTCAGTCATGCTTTGACCTATTATAATGTAACTTGTTACAATCAATGTTCAGTCATATGTCGTAATGTTAACGTCTCGGTTGTTATGAAAACGACCGCTAGAGGGTGCTATAATTGCACGTATATTATGCATATTTTTATTATTGGGATTTTCAGAAAAATATTTCATTATAAGTCATATAGTTTGTATAGTTGCCACTAAGAACAAACAATATTAATTGATGGGTTTGTCTAATGTGACCACAGAAATGTTTTAACTTAGAATTTTGTTTTCTTTTCTTGGGGCACTTTTTTTTAGTCCCCATGATAGTCCCCATGCTTTGACCTACATTAATCAAACTTGGCATAATAAATGTTCATTCATATGTTGGTTGCGTACGGTATTTGAGAGGTCACGGGTTCGAGTCCGGCATCAGCCAATTTTTCTTTGCTCCCTTTCTTATTATATAATATTTCATGTCAGTTCCTTCCTATGTATATTTATTCTGTGTAGAACCACATAAAAGGCTTGTGTCCCGTTGTGTGATCCCCGATACTGCCGTTACCCGGGTTGTTTGCATCTGACCGGGGCTTGATCCCTGGCTACTCAGCAGATATGGTTTGGCCTCTGACCTGGCCCCATAGAGAAATAGATAATTGGCATAAGTGGACCGCCCACCAACATAGGGGCTGGATATCTCAGTTGTTAGAGCGCTCGTACGGTATTCGAGAGGTCGCGGGTTCGACAGGACAGGAGCCTGAACAATACCATGTGTACACTCTATGAATCAGAAAGACCAACAAGTTTGTCAGTTTACCGACAGACACTATTTTTTGCCAACAAGTTAGTTAGTTAGTTATTTGTTTAAGGCCCTTGAAGGCCTTTCCTTTATATTCCTCAATGTTCTTTCTCTCTTACCAGCACAATAACGTAAATGGGAATGTACAATTAGTCTATGATACTTAACCACACTTGATTGGCCTTGTTGGAACACAGCTTGACGACACGACTTAGCAGCAGAAATGACCGAAACATAATATTTAGTTTGCCTCAGAAGATGGAAGCCCAAATCTATGGAAACCATACACTTCACTTGTACTATCAACAAATATCACAGGGCCATTAATTATTAACACGTGAGTCCGACATTTGAATGCTGAACACTGAGTAACTTTATTCAAAATTCGTAAAATTACATTTTTGAAATTAGTTAAACAAACTTTAAATTAGGATAACATTAACTTAAGTAGCGTTCAAGTTCATATACACCCATGCATTGGCGTATAAAGACACATCCGGATATAGGAAGTCCACAGGCGTTGCATAATTTTAAAACTACCCAATTATGTACACTTATTTCCCATGAAAGTAATGTTGCCAAATTGTTTTACACAAGTGATATTGCGCAATGCCAAATTTTAAATGGAACTGATGACACCTGTGTAAATACATTTAATTGCAAGGAGAAAAATACTTATACGTCACACAATGTAATATCATTGGACCCTGACTTTTGGCACACCCGGATGATCAAAAACCTGCGTTCAATATACCAAGGCAAAACTTTACACAGCAACATTTTTGGGCAATATTTTTCCACGTAGCGTAGAAGAGTTTTTATAGTTTTTATTTCATGTGTGCCATAGGTGTCCTAGCTTGATAATCATACGCAATGCACCGTGCTACAACAATTAACACATGACCGGCGAGTTTCCAGCAGTTTTTTAAAATCAATTTCCAGAAGGATAAGACGTCAAGCTGAATCCGAATTTTAAAAGAGTATTATTGAATGAGCATGCAATATGCGACCTAATCGTACAAAAGTACTTTAAAGTAACCGAAACTGTAAGTGGAACAGACCCTAAAACATAATTTTTTTTCAATGTCAATACGAATCAATATAATAGAAAAATGTCAATGAATATCACCCCACACAATTCTTAATACCAGAAGATAGTGATATGTATTTGGTAGCTCATTTAACAAGGTGCTTGTTTTCCTGGAAAAAAAACACACCTCTAAACGTTAAAGTATGAATCTCAAAAAAATCTAAATGTTACGATCTCCCGCATGAGAATATAGTGATTCGATCTCCAGGTGAACTTGCCCTTCCGCTGATTAAAAATCTCAATAAACCGTTCGAAGCTCTGGAAACATTCCTTTGCCAAAATCTTGACCAAAAATGAGAACATAACGTTGACATTATTCAGTTATTATACAATATTCCTTGGTTATGATGACATTTTCCCCCACTATTTGGTTGGTATCGTGAAGTGTACTTTGGCATGTGTGAGTGTGGTCCGTAACGGCAGCTCCGAACGTTGAACCTCTCGTTGGCCAAGTCAAACCCACTGTTTATTCGCAGATAATGTAGTGTCCCTTACCCTTGATACGCCTGTCACAGACGCAGGGTACTCCAAATTTGTCGCATTCTGACAGGACAAGAGAATAACAAAGAAACCTTTCAATCGAAAGTATTTTTTTCTTAAAAAGAAATATTTTAATAATTTCTGCAAATTGTCATGAACCTAAAACAAGATAGGCCTAATACTGCTATACTATATAATTATAATCCCTTGTCTGTAATTATCAAAACTTTGTTCAATAAGGACAAATAAGGACAAATAATTATGCAATTTGATACCGGAATTAAATTTCAACAAAACATAAAATGTACAGGTAATGTACAGCCAAAACACGAGTATCACATACGCTTATCATTATTTTAGGGGGTGTAATACTCTATCGTACTAATAAACACTAGTGATCACAGCCGGTTCATATTTTTATTTGAACATAGTTTCGAATAAAGACATCAAATAATACGGTAGTATTGACCACGATGTAATTACAAGTGTGCTTGAGAATGTTATCCATGTTCACGGCAAGGTGTTTTATCCAATCAGCATTGCGGTCTGTACAGTACTAATATTGACCATTCACACTACTCACCTTCCATGTCATCCAGGGTAAGTGGGCCTAGTTTGTTTCCCTTTCCTCTTCTCCTTCCATTTACTCTGCCTCGTTTAACAATCTCAAGGAGATCATCTACAGGGGCGTAGTCTTCCTCTTCGTCCGCCATAACAAACACCGTCAGTACAGCCAGGGCCATGAAGGTGAGGAGCAACTTGGCGGCCATTTTGATGAACCTACAAACAAAACATGCAAAGTTAAGGAAGCCTTAACGAAACAAAATAAATAAGCTTTCCAAATTGAATGTAAAACTTATTTGGTATATGATGGCATCTATCTTTCCTAGAAATGAATCCGTCCGAGGTGCTGTTTTTTTAAATTAATTATTTATTTATTGCCAGTAACTTATATTAAAAAGAGTACTATTTCCTTAATTCCACATTCGAATGAATTTTAATACATTTGAATGAATATTAAACAATTTTCCGTTAACGACAAAACTTCACTAGCTTTATTTCAGTCAAAACAGTTATAAGGCATACTCGTGATAGTCTTGCCAACATTTACCATGACAATTTCGCCATGCCATCTAGACGGTTTCATGGAAACTGTTTAAAAACTGTCCGTGAGTTCTTTAGTCTTTAAAGCATGCTTTTTGTTTTCTTTGTGGTCTTGCGGAGTTAGAATAGTCAGAATTTTGCAGTAAATACTTCAAACTATGTCCATCGTCGTGCTTTTCGTGAGGTATTTATTTATTTATTTATTTATTTATTTATTCCCTCCCTCCCCAGGTCACCGAGGCGTGGGTAGTCGCCGCCCCTCCTCGGCGGGACGTGGTGTCTTTTCACCGCCCACCCCGGTGGCCTGACCATTTCCCAACAGGGGCCTACTGACAGTGGGCACGAGGTGCCCACATCCAGACGCCAGTGGGCCCCACTCCTCCTTCCCTTTCCCTCCCTCCCCTAAGTCCTCACCTTCCCCGCTTAATTATTACTGATTCATGCTGATTGCTATTTAATGTTTCAATTATTATACTGATTGATTTAATTATAATTCATGTATATTGATCTCATAAATTGACTGTCAAGTTCTGATTTAATTATAATTCTTTTAATTTTGTATATACTGTATTCTTCAAGGATTTTGAAATAAAGTTTTCCTTGAAAAAAGTAAAAAGTATTTATTTATTTATTTATTTATTTATTTAGTTATTTATTTATTTATTTATTTAGTTATTTTTATTTATTTATTTATTAAAAACCACAATATGCAATATTTCATAAGCGTGACCAAACAGACCATAATATACTTTGACGGTAAGAGATTATTTGCGGTCATGTTGGACGCACCAATCCAATGTAACACAAACAGTAATTTAAAGAATATTTCTCCTATAAACTTATTACAAAGTCCATACATTATCTTCAAGTTTCCATTTAATGTTCACCACTATAGGGGCAGAGGCAGTTTAACAACTGCCTTGTTCTGGACTAGTTACCCCTCCCAGTCCTATTCACACCGTAAAGAGGGTGGTTATTAACTTTTGGTGCGAGGGGCTGGTTCTTCAGTGTGTAGTTGTTGTATCAACCCAATGACTCAGTACTTGAAACATTAACTAAAAGGTAAATGCATTTGTCTATAAATGTTTAAAACATGTGCCTAATTTTTAGTATTCGCTTAATTTGTTAGCGGTTAAATTTCAAACAATTGCTACTTTTATTTCAAACAATTGCTACTTTTATTTCAAACAATTGCTACTTTTATTTAGGGTACAGCAAGATGTTGTAATTCATCGTGTTTTTCTCATAGTGACGAATTGGTAATTTTTTGGGAGAAAGGAGGATTCACAGGTTTATGGTTCTTTTTGTGTCATATTTTATTTCTGAATGTTTTAAATCCAAATTCTGGATGGTTTTAGAGTTACAGAGTTACATATGCCAAAACGTCACATTATGTTTTTTTGTTTTTTTTTACATACTGACGAATGCGTTCAGTGGGCTGGTAACCATTATCGCTGTGCACGTGTCTGACAGTATTCTCTGTGTGTACAGTGTACCAGTTTCTCACCGCGGACAGACGGAGCAATAATTATGTACAAAACGTGTAGTTTGTAGCTTGTAAAAACTTGTACTATCAATGAATTTGGACTAATAACATCTTAACGTCATGCAATGAATTTGATTAGATTATTAAAAAGGTATATCAAGTCGAACATTATTGATAATGCGATCACGGATACGTAGGTTTGTGTACAAACACATGGGAGGCGAATACGCGCGGTTGTCATTTCTTTTTTACATAGTGACGAATAAGAAAACGTTTGTGCACAAAAAGAATGGGCGAGCGCACAGGGCTTGTTTTTTTACATAGTGACGAATAAGTTCAAGACATCGTTAAGAATACTCCAAAATAAAAAGGTACTTGCCAAGAAAATATTACTGAACACGTAGGTGACAAAACATAATAAATCTGTTATTAAATGAACTTATGAAAACGAAAATGAAAACGCGTCATTTGCCAATTCGTCACTATGAGAAAACCACGGCGAATTGAGAACTGTTTATTTCCTAAGAAAGCCGTTCCTTTATGATGAGTGACCAAACAATATTCGTTTCGAAAAAAAACCTCAAAATCAAACAAACATACAAAAACAAACAAACAAACAAAACAAAAAACAAGGATACTATTAGGTAAAACAAAACGCAACCTCCCCATCAGATTGAAGGAACACCGAGCACACGGCCGCAGAGGAGATTTCGAGAAGTCCGCCATCGTCAAGCACTCGCACATCAAGGACCACCAAATCGACTGGCAGGCAGCCCAACTCATCACACTCATCGACGCATGGCACCCCAGACGCATCAGAGAGGCCATCGAGATCGTCAAACACGACACCGTGCCACAGGACATCGGTTTCTTCATCAGCGACATTTGGCGACCTATACTACAGACTGAAGGATCTTCTATATCTAAAGTCCATAACCCACCCCAGACTGAGGGATCCCCTATATCCTAAGTCAACCACCCTCCTTCCCCTGTGCTTGTTAACAACTGATTCAGTTCAGTGAGCACACACCTCTCCCCAACCCCTAGGATCCTAGTCTCATAGTCTCACAGTTTCCCGCCTGCGCGCCTCAACGAACTAATCCTCCAGCATCCATTCATGGGATGATCCTCCAGCAGTCTACTTAAGCAGCAGCATTTTCCAGAGTCCGGCATTCTCCTGAGGACGATCAGAGCATACTGATCGAAACGTCGAGTTGTACCCCCAGTTCTTTTCAGAACTAATTACTACTCAATTGAGATTCCACATGGTGTCACCGCAATTAGTCTTACTTAAGGATACTATTATGATGCTAATAATATCGTCGCAGTTTTCACGAAGTGACGGATTGCTAAAAAATCGTATTTTTTTGGAAAATGAGTTTAGTCAATATTTGGACTTCAAATACTGTTATCTTTCATTTCACCAAGTTTTAATCCTCAAAACTATCTAGTTTTCTAATTAAAGTAATGAAGTTTTTTTTAAATTGAAGTAAATTGTGGTTTTAAGTTTTCACAAAGTGACCGATCGCAACCTTGTGCATGTATTACTGCATGTATTTTATGCGAACGGCATGTTTTAAAGTTTTCACGAAGTTGACGCGTTTACCTATACTAATGCACAGGAAACGTCAGTTCGTGAAAACTTGACAACAGCGTGTGCAGTTTTCACGAAGTGACTGTTTGGTTTATAAGTTTATTACTCGTTTATAGTTATTTTCCTCTACAAAACGAATCCAGTTACGTATCATATGGGATTTCAGCTTTTTAACAAAGTAAAAATTAATGGTCTTCGAGATTAAAATGACATCGAAACCGTGGTTTTAAAACTTGACCAACTTCAATCGCTTATATCTCGCAACGCGATTTTACCACGACGTGGACGAATAATTATGTCACTTCGTGAAAACTGCGACGATATAATACGCAAGGAACTGTGCAGTTTCATCTGAAAGAAAAAAATAAAATAACAATACAGTACGGCACAGACAGCAACAGCTAGTACAAGAGACTAAATTAGCAAAGACCTCAGTGGAAACTTACCGTTCTTTTGCGAGAGTCTCGACGAAATTCAAGATTGCAACAGGCAGCAACAATGATTTTTAGCAACATGGTTTCAAAGACGCCCTTTTTATAGGATTTTAGTGGCATGACACCATCTGGAAACTTCACGCATAAGCAACGACGTGTGTCATTCTAAGCAATTTGTATCAATTTGCTATTAATTACCTGTCTAAAGTTTAATTAGTGGGTGTTGAAAAATTGAAGGGCAGTAGCCGGGGTTGGTAGGAGACACATGTGGGATTTTCAGGGGGAATTTTATAAACTTATGTTTAGACTTATTGACTTCAAACAGCCGTCTAATGTTTAGGCTATGGAGAGAGTGACTGGATATACTGTCCATATCATTGGATAAGAGATAGATTTGTCACGTGCGACTGACACCATTGGTTAGAGTGGGCGTGGTTCTCTTGAAACAATTCCAATTCAAACCTTACCAGAGAGTTGACCCAAGTGGCTATAAAATATTAATTTGAAGCACATCGTTGAGAAAGTCACTGACTGTGAAAGAAAAGAACCAGACCGTCAAATATTTCCGCTGAGGTTATATGTTATCCTTAAGCGCTAATTAAAAAGTGAATCTGCTTGACATTAATAATTTTAATTATTATTATTATTTTTTTTTATTAATTTAAATTTTATTTTATTTTTTAAATTAATTTTTTTAGATTGCGTAGGGTGACAAACAATTGAGTTGCCACGTGGGGGATTTTCAGGAGGAACTTTATAAACTTCTTTAACAGGCCCCTATGTTTTTATTGGAGATACAGATTTTTAGTGGGCCGGAAAGGGTGTAAGGGTGTTGAAATACTGCAGATCATCAGCTGATGATGTATTTCAGATTTGGATGTGTCCGTTTTTGATAAAACGTCTCTAAATATATCCATACAGTATAAGAACCAAGAGATATCTACAAAAAACAACCTGAGAAAGTTTCAGCAAGTTTCAACTTATGCCATTGCATTCGTTCTGATTTTTAAAATGATCACGGCCATTATCCAACAATTGTAATACATGTTCACGTTTTCTCAAACATGACGGAATACGAACAATATTTAGGATGTTTGGTTTCATTATCAACTTTACATCACGTAAGTTTAAGATTATAATTCACTACATCTTTTATCAGGTATTAAATTATCTGTAAACTTTGAGATGTATAGGCCTACAATGTCCATATCATTGGATAAGAGACATATTTGTTACATGTAACTGACCTCATTGGTTAGAGTGGGCGTGGGTCTCTTGAAACAATTCCAATTCATACCCTACCAGGGATTTGTCCCAAGCAGCTATAAAATTTGAATTTCAAACACAGGAAGTATATTACTGAGGAAGTCAATGACTGTGAAAGAAAACAAAACGTAAAACCAGACCGTCAAATCTTGCAGCTGAGGTCATATTTTATCCGTAAACGTTAATTAAAAATTGAATCTGCTTGACAGTGATGGTAAACTTTAATTATTTACAAATTAATTAAGGCTAAATGATGACGCTGTCAATGCCCAACATGCATCACGAGCTGTTGTACACAACCAAATTGATTGTCTGATTGTCCAAGGGATGTAATCTCAGTTTGTAATTACAGTGTGGCTGAAGTCCTTGTTTCGCCGTAAAACACTTGTAGTAAAGAAGAACTGATGGTAAGTTGAACGTTTTTGTATAATGTTGAACGTGCTTCAAAATCGTTCAGACTGGAACATTTAAAACATATAAGAGTATAATTGCAAACCTATATTCAATCCGTTCAATCCGATGAGGGGCGTTTTACACAGGCAACAGCTGGCGCTGGTTAGCAAAGTTACCAGGGAAGAATTGTCGCTTTATAATCGCACCGTGCATGAGCTGTTGAGGGCACGTGTTGTTAGACCACTGTTGGCGAAAGGGCAGCGATAGCGTGTCGCGTATTGAGTATTTTGCAGTTGATGTGCGTACACGCGCAATATCTCCAGCAATCATTGGCTGGTAGAAGTACACACACGCTAAGTACCATAACATACGCACATAAAGTGTACGCACAACGCTCATATGATGCCAACGTGGCTATCATCAAGACACTGTGTGCAAATTCACCGCTAGAGGGCTACGGTGTGCACTGAGCGGATAGTACTTCTGCACTGAATATATTGCGTGAATTTTCTCTGAGCTAGGATTTTAAGGAAGGAGCACTGTTATGCAATTGTCAGATTAAACTATTGTGTTTTTGTATACACAACGTTAATGGAACTGCCGCATGTGTTAAGCAAAAAAAATTAAAAGAATGCGAAAAACCTATACAAAACGAATGCGTTTACTGATTTAAATTAGCAGTAAACGGCCTCCCCAATTATCCATATATATATATATATATATATATATATATATATATATACATACATATACACATACATATATATATATATATATATATATATATATATATATATATATATATATATATATACATACTAGGGCCTATAGTAAAATAAGCTGTGGGTTAACTGTTTTGTTTAGCTAGTTTTCTCTGTATTCTATTTTAGTTGCAACTGCTGAATTATTTCATGTAATATTTTTGTTAAATAAAACACCCATTGAAATTATCAATAGCGCCTAATGATTCATTAAAATAAGTATGTCCCCGTACATCCTGCCTTTTTTTATGTTTTATAAAAAAATTACGGGGGGCAAGTTTGTTGGGGGCGAGTTTGTCAGGGGGCGAAATATGTGAGGGGCGAGTCTGTGAGGGACGAGTTTGTGGGGGGGGGGCGAGTTTGTACCAACAGGGGGAGAGTTTGTAAGGGGCGAGTTTGTAAGGCCTAAGGGGCGAGTTTGTAAGGGGCGATTTTGCGAGGAGCGAGTTTGCGAGGGGCGAGTTGACTGCATACAAAATATAGACCGTTAGTATTAAATTAGCTTTCATTTGACACCAAATTTGTTTTTGTCACATGCATTTAAATTTGTTGATGTCATGTCCTCTTTTGGTGCAGAATTGCCCCCATTTCAATTTGTCCACTTAAAAAGCCATTACACACATACTATTGGTAAAGTGTCTGTAGCCTAATTGTAAATTTATGCTTCCATGCCTTGTAAGAATCAAGAGATATGTAATAAAACCAACCTGTGAAAGTTTCAGCTCCTTCGTTATTTCTTTTAGTTTACGAGAAACAGTAAAAATGCATTCAGTAGTCAGTATTTTTGTTTTCATTCTAATGTCTGGCCGGAGTTTTCGTCTCTTATTTCACTAATTATAGACTTTATGCGTTGACGTCATCACGCCGTCATCTTAAGGTAAAACGATGATGAAACAATAATAATAATAATAATAATAATAATAATAATAATGTGTGGACTTATATAGCGCACGTATCCACCAACTGAGTGGTGCTCAAGGTGCATTATATTATTACCCCTGCTCATAAGGCTCATAAATCATTCCTGAAACCATCTCAGCTCCCTGGGGAGTATGCAGCTCAATTGCTGCCATTACAGCGCATATATGGCTAATCAACCAACTCTGCCCTCACAGGTACCCATTTAACCCCTGGGTGGAGAGAAGCAATTATGGTTAAGTGTCTTGCTCAAGGACACAAATGTCACGGCCGGGATTCGAACCCACATTCTGCTGCTAACACCCGAACTTGAGTCCGGTAAGCTAGACCGCTCGGCCACGACACCCCACAATGGAAAACGTTATATACACGCGCAGCACACAGATTGGGCCAATGAGCAACCTTCTTTTGACCTCTAGCCAAGGGCGCCCCACTCAAATGACGTCATAAGGTCTATTCGAAAACACATCATCAGGCATAGCCTAGGCCTAAATGTTTCAAGGAAAGCTTTCTACCATCGTTATCTTTATACCATGTATTATGTGTAAATCTGTGAACATTTTTGTCTTACGGCTGCTAGTACTAGCACGTCAATGTTGTCCAGGCCGATGTTAAATTACACTACTACTGAGTAGTCTATAGATCTTATGCACATGACGTCATTTGAGCAGGGCGCCCTCGGCTAGAGGTCAAAAGAAGGTTGCTCATTGGCCCAATCTGTGCACCGCGCGTGTATAGATGTGCGTTTTCCATTGTTTCATCATTGTTTTACCTCTAAGATGGCGGCGTGATGACGTCAACGCATAAGGTCTATAGGCCTAACGTTAGTACTACTAGTAGCCTACTAGTAGGCACGTCAAACACACCGTTTTACCCCACTAGACAAGGCGTAACAACATGAAAATTTGCAATTTTTGTGTTGATATTTAGAGACTTTAAGCATAAGAAAGCAGCTTATTTTTGATATCATAAAAACATCTAATCCTTTATTTACTAGAATGCGAAAGCAAAATTTGAAAATATTTTTAAAATACACGATAAATAGCATTCTGAATAAAGCCTGCTTTGCAAGGAACTGATTTCTACGTGCGCGTTATCGATAGGCGAGTCGGGGGGTGCAGAAAACATCGATGAAAATCCGTTGAACATATTTTAAAAACAATGCCAATTTCGCAAAACGCGGCACCATAAACCGAAAGTACGAACGATAATCCATCCCCACATGAACTCGGAATGAAATCAGATGTCATTTTCCAGTAGATAATACGAGATATAATCGCACGTTTTTCTTCAGACGAAAGCAATTTTTCAAGACCGCCACGGTAACGCGGAGTCACACACACGATGTAGTTGACCGAGCGAGAGAGATCTACGATCACTCGTTAAAAGTGTCGGATTTTCTCCCGAAAATCAACATGAAATTGCCAGGATTTTGGACGAAGATGGTGATTACAATTTCCTCAACATTAACATATGTTATAAAGTGGAATTTATTTGTAAATACATTAGTTCTTTTTGTCTCAATTTATCGCTATTTTAATCCGAAGATTTGAAAGAAATGCCGATTCGGTGCGTGCATGCTGCATGAACTATAGCGTTTGCAATACGATTGTAATGCGCATGTGCAGTAGGCTACTTGTGGTGTGAGGATTGCATGCATAGCGTCTGCAATGTGATCATGCAGCGCATGTGCAGTAGGGCACTTTTTTTGTATAAACAATGGGGAAGAAAACACAGTGCACAAATCAATGGGGAAACTGCAAATCAATTTTAACTTTTTACTTTTTCATGCAATTTGCCCCCAAAAGCAACTTTACAGATTATTAAATGTGGAGATAAGAGCTATGATAAAGTTAAAATATATGATTTTGTTTTTTTAAGTTTGAAGGATTTAAAAAAAATATTCACTGGCCTCACACAGAAATTTACTTTAAAAAAAAAAAAATTTTAAATTTAAAAAAAGGCAAAAATCGGTGAAAATTCATACTTTTTGACTGGATCATGCACAGCATTTGCTTTGAAGTGGGACTGGGACAATGGAGATTTGAAATTATTGTCAAGATTTATAAATTATTGTCTTTATTTATAACGTTATGCATATATAATTAGCTTATTGAAAAACATGGCTTTTGACCCTAAATTACCTGTGAGATTATTATAATTGTTTTTCTTTTACTTTGAGTATATTGGTATCCAAATGTTTACTCACTGACCAAATTTGAGTGGAATAGCATTGACAGAACTTAACTTATGACATTTTTGCATATTTAATTAACCAGACTAGTCTCCAGAGCAAAAAAAACAGGAAAATTTGGTGTTTAAGCCCAAATTTATGCCAGTGTTACACAACAACCATTAATGTTCTCAGCTTGGAACACATTTATACTTTAATTAATGTGAGTAACAAAGACTCAGAATATGCAAAATGATTCACAAGATCCTCTACAATCATTATGAAAAGGATACTTAAAATATGCAAATTTTGAGAATTTACTGTGATTTCGGCTTAAAAAAGGCCCGTTTTGGCACTTTAAGGCTTTTTTAGTGAGCTATATCTTCGACTTCATAATGTGATGTAGGACCTAGGCTACCTATCCTCTGGGGAAAAAACCCACTGATATGACAAATATAGGCAACATACATACAAGAAAAGGTGAACTGAGATGCTTGATAGGTGTAAATAAAATAAATGAGATGGTATAAAAACATTTTTTGTTTATTGTTGCTTTTTTGACATTTGTTGTCTAGGGAAACAGCACATTCTGAAATCTTTATCGGACCATAACTTGGTAACGCCTTGACCAATTTTTTAAATGAAAAGTAAGTAAGACTAATTGCGGTGACACCATGTGGAATCTCAATCTCAAAATTAAAAGTGTTCTGTAATCTACTCACCAAGCCCTTTAAGAAAAATTCCAACATAACTTCCTATAAGCAATTTAAAAATTTTCATTGTCCCCCCTACTAGTAGGCCTAGTACTAGTAGTACTACAAGCTAGGTATAGGCCTAGTACTTACTGTACTAGTTGCCGCCTAGCTAGGTATAGGCCTGTACTACTTACTAGGCCTATTTACTACATATATGCCTACTGCAGTGTCAGGGCCCGGCCTAGACTAGGCCTGGGCATTCACCATATTTGTAGATTTATTTGCCATCGGAACCTTGTCTGATAACGTCATCGGGCATAATAATTAATACGCCTTTGTGAAAAAGGGAAATAATCATAAACCTACGTTTTTCATAAACTTACTGCCATCGGCCATCGGCGACCAGAGCCACCGTAGCGCAGATATCCGTACCGCACCAAACATCAAGATTTTTAAGGAGTCACTTGACAACATTGACCTTAAGTTAAAGAACTAATTGAACCGAGCTCATTTTAATAATATTTAATTCTGCTGCACACCTGACCCAACCCACGTATGTGACAACCAGCTCTGCCTCTGGTGTCGTGGTGATTGTACATGACGGATACAGACAGTATACAGACCGACAGTACAGTACAGTGCGCGCACCGATGTCAAAAAAGATGGCGGCTGCTGGCACGAGTCGCGTCCAGATCAGATCAGATATCGCGTGCGTGGCGCGCGAAATCGAATGCATGCTTTCCCTAAAATTATGTACAGTCCAATGCGCGTGTGTACACCAGTGACAAACTGGTACTTCATCACCAGTCTCGCTGACAGAATTCCAAATTTCGGCTACGAAAAAGACGGATTTATGGTTTACGTAAGAAATAAAAATGCTTATTTGCAAAAAAAGTCACTCTTAATGTAAGAAGTTTCTCAGTGCTTTTGCAGTCAGATATAATGCTTTGAACACGGTTAAAATTGGATTTTTATGGTGGTCGCACTATGGTCGCGTTTTTATGTATGCTCATATCATGCTGAAAAAATCGTAAATTTCAAGGTC
Source organism: Zoroaster sp. YZ-2022 (assembly GCA_029582265.1). Taxonomy (NCBI): domain Eukaryota; kingdom Metazoa; phylum Echinodermata; class Asteroidea; order Forcipulatida; family Zoroasteridae; genus Zoroaster; species Zoroaster sp. YZ-2022. Next base: position 83,511,387 of record CM055816.1, read on the forward strand.
AATTATCAGACTAATTTCTAACAAAATTTGAACGAATTTTTGCTGTAAGAAAGAAAACTCATTAATTTGTCTGAATACTGATCAATTTATAATTTAAATTCACCCACATCGTTTTTAAATGCTCCTGCGTTACGACGACCGGTTCTCGGTCGCCATAACGCTTACTTGTACAACACGTAAGCTATGGGGCGACCATCGGTCATCGTAAGTACGGATCTATAAATATATATATATATATATATATATATATATATATATATATATATATATATATATATAGATCCGTACTTACGATTATGGTCGCCCTATAGCTTACGTGTTGTACAAGTAAGCGTTATGGCGACCGAGAACCGGTCGTCGTAACGCAGGAGCATTTAAAAACGATGTGGGTGAATTTAAATTATAAATTGAACAGTATTCGGACAAAATAATGAGTTTTCTTTCTTACAGCAAAAATTCGTTCAAATTTTGTTAGAAATTAGTCTGATAATTAACCTTGAAATTTACGATTTTTTTCAGCATCATATGAGCATACATAAAAACGCGACCATAGTGCGACCACCATAAAAATCCAATTTTAACCGTGTTCAAAGCATTATATCTGACTGCAAAAGCACTGAGAAACTTCTTACATTAAGAGTGACTTATTTTGCAAATAGGCACTTTTATTTTTTACGCAAACCATAAATCTGTCTTTTTCGTAGTAACTTATCGCCTAAAATTTTGGAATTCTGTTTATATCATCAGCGACTGAAGTACCAGTTTGTCACTGGTGTACACACGTGCATTGGACTGCACATAATTCTAGGGAAAAGCTGAAGCGCGAGTTGCTGCAGCATGCAGCATGCATTCGATTTTAAAAAAGATGGCCGCGGCTGGCACGAGTCTGTCGTCGCAGAGCGCGCGAAATCGAATGCTTGTATGGCGACACATCTCAGCAAAAGTTTTCTTTCCCTTGCAGTTTGACCATGAGACTGAGAAACCAGACAGGAGCAGGGCCCACTCCTTTTGGAGAAGCCAAATTATATGGCATGCTTGGCAACGATCAAGATGGCTTTGAAGTACGCCATATTGACGAAACTATAGGTAGGCCTAAGTGTACCAGTATTCACTTGTAACATGGTGAATGTGTTTTATTTAGTGGCAGAGTTGTTTTGTTTGAATCAAAACTTAAAAACAGTCAAACAAAAATGCATAAATTAGCTTCCATAGCAGTGCTGCCGCCAAATTGCTGAACCGAACTAAAATTTGTCGAACATAGCCTTCTCAGGCAAACTGAACTGAACTTGCTTAGTTTGGATGTTCGGTAGGCCTAACACAATTTTTATTGCATCATTTTGTTTTTATTTGCACAATCAAAACAACCTAAAATTTTGCCGCAAAATTTACTTCTTACATTATTTCAGACTGAAAGTACCAACTTAAAATGACACAAAATTCATGTACATGTACGAGCGGGCTCAAATAATGCTGCAACACGATCCACATTTCTGCTCGCATGGTGGATCTGTGCTGGAGCAAGCGACCACGTGCGCATGGCATCGAAAATTTGCCAAAAATCATGCAGCTCAAATATTACGAGTCTGAGTTTCAGTGCTTGGAAAAATAGATGGAAATAAAAATCATACGTACACAGAACAGAAAGCTTCCAGTTTTGTGAAATTACTTGCTGAATTCTTCATTATGAGATTGTTTCAAAAATATTTGCTTGATAGTATTTCACGCTGTCGATGTTGTTGCCCAGTTAGCTGGTTATTAGCATCTTTATTTTGAGGAAACCAGTCTGTATGTTTGGCATGCGTGGTAGTTCAAGCAAGAAAACTGTTCAATCAATGCCGCGTTGACTCGTCAGGGAAAACTTTGTTCTGCAATGCTTTGTGTGTGGTCTAAATTACCATTGATGTGTTTTGAAGTTGCTTTTTCTCGTTGCCGTCTTATCATGTAGGGTATGGTGTATTTACCCAAAAAAGGTTTAAAGCAGGCAGCTTCCTCCTTGAATACCGAGGGGATCTGATTTCCCATAAGGAAGGCCTAAGGCGAGAAAAGACATACAAAGATTGCCAAGGCAGTTTTCTATTCTTTTTTAAGGATGGAAACAACGGAAATAAGTGGTAAGTGATAATTTTATCATGTGTAACCCGAAAAACCATATTGTAGATATTTGTCACACTGATGGAATGCATTGTATAGTTCCCAAATGCTGTAAGATGTATTTAACAAGTTTCTTCCCACGTACTGCTTCACTTTAGAATTCCCTTCCTTCATCTTGTTTCCCTGTTGCATACAATCCTTTCAAGTTCAAGCGTAATGTCAACAGGTTTCTCTTAACTTGACTAATTTTCTTGTTAGCCCTCACCTTGAGTGGCCTTTTGGCCTTGCGATGGGCGACTTACATAAACAAAATAAAAACATATAAAAAACCTGTATGTCCATGTAGGCAGTCTACTCACTATATACCACTTCATGGCAGGGTTCTCCCCACGTACAAGCTAGCGTATCGGCCCCGATATGCAAGAATTTTGGCTGATTCACTGCCAAAATTGCCGATACGCACTTTTTTCACCCGATACGCACCTTTTCTTTTAATACATGTACCTTTATTGTTGGTAGCGAAAACGATCACATTGTCATGTCACAGTTTTAGTGGTCCAGGGAAATTTCGTTTGCAGGCCTACATCGAACACGTAATTTGTTTACATGTCAACATGTGTATTGTATCGTTACATACACAGCGCATCCACTGGAATTCACATCACAGAAAACATGAATGCAGGCTATACTGTCCATCCATCGCGTATCGCCGCCATATTTATACGACGATTCACTTAGGAAACCGATTCCCTTTCCCAGACTCATTAGAAAGGCACCTCATTTCTAAAGACGGGCACCAGTGAAACCACAGAAATATCGACCCCCAAAAATATGAATATGTAACATAATGAACATATTCATAACACTTAATCAAACAGCCAATGAAAAAAATATAAATATTGGTACTATGCAAATTTATCCAATGCGGAAATGGCACGTGATACTGGACTTGAATAACTATGAACACGCGCACATTGCATGCATTGCACACACAGTCTACAGCTGACTGCGCAGCGGACCCTGTGTATGTACATGTACGAATTGTACATGTATGAATTATACATGTACATGTACATTGCACATGGAGGGGAATTCCCTTTTAAAACTTTGTATCAACAATTCTTGTTTATGGGATCGGGAGTATAACGTTATGTCTTTCAATGTGTAACTAATGGATTTATAACGAAGCTGCCCGCAAATGGTCGGCTGGCCGTGAACGAGACGTGACTGCTTGCAGAGTGTGCACTATGCTGTGATGATGGCGGCGTCTGGTGGTGGATAGTAAGCAACTTGTTGGCTTGATTGCGCGGCATATAGCCGCTAAATAACATAAATATTTATTTTAAAAAATGGGCCAAAATCAGTGTTTTTATCTAGTTTTTTGGTACAGAACAGACTACAGGAAATGTATTTAAATCAGAAGCAACTTTTTCGTTCAAAATGGGCGGGCGGGTATTAACCAGTTCGTGTCGGAGGCCGTGTATACACGCAATTTTTTTTGGACAGCGGAACGGAGAGCGTCTAAACACGCCACAGGATTCTCGGGAATATTTGTATAGATTCCCGGTCGACGTGGCAACGAGCCATAAGCATACGGTGGAAGACGCGGTCTCCCCGGTCACGCTCTGGTGAGCACCATTGGTCGTGTTTGTGCGGTAAAAATAAACCCGCCACGGGGTTCGGAAAAACTGTTTTATTCCCGGTGCGAACTGGTTAAATGGATGCTCCACCATGCGATGCCTCAATCTTATAGCCTATTATTTATATTATTTAAAAACAATTATATCTTCATATAACTTTCACATTAAGGTTTAAATAAAATTGATAACTGATTTAAAACTACATGTGTCAGTTTAAATATTTGTGCAGAAAATGTAAAATAGTGGTCACTGACTAATGAGGCTTTTTGGTACATGTACATTAGAGTGTGGAAAAAATGTATGACTGAAAATAATTTCTAAAACCTCCTGGAATCTCCTAAAATGCACCAGAATGCACCAGAGAGCATCTAAAACTAAAAACTTTCCCACAGCCCTTAAGCGGGCTCCGGCACCACGATGTGAAGGGCTTCGCGCTACGCGCTCGCAGATTTAATCTAAAAAACCCACAGTTTTAAAAAATCCTGGGGAGAACTCTGCATGGTGCACCAATACCTAAGTATGTGTATCCTAGCATGTTCATGAACTGCATGACGGCATGTGCTCAACCACCGGTGCATGTATACCTTTTTGAAGCCAATTAAATTAATGTTATACCAGTGTACATCACAAATTAATTTGACATGTAACCAATTTCTGCAAAAGCAGACCTCATTCTGAAACACTTTTTCAAGCGCCTCAACATTTTAACACTTCTTGGTAATTTGTGCATTTCTATTTTTTTCTGTACACTTGACAGTATTGATGCTACTGAATCCGAGGGGAAAGGGTGCATGGTCAATGATGCCACTTTCCCTCACAACAACTGTAAAGTAATGACTTTTCATGGGTGTGTCGATGGCAAGACCAGGTTGTGCCTGTTTGCCATTAAGGACATAGACATTGGTTCCGAACTGCGGTTCGATTATGGCGTCACCAATCTGCCTTGGCGCAAAAAGGTACATGTATATTTCCAATTTTGCTGTATCTTTGCTCAAAATTAATGGTATTTCTCATTTCTGATATCCCATTGCTGCTGCTGCTGTGGCAAATATTCCGGTTGCTTCTGTTGCCAATGATGCAGTCACTTTTTCTGTTGTCTCCACTGCTGTTCATGCTGCATAGCCAAAGAGACGGATTGTTTACCCAAGCCAAAGGCTCTAAATGTTGGAAACATTATAGTAAGGCAACCTGGAATCATGACGGGCTTGGGAGATAGAGGTGGACCCCCCACTTAACCCCCAACCTCCCACATAACCCCCACCTCCATTTTTTGCTTCAATAAATTTGATGTCACATTTCTCTTGCTGGGACCCAGCAAATGGCTCGTAACAGCGACCTCTTTTGCTCAATTCTGGCTTAGTTTTTGCATGTGTTTGTAATTATTCATAATGTATTGCAGTACTCGCATGCAGATTTACATTGCGTACCCACTGTGGACATACATTTCTTTGTTCATCGAACATACATAAACCCGTAGTTCATTTCGTTTTTTGTTTTTCAATTTCTTTGTTTTTTATATCCTTTGTTTATTTTACATTTTTTATTTTCTTATTATTTTTGTATTTATGTCATCAGCTGACAGTTTGTGAAACATAATGCACATTTAACATTTATTCGTTTTGACAGAAGCCACCTTACCCTGAATTAAAAGTGACACAAACACAACAGACAGCACTTAACCGGTTGTCTTTCTGTGGACTTATCATTGTAAGTATAGTATACCAATTGCTCCCAGTGGTGTAGTAAAACGAGCCGTCGGAGCTGATCCATGCAGCATTTTATTTGTCTAGGTGCGAAGCCTGTAGAGAAAACGGAATGCTTTGTAGATTACTGAGGGAGACTAGGTTTTACTACAGCATGAGATAAGACAGTCAATGTTTGTTTTATAACACCTCCCACAGATTCTGCTTGGTTTTTAGCAATAACTGGTAATCAAAATGCAATTAAACTGTATGCTACTTGAACATTTTCGTACACTTTCCACACCCCTTGACGAAATGTTTGAACCTAGCTCTGTAGCGCTAGCACAGAATAATACGCTCAACATGCAATGTGCACTGTAGTTTGTATAATTTGCATACAATACTGGTTGCCATGAGTATAGTACCTGGTTGCTAGGTGTATAGTGCTTTTGGCCATGACCATCAAGATAGCAATTTTAGCAAATGCCATGTAACTTGCTCTCGGCTAGTCAAGACACAGAATTTGTGGATGAGGTGTTATAATTATTATTGTAGAACAAAACATCCTTGATTTTTTTTTCGTGCAGATAAATGAAGAAGAAAAAAAAATGGTGGAAAACTTTTTTAAAATCGGCTACATCAAACAGTGGGTACAAGTGTAAATAGCCAGTCAGAAATTTGACAAATGGTTCATTGCAGGCAAATCATATTGATTCATTGTGCTGGCATACATCAATAACCTGCAGCCAATGCACGGCCTCTGCCTCTGCTTTCTGTAGTTACAGTGGTGCTGCTTTAACATGCATTATAAAAGCTGGTTGTTCGTATATTCTAGGGTACAAAATACTTGTTTTTTGGTTGTCAGAATATTTTGTCTGAATTGTTCTTTTTAGCCACAATCAAGTCCAAAGCAAGATGGTATGTACATGTACACTCTTTAAAAACAGGCTCAACGGTTTTACAAAAAAATTCAAATGTTTTGGACTATTCATTTTTTTTTTATTTTTTATTTGTTTATTTTTTTTTTTGGGGGGGGGGGGTGTTTTTAGCGTTTATTGTTTTGCTTTTGTGTTGGTTTTGTCTTTATTGCGATTTGCGATTAATGTTGGGATAAGAGCAGACGTAGTTCCCTGATACTCTGATGAAGTAGTCTGTGTTCTTTTGTTTTTCCATATTGTTTATTCTGATTAATATACTTTTTGTACCCATGATTTGTGGTTTAAGAAATGTTGTACAGCCCTCAGTATTTGTAATACACATTTTCATTGAGATTGTTCCCAGTTTCATTCTTTGAAAACAGGCATGATATTTTCTCAATTTAAAATCGCATTTCCAATTTGTTTGCACTCCCTAACATAATTCTAATTGTCTCGTTTTCTCACCAAGTATTTGCAAAATTTTCACTATGGCGTGCCTGCTCACAGTTGCTTGGGAAAAGTCTAGGCCTACTTCCTGCCAGAAATTCACTCTGATTGGTGAATGCCACATAAATGGAGCGCTTCAACCAATCAGATACCACATAGATTAATAGATCTATATGTAAATGTATTGGCACTGATGACATGTCACAGGGAACAAAACATTCGGCATTTTTCAATGGCATTTTAATACTTGTACATATTAAAATGCTAATTTTACATCCTGTTATTTTTTAACACCAACATTGAATTACTGTTTCATTGGTCCATTTATCTTCCTTTATTTTTGTAAGAATTAAAGGTGTTTTAAGGATTTTTCTTGAAATTCAAAAGACTACACATATGTAATTAAACTGCCTGAAAACGAGTTACCTCTTGAGGAGCTTTGCTCATTTTCTCAGTGCGTCGTTCTAAAATGTAATTTCGACACTTAAAGTATTTTGTACGTATTTGCGTAGTCAAAGTTTAAAAGTTGGTTATTGGTGGATTTACGTTTGTTATTAATTATTTTGACCAGCATGTTTTTTGCCTTTTCTTTTCAGTTTCCATTGTATATATTTTAAGTGTTTGTAATGCTTGTTTATCCAGCTGTTCCCACATGAAGATTTGTGCAGGGAAACCCCCCCCCCCCAAAAAAAAACAGACTGCCAAAACGTTAACAAGTTTTCTTAACTCCATGTTATTCTGTTATTCGGTATTGGTTTTATTTACACTTGGCAATCTGAAGACGGAACTGTTGATTTTCAGTTTTGTGACAAGTTGTAAAATGTAGATCTGCCTGTATGTTTTTGGACATAATATATTGGTCACCCTAAGGGGGCGTTATTTTAGGATGGTCGCTCTAAGGGGGATGTGTCAATCATTCGTTGATCAGAGAAGCACATGTTAATTAATCAAGGTTCCAGTGTTTGATAACGGTTATGCATGTACTATTGGTTCCACTACAGCTTATATTGTTGTATTCTGTCTCAGGGTTATTTTATTATTTTAGTAAGTTTCTGTTACCTTTCTCTACCACAAAGATCTGATGGTTTTTGCATGTAATTAATTGCCAAGGCAACCTCAAACTGTATGCAGTTGCACAAAACTAAAATTACATTTAAGATTTGAAGAAAGTAAAGCATTGCAGATAAAATTTCTTTGCAAGGCCATAATTGATTCATTGTTTTTTATTATATTATTTCATTTTATGGTGTTTTTTTGGCAGAATGTGACCTACAAAGACTACAAAGAGACATGAATGCGGCTAAATCAAATACACTTGGTAAGTATTATGCAGAATTACAGTACCTAAGATTGAATGACATTTTGTGTTTGTACAGTGTATCAGTATTTTTATTATTTAAAAGAAATATACGGTGACAAGTTAAAATTCCTTTACACAGATACGGACAGTTTCATACTCGAGATCGAAACGGAAGACGTTTATAAAGACATGGAAAAAGATGCGCATTTATACGACTTTAGTAATTATTAAAACATTTATTTTTTTATATTCCGAAGAGAATAAAAAAGTACTGGGTAAATTTAAAGATGAGACGGCTGGAATTCCTATTATTGAATATGTCGGACTAAGATCAAAAATGAAATCGATAAAAGTAGACAATAAAAACACTGAACGAATCGAAAAAGTAAAGAAACAAAACACTGAACGAATCGAAAAAGTAAAGAAACAAAACACTGAACGAATAAAAAAAAGTAGAGAAACAAAAAAACACTGAACGGCTCGAAAAAGTAGAGAATAAAAACACTGAACGAATAAAAACAGTAAAGAAACAAAACACTGAACGAATAAAAAAAGTAAAGAAACAAAACACTGAACGATTCGAAAAAGTATTGAATATAAAAGAACTAAAACCGCCAAGGGTGTTAAAAGACAAGTTTTAAAAGATGAAATTACCCACAATGACTTTAAAAGAGGTTTATTTAACGACGATACGCTTTACCACCAAATGAAATTTATTAGAAACGAGGGACATAATCTTTACACGAGAGGAGTCAATAAAAAAACGTTGAATGGGTTTGATGATAAAACATATATTTTACGAGACAAGATAAACTCGAGGAACAATTTGTAATTCTTCTCTCACAAAACTACGAGCTGGGCCCGAGTCTAAATAATACCAGATGGGTTGATTTTGAGCTTTCATAGTTGTACTTATGCTATATATTTGAATACTCCATATTATTGGATCGGTCGCGCGACGTCTCGTATCGTTTTCAGCTCACCGGGTGCGTATAAATATCTAACTGGAGCGTTAGAAGCAATTATTTTTTCATTCTTTTTAATAACTGGTGAGGCTGGTTTTTGCTCGACGAGTTGTAGTTTAATAGCATCTTTAGGTTTTAAATTTATGAGTCAAGTCGTTTCGTTGTTTAAAGCTTTTATAGCAAACGGTAATCTTTTGACTCATTCTCTCGATCCTGTATCAGTCGTCATTTCTTGCGCGTATTGATGAGAAAATAATCTTTCGGCTAAAGTTCTATTGAATCGTTCAACTATACCTTGCGCTCTATGATTACCGGCTTCGCTTCTTTGGATTTTTACATTATTTTTACTCATTAAAATTTGTACGCTCGACATAAATTCTTTACCGGGATCTACTTTTAAAATTTGCGGCCAAGTTAGTGGAGAACGTTTATAATTTTTTCAAACGCGTTACTTACTCGAGCTGCGGTTTTATCGATTAACGGTTCCGCTTCTTTGTGCCTGCTAGCTTCATCGCTTATCGTTAATACGTACTTGTATGTATTTTTACCTCTACCCACAGTATCGTGAGGAAGAAACAATAAATCTGCTTGATGGACCTCGTTTGGTTTTCTAGAATCGAATGTATTTAGGATACGGTAAATAAATTTGCCACAGCGCTTGCTTTTTTATCCACTATCGAACTAAATTTTTTGAAATTTTAGTTTCTTGAGCTAATTTGTCGATCGCTCCAAGAACTTTCCAGTATCCAATTGGACTATAATAAGCGTTTTCTAGTTTTTGTTTCGTACGTTTATCCATTTGAATATTTTATAAATATAATCATTCGGTAGAATTCACAATACTACCCGGTAATCCTTGTTTAACAGCCACGTTTGCGTCATTAGCGCCCCTCCAGTTAGAACGGTCAGTTTTAGACTGTCGTAAAAACCTAGCTTTCCTAAATCGGGTGGATTTATTTTAAATACTTTTTTAGCACCCATGCTGTATAAAACGGTTATAATTCCTACGACGGCGCCGTGATAAGCTGCGTTAGCGATTCCTTTCGTATCTATCATTGGTGTTGAAGACACATTTTATAGTATAGACAATATTATTATTTTTAATTTTTTTTTGTATTATTCCATTCTAAAAACAACAACTTCTTTTTCCATTACAGCAGCTGAAGCTTCAACCTTTATTGGCTCCGGCGGTGGTGGTGTTTGCACAAAAGTTTCTGTAGGTGACGGTGATGGTTTTTGATTAGAGTAAATAGTGTATACAAAACCTATTAAAGCTATTACTCCTTGTCCGATGTACAGCGTGTTTAGGTTTTGGTTGGGTTCTTATTTTACGTCAGCAACGCTAGCGTCTTGCGCCGAGGTAACATTCACTTTCTTTTTAAAATTTAGTTTTTTCTTTTTATTAAGTTCCGCGAGTCTTTTACCAGCCGCGACTCTGTTTGGATTTTTTATTTTAGTTGGTGTTTTCGTTATACTGACGTCTCTATCAGCGTCTCTGCTTGCTTCTCGTTCTGCTCCATCGTCTTTATTAATTAGACAAAAATCTTTTCTTTTTAAATGTTTCGCCGTAATTAGCGTTGCTGAGATTGGTGCTAAGATTTTTCCGTAATTGTAGTATATTTCGCATAATACGCTTGAAAGAGCGCTCGAAATAAGCGGGTGTTTTTCGAAATAATGTAATTAAGTTTTCTTCGTTGTCGATCGTAAACTCGTATCCCATCTGTTACATACACACACAAACCGCAAGTGTTAGATCTGTGCGTGACCGCGTGTTGACCCCAAAGGGGGCGGTATTATGTTTACGGGTTATGAATAGAACGTTCTGGAAGTTTCTTTTGGAAAATGATGTAATTTTCAGAAATTTCTAGAAGTGCAGTGAAGAAGAAATCTCTAGTATTTTCTAGAAGGGATTAAAAACTATAAATACGGGCTGGTAGAAGATTTTAAACAGGACTTGAGCAAACCAAGACATCGGTAAACAGGACTTGATGAGACTATATCGATACTTCAGGGTACACCCACTAGGACCTGTGATGTCGCTTACGACTCGTCTGTGGAGTGTTTTGAGAAATTTCGTCTTCATACGACGATATTACTTCACCATCGTATCTCACCACAATGTAGTAATAACCGCAAGGGATATGTTCATCCTTTATAATAATACATTCAAAGTCTGCGAATATCTCATAAGGAACTTTTATCATTTTTATTATAATTTTTAAATTTCATAATATTATTAACTCCATTTTTTAGGCATCATGATCTTACACGGTGCGTACTCTGAATCAAAGCAATAAATGTTATGAGCTTCTAACAAGTCTTTTCTCGTATAACCATGAAAACATTTCAAACAATAATATGTTTCGTAACACCTTTTTGTTTGATGCGAAAGTAATCGACTTATATTCTTAATCCATACGTATTGAGATATAGTTTCCTTGTTGTTGTCAAGAAATTTACGAATCAATAATACATTTATATGTGGTTTATCCTCCTTATTTTCCTTTTGATTAATTCGTAAATGAAAAATCGAATCTTTTTTATCTTCTTCGTAACTTAAAATGTTTATTATCAAATTATTTTGCTTTTCTATTTTTTCGATTTGTTTCAAATCAAACGGAAAATTAATACCATCAAAATGTAATCCATCTTCCATCGGGTAGGTAGACAGTCTGTTTGGATTTGTTATTATTATTTTATTTTCTAGCACTTTATTTTCTTTTTCTATCTTGGTAAAAAATAATCCACAACGTAATGCATATCGTATGCACTTATCGTCATCGTTTTTGATGTTGATACATGCTTCTTTATTTTTTATCCATTTTGGTAGTTCAATAAATTCACCACCCCTAAAATGAGGACTTTTACAAATATAATAATCTAATCTTACAATACGATCTATGTCAAAATTTGAAACAACTATCCATTGTTCTATTTTATTTTTGGTTATACCGTAAGCTCGCGATAAAGCTGTTTCAATCTCGTAATCATTGTTCATTTCATAACTTCTATGATTAAAATGACCTGTTTTAGTTACCGTAGTACCGTCTGTTTGAATTTGTTAAAATTCAACTATTAATATTATCTGAAACTTTGCTCCTCTAAATTCACGCCTATCTAAAGTCAACTTTTACATCTTCTAAAAATATATTTACATCTTTTTCTTTGCTATGATTAAATGGAACGATCATTCATCGTTCGCGAAAATTTCTTCCACAATTAAAAACAACTTTGTCAAATTTTAACTCTTCTTCCTCACCGCGAAACATTTTAATATTATTGATGTATTTTTATTAAACGTCTTCCTCTCCCGCTACCACGTTCAGGTAACTCAATATTTTCACCCGATATAAGCTCTCTTAATTCTGATAAATTTAATTTATATAATGGCTTTTGTTTATTTCGTTTTTTATGCTTTTTTACCGCCTCGTACCAAGAACGTTTATTTAATTTATTCGTTCTTCTATCTCTCACAACTATTAATGGTGTGTGTACTCTAGCATAATTCTTCAATTCTGATAACCTCCATTTCGATAAATATTTTCCTTCCATCTTTTATCTATTCACCAACATAATCTTAAATCGTTTTTTCGCATTTTTTTAATCAATATCTTTTTTTCACATCAAATTTCATCTCATTTAATAAATATATCATCCATCTCTAATTCCATTCAAATTTATATTTAATCACATCTTTACATCTTCTCCTACTACTATCCAACACATACAAAACATACATACAAACACACACATCAAAATATCAAAAAAATACATTTTTCATATAATCTGTGTTCGGATCAGGGATTACATACTACTCATTAGTTTTGGAAAACGGAATGTTACAAAATACATTAAGTCTTCTTGAAGTGGTTAGCATTACTTGATCAACCAACAATAATTATATCTACCCCTGATGAAGTGTTATTTTTTATCCTGCCTCAAAGGTCTTTTAATAAAAGTTTGTAAACTACACAAGGGGAATGACTGACAGCTCCATTGTTGTCTAAAACTGGCTGCTGTCTTGGTTGGCAAAACATCAAAGGATTTTCTAGTGGTCCTCTCCAGCTCCAGATCAACTCTGGTATTTGATGCAGAAATCGCCGATCCTAATCACAATGGGAGGTGAAATCCCTTTGTAGGGAGTCTACAGAGACGGCCAGCCCGCCAGTCTGCGGACAAGGCAGAGTCGGCCTACTCAGCTGACTTAATGGGAATTAAAATATCAAGGGACCTTTTTTTAAGTACCGTAAATTGTTATGCTAAACAAGGCGGACTGGCTGGATCCAAGTTCGGTTACTACAGGGCGACTAAAAAAAAAGGTAATCCACAAATAATGGGTTAATATGACCAGGTTATGAGGTTTATGATTATAAACATGATTGCATCATGAGGTAGGAGCTATTAGCTTTCCATTGATACCATCCTTGCATTCATGCGATCACACATCACTGAGCACCATTGTCTTGAAAATGGAACATCAAATTCCAAAATGTGCAGGTTGGTGAATAATGGGCCCAATGGGCAAACATCCAGAGGAATTGGGCTCATATCCAAACAGAGACAAGATACGCAGGTTACAGGACACACATTTAAATGACTGAAAGAAAACATATTTTATTCATGATAATGATTTTATTTGATAAGATCAAATAAAAGTCAACATTCTGCGCAATGACCCAGCTATGGTGAGAAGAGCTGTGCAAGACATGCATCGTTGCTGTGGACTTTGTGTGGAGAGAGGAGGTGGACATGTGGAAGGTGTTGGTGCCTAAAGGGTTAATGATCTTATCAAATAAAATCATTATCATGAATAAGATATGTTTTCTTTCAATCATTTAAATGTGTGTACTGTAACCTACGTATCTTGTCTCTGTTTGGATATGAGCCCAATTCCTCTGGATGTTTGCCCATTGGGCCCATTATTCACCAACCTGCACATTTTGGAATTTGATGTTCCATTTTCAAGACAATGGTGCTCAGTGATGTGTGATCGCATGAATGCAAGGATGGTATCAATGGAAAGCTAATAGTCCCTACCTCATGATGCAATCATGTTTATAATCATAAACCTCATAACCTGGTCATATTAACCCATTATTTGTGGATTACCTTTTTATTGAGTCGCCCTGTATAGGGAAGTCTTTTGTTCAATAAAGTAGGCAGGCTCTGCAGCCATTAGGCAGACAGTCATTATTGAGGACGTCCCTAGGAATGTTTGGGCGGGGCTAGAGCAAAACGCGAGGTGACTGGGGGCTATATAAACCCGGCTTCAAGTTGACATATGCAAACACGAGAAAGCGAACGTCTTGAAGACATCCAACCGAAGACAGGGCCCACGGACAAACTTGAAGACCACAAAATGGCATTCGCTTTGGTGATTGCGATTGCCTGTCTGGCTTTTAGTGTCAACGAAAAAGGTGCGTGCTAATAATTATTAATCTGAACTAATGACTTGTTTAAAAGGGAAATAATATTTTTATACCACTGTTAAACTCCCATTCCATTCTGATGTGTCTTATTTCATGTGAATAAAGATATATCAAGCAAGTATAATATCGCATCAAAAGTCTATTTAAAACCAGTTAGCGTCGGAGTTGCCTATTATAGTATAACAAAATAAATACAATTGGATTTTTTTATTTATACATGGAATGAGAGTTCTTTGAAACTGTGCATTCAAATCACTCCTAACCATATTGCATCATGATTACTAGGCTAGTATTTGCCCAAAACTCACAAAAAAAAAATTACTCCAAAATTTGGTATTCAAAATGTCCGCCATTTTCAGGGGATTCAAAAAGAAAAATTTTAACCACCAAAAATAATGCCCAGATCATCGGCATTCAAATTGTATATAACTTACTCATATCTCGACAAATTTCACAAAATATTTTACAAGATTTAAACTTAGTCAAAAAAAGAAGGTAAAACAGTGCCGAGTTTAAAGGGTTTTACAGAGCTATATTACGAACAAGCCTTTTTGGAGTGTAAAACCCACTCTGATTTGAGTGAAAAGTCCAGTGTTACATCCCCGATGTTGCCACAACTCACAATGACCGCACTGAAATGCTTGCTGATTTAATAAACGAACGGCCTTGCCACATTCGATGCAGGGGAACTTGGGTGCCATTTATAAGATTCAGGGGAATTATTTGCATGATTTTATTCTACCAATCACATTTAAGGTTTAATAAAAAACTCAATCCATTCAGTTTGTTCAAGCGCAGCACCTCCACTAACGCTTAATCAGCCAACGCGTTGCCTCGAGCGCGGTTAAGTGTAAACAACTTGTACCTCCATTAACACAAAATGGTGAACGTAATGATGCATTGTTACCGAGATGCCCATCATGATGTCCAAACAAGGTATTACTATTATCCAGCATTGCGTCCCTCAACGTAGGACGCCTTTGAAGACGTCCTTAATCTTTTTGCGTATAAAATATATATTAATACTGCGTGGGTACGAGTTGACCTGGGTACGAGTTGACCCGACACCAAAAGGCCAGCAATTCACTCTTTATACACTACCAATTTTACTCTTTTAACCAATCAAAACACTTGTCCGCCATATATCTCTTTAAAACAGTGGTTTTTCACTCTTTAACATTAAGAAAGTACAATTACCGAATTATAATCTAAAAACTTACTTGATGTGAAGTTGGTGATAGTACCAAACACCCTGAGATTTACGCCTTGAAAAAACTGGAAATGTACATAATTTGTACAGCAGTGATCTTTTTTTCCACATTGGAATGCGTGGCAAGGAGTGTATTTTCATGTACTTTCACATGGTTTCTATAACACATTTCATTCTTATAAAATATGGATGCATTTGATACACATTCCCAATTGGTGTCTAGTCTTATTGTGTTGTATTCAGTAGTTATTGCACGAACAAAGATTGCATCATGTTCTGCCTCCGGCTTTAATAATTAAGTAATTTTTCTGATTTCAATTTAGTTGCTGGCTGTGAGGTTTGTCAGGATGGTCAGTGGGCTTGTGATTACTGTGAGGGCACTGTTACCCTGATAAAAGAGATCATTGAAAATAATGATGTCCAGGTAATGGCCACACTGCATTTCCTGTTCGTTTTATATATAAATAACGGCAAAAGAAACGTCGCCCCTAAATTTTGATAAGTCTGAGAACGTGTTTAGCTTATGTGTCCTCGGACGTCATGCATGACGAATTTTGAGGTCAACCAAATTTGCCACATTGTGTTCGTGTTACACTCCATCTCATAATCTTCATTAAACAAATTATATTAATTATAAAATGAAAATAATAAATATTTTTAGGGGTGACGTGTCTTTTGCTGTAATGTATATTATTATACATTTTTTATTAACCACAAAATTAATTTAGAAGGAAAGCATTTCTATATAATAGTAATTCAGTTATGAAGATTTTTAAATATTTTTTAAAGGAAAATAGTCTAATTCATTTTTAGTATACAAATGTGTACTGCAAACACAAATTCCCATCCTGGACATGCTGACTGGCCAATAGAAGGGCGGGTGAGTACTTGGGGGGGGGGGGGGGTCAATCACAACGGGTATGAGGTTAGAATGAGAAGTGTTTTTACTTAACCGAAGTTAGTGTAAAACAGTGTGTTGTTAAATTATATTTGTTGAGATTTCCAAAAGGGTACAGTGGCTATAGTAATAATAATAATAATGCATTTATAATGCGCCGTCTATCTAGGCATGCCTATTCCGAGGCGCAACAAGTAACACAGCAAAAATGTGAACATTATAGAAAGTATATATGTATGTATGTATGTATGTATGTACATGTATAGGCCTACATATGCATACATGCACATACCATAATACACGCATATACACATATTTAATATTTAATGTTGAATATTAATTAAAGATAAATATATGTAAAACAAAACGTACGTGTATTACATTACATACATATTCAAAAAAAGTGCCACGGTTTAGTGCTTTGATTTGTGTTCTGATGGCTGACTCGTCAGAATGTGGGTTACAATCTTGACCGCGACCATGGTACCTCTCATTGATCAAGACACTTTACCACAATTGTTTCTCTCCACCCAGGAGTACATGGGTACCTCTGAGGGGCAGATCAGAATTGGTTGCTTGTTTTGATAAGTCCTACATGCTCCAAAACGGATCCAATTGAGCTGTATGCTTCCCCCAGGGAGCTGAGACGGTTTCAGAAAAGATTTATGAGCCTGATTAGCAGGGGATATTATTTAGGCGTCTTGAGCACCAGTTTAATAGATACATGAGCTATATAAATACACAGTATTATTATAAATCCTTTGAAAACCTGCACAAAACTGCCTGGGGTGTTACAGCATTGTTCATATTGGGTAAGGCACTAAAAAAATAAGCATTCCCAAAATAACTTTGGAACCATCCACATGTGTTATTTTATGTACCCAAGGTTTTGAAAGGGTAGTATGAAGTTCAAGTTATATAATATACAAATCCATCTATGAATGTTTCAGCGAAACCGGTCCATAAATTACGAAGAAACTGTTAACATTTAAATCACATTTTATCACTAATTAGTATCAATAGACGGGGCAGCATGCTTCTCTATGCTTTCAGAAAATACACTAATTAGTAGGAAAATGTTTGTATTTTCATCTAAAATAATTACTTATTACATAATTGATTCTTTTCCTCCGTTTTGTTTACTAGGACGCTACCAAACAATTCATGCTGGTAGTATGTGATTTCTTCAACGCCACATCCCCGCAACATAAGCAATGCGTTAGCAGAGTTTATACTTTTCTAGGCAGGGTCATGACATGGTCTGCTATGATGCTTGTAAGTTAATGACTTAGTGTGACTTTTCATCGTCGTCGTCGTCATCATTTTTGTGATTTTTAACCAAAAAATAAATATGTTCATGTCCTTGTGCATCCCAGTAATATACAAATTGAGTCAAGTCTGCAATAATAGCGGGAAAAAGGTTAAACAATTTTTATTTTATTTTTTATTTGTGGGGTGTCAGTTATGGGAGAGGAGCAGGTCAGGGGTCTGGTCAGATTCACGCCGACGCGTCTCCTCAATCATCACAAGAAATCGCCAAGGTACAATGCAAACACTGGCGTGTTAAGTTGACGCCACAGTTTTTGCTTGGGATATGAATAGTTGCGTTCTGACTATGAGAACAGGTGTGCGCTGTTGCCCTGGTACCCTTGCCTTGCGATAGCAGCGTAGACCTGAATGCGCTTCAGCTATTAGTAGTCGAAGTTCATAAATAACTGTTTAACGTGTTTCCCTAACTACATCCTACATTTCCAGGCAAACCCATCAGAATTGTGTAGTTTCGTATGCAGCTCATATGGGCAGGGGAACGGCAAAGGTTGTGTCACCGCCAAGAGAGTCGGCAGCGGCAGCATGGCCTGTGAAGTTTGCAAGAGTCTTCCATTGTATATGACCAACATATTGGTTAACGACGGGTTTATGGTAAGTACCAATAAAGAAATCCAATTAAACAAGTGTCCAAACTGATATACATAGAAACCCATCGCGCTAATGCAGTGGCGAATAGGAGGGGGAGGGGTCGATTCCCCTATCGCCATGTCCCACTGGTTCTGCCCTGGGTTATGCAGCAGACCCGTTGAAAAAAAACCATTCTGGACACTGATTATTCGAATACAAAAACAATCTATTTAAATACATTCAATATATCGAATATTCGTATTTGAATAAATTCAAATATGAACGACCCCACGACTGCTATGCAGTGGAATGAATTTGTTTTCAAAATGTCTGGATTATACCAATCCAATACACTGATCAGGCCTGTTCAATTAAGCAGCACGTGTTGACCGACGGGGTAACGCCTTCCGCGATGACTACTGCAATCTTGATCAAGCTCTTTGCGTTGGTCATTGCCACGCGACAATGACCGACAGTTCCCAGTGTTGCTATATGGATATGAGAGGATAAAGGGCCAATCTGGGTTGGTCTATTATGGTCGCAATATATTCACACAAACACATGATGGGAATAAATCATTTTAGTACGTTTGAATAGCGTGTAAAACGTTCATATAGGGGCATACAATCCCTTCTCAAATGGTGTAAACAGACTTGAGTCCCTCCTAGACCGAAGAAAACAATTTCAAGCCAAATATAAAGTTTTATATGGGTGCCAGCCCACACTCCCTTCAAAAAAATGGTTACCCAAAACCAAATTGTTTGCACATTTTTTTTGCACTGCTGACATTCTACAGAGAAACCAAGAGATTCTATTTGTCTGGCCATTCTAATATCCACAACCAGACCTCAAAATAAACATCTTGGGTTGCAAAAATGTCTGGGCAATGTCTGGGATTAGTGCGGTAATGTCAATTGATAACAGCTGTACTGTTTCAATGGGTTGTCTGCTGGCAAGGCCCCCCCCCCCCTTACTTTGAAAGCTGCATACCGGGTCAATGGTTCACCCCAGATTGATTTTTTTTTTACCATGTTATCGGGCACTGTATCAATAGAGAACTTATGCAAAGCGGCTGAATTTGAGTTTTCCATGACGTAGTAAACAATTGTTTACAAACGGACTGAATGAAATAGCACCACCATGAACCGCAGGGTTTTAATGACATCTGACCGCTATGAGTTTTTACTGGCTCAAAAGAACCCCCTTAAATAAATTGTAAATGTGACCCGCTCTGGCAACCCAAAACTTCTCGGCATTTACCATAATGCGTAACGGCCACGAAAAGGTCAAAAACTGACCCCGGGGACCAGTTTTCATGTCACCATATAGAGCACTTTTTCTAGATTTTGATGGAAAAAGAAAAATCATGAAACGTTGGGAACATTAATTTTCACGATAAATTTGGTCCAAGTTTAGGGTTATGCCAGAGCCAGTCACAGATAATTGTTATTGCCCCTTGTATGTATGTTGTCTGTACTGTCCCATTTTGCCTTTGAGAAAGAATCTGTTAGGTTCGAAACGTAAGGCCAACAACGTTTATTTTGCATTTATTCTACAGGCCCTTTCGGTAAGTAAGCAGTTTGCAACACCTAATTCTCTACTTGTGTCGGAAAGCATGTGATTGACATCATTAGTCAAGTGTGTTTTACATATTGTTTGTCATTTTAGGCATCTTTTAAGACATTTATGATGCTGAACTGCGATATCATTGCTCCCGGCTACTTGAAGAACACATGCGTCGAACATGTCAACTATCTTCCGACGAAAATCCAGTATTTCGCCAAAGCATTCATGGTAAGAATTCAATTCATTCAATATTACATTAGCATACGTGCAAATATACCAATACAATATAATGCATGTGTGTGGGACACACAGCAACGGCTTTTTATATAAATTAACAATAAAATGGAATTAACTTTATTACTTTACTAACTGGCAAACAAAACGTACAGATAAACAAGAAGTACATAGTTATGACCAAGTGGCAGCAGGTGATGAATCACTAAGGATAAACTTTCGTGTTTAAAAGAAAATATGTTGCATAATGGGATATCATATTTATGATTTATTAAACTGGCGCACAGGGAGTTTAGTTTTCAAGGTTTGGTTGGTGCCATTATTTTCGCAGACAATGTGTTATGACCCGTTGAGGGCGCACTTTAGGCAAGCATTGGCTGTCAATAGGTATTTGTTAGCGTGCTCTGCAGCGGCGTAGCCAGGACTTTTTCAGTGGGGGGGGGGGGGGGGGGCCCAGGGGTATTTTTTTTTCCCCTTTTCTTTATCTTTTCTGTTTTTTGGGGCACTATGAGGATTTTTCGTGGGGGGGGCACTGGAAATTTGTGCGGGGGGCACGTGCCCCAGGCCCCCGTGGCTACGCCGCTGGTGCTCTGTTGTCTCAACTTACGTGTACATCAGTATCAGTGGTTTCTGAGGGAAGAGTTATCGCTTAAATGTAACTTCTTGTTGGGATATATATGTGGGTTATGGGGTGATGTGTTCATAGGATGACATTGGTTGGCATCTAATGGCGACATTACATTTTTATTTAAATTTTATATACACCTTGCAGAATCCAGATGTCGGTTGCAGTTTCGTCTGCATCCCACCTCCAAAGGTCTAAGATGGAACCACACAAGAACAGATCCGCAAGAATGTAGACAAAGGACTGGTTGTTTACTTATCGTTTATAATAATTAATTTTAGTTTGGTTCTGTAGTCATTTGTTAAAGGGAAGGCACAGCAGTAGTAATGTCGGCAAAACTAGTTATAGGCTAATTACACTTTACTCTCTTGAATCAAGATATTCATTAAGTCAATATACCACGTTTATTCACTTATCTGCTGTATCCAGTATGCAGTCTTGGTCTGTAAGGTGATTGAGTACCCAATTAGCTTTGCTTGACAATCTCACTAAACAGACCCTGTACAGCCTTCAGAGCATTCATGAATGTTGTCAAACAGTTTCAAGCCTAATAGTCAACTTCACAAATTTTTGTATTTTTGTTTAAAAAAAAAAGTCGCCCGTACTGCAGCTACAGTACACGTACTGACTCCGTGTGATTCTTTTTGAACCTGTCCCCGGAGGGAATGCCGTGTACAACTTCAATTATTACTAGATTATCAAAATAAAGGAATTTACAGGTTGATGAAATTCTTGCGTCAGGTGATAAACAATCGGATATAATTTTTCCCTACACCGACGTGTGTGTAGTACTGTATATTCAGGTGGTCGAGAGGTTAAGACGTTGGCACTAGTAAGCAGCAGATCGTGGGTTCGAATGTCGCCCGTGATTTTTTTTATTTTTTTTATTTTGTTTTTTTTATTGATTTTTTTTCCATTTTTTTTTCAGACCCTCGGAAAGCACCGAGTATACAGTGCTATACACACGTCGGTGTATGGCAAAATTGTTTATCACCAGACGCCAGAATCGTGGAACACGCTGATATATAGGATTCTAGCCAGCCAATCGTCATCGGGCACGCTCGGTGGTCGGGAGGTTAAGACGTCTGCACTAGTAAGCAGAAGGTCGTGGGTAGGGCACATGAAATTAAAGGAATTATTATCTAAAACTTGATGTAAAAAAAATTTGAGCACCTGTCAATCATCCTGAGAAATTATTTCGTCAAAGAGAAAAAATGTGCAATGTCGAATTTAAACAAAAACTGCCAGACGGCCAATTTTTGTAAAACATGTAACAGTAACGGTAATGTGATGGCATCATGCCATTTTCTATGCTATCGCTCGCGGAGTGTAATTTTCTGTCACTGAGTTCATTTTAAACTAGGACACCGATTCCATGCCTTATCGAAAGTCTGCTCTTATGATGACGATATTGACCCTTTTTAACTGAACTTAAAGGGAAAGTATAACTTTGATAAAATTATTATTTTAGGCTGTTGTACTTCAAATTAATTATCATTCGTGCATTGTTATAAAGTTATTTTACGCAGATAACTCTAGCGGTAATATGGTATTTTGTTTGAAAATGTTTTTGTTTTGTTTTTGCAAAATAATAATGTAGTTGGCTATTAGCAACTTGCGCTTGTTCAGCCGTTTGTGTTTATTTCTGCTTCGTCTATTTACGATGTACAGGGTATATAAAAAAAGTAGTTAGAAAAAGGTCTCAAAAATGAAAAATGTATTATATTCAGAAAATCTCTCTATACACATTGGTTGAAGATGGTCTCCTGCTTTTATTAGCATCATGATTATCGTCAGCATTTCACGCCAGAGTGAACACGGGCTACTTCCGTTAACTACCTTAAAATTGGCTTGCGCCCAAAATTGTTAAGTTCAAAACTGGATCAGAGGCCATTCTTTTTTGATACACCCTGTATATTGGGTTTTACTGGGGTTTACGTAATTCCTGAGCTTTTAATGGGTTTGCATGCATAGTACATGCTCTTTTGTTATTTTTACAATAAATAAATTACATAAACAATAAATCTGACCCAGTGGTCACGCATAACTATGGGGTGGGGGACATGTCCCTTCATGCGAGAAAATACAAAAATTTCCTCACGGAAAACGGATATTTTGTCGATATTTATACGAGATTTTGACGAAATTATTAAAAATAACAAAACAAACAGGAATCGAAATATATTTCGACAGAAAGATCGAAATATTCCTGTGGGACCATAGCATTAGATTTAGCCGGCTCCAGTCTGTTCAAAGTATTTTAAAAGAAAAAGAAACAAGACAACCAACAAGATACACGAATTTTTAGGCCCACCCTTAGCAAATAACGTGGAAGCTGCTTGCTTTATCACTTTTGAAGTTTTTAAGAAGAGGTAGAA
This sequence comes from Zoroaster sp. YZ-2022, assembly GCA_029582265.1. Taxonomy (NCBI): domain Eukaryota; kingdom Metazoa; phylum Echinodermata; class Asteroidea; order Forcipulatida; family Zoroasteridae; genus Zoroaster; species Zoroaster sp. YZ-2022. Next base: position 83,534,665 of record CM055816.1, read on the forward strand.
TAACCATGTCGTTGTGTCGTCGCTTTGTGCTTGACAAACTGTATAGTGAATAGCAAAACAACGCAAAATTTTATTTAAATACTCGAGCCGGCAATACATTATATGCGGTGTAGAGTTAAGACGAAATATTGTACAGTTTTGTACAGCATTGCATGTAAAAAAAAAAAAAAAAAGGTAATATGCTCAATCAAATATTATTTATTTGTTTGTAATAATGTAAAAAAAAAAGAAACAAAGATACGACAAAATAAATAATGCAGATGCTTGAAAAATTCCGCCACCCCCGACAACAAAAAGCTTTATAATACCCCACAAAATTACAAATACTTACCCCAGCCTATGTTGCAAGTTCTGCGTTTCTACATCAGAAGGATCCGTTGAATCTTCCCCATCAATGGTCGAGACATGTGTCATCAACGGTGCTCGGTAGACTTGAATCCTCGAGTTCGTTGAATCCCATCATGGAGTTAATTATCCACAATGTCTTGTGCTGGGCTGATTGAATCGTTACATGGCTTAAGGCAGCGGCAGAAGTCATTCATTTGCCATATGAATTGCCCTATGATAACTGCTTTGGAGTAGCCTGCTTGGGTGATTACCTACATGAAACATGAAATTTAACTGAACCATTTATATAAAAACAATGAGTGATCGGTAGGCCTATTGGAACACTTACCGTTTTCACCAATGTTAGACATTTGGAAAATAACAATTTCCAATATAGGCCTACGTAAATGTTTCCCTAGAAATAATTTGGTCACTAGTTTTGGTGCTGTCACTTTTAAGAAAGTGAAATAATTTCCAGTTTGGATTTATTTAGGATTTTGTTTTTCTAAATTCCATGTTTCTCCTGAGGACGATCAGAGCACACTGATCCAAACGTCGAGTTGTACCTCCAGTTCTTTTCAGAACTAATTACTACTCAATTGAGAATTTCACATGGTGTCACCGCAATTAGTCTTACTTAAATTCCATGTTAGAAAGAACTTTTATTGTTATTTTAAGTGTAGATGCAGCCTTTAGGTAGACAAGTGTACAACTATACAGACATGTTTTCCAGGGATTAGGCACTAGCCGCTACAACATTGTTTTGTTGAACCATACTGCATTGCATTTATCACAATCCTTTACTGTTAGTTTTCAAGACATAACGCATGGAAAATTCATAAAAATAGGTAGGCCTAATCACGTTTTTGAGAAAAACATAATGTAACTTTAAAAACTTAAAAAAATAGAGTACACTAACGAATGTTAGGCCCCTATAGACTGTTGTATGTAAGAGAACAAAATGGACACCTAGGTAGTAGTTTTCAATTTCAAAATCCTGGCTAGAACCCTGGTCATAATGCTTATGTCCAAGGTAAAAAAATAAGATAGGATTCAAACATATAGGCTACTAACATTAGCCCTAACAAACGTTAATCATGTCTTCAAGAATTCCTATTGTCCTTTTTTACTCACCCTGTATTGGGTAGGCCTATTTAATTATTACCTTAATGTTGTTGGTTTCTTGGGAAGTATTTGACGTGCTCAGTAGATCTGGATCAAAAGTTACAATTTTCCAGGCGACGGCTAGGTGCTTCACTGCTCCAAGTGGCTTCGAGTCCCTTCGTAACACTCGTTTGGGATTACCACCCGTCGATAATTTCGAACACATTAGGTATATTTCACCCTCCGTGTTATCAAACCACCAATAACTTCCTCGAGGCATTTTGCTAAAAAGGTCAACGGTCTTTTAAATCGTAAGATACTTTGATTAAGGCTAGGTACAGGTATCCAGGCAGGATGAGCTTTTGTACCATCTAGAAAATGTAGGCCTATGAGTATTATTAGTAATGTAGGTCAAATGTATTACAAACATTATTTTGTGTAGCCTACTACAGCTACATCATTGGAATATACATTAAAGAGGAGTACCATGGTACAAAATACGCTTCCTGGCCTACTTAAATATTCCCTTTAACAAAGAGCAAGTTATGCCCAAAGCCCCTGAGAGTAATAAACTAGAAAAAGGACAGCTGTTGAGCTACTTAGTTTAATAATTGTATTTCAAGAACACTGAGTCGACTGCACACTGTCCACCAGAGTTTGAATGGCTTAACATTTGAATGGCGCAAAGATGTCCAATGTAGTAATAAGTAATGCATTGTACATAATTTGTTTTTCTATACTATTAACATACAGGAGTCTTTGCTGTTTTCTAGGATTGGTCATGTTTTGAAATGTAACAGTTTATTGTTTATATATATTTTTTTCTTATTTATATTGTTAGCTGCTGAGCCATAGAAATAACATAGGACTTGGGGGACTTTAAGTCCTTTATTTAAAAACAAAACATTGTTTTAGATTTTAAAATAATCATGTATTTATTATGCAATGGTCACCAAAGCTGAGCCATGATTACAAAGGTCAAATAGCATTGTTTTTCAATGTGAAAAATAAGCAACAAATTTAGGAAAAATCAATTTTTGAACAATTGTTTTGATATGCTTAATTTAAATAATTAATTATTATTTGTCCTCAAACAAATAATAAGCCTTAAAAGTATTGGGGATTTAATTGTCAATAGTGTGTTAATCATTTCCATGCATAATTAAAATGTTTTACAAAACTATTGCCACAGATACTTGGTTTACCAACCAGTCATTTTCATGTGGAAGATAATCCATGAGTGTATACATTCACGAAGTCTATCATCTTGAACAAGAAACCGAAATGTACAGTACATCAGAGAATGATTTCCCATGTACTGCATAGCAAAATGCTTCACAAAATCCACCCCAGCATCTGCAAATCTAACTTCATCATTTGCTATTCACTATCAGTAGTGTTCAGTGCACAATATTTTGCTAAATTTTTTCAGAATGAAATTGTTCCCTGGCAGTACACATGATCCATTCGATGAAAGTGTTCTATATGCCCATTACATACTAAATTTATTATTAACAAACCTGTTTTCAAAAATGCACTTAGTTTTATACAAGGAATGACCATTGCCTAGCTGTTAGATACAATTACATAAAATCACTTTTTGTTTATGTATATCACATGAATTTTGAAAATGTAAGCAACATTGAGAAAACAATGAGAAGCTGGATGTTTTAAGTTGTATCTTTTATTGACAGTTTGTGTAGGCAACTTTTATTTTCCCAAAAGCTAGTTGTTTGACTATATTCTTGTGATTGCCAAAAAATATGTTTCATGCAATTGTTGTGTGTGTTGATTCTTTCTTCCAAGAAATATCAATATTTGCGGATTTAACTGATACTCAATTATCCACATGCAGAAATTAGTAACCCGTGGATGGTCTCACTTTTCTTTTTGTTATTGTTGAAAACAACCAATACAAAATGCTTGGATTAATTACTTTAAAATTAATTTAGTTGAAGATCCATTCCATAGAGGATTTGATTTTATCAAGAACGCAAGTTTAAACATCATTTAATGTATTTTTAATACCATCATCAACTTGATACAATGTAAGTTCTCTGTCATACTTGAGTAATAAAACAAATTAAAATAAAGATTATTATTGTTAATATTTTGACAACAAACTGTACTGGGTTATAGTCGCTGATGATGTTGCAATCCGAACCCCGACACTTTTACTCGAAAAGAAAGCTTACTCGGAAACAAATCAGTATTTCTTGTGATTATCCATCGTTAATTGAAAGAGTTGGTTTCGAAAGAATACGACAAACAGAACAAGGGTACTGTGGCTACAAGAATGGAGAGAAACTTCAAAATTGTTAAAACCGCTGATGCAAGTTTCCCACAACACTTATTCAACAAATTTACTGAGCAAGGATATTGGGATATATAATTCAAATAATTATTATAAACCACTTTTTACTTACAAATAAATTAATTATCGATATAAGAACACAAAATTCTGCATTCCCAAACTAAGCCAAAAATGATAAATATTTCAGGTAGGCATACGTCACATAGTGTTCATATTATGCGCTTTCTTCGGGAGAAAAATATATGAAATTCACGAAAAACTTAAATTGACTGAACATGTTTGATTTCCTTATATTATCGTTGTCTAGCAAATAACAGGTTATTACTAGTTTTAAACAGTTTTAAAGTATTTTATTTATATTTTATTCGATTTAAAATATTGAGTGAATGATTATTATGCAAATTTCCACTAAAAGAGGGCGCTATTTAATCAACTTGTGCCAGTCTACAAGAAGTTTAGTAGTTGAATGTATTTTTATAAATCTTAACTGTCAGTTTTCTTTATGCTCTGATATCCCTATAATTGTTTTAAAAGGAAATACCTCCACAATTGATTGATTTTTAAAATTATTTTAGTGAATTGCAGTTAAAATACATCATGTGAAATGTAAACCTACATCATTAGTGAAAGGACGCGTCAAGTTTATGAATGTTTATAAGTCTGGCCCTCGGCCTGCAAGTCTCATGCAGTTTGTGAACTTTCGATTTGGGAATTTTAACTTATCTTTTCAATTAGAAAACCCCCACCTTCATCAGTGGCGGCGCAATATGGGGGTATTTTTTGGGCGGGGGAAAAATCCCAAATTATATTTTCAGCCCCGTAATTTCCCTCTCCCATTCCCCAAATCTCGATCAATTTATCCATAAAATCATATTAATTTTATCGAACCCAATTGGTGCAAATTACACGAACAGAATGTTTACAAAACTGACCAAACATAATGAGAGGTTGAGAATCGGCCCCCAATTTATGATTGCCACATTTGTCACTCCTCATTTGCCCCCTAAATCTCTGACTGCGCCAACAATAATAACAAGATCATAAATAAATGAATGAATGAATTATTGAATGAATAAATTAATGACTGAAAGAAGGAATTGGGGATGAAAGGATGAATGGGGGATATGAATATCAGAGATCGGGACTCAAGCCTGGACCGATGGTGATAGGTTGTATTAAAACGCAGTTTTGGTGTTTTATTTTCACTTTGCAAGTAAGTGATCGATCACAATGTAACTTGAATATAGGCAACAATGTAACTTAAATATATTGTTCCCATTTAAAAACATACTCATAGCCACGAATTAATTTAAGCATAGAGCATAACTCTGTAAAGCTTGGTCTGATGTGATTTAACGTCTGAATGTTTGGAAATGTTTCCATTGTTAACATATTCTAGTCCAAAGCCACAGGTTGGGTTTTACATATTAAAATTTGTCTTGTACACTGAAACCATCTTATACGATTTGATTTAAGGTGAATATTTGGAGTGAAGTGGTTTTCAGATTTTTTAATTACCCTAAAAAATAGCCTCCAAAAATTATTATTCAAAAAATGAGATGAAAAACCATGTTGGAACTCATGCGTACCATTATGCTAGGGGTAGTTTTATTTGCTCGGGCCACGTTTAAATTCCGATTAATTATTATTAGGAAAAAAAACAGAAATATATATTAGGAAAAACATATTTTTGAATAGAAATTGTCTTAAAATGTTTTTTTTTTTAAATATTAATACTCAAACAATCCTATATTGAATATTGCGCTCTTGCTACCAACTAATACTTATCCAAAGACGTTTGAAAGCAAGATTGACGTTACCACACATTATCGATGAAATCACTTTTCGCGGGGAAAAACAAGTACCCGGTAATTTTTAATAGTGCAACGTCGTTTCAGGAATATTAGGTCTAACAATAAGAATCTGGGGTAGAGTGCGTTTCATTGTAATTAGAACGAGTTGTCGACAGTTTTCGGATTCTAACGTTAGTACTAGCCCCATGGTACCAGTACTAATATTACTATAGGTAATTATGGTCGACCGCCCGTGTACTTGTGCGTGAGCAATCCTTCGTCCATTTGTGAGCTGTCACAGACAACCATGACCACCGGGGAGCTCATTGCCAGGTTGCCGCACTGCTGACTGTCGGGTGAGTGGTTTCACTATTACATATTTTTATTTACTGCTTTCACTCCACTGATTTGTGCATGGCTATGACTTGGAGTTGTAGTGGCCTTATAATTCTTCCGCCATGAAAGAACTAAAAACGTAATCCCGTTAGAATCTGGCGCACATGGCTCGTTTCAGTAGGCCTATAAAGCTCAGGTTGAAGAGAAACGAATTCGTCAGGAGTCCAACCTGGGCTAGTTTCAGAGTAGTAAAAACACCCCTAAATAACATACTTATTTAAACTGTCGCCATATGACGCCAGATGGACAAACAACAAACGCTTGCCAAATCGTACTCCTTCCAACCATAGAGCAAGGACTAGTCTGCTCTATTTTCCAACTCGTTCCACCACCCAATCCAGTGCTTCCACAAATTTCATTGAAAGTGGAAGCACTGGCTGCCACCATCTCACCACTTCCAAATCCTCCCCATATGTCTGTCTATGCCCTCACATGCAACTGCACGCATTTGACATTTTTATTTCGAAAAACAAATTAGGCATCAATTGTTTGATAAATTTAAATGGTATTTAGTACCAGCATGGGCCACAGTATTTTTACTTGTCGAGATACATCTTCCTAATGGAGGAAAAGGGGTGAACTGAAAGAGTTTAAAAATCATATACAGAGCAATATTTGTTTACTTATCAAAAAGCATACATTTTTAATATGTGTTTTATTTTACATAAACAGATAATGACATGAACATGGATGACCCACTTTCAGGTGTTAGCTTTTCAACAGATAGAGATCCCTTGAACTGTTCAGGATTTAGTACTGATTATGACAGCTTATGTTGTTCCAGTTTTAGCACAGATTTTGATTCTCAATTGCATTCTGACTCAAGTGATGGAGAAGAAGTATTCAGTAATCAAAAAACTTCAACTCCATACAAACCAGCTGCCGTAAGAACTGAACTGCACTTATCTCCAATCCCGAAATCAACAATACACAAGTTATGGAAGGCAACAGATCCAGTAGATGTACTTCGAAATGACTTGTTTCAATTGTTTGAAGTCATTGTCACCTCTAGATGTTGAGTTTTGTAGAATTATCATAAGTGATAAAAACACTACTGAACAGCGACAATATATAATCAACCAAATACGAGATAAGAGCAAGTTTGTAGTTAATAATGGAGGGAACAGATTAGTTGTTAACAATTTTGTCATACGAGGATCTAGTGTGTGTGATAAAGCTTGGTGCCACGCCCATGACATAACATATCGAAGGTTTTTGGAATGTCAAACACTTGCCCAATACGGGAACCAGCAACATCCAGCATGGCAATAAGGACAACACTTTTCAGAGAGAAAAAACAACCAATGCTTTAGCGTGGATGAAATATCTTTTCGAGCGCATTGGTGACTGGATGCCACATAAATCTCAAGTACATCTTCCAACAACTTATACCAAAAAGTATCTTTACGAGAGGATGGTTGCTGAGTTTTTATCTAGAGGAATCACCGAGAAGGAGATAATCTCATATGAGTACTTCACGTCCATCTGGAAAGACCATTTGCCCAATTTTATCATTGCAAAGGTATGCATTCATAACTCCAACATGACAATGAAACTCAAAATCAGATTGTTTGTATTTAATCATTCAACTTCTACTATGACATAGTTAATTACAAATTGTATAATATGTAAACAGTGTAAACACTTTTTTTTTACATGTAGGCCTACCGTAGTTGTCATGAACACAAAGATAAAGACACAACTAGTGATGAAAAATATTGATTTTTTTCCCCTAACGAATTTCAAAAGATTGTATTGCTTCAAAACAAAACAACATGAAAAGGCCTGAGTTTTGGTTGTTGGGAAAGGTAAATAATTTTTTTAAGGCACTTGAATTGAAGTGAACAGTTTGACTGAATAGCAGATGCAACACATTTTATGATCATGATGTGCGTGCGCGTAGGCTACGCGAGTAATGAAGCCAGCACAGTTCAGTCAAGTACATGCACGCAATAATTGCAACATGCAAATTGTTTCTAAGAACCAATAACATGATATAATGTCGGGACCCAACATAAACTCATTGAATTTCTTAATTAACTACCACTATTTATTGAAAACTTTTTCAGTTCGATGTTGCAAATGAAAGTTTGTAGTTTCCTTAACCCCAGAAAAATAGCAATTCAACTGTTAAAGAAATGTGTTACTGTCAAATCAACCACTATCGGGCAACGCATCTTTAAATTGATGTATTAACGAGTCAAAAATATTTTTATAGAGTGCATATTTAAACACAAATGTTCAATTTCATAATTGTGTTTGTACGGTGTCCTTCATTTGCAGAGATCAGAGTTCACGTTTGTTCTGTATGTACAAATCTCAAAGAAAAGCGCAGCAGGGCATTATCAGACTTTGAGCAGAAGGAGATTGAGGACATGATTCAGCATCACAACCTGTCAGTAGAGTAAGTTCTTATAATTAGTCGCTATATATCTCATCAATCATTGTTAAAGACATTTGAATGAATTAGCCATCTTGAAACAGGGTCTTTGCATAAATGACTGAGGGCTGTGTATTAGAGCAATTGTAATATGTCAACAGTCAACCTGGGTCACCAACAGGTGGTGTATGGTATTGAAAGCAGCCTCAGTTGGTATTTCTCTACTGACCGTGCACAGACTCCAGGTCCAGGTCAACTAGTTCAAGCTATAAGCACTCCTCTGAGGTTTTCCACCCAAACTAGAAGGCAGATTATTATAATAAGTGGCCTACACTGTACACAATGTAGGCCATATATCGTCATATAGGATGTACAGTTGTACATACACATATGTTTTGTGCTGATACAATTGTTTCCCTTCATTGTATATATACAGTGCAATACTGAATCTAGATTCAGATTATGCACTCAACAAATATGGTGTGAAAGTTTAAACTTTAGTGGGGAGGGGGGGGGGTGATAGATCCCTAATACAATAACAATATAAACAAGTATTTTGTTCCCATCCGACTGAATGTTTATTGAATACCGACGTTCATGCCATTAATTTTTTGAATTTACCAAGACTCAAGAACTAATGAAGTTAATTTAATCTTGCCCTTATATGGCAGCCTATTTACACTTCAAAGACTCCCAATGTGAAAAGAAAATAGGCACAAGAAATAATTAGATTATAATCTATGATACAATATATTCCATGGTTTGTCAATAATTTACGATTAGGTTTTGGTTTGTACAGTATTTATAATAAATTTGCATTCATTATAACACAATTTGTATACAGATTATTACATACAGAAACTTAATTTCTTGTTTTCTGATTTTCATATTCCTATGCATAAAGCTGGTGGTCATTGCAGCAATCAGTGGTCACTACCATTAATAGATGAAATAAATCATTCAATTACAGGTGACCATCAATGGCATATGGTATACCTATAGAGGTTAATAGGTTATTACTGCTTTGGATTGACCCACCACAGGGGGTATAAAAAGTGTGTCCATTGGGGATGGCTGTCGTTTCAGAATGGATGTTTTCTTTCCAAGTTAGAAAGGTCTAACTCGGATTCGTAGGGTTAAATGGGAGAAATTCGTAATGTGTGAAAAAGCAGTATATACTGTACATGTACATGCATTAAAAAATGTCAAAAGCAAAACAACATTGATTTCCAAAAAACAAGTACATGTACACTAAACACCAATTGTTATGAAACCTCACATATTATTTTCTTGACTTTCTGTTCCTACCTCATGCCCATTTACTTTTATTTAGGCAATTCCCCCTCAAGGCAATTAAGGTTTCAAGCACTTATAAGTGTACTCATCATTTTGTTTCTTTCTTAAAGAAATGAACGAAAGGAGTACCACTAAAGCTCGTGAAAAGGCTCGCCGTCAGCCCCAGTATTTGACCGTTATCATAATTGATGGTATGGATCAGGCTAAAACTGATGTTCCACACTTCATAAAGCGTGATCAAGGATCAGCACACTTATGCAGACTTCCTGTGCATATAACAGGTATAAACATTTTCATAACCTGTTTTGTTCTGATGCACATTTTATGATTTTGCACGGATTAGCTTCTTGGACAAAGATGATACTGTAATCTGCTGTTCAGTTATAGCAGTATTCAGTTTGAAATGTCAGGCCATATTTTTATTTTATGGATTGAGTCCAATACATGTAATATGTATCTCATTCAAGGTTGGGTAAAGTTCATGTTTCTACAGTAGTTTTCTTCCCCGCGACATCTTTCGCACAACAGTGCCCACAACTACAGGATAAGACTGTATGACTGTACTATGAAAACAAAAACATTATTGTCAATCGATATTCAATATACATTTGAAAATAACATATTTGTGTTCTTGCAAATAGAAACTCTCGTAACTTTTTCCATTCAAAAATAGGTGTCATAATGCACACTGATGCTCCATCGGGGAAGATACCTATGGTATTTCTAGATAACAAACACGTGCCTCACGATAGCAACATGACCATGAATTGTCTTCTGAAGGTGCTTGTGATGCATAAGGACAAACTTGGACAAACCAAGTCAAAAACCCAGCATTTTAAAGGTGGAATTGCGTTGTCAGTATGAATACAGAGTTGTGTACAATGTTCGCAAGTCTTAAAATATCTCATTTCATAGGCCCATTAAGTTTATAGGAGTCTGCTTGTAATTACTGCACTCTTAGTTGTTTCCTGAAAACACAACTTCTTGTTATAGGTACCGGATACACCCAGCAGCTGGCCTCTGGATGAGCTTCAGTATTTGACAATCAACAAGGATGTTGAGCGGGAGGAGATTCCACATGATCTACTCCTAATCAAAGAAAAGATGTCTAAAAAATACCCACAGGTAACTACATGTAGCTCTGTCTAATGAAAAAAAAATACTATATAGATTTGTTTACCTAACTTTGCGGTGATAATCAGTCTAATTAGGCTATTCCAGTACCCAATGTGCATCTTTGACAGTTTAAAACCAGGGTAAACTAATTAATGGATATTATTGTTTCTAATAATCCAATCCTAAAAATAACTGACGTTGTTTACCTATTTAAAAAGATTTATCGATCTTCTTTGAAATACATCAGAATACATTGTAACTTAAAGTACCAAATGAAAATTCCTCTGCAGTCCAGTAATGATTGTCAAAGACCATTTCAAGTGAATGACTTCCTATAAACAAAGTTTAATGTTGATTATGTGTTTACAGGTAACAATTGGAGCTCAAGGGAGACAAATTGACAGGAATGTGGAAGTACAAGAGACAAGGGATTCTGTGAGAGTGGGCCAACTGGCAGCAATCCATCTAGAGGGCAAGAAGAAACGCCCATATATTGGCAAGATCATAGGCAGAGAGGGGGATTAGTGTGACACTCCACTGGATGAAAGGCTCATGGTTGAAGCCCTGGAAGCCATGGAATGTAGGTTCAGGGAGGAATGTCACACCATACCTTGACATCATTTCTGTTAATTCAATCATTTTGTGGGGTTTTTATTTGACAGACAAGGGGGGCTAAACAAGGGCACTAGATCTGAGTAAAAGATAACATAAATATTTAGAATTACATGCATCTATAAACTAAAATGTACTAATGTAAGCATAGCCTACAATTTGTCGCAGTTTTCACAAAGTGAGAGATCGCTCAAAATTAATAATTTGTTGGCACAAATTGTAATTATGTTATTAATATATAAGGTATTCCATGGAGTGTCGTGGCCGAGCGGTCTAGCGCACCGAACTCAAGTTCTGGTGTTGCCAGCAGCAGGGTGTGGGTTCGAGCCCCGGTCGTGACACTTGTGTCCTTGAGCAAGGTACTTAACCATAATTGCTTCGTCCTTCGGATGGGACGTAAAGCCGTAGGTCCCGTGTGTTGTATAATGCACGTAAAGTGGATTGTCGTGCGGTCTAGCGCACTGAACTCAAGTTCTGGTGTTGCCAGCAGCAGAGTGTGGGTTCGAGCCCCGGCCGTGACACCTGTGTCCTTGAGCAAGACACTTAACCATAATTGCTTCTCTCCACCCAGGGGTTAAATGGGTACCTGTGAAGGCAGAGATGGTTTGCTCTATATGCGCTAGAAATGGCAGCAATTGAGCTGTATACTCCCCAGGGAGCTGAGATGGTTTCAGGAATGATTTATGAGCCTTATGAGCCTTATGAGCAGGGATAATAATATAATGCGCCTTGAGCGCCACTTAGTTGGTGGATACGTGCGCTATATAAATCTATACATTATTACATTATTATTATTATACCTTTCTTTCAGGAAAGTATCAAGCCTTGAAATGCCTTAAATGTTATTTAGCTAAAAAGGCATGAAACTGACAGATTGCAGATCCTGTGTATGTTAATTAATGTATTTTATGACAAAAACGGTTTTGAAGTTTTTGTTTCCCTATACTAATAGGCCTACATACGAAAAACATGACATTATTTAACCAGTTTTAATGATTTTTTTCAATTGCCAACAATTTTTATATAAACAACTAATTATGGTTATAGGCATGATACATATATTTTCTAGTACAAAGAGCATAGTGTCTTACATGATTTCCGCTTTTAAAGTAGAAATTAATAATGTTTGAGATTAAAATAATGTCAAAACCGTTATTTCAACATCAATATCTCGAAAGGCGATTTTATCACTGTGTGAGCAGATCCATCAATGTGAGAAGTGACAAATTGCATGCAAACATTTTGGTATTAAACCCCACTTCCCTGGATTCACCTGTGGGAGAAGATTGGAACCAATCATTAAAATAGTTTGGTAAAACAAGGCATACCTTAAGACTAAAGGTACACCAATTGGCGTACCTTAAGACTAAAGGTACACCAATTGGCGTACCTTAGAGGACACACAGTATTAATCTTTATTGGGTTTCCTTCCATGTACTTTAAATATCTCAAGACTAAAAGGTACACCAATTGGCGAAGGTACACCAATTGGCGTACCTTAAGACTAAAGGTACACCAAGTGGCGTACCTTAGAGGAGACACAGTATTAATCTTTATTGGGTTTTCTTCCATGTACTTTAAATATCTCAAGACTAAAAGGTACACCAATTGGCGTACCTTAAGACTAAAGGTACACCAATTGGCGTACCTTAGAGGAGACACAGTATTAATCTTTATTGGGTTTTCTTCCATGTACTTTATTCATCTCAAGACTAAAGGTACACCAATTGGCGTACCTTAAGAATAAAGGTAGACCAATTGGCGTACCTTAGAGGAGACACAGTATTAATCTTTATTGGGTTTTCTTCCATGTACTTTAAACATCTCAAGACTAAAAGGTACACCAATTGGCGTACCTTAAGACTAAAGGTACACCAATTGGCGTACCTTAGAGGAGACACAGTATTAATCTTTATTGGGTTTTCTTCCATGTACTTTATTCATCTCAAGACTAAAGGTACACCAATTGGCGTACCTTAAGAATGAAGGTAGACCAATTGGCGTACCTTAGAGGAGACACAGTATTAATCTTTATTGGGTTTTCTTCCATGTACTTTAAACATCTCAAGACTAAAGGTACACCAATTGGCGTACCTTAAGACTAAAGGTACACCAATTGGCGTACCTTAAGACTAAAGGTACACCAATTGGCGTACCTTAGAGGAGACACAGTATTAATCTTTATTGGGTTTTCTTCCATGTACTTTATTCATCTCAAGACTAAAGGTACACCAATTGGCGTACCTTAAGACTAAAGGTACACCAATTGGCGTACCTTAAGACTAAAGGTACGCCAATTGGCGTACCTTAGAAGAGAAACAGTATTAATCTTTAATGGGTTGTACTTTAAACATCTCAAGACTAAAGGTACACCAATTGGCGTACCTTAAGACTAAAGGTACACCAAGTGGCGTACCTTAGAGGAGACACAGTATTAATCTTTATTGGGTTTTCTTCCATGTACTTTAAACATCTCAAGACTAAAAGGTATACCAATTGGCGTACCTTAAGACTAAAGGTACACCAATTGGCGTACCTTAGAGGAGACACAGTATTAATCTTTATTGGGTTTTCTTCCATGTACTTTATTCATCTCAAGACTAAAGGTACACCAATTGGCGTACCTTAAGAATAAAGGTAGACCAATTGGCGTACCTAAGAGGAGACACAGTATTAATCTTTAATGGGTTTTCTTCCATGTACTTTAAACATCTCAAGACTAAAAGGTACACTAATTGGCGTACCTTAAGACTAAAGGTACACCAATTGGCGTACCTTAGAGGAGACACAGTATTAATCTTTATTGGGTTTTCTTCCATGTACTTTAAACATCTCAAGACTAAAAGGTACACCAATTGGCATACCTTAAGACTAAAGGTACACCAATTGGCGTACCTTAGAGGAGACACAGTATTAATCTTTATTGGGTTTTCTTCCATGTACTTTATTCATCTCAAGACTAAAGGTACACCAATTGGCGTACCTTAAGAATAAAGGTAGACCAATTGGCGTACCTAAGAGGAGACACAGTATTAATCTTTATTGGGTTTTCTTCCATCTACTTTAAACATCTCAAGACTAAAAGGTACACTAATTGGCATACCTTAAGACTAAAGGTACACCAATTGGCGTACCTTAGAGGAGACACAGTATTAATCTTTATTGGGTTTCTTCATGTACTTTAAACATCTCAAGACTAAAAAGGTACATCAATTGGCGTATAGAGTAAAGGTACCAATTGGCGTACCTTAGAGGAGAGACACTGAGTATTAATCTTTATTGGGTTTTCTTCCATGTGCTATTCATCTCAAGACTAATGGTACACCAATTGGCGTACCTTAAGAATGAAGGTAGACCAATTGGCGTACCTTAGAGGAGACACAGTATTAATCTTTATTGGGTTTTCTTCCATGTACTTTAAACATCTCAAGACTAAAGGGTACACCAATTGGCGTACCTTAAGACTAAAGGTACACCAATTGGCGTACCTTAAGACTAAAGGTACACCAATTGGCGTACCTTAGAGGAGACACAGTATTAATCTTTATTGGGTTTTCTTCCATGTACTTTATTCATCTCAAGACTAAAGGTACACCAATTGGCGTACCTTAAGACTAAAGGTACACCAATTGGCGTACCTTAAGACTAAAGGTACGCCAATTGGCGTACCTTAGAAGAGAAACAGTATTAATCTTTAATGGGTTGTACTTTAAACATCTCAAGACTAAAGGTACACCAATTGGCGTACCTTAAGACTAAAGGTACACCAAGTGGCGTACCTTAGAGGAGACACAGTATTAATCTTTATTGGGTTTTCTTCCATGTACTTTAAACATCTCAAGACTAAAAGGTATACCAATTGGCGTACCTTAAGACTAAAGGTACACCAATTGGCGTACCTTAGAGGAGACACAGTATTAATCTTTATTGGGTTTTCTTCCATGTACTTTATTCATCTCAAGACTAAAGGTACACCAATTGGCGTACACTCTAAAAACTCCCGGGTCAGATTTGACCCAGAACGGGTCAAATCTGACCCGGAATCCGGGTTCTATTTGGCGCGACCACTTCCGGGTCAGAATGACCCGGAAAATTTGGTCAACATTTTTGACCCGGAACTGGGTCATTTCAACTGACCCTATTCCGGGTCAAGAAAATAATAATGACCCAGAATTGGGTCAGCTAAAATAACCCGGAAATCCGGGTCAAAAAGGTTGACCAAACTTTCCGGGTCAGAATGACCGGAAATAGTCGCAAATAGAACCCAGATTCCGGGTCAAATTATATCGACCCGATTCCGGGTCACATGAACTCAACATGTCCTCCATGTATTACGTAGCATTATCTGTGGCAAGCATTTTGAAATAGTGTACTGAATTGAAATTCATACAAATTAAAGTCTTAATTTTACCACCATTAAAAAAGTGTGTTCATTCTCATTGCAAATTGCCATAAATAAATGCTATGTTTATTTAGGACATGCTTACCTTGTCAGGGTGCCCAAGCACTGGAACACATTTGAAAACTGTTAAATGAAAAGAAACAAATGAACGTTTAATGATTTCACATTGGTTAAATCAGTTTATTCAACTTGGGTTTTGGCAAACACACTATATGTATGTACATATTTAATAGCATTATACAATGACATTGCTTCGTTTTGTGTTAATGCAAACAAACAGTTTGGTTTTGAGATTGTCAGTTTTAAAGCTCATGTCAGATCACTTCCACTTGGGGGAACTGCAAAATAGTTGGTTGGTCGGTCTGGCATCATAATTCCACTCTAAATTTATGCACAATAATAGTTTTGTTCACTTGTTGTCTGTGCATGAGTTTTTAAAAAGTTTAATTTTTACTCCCTAACTTTTTATGCAATGATGTATTTCTTGCATCTGGGATATTAAAGTTACTGAATTTGCACTTTACTGACGACTCAGTGTTTTGCGAGGTCTGGAAAAAACCTACGGAAGCCGCTTGGGTGGGACTCAACCTGTGACCTTCCACATCTCTCGCCATCAGGCAAGCTCGTTGGTCGAGTGAGTAAGATGTCTGCTCTAGAATGTGGAAGGTCGTGGGTTTCAGTCCCACCAGAAGTTACTGAGTTTCCCCACCGAACCTCGCTAAGCACATCAGTGAAATAACTAACCTGAAAAGTGAGAATATCTGTGCATTTGGAGACACAATTACACACCAAGTTATTAACCTGGGGAAAATGTTGTCCAAGATATGTGGAACCTTTATTAAAAGAGTATTTGGTTTCGCATAAAGTTTTTTAAAAATGAAGACTTTAAAACGTTTTTCTGTTATTAAAACACTTTTTCTTGTCTCTTTTCTCGTCTTTTTTTATTCACTAAAATAATCTAGTTTTTAATAAACACATCCACAAAACTAACTGAAAAAAAATTAAAAAGGATGTGAGACGTGCTAAATAACAATGTTTTTTAACACCTTATAATTATTTAACAATAAAACAATTTGAAATAAACATATTGCATTTTCGGTATATTTTAATTTATTTATTTTCTTTAAAATAATAGTCTTTTGGAACGCCATAAAAAATGGGCCACTTGCTCGATTCCGCTACCGACGTCACATCCATTACATAACATACTCATGGGGTGGACTAATCCATTTAACAGTTTAAAAATAGTTGTCCTTTGGCATGAATAAATTACGCCATGGTGACATCGGTTGGTGGAATCGAGCAAGTGGCCTATTGTGGGCGTTCCAGAAGACTATTATTTTAAAGAAAATAAATCAATTAAAAAATATACCGGATTTATGTTTATTTTCAAATTGTATTATTGTTAAATAATTATAAGGTGTAAATAAAACCATTATTATTTAGTACGTCTCATCCTGTAATCAATAGGTGTTAATTTTCCGAAAAAAAACAGCAAATTACTTTTTTTCTGTTTATCTGTGATTTTGCTATCATTCCTAACGTGCCTAAGCTGTAGCACCAGCAGTCATTTGGAGGTCTTGAGAGAAAACGTTCTGAATGATAAGGAAATATTTCTCAGGATTGGTACTGGTATCAACTTAGTCTAGATTCGTTGGGTCCAGTCAAAAAATTCCTCAGTACTATCATTGTTCTAACATGTTACAAAAATACCTTGAATAACCTAGATGTGTCTTGGGTCCTGAAAAACAATTCCCATGAAGGTACAGACTGCCACAGATAGGATAGGTCTATATAAATTAATTTGAAACATACATTAACTCCTTTGAAGAATAGATCATCAACCTCAACTCCTGGCCATTGGATTACAAAGTTATACAGACTCTGACACACCTCGTAGCGGTAGCACTGACAAGTAGCTGTTTGTGTAACACATTTGTATGACAAGGGTTCAATGGTTCCAATCTGGAGTAAAAACGGTGGAAAATTTATTTTAAAAGTGTGAAGGTTCAATACTTGTGTCTAGTTATGATATGGAGTGTCGTGGCCGAGCGGTCTAGCGCACCGAACTCAAGTTCTGGTGTTGCCAGCAGCAGGGTGTGGGTTCGAGCCCCGGTCGTGACACTTGTGTCCATGAGCAAGGTACTTAACCATAATTGCTTCGTCCTTCGGATGGGACGTAAAGCCGTAGGTCCCGTGTGTTGTATAATGCACGTAAAGTGGATTGTCGTGCGGTCTAGCGCACTGAACTCAAGTTCTGGTGTTGCCAGCAGCAGAGTGTGGGTTCGAGCCCCGGCCGTGACACCTGTGTCCTTGAGCAAGACATAACCACTAATTGCTTCTCTCCACCCAGGGGTTAAATGGGTACATGTGAAGGCAGAGATGGTTTGCTCTATATGCGCTAGAAATGGCAGCAATTGAGCTGTATACTCCCCAGGGAGCTGAGATGGTTTCAGGAATGATTTATGAGCCTTATGAGCCTTATGAGCAGGGATAATAATATAATGCGCCTTGAGCGCCACTTAGTTGGTGGATACGTGCGCTATATAAATCTATACATTATTATTATTATTATTATTATGATGGGCTGTATACAATGACATGTACAATTTATACTAAATAAGATACTTATATTCAATATATACCGATACCAATGTATATAATGTTGAAGTTTTCTAGAAATTGAAATTCCTAAATTGTTATTCATAATTAAGATTCTGCTAATACAATCTCAGCTTAGATGGTGATGATACATGCCTAAGAATTCATGAGGCTTACAAAATGATGGCTAATCAATCACTTATTCAATGTAAAAGAAACAATAAACATTTTAAGCTTTCTCAATGCATGCTGAGGAATTGAACGACAACACATCTTTTACAAATTTGAAGATTTTCGTGAGCCTATGCCTGTGTACTTCAAATGATTTACATGCTATGGGATTTGTCACTTAGATTCCCAGAATGCACTTTAAAATGCAATAGGTTATTAACAGTCACATCGCTTACCGGTCAATGACTTGGTGGCATCCCTTTGGTGGCATCCTATGGTGGCATGATAAGGTTGCCTTTTGCCCCTTCAACCGCCTTAACTCTGATGGTGAAGATGGAAGGAACAGGTTTGCGCCTCACTGCAAACAGTCTGGACTATCTGTGGACGGTAAAATAATTGAATAAGAAATATTTTCAGTGGCTAATGATTTTTTGTGTATTATAGGAGCCGATTAAGGACAGGCTGTGCCAGGTATCCGGATGAATGAAACTGTCATTACCGGTTCCATTTTTTCAGTTCAATTACCTGTAAATGACAAAAATTACTAAACATTTAAACACCCCTAAATGGAAGTCTCCAATTTTTGTTAACATTTTTGTGTTCAAGTCATTTGTAATAGGGAAAAGTATTACAATAAGTCCACATTATTAAGACTCTAATTTAAAACAAGAGAAACTTGTGTTCATATTGGTTATTTTATACATTCTGGAGTATTTAAGTGTTTTACAATTTATTTACGGGTAGCCGAAGATTCCCCTTTTGGGGTATCCGGTTCCTGAAATATAAACCAAAAGCACAGTCTTAAGTAATATTAGTTTTCCAAACTTAATCTGCCCATGTTCCTGTTTTCCATTTCTCTTTTTTTTCTGTGGGGCATGGATTCATCAAAATTAATAAATAATTGTTTGAATGCAGAAAAACTTACATGATGTTCATCATCCTGACCCTAAGTAGTGTAAACTGTAGCAAGCATGATCAACCATTGATCTGAAATATAAACATATCATGTAAAAACAAAATTACATGTAAATGTTTTCAAGAGGGATGAAGAATAATGGGTCATGCTAACAAAACACATAAGTCAGAAACCCCTCATGTTATTAATAATATTATCAGGAAAAATAATGCAATTTCAGAAAAATGCCTTTAAGTTGGGCGTTAGAATAGAATATAATACATGTGACCTCTTCCCTCCTCCATGTGACATTTCATTATCTCAATAAAGGTGGTGATTGTTTCAGGCCTACTTATAGTAAAGAAAAGTGCAAGAATAAACTGCAGTGCAGCAACCACCACGATATGAAATACTGATATGCCAAATTGCCTACTACTAACTAGTAACGTTAGTAGTACTGTAACATCCCCATGTGTGTGTGTATTTTGTTAATAAAACAGCTAACAGATCATGTCCACATATCATGATGACCCCTCCATCCATTTTACAGAACAATGACAATGGGCTGTACAGTAATAGCTAGCATACACAATACACATTTACATGGCCAGCACATGACCTGGCAGCACAAACTAATGTTAACGTTATACTTATAACCATGGTTTTGTAGTCATTATCTGTGTACTAAAACAAACATACATGTATAATAAATGTGAAAGTTTACATACCTTCAAATGAAACAAAGTAATGAAGACCCCTTCCATTCATTGTGAACGATTCTCCAACGATCATTGGGACGAAACAAAAGACATCGTATCGTAGTTAAAAATGGCGGTTGGAAAAATGTGACCTGCACAGCTGCGTGACGTATTTCTTTTCGTCCAATCAAAATGGCTGATTTGCTGACATGACGTCACCGATAAGAAAATTGACCCGGAAATGGGTCAACAATATTTGACCCGGCAAAAGGGTCAACAGTTTGACCCGGGAGTTTTAAGAGTGTACCTTAAGAATAAAGGTAGACCAATTGGCGTACCTAAGAGGAGACACAGTATTAATCTTTAATGGGTTTTCTTCCATGTACTTTAAAATCTCAAGACTAAAAGGTACACTAATTGGCGTACCTTAAGACTAAAGGTACACCAATTGGCGTACCTTAGAGGAGACACAGTATTAATCTTTATTGGGTTTTCTTCCATGTACTTTAAACATCTCAAGACTAAAAGGTACACCAATTGGCGTACCTTAAGACTAAAGGTACACCAATTGGCGTACCTTAGAGGAGACACAGTATTAATCTTTATTGGGTTTTCTTCCATGTACTTTATTCATCTCAAGACTAAAGGTACACCAATTGGCGTACCTTAAGAATAAAGGTAGACCATTGGCGTACCTAAGAGGAGACACAGTATTAATCTTTATTGGGTTTTCTTCCATGTACTTTAAAATTGTTAAAAGGCAAATTGGCTTAAATTA